>CM056199.1:94431877-95631877 GCA_029692085.1 Gymnothorax javanicus | reverse complement strand
CTGAACACAGGTGTTTTGAATTCTTTCAAAATAATTTGCCTGAATTAATAAAACGAACATGAAACGAAACAGGTGTGACTTTACTGTTTGCCAAATAAATTGTTGGTTTTTGCAACCATGTGTTGACAGTTTCACCAATGAGGAATGTATTGATTGTTTACGCTGATTAAGGGTTCAGTCAGATTGTTTCCCTCTGCAGTTATTCATACTGGTTTCTAACATATCTCATTGGGGATATGAAATTTTAATTCTTCATGGCATGTGTAGATTTGTCAAATGTGGCTTAAGAGGACAAATAACAGCTCTAAACATGAATGCACCCAATTAAGGCAAATCAACAGCTTGTTAAAGTCCTAAGATTGCAACTGTGGTCGGAACAAAAACAAGCACACACAGTGGGGCGCCAGGACCAAGCAGGTACCGCTTCCCCAAAAACATACTGATGGATTTATGCCGTGATTTACAACCCATGTTGGAGCGAGAGACAAGACGCACCAAAGCCATCCCAGTGCACATCCAGCTCCTGTCCACCCTGGGATTTTTGGCCACTGGAACATTTCAGCGAGAGATTGGAGACATATGCAGCATTTCGCAGACTACATTAAGCAGAATCATGCCGGCAGTGTTGGATGCAATAATTTCTCTGGCCCCAACTTACATCCAGTTCCCATACAGACATCACCAACAAGCCGAAATTAAACGAGGATTTCACTCCATCGCCTGATTCCCAAACATAATTGGAGCCATAGATTTTTTCCACATTGCAATAAAGCACCATCACACAATGAATTCAGTTACGCGAACAGGAAAGGATTTCATTTAATCGATGCACAAATAATCTGCGATACAAATATGCCTCTGTTAAACTTTGTTGCCTGGTGGCCTGGAGGAACGCAGGACATTCTGCAGAACAGCTCTGTGGGTGTGCGCCTCCAAGCAGGAGCTGTTGAGGACGGCTGGCTTATTGGTGAGTGTTAGAACATTTCGAAATTATTTTCTTGGCTTCGTGTGGTTTATTATAACATCTCTATAGGTGATCGGGGATATCCACTGAAGCCGTGGCTAATGACTGAGACTGCTCTTTCCGCTGACCCAACAGAATTAACAGCAGTCGTTACCTTCTCCCACGCAGCATTTTTTCTTTTGTTGGTCACGCCTGCATTGAGTGTTTTAAACAGTATTTTTTGGTTTGTTTCAACTTCTCCTACAAGCACCTCAATCTCTGTGTCGGAGAAATTCCTCTTCTTCGCCCCCTTTGCCATGATTTCAGTGAGGGAAATAAACGCATTCTTAAAGGGATTGCTGGTACCATATATGGTCAATTGGATGCAAATGAGCCTAACCATCCACGAGCATGGTAGTTCAGAACAGGTGGGATTTATCATCACTCATTTCTTACTGGTGTGTGTACGACCAGTGTCCGCACGTTTGATAAATACGGATTTTTTTGTACTTACACACATTCTAAGTTCATTCCTATGAAAGAATTTAGAACACTTTCTACGCACAGGTTGATAAATGAGGCCCCTGGATTCTATTCACATATGGCTACTTCTTTGCATGAAACAGCTCTAGCTTGCATTTGTAGATTGCACGGTGAACTGCATTCACAGACAATGATTTCTGGAAGGGTTCCTGAGCCCATGCAGTGTCTTACAGTGCAGAATCATGCCTGTTTTTAATGCAGTGCCACATGAGGGCCTGAAGATCACGAGCATCTAATATTGACCTTTGGACTTGTCCCTTACACACAGAGATTTGTCCAGATTATCTGAATCTTTTGATGATATTATGAACTGTAAATTCAAAGTATTCACAATTTTACATTGAGGAACATTTTTCTGAAATTGCTCCACTATTTTTTGATGCAGTTTTTTGCAGATTGGTGAATCTCTGTCCATCTTTACTTCTGAGAGACTCAGAAGAGAGCCTCTCTAAAATGCACTTTTTATACCCAGTCATGTTTCTGACCTGTTGCCAATTAACCAAAGGGTCATTCCATGTCGAATCATCCAGATTTTGAGAAATTTTCCAGGTCACCTCCTCAAAAATTTTTGAAAAAATTCTGAGTAAATATTCATACAAAATAAAAAAAAATGCCAAATATTAGGCCAGTATCTCAAATAGATTTCAAGTTATAGCTCCTCAAAATTTGAATAATATTTTAAGTTTTGAGGAGGTGACCTGGCACCCCCTGGATGATTTGATGTGGAATGACCCCAAATTAGTTGCAAAATGCTCCTCCAGCTGTTTTTTTTATTAGAACCACTTACTTTTCCAGCCTTTTGTTGCCCCTCTCCCAACTGTTTTGAGATCTGTTGCTGCTATCAAATTAAAAATGAGCTAATATTTTCCACGAAATGGTAAAATGTCTCACTTTCAACATCTGATGTATTGTCTATGTTCTATTGTGAATAAAATATGGGTTTATGACATTTGCAAATCATTGCATTCTGTTTTTATTCACGTTTCACACAACATCCCAAAATTTCAAATAAAATTTTTGAAATAAAGCTTGATTGGAAAAGGTCTTAATTTAACAGAGGCATTATAAAAAGCTAAAGAAGAGATGCAAAAGGACCGCATACATGGGCATGTTGAGAAAGAAAAGAATTGTAGATTATCTTGCTGACATTTCATGAAAATGTGTAAGGTCCTTCTGTTTATGTAATGTTTGGCAGTTTACACACCAGAACTTCATAAAGAAAGATCTAGTCTTCTACCTTGGCCTAACTCACGTAGGGTAGCTTGTAGGAGGGGTGCTACAAAGTAAATGCGTAAAAATTGGCTGGACTTTTACTTTCTGAACCCAGATTTTACCCCATTGCAGAAAAGAGGCAGGGCTTGATTTCAAAGATCTTATGTTCTCTGTTACAGCTCCATAGTGCTGTTACTGTGATGCAGGTGCGCATGCTGGGCTTTAACTACACGTTCTCCCACCTCTGTGTACTGGATGACAACAGCAGCTGTATCACAGACGATATCCTGCACATGCTGGAGGACCTCAGAACTGCGTGGGCCTACAACCGCTCGGTCCCACCCCTGCGCTTCCCCTTCATCCTGCTGCCGGACGGCCGTGAGGCATACATCGGGCACCAGCTGGGTGGGGTGCAGCTCGGTGTTCATAAGTATGTTCGCTCTGCCCGGGCCCTGCAGCTCACCTACCATCTGCAGGTGGCGAACCCGCTCAACGACATGGTGGCCACACGCTGGGAGGCACAGTTTTGCCGTGTTTTGGAGCACTACCAGGAGGGGCACCCCGAGATCACCCTCTACCCATTCACCTCCGCCTCCCCACAGCGAGACTTTCAGAAAACTACAAAGGTGTCAGAGTGCCCTCTGCTGGTCAGCCTGTGTCTGTGCGCCTCACTGGCCGTGCTCTGCTGCTCCATGAGGGACTGCGTGCGGACCAAGCCCTGGCTGGGGCTACTGGCTCTGGTGAGCGTCAGCCTGGCTACCCTGACCTCTGCTGGCATTATCAACCTTGCTGGTGGCAAATACAACTCCACTTTTCTCGGAATCCCCTTCATCATGTTGGGTGAGACTGAGACATTGCTTGTTCACATCCATCTATCAATGCAGTCTTTTAACAGAACCTGCTTGTCATGCTGCAGTCTTGCATCCATTCTTTTAGTTACTGATAAATCCATTGATTGGCTAGTCTTTGATTAATTTATTCATGAGCCCCATATATAGTGCATGCATGCTCTATCAGCCAGGAAACTGTATAAACATTATTTGTGCAGAGGAAAAGATATGAGAAAGGCTGTCTACCTGTCATAGGCCTCTACGCCTGTATTCGCGTTTTTGCATTGACTTTGAATGTAATCTGTCGTGCGAAAAAATCGTTTCGCGTCCGGTGTAAAAGCAGCTTAAGGCTGATGCAAGCAGAGGCATCATTGTCCATAAATTTCCAAAAAAAAAAACACACAATTCGAAAGGCATGGGTGAATTTTGTGAAGAGGAAATAAGTGGATTTCACGGAGCCCGGTATTATGTCTGATTCTGCTCCCGCGTCAAATCGTTTTCCCCCTTTGAGAAAATTTTGTGATGCTGTTGCTGATTTAAGAAAATCATCAGAAAATCAAAGAAATAACACAATGGGCATTGATGAATCAGCTCACTCTTTAGAACGTTATCACAGATGACGCCTCATTAAGCGATGAATTTTGATACTCTGCCATCTCCTGCGATTTGTCCTTTGGCAATATATTGAGCTCTTCTGCTCAGCAGTGATCACACTATTACCTCATGCTTTCACGATGTGTTCTGCCTTCGAATTCAGAGTAAAATGTACATTCGCTCTCTACACTATTTAGGGATGTCATTGCATTGTGTTGTTCGCGGAAACACAATTTGACAGGGGAACTCAATTGAACACTGGATCAGGATCAGTGATCTGCTCTTAACTCTTCACTGAAGACTGCTTTTATCAGCCAGATCCCGAGTCACAGGAAAAATCTAGATATTCAAACCCCAATTCCAATGAAGTTGGGATGTTGTGTAAAACGTGAATAAAAACAGAATACAATCATTTGCAAATCCTTTTTGACCTATATTCAATGAGTACACTACAAAGACAAGATGTTTAATGTAAAAACTGATAAACTTTTTTTTTTTTTTTGGAAATATTCACTCATTTTGAATTTGATGCCTGCAACACATTCCAAAAAGCTGGGACAGGGGCATGTTTACTACTGTGATACATCACCTTTCCTTTTAACAACATTCAATAAGCGTTTGGGAACTGAGGACACTAATTGTAAAAGCTTTATAGGTGGAATTCTTTCCCATTCTTGCTTGATGTACGACTTCAGTCGCTCAACAGTCCGGGGTCTCCGTTGTCGTATTTTACGCTTCATAATGCACCACACATTTTCAATGGGAGACAGATCTGGACTGCAGGCAGGCCAGTCTATTACCCACACTCTTTCACTACGAAGCCGCGCTGTTGTAACACGTGCAGAATGTGGCTTGGCATTGCCTTGCTGAAGTAAGCAGGGACGTCCCTGAAAAAGACGTCGCCTGGATGGCACCATATGTTGCTCCAAAACCTGTATGTACCCCTCAGCATTAATGGTGCCTTCACAGATGTGCAAGTTACCCATTTCATGGGCACTAACACATCCCCATACCATCACAAATGCCGACTTTTGAACTTTGCGCTGATGACAATCTGGATGGTCCTTTTCCTCTTTAGCCCAGAGGACACAACGTCCATGATTTCCAAAAACAATTTGAAATGTGGACTCGTCAGACCACAGCACACTTTTCCACTTTGCGTCAGTCCATCTCAGATGAGCTTGGGCCCAGAGAAGCTGGCCGTGTTTCTAGGTGTTGTTGATATACGTCTTTCGCTTTGCATGGTAGAGTTTTAACTTGCACTTTGTAGATGTCGCGACAAACTGTGTTAACTGACAATGGTTTTCCGAAGTGTTCTTGAGCCCACATGGTAATATCCTTTACAGAATGATGTCAGTTTTTAATGCAGTGCCGCCTGCGGGACCGACGGTCATGGGCATTCAATGTTAGTTTTTGGTCTTGCCGCTTACGTGTAGAGGTTTCTCTGGATTCTCTGAATCTTAAAGATTATATTATGGACTGTAGATGATGAAATCCCTAAATTCCTTGCACTTTCACGCTGAAAAACATTGTTCTGAAACTGTTGGACTATTCCCTCACTCAGTTGTTCACAAAGTGGTGAACCTCGCGCCATCCTTGCTTGTGATCGACTGAGCCTTTTGGGGATGCTCCTTTTATACCTAATCATGACACTCACCTGTTTCCAATTAACCCGTTCACCTGTGGAATAGTCCAAACAGGTGTTATTTGAGCATTTTTCAACTTTCCCAGTCTTTTGTTGCCCCTGTCCCAGCTTTGTTTGTTTTTTAGTTCTTAGTTTTTTTTTTTTTTTTTTTTTTTTGCAGGCATCAAATTCAAAATGAGTGAATATTTCCAAAAAAAAAAAAACAAAGTTTATCAGTTTGAACATTAAATATATTGTCTCTGCAGCGTACTCAATTGAATATACCTGTAGGTTGAAAAGGATATGCAAATCGTTGTATTTTATTTTTATTCAGGTTTTACGCAACTTCCAAACTTCATTGTAGCCCCCGGACAAAGTCGGGCTACTACGATGGATTCACGTGTGTCGTCTCGGCCGCCGCCGCTGTGTCCGCGTCTGTAGACACTTTCTTGTAGGTGCTCTACAGGCTGTAATTTTTGATCGATTTCTCTCATATTTGGTATGGACATGTGTTGTACTTCACTTATGACACCTATGATTTTGGTTGCCATGGTGACAGTATTGGCAGAATAATATGCAAATTAGTGGCAAAACATTGAGATTTCCTTGTGGATGCAGTATAGGCTGCAATGTTTGACTAATTACTTTCATATTTGGCATAGACATGTGTTACACTTCACTCATGACACCTATCGATTTCGGTTGCCATTGGGGGTGTAACGATTCTGAATCGCGGTTTTTTTAAAGCGTAGTAACACCACCTGCTACCATGGGGCGAACATCCGAGCTTTCTCTTTTCCTTTATTAACCCCCGTGCTGTCCTGAACGAAAGTGCCAAACATCAAAGGGCATGGGAAATGCTTCCGGAAAAAACTTGATTGACATCAGTATTTTTCGGCTACATGCTGAAAGGAGCCAAGCAAATGAAAACAGAATTGTCTCCTATTAACCAATTAGGCAACTCTAAGAAAAGTATACCTGTTCCCATTTACTTTGCTTGATTAGCAATCAAATGGTGGATTCGTTTCCAAGCATAAGAATGGAGTCCAATGCGCCTCAGCCAAAGTTTCAAAAATGAGGATCTGGTGGTGCTCAACAGTAGCGGACAGTATGGGAAAAGAAATATTTACCAGGGCATTACCCAAAGTAAAACACCGGAGCACTACTATCTGCACGTTTTTTATATCAGAGAACAGGGTGTGGCTGACGTTTCGACAAGATGTCTTCCTCAGAGACAACAAGGAACAAAGAACTTGGTAAGGTTTAAATACCCTCCCACACAGAGATAATGGGATCATGGGTAATTGACAGCCATTTTAAATATATACATATACATTTTAAATATAAAATATGAAAAGTACATGTTCTGAATATTATTTCCCACACATTTTCATGTCAACCCAAAACCAGAGTAATCAAACCAGAAACAGGAGTAAATAGACCTAGAGGAAACAGGACAGACTTGTTCATCATTTACACCACCAGGGGCAACTGCATTAAGGGTATAAATCCAATAGGCTTCCCTACACAGTAATTTATTTATAATATTGCCTCCCCTTGGGGATGGCTTGACTTTTTCTATTCCTATAAATTTTAAGGAAAAAGCTGAACCATGGTTGGCCTCTGTGTAATGATGCGCCATAGCGTATTCAAAGTTTTTATTTCTGATAGCTGTTTTGTGTTCACCTATCCTCATTTTATGTGCACGTTTGGTCTGACCCACATAGATCAATCCACAGGGGCATTTCAACATGTAAATAACGTGGGTAGAGTTGCAATTAATAAATTCTTTTATTTCATATTTGGTACCATTCAGTGGATGATAGAAAAATCTGGATTTGTGAGAATTTGAGCAATGTGCGCAGTGGCCACAGCTATAAAAACCAGCAGGTGCGCCAGGTAGCCAGGTATTAGGGGCTACAGTGCGGGGCATAGCACTATGTACAACTATATCTTTAATATTACGTGGTCTTCTAAATGCAATAAGTGGTGGGTCCGAAGCAATGTCTTTAAGAGACGGCTCACTTTTTAAAACATGCCAGTGTTTCAGGATTATGTTCTTAACTTGACCACCGTAGGGGTTGTATTCAGTGGAGAAGCAGTCGCGTGGGGAAGCTTTCTTTTTGGGCCTTTTCATCAGTAACGAGGAGCGATCTGTATTTGTGGCTCGATTTATTGCCCGATCAGCCACCTGTTTACTGTACCCTCTCGCTAAAAAGCGTGCTTGCATCTCTTTAGTCCTAACCAGAAATTCTTCATGACTGCTACAATTACGCCGCAGTCTGAGAAATTGACCTACTGGGACGTTGCGCTTAAGCTGTTCCGGGTGGTTACTGTGCGCATGTAGTGATGTGTAGCGGCTCAAAGGTTTACGATAGATAGTCGTTTGTAAAATGTTTTCACTATTTTTAAAAATTGATAGATCCAAGAAGCATATGTTCGTAAGGCTATGTTCTTCTGTGAAAGTAAGACAACTATCTGTACTGTTAACATATTGTATAAATGAAGCAAATTCCTCTTCAGAGCCATTCCAAATTAAAAAGATGTCATCTATATACCTGTGGTAAAGACTGATCTTAGAAAAGAATGGATTGGTATTAGGATTGTGAATAAACCTTTCTTCCCAGTAATCCATGAATAGATTATCATAATTTGGTGCGAAAGCTGCGCCCATCGCGGTGCCCTGTGACTGAATATAAAAGGAACCTGCATATTGAAAATAATTCATTTTAAGCGCCATCTCTGTAAGAGTCAATAAAAACCCATTAGGAGGAAGAATACCTTCCGGACGCTTCTCAAGATAGTGCACTGAAGCTTGAAGATCCTTTGTATGCGTAATATTAGTATAGAGCGACTGTACGTCAAGACTCTCCAGAATACTACTCCCGTTAACTTTAAGGTTGTTTACAACATTCAATATATCCATGGTGTCACCCAAAAAAGCTGGCAAATCAGGTACTAGTTTTTTAATTAAAAAGTCAATATACTGACACAGGGGTTCAACAAGACTACCATTGCCAGACACAATTGGTCTAAGAGGAGGGTCTATGACAGATTTATGAATTTTCGGTAGTCCATAGAACACTGGACAGATGGGATGATCAGTCGTTAAAAACTGTTTTTCATGCTCAGTAATCCAGCCTTTCTGTAGTGAAAGGGCAATAAATGCATCAAGCTCAGATTTAATTCTGACAGTAGGGTCATCACGTAAAGGTGAATAAAAAACATCACTATTTAGTTGACTTTTAATACCATGATCATATTTCGCCCTACTCATTACACAGATAGCCCCACCTTTGTCTGCATTTTTTATTACCAAGTCAGATTTGGATTGCAGAGATTTTAAAGCATATTCCTCTTTAGTCAGATTGGATTTACTCTAGTAATGTTTAGCTTTTGCATTCAATTTAAACAAATCCTGTTCAACCAGTCTACTATACGTGACAACAGAAGGACAGGTTGGAATGAGGTAAAAACACAGATTGCTTTTTAAATGGAGGACTTTCTCTATTGTTAACAGAGACATTACCATCAGCATTTCTCAGTACAGCATTGCTATTGGTCAGAGCATTAGAGGCAAAAAAGTGTTTTAAATGCAATTGGCGATAAAACTTGAAAGTGTCAACTTTAACTTTAAAAGGATCAAAAGAGTGGATTTGTTTACTCTTTAAGTTGAATGAGTAGAGCTGTTTATTAAGACAACATGTTTGATTGCTGCATTTTGAAATTTAAATGGCCATAAAACACAGATGCAAGTTAAAGCACAGATTTGCATGAACACGGTTGCCATTGCCACGCCATTTCGTGCGACTGTGATAATTTATATCTCACATTCACGTTTCATCCGCTTTTCAGAATGTTTTCCACCTTGTGTATTTTTTAGACGCTTAAAATCCAGGGCATGTGATATACCTCACTTATGATACCTTTCGATTTTGGTTGTCATGGCAACAGTATTAGCCGAATTATACGCACATTAGTGGCAAAACATAGAGATTTCCTCATGGACGCAGTACAGGCTGCAATTTTGGACGGATTACTTTCATATTTGGTATGGACATGTCATATACTTCACTTACAGCACCTATTGATATCAGTTGCCATGGTGACAGTATTGGCCGAAAAATATGCAAATTACTGGCAACAGATTGAGATTTCCTTATGGACACATCACAGGCTGCAATTTTGGACCAATTACTTTCATATTTGGTATGGACAAGTGATATACGTCACTTATGATACCTATCAATTTTGGTTGCCATGGCAACAGTATTGGCCGAATAATGCGCAAAAAAGGGGAGAAGTGGGCTTGCGGGGGCTACGCCCATGCGGTCGCAGCTGACCGGACTGTCTAGTTCATTCCTGTGGGAAAACCATGAATATTGTATTGATACAAATAAATGTATCAATGGGGAACATACACAAATGAGCCAAAACATTTAAACCACTCACAGTTGCAGGGAGTAGTAGTGTTTCTCTCGTAACCACAGCACGTGTCCAAGTCTGCAGACAGATTTTAGACATAAAGCAAAGAGTCGGTTCTTGTAGTCGACATGTTGAATGTGGGAGAAATAAGAACTGGACGACTTAGACAAGCAAGGGCCAAATCTTCATGGCTGGATGAGTGAGTTAGTGCATCTCTGAAGTGACAAGACTTCTGGGGTGCTCCTTGTCAGCAGATGTGAGTACCTACTGATTGTGGTCGAAGACGGGACAAACCATGAACCGGCAACAAGGTTTTGGGCATTCATTGATGGGCTCATCGATGCTCATTTGCTACGGTGTAAAGGCCATCCTGTCTGGTTCAAACTGCCAGAGAGGCGACTATCGCACAAGTCCCTGAGAATTTCAAAAATATTTACAAAAGGAATGTGTGACTACACACAGTGCATCATACCCTGCTGTGTATTGAACCTAATACCTTGCAGACCAGGTAAAGTGCCCACTTTAACTCCTCTAAAAGCGCCCCCAGTGGCCATCTGAGCTTCACCACTGGACCTTGGAGCAGTTGAAGAAGGTTGCCTGGGCCAGGGAGTCCCATTTTCTTTTACATCATGTGCTTTTGGTGGGTATGTGTACACCATTTTCTGGAGAGGTGATGGTATCAGGGTGCATTGTCGGAAGAATACAAGCTGGTGGAGGGAGTGTGATACTCTGGGAGATACTCTGCTGGGAAACCCTGAGTTTGAGAATTCAAGTGACATCAGTTAGATGGAGCTGTTTTGGCAGCACAAGGGGGACTTTCACTGTATTAGGCAGGTAGTTTTAATCTTGTGACTGAACTGTGTAAAATGTGATGATTTAGACCTTATTCTAAATACACATTTTACTTTTAAAGTGGTAGTCCTGAAGTAATTTTGGACCCTCATTGAGCGCTTTCCCATTGAACAATGCCCTGGGTGTGGATGAGAATAAAATGAATGTGAGTTTTTTTGAGGGCAGCTGGGTGTCAAAGATGGGATAATATACTAGTGTTCATTGAGCTTGGAAGTTTTTATCGGTCCAAAAGGAGGCCTGACCTCATTTCTTTTGCTGGAGGCATAATCAGCAGACATAGCTGGAGAATGATATTAATACAAATGTGTTGTAGTAATTACGATACAAGGGCCATCTGCTTGCACCGTAGCACTTACAGTATTTCTATACTAACAGGCATTAAAAACGCAACAATATACAAAATTTTTTGCAAGTAATGTAATAAGGAAAAATAAATAAATACAAGGATTTGAGTATTAGAGTAGAGTATGAGCTCACAAATGGTGAATTCTTACAAATCTGTAAGTCGGCATAAGAACGTGCAGGTGACAATAATACGATCTGTAAGCCACTCCCTGAGTGATCCACAAAAAGGAGAATGAGCAAATAAATGTATGCATTGCTTAACATTAACTCTGGCTATAAAAATCCTGGCTTAAAAACTAAACATGTAAAGTCGTGATGCCACGATTGACAGAACAATACAGGGATCGGGTGATTGGAATGCTGATGGTCGGAATGAATGCAGCCAGAGCTGCGGCACACTTCGGAGCACACTATGCCATTGTTTTACATCTGCAAATGCGATATACGCAGACAGGAAGCACCTGAGATCAACCGCTGTCTGGGCAGCCATGTGTGACCATATGTGCTTAGAATCGTAGCATTTGTGTGACGCATCTAAGCGGCTGCTTGCGTCCAGGTATCTCTTTATTTAGAGCACTTGTTGGGATGGTCTTGACGGATCACAGGCCAGGGTTTTTACAGCCAGGGTTAATGTTGAGCAATGCACACAACATCTCTTTGCTCACTCTCCTTTCTGCGGATCATTTCGGGCTACTGTTGTTCGCACGTGTCCTGCTGTCTTACCCATTTGTTACAATTGACCATTTGTGAGCTAATACTCTACTTTAAATATCCTTGTATTTTTTGTCCTTATTACATTATTTGCACAAAATTTGGTACATTGTTGCTTATTGCATTTTTAATGCCTCTTAGTACATGTGCCAAAAGCCTTTCATTTAAGACTGAATTTCCTTAATTTCCTTACAAATGTATTCATCAACAAAATGAGCTTCCATGCTTGTGGAGAACGCCTATGGGAGATGGGGCAGTTTGGACTGTGGGGCAGGGGGGACTACTTATGCTGTCTTGAAATTGTCCAATAGTCCTGTTGCCTGTATTAATACCAGTTGTGCTCAGATATGATACAACTACACTTTCCATTGCCTGGTTGTGCCATGTAGAGTTGAGATTGTCTTGAAATTTTCCTTTGTTTTGTTGTTTTTGTGTGTGCATGATTTTGCACACGAGTGTATGTGCACAGTCATCAGTAACATTTAGAGTGTGTTCTCCTTGATTTGCAGTAATGCATATCTATGCCAGTTACTAATTGTATTTGAAATCTTAAGTGCTGAACAGTTGTGGTGTTTGCTTCTTTACCAGGTCATGGCCTACTTGGAACCTTTGAGATGCTGTCGTCATGGCGGCGTACACGGGAAGACCAACATGTGAAGGAGCGTGTGGCAGCCGTATTTTCAGACTGCATGCTCCCATTCACTGCCAGCACCTCCCTGTACCTGGTCACCTTCGGCATTGGAGCCAGCCCCTTTACTAACATCGAGGCTGTGCGCCTCTTCTGCCGTAACACCTGCATCTCCGTGCTCTTTAACTACCTCTACATCCTCACTTTCTTTGGCTCCAACCTGGTGTTCACCGGGTACATGGAGAACAACTACCAACATAGCCTGTTCTGTAAGAAAGTGCCCAAACCAGAGCTGCTGCTCCAGAAGCCAGCCTGGTATCGATTCCTCATGTTCACGCGTTTCAATGAAGAGGCATCAGAGCTGGGGGACCTGCGTGCCTACGAGAGCCATACATTGGTGGCTTTCATGAAACGCCACTACTGCGCGTGGATCACCAATACCTATGTCAAGCCCTTCGTAGTCCTCTTCTACCTGATCTACATCTCCTTTGCGCTAATGGGCTACCTGCAGGTGAGTGAGGGCCCAGACCTCAGCAGTGTAGTTGCAATAGAGACCAGCACCCTTGCCTATACCAGGGCACAGCAGAAGTACTTCAGTAACTACAGCCCTGTCATCGGCTTCTACATCTATGAGTCCATCGAATACTGGAATGCCAGCATTCAGGAGGACCTGCTAGAATACGTCAAAGGCTTTGAGCGGATCTCCTGGTTTGAGAGCTATCTAGGCTACCTGCGTGACCTCAACATGAGCGCCAGCCTGCCTAAGCATGACTTCACCGAGCGCCTTCGCTCTGGCTTCCTTAAACAGCCGCAGTTCCTGCATTTCTCAGATGACATCATCTTCAGCCGGCAGTCCGACTCCGAGGTGGATATCGTGGCCTCCCGCATTTTCCTGGTGGCCAAGACCACCGAGAACAAGCAGGAAGAAATGCACATGTTGCTGGATACACTGCGCCAGCTCTCGCTCACCTCCCGCATCAAGTTCATTGTCTTCAACCCTTCCTTCGTATACATGGACCGCTATGCCTCCTCAGTTGGGGCTCCTCTCAAGAACTCCGGCATCGCTGCCCTCTTTCTTCTCTTCTTCTCTGCCTTTCTGGTGGCTGATTCGCTGGTTAATGTGTGGCTGACAGTGACGGCGATCTCAGTGACATTCGGCGTGATCGGTTTCATGACCCTGTGGAGGGTGGAGATGGACTGTGTCTCAGTGCTATGCTTGATCCACAGCGTGAACTATGCAGTGGATTCATGCAGCCCGCTGCTATCCACCTTTGCCTTGGGGCGTGAGGGCACCCGCTCACGCTGGGTGAAGCTGGCGCTGGAGCGCCATGGCGTGCCTGTACTGCAAAGCTGCCTATGCCATGGTGCCGCCCTGCTGCCCCTAGCCGCCGTGCCCTCCAACCTCACCAGCACGCTGTTCCGCTGCCTCTTCCTCACCGCAGTCATCACCCTCTTCCACTGCCTTGCTGTTCTGCCCATCCTACTCACCTTCCTGCCCCCTTCTAAGAAGAAGCAAAAAGGCAAGAAAGGGGCAGAGACCAGGGATGAGATTGAGTGTGTGGAGATGGTGGATGGCACAAGAGTGGTTGACCAGATCACCACGGTCTGAGAGATGTCTGCATCTTCATGAATCAGGTCACTAAAGTCTAGCTGAGGCTTGCAGAGATGGAGACTGGTCACAAAGATATATATATAGTTCAGGGAAAGAAATGTGCATGGGGGAAATTAGGATGAGCGAGTAGGCTAAGGGCAAATTAGGCTGCAGGTTCTCAACAGTGATGTTAGACTGAGTGCTGACACCAGTTAACAGTAGTCTGGATAAGTGAAAGATTATAGATTAGTTGTCTTGTAAAACCACTCTAAGAGAAAGCAAGGTCTCCCTCACCCTTCAGCCTTCTGACAAGACAGCTAAGAGGATTTTGCATCTGGGTAAGATTGTGAGGCTGCTACAAAAGGGTGGGTGATTGATCTTACAGGTTTTCTTATCTGCAGGAATGAAAGATGATCAAGATAATCTTACGTGCAATGCGTATATGTCCAGGTTTATTTCACTGCCAGTTTCATAACATTGCACTGATGTAAAAATGAATTTTGTGTTTGGAAACCTCTCCAAACCTCCATATCTTCCTTCATTTATGTTTCAGCTGTCGGTCTCATGGATGATCCATCTATCATTTCAAAACAGGATAACAAAATGGCAATAGGCATTTTACTGACCTTTCTCTTCCTCTGACTGTTACTCCTCGTTTTAACACAGTTTTGTTTTGTGTCCCTATTTACGTATAATATAGTGTAATTCCAGCCGCTAGAGTTCATCGAAAGGAAAGGCGTTTCTTTAGGGTACCTTCACACCAAGCTCGTTTTCAGAACGTCCCAGCCCGTCCTAAAAATTTCATGAAACGGGCTGGGTACAAGTGAAATCGGGCAACTTTGGCCAGAAAATGCTTCGAGTATGACAGTACTTCGATCTGATACAGTTTGAGGCAAGTCCATCTTGTTTTCATCCCGATCATAACTAGTTTGTACAATGTTTAAAACGGGGTAAAGTAGCTGTTCATCTCGTTTCTAATCTGTTCATGGCAAGTTCAACCCCGTTGTCAACACGTTCAACCCCGTTCCAACTTGTTATTACACAGTTCCTAACCCAACCATTGCGATCCAACTAGTTCTTACTCAGTCCAGCCTGTTCTCACTAAGTTCTCATCACGTCTCTAGTTCGTTGAAAAGGACATTTCCATTGCGTCCACGCCGAACGGCTATACAGGGTGTATCCAAAAAAAGTTTACACTTTGAAAAATGTCTCCAAAATTGATAATATATAATTTTCTAAAAATCTGTTATGATTTATTGATGGACCATGCCCTCATGCTCCTATTGACACCTTGTTAATCGCCTGCTGTTCCGCATGAGTGAACACGGGTTGTTTATTTTCACCCAATTTAACCTGGCTTGCGCACAGAATTGAGTGGGTTAAAAATGAAACAAACACGATGGTTGGCAAGTTTAGACATTTAATTTTTTTCACAAATTTTCATGAAAATTGGATTAAGCCTTTGTCTGCTACCAGCCCGCCAACTTCAGACTCGGATTGCTAAGGATCCTGCAATGGACCGACAGTCTGTTTATGACTTGCTGAGGAGAGCAGAGGTCTATGTACAAAGGAATGGAGCCCATGTCGAAGACTGAAATTTGAATGCAACGTTCCTTGTACCATGGACTTAAGTACAGTCATGCTCTTGTTAGTGTGCTGAGAATAGCAAAATGTGAGTCCGATGTAAGTGGGCTGGTAGCGGACAAAGGGTTAATCCAATTTTCATGAAAATTGTTGAGGAAAAATTAAATGTCTAAACTTGCCAACCATAGTGTTTGCTTCGTTTTTAACTCTCTCAATTCTGTGCGCAAGCCAGTTTAAATCGGGTGAAAATAAACAAACCGTGTATAAGCTAGATTTTCCGATTCCATGGAACCAGGTTTTCAATTTAATTTACAAAACAACAATAGTTTCGTCAATAAAATTTTTTCAGTTTGAATTAATATATATATTTTTGGCCACTCAAAAGATGCTTCATATTTGGGGAATTGAAGGGTCCAACTTGTGTAGATTCTGTGGCGAAGAGGTTGAGTCAGTGGATCATTTATTTTGGTACTGCCTCTATGTAGGTCTGTTTGGACAGGGGTTCAGAGGTGGCTGGCTTTATATTCAAGTAACTTTACACTGGATTTGCCCACCATACTTCTGGGCAGTCTAACTAATGACCCCGGAAAAGTAGTCAATATTATAATACTTCTTGGCAAAATTTTCATTTTTAAATCAAAATCTGTGGACGCTTTGAGGACGGAGAGATTCAAACTCTTCGTAAAACATCAAAGTAAAATTGAATGTATGATGGCACATGAAAACAGTAGGTTAAGTGTATATAAGGATAGATTGAGGGCGCTGAGAGTAGCAGAAGGATGGGAATGAAAATAACATCAGTAAATATGTATGAGTCTATTAATATATGATGTGTTTGTCTGTGTTTGTATGAATGTACAAATGTTAAAGCATGAGTATATATGTATATATATAATTACGATCAATGTATGTAACGGTGCATGTATGCTGTTAATTCTCATTTCAATTTACTCATTTTTGTATATATTTACATTTTAATTTATGTTATTGTCGTTTCACTGTATTATCTGTATATGTGGGTGTAGGGTGCTGTCATGGGAGTCAAAGGGTGGGTGTATGGTGCTGTGATGGGAGTCAAAGGGTGGGTGTATGGTGCTGTGATGGGAGTCAAAGGGTGGGTGTATGGTGCTGTGATGGGAGTCAAAGGGTGGGTGTGGGGTCTTTTAAGAAATTTATTGTAATTGAATGAATTCAGTAGACCCCCAGGGTAATTCAGGGGGTGGGGGTGGGGGGGGGGGGTGGTGGTGGTGGTGGTGGAGGGATTATAAAAAAAAACAAAAAACAACCCGTGTTCACTCATGCGGAAGCTGGCATCAATAGGAGCATGAGGGCATGGTCCATCAATACATCATAACAGATTTTTAGAAAATTATATTATATCAACTTTGGAGACATTTTTCAAAGTGTAAACTTTTTTTTGATAAACCCTGAATATGCCACTGTGTTTTTGCCAGTTCTCTTTCTAGTTCACTGCTTCCAGCTGTACACCTCGTCAGAATTGTTTCATAAATTTGTGCGAATAGATTGAAATCTACAACGTAGTTTTTTGGATGACATTTCAAAGTCATTCTTGATTACTTAAAATGACAATTTATCTGGATATCAACCTCTCAATATTTATTTTGTGTAACGTTTCTAACTCTATTCTGAGTAACTTTTTTAAGTTTATAGTCTGCTTGTGTGTATCTTTCAACGGGACAAAGTTACTGTATATAGAGGTTATACTATTTATTATGTGCATATTGCTTGAGAAAGAACTAAGAATAGAGTTATCTATTAATAGAGAAATCTTGCTACCACATGAGGGCGGCCTTGATCGGCACTATTTGTACTGTAAACTTTGCTGATCTGACTGCAAACGGAGTGGACATACAACCCCAATTCTGAAATAGTTGGGACAAAGTGTAAATTGTGAATAAAATCAAAACGCAATGACTTTCAAATCACACCAGCCAGTATTTTATTCACAATAGAACAGAGATTACATAGCAAATATTGAAACAGAGAAATTTTACAATTTTATCCACAAAATGAGCTCATTTCAAATTTGATGCCTGCTACAGGTCTCAAAAAAGTTGGGACAGGGGCCTGTTTACCATGGTGGAGCATCCCCTCTTCTTTTTAACACAGAGTGGATGCGTCTGTGCATTGAGGAGGCAAGTTTCTTGAGTTTAGCCATTGGAATTTGATCCCACTCTTGTTTTATACTGGCTTCCAGCTGCTGGAGAGTTTTGGGTCTCCTTTGACGGACTATTTGTTTAATTGTGCGCCAAATGTTCTCACTCGGTGAAAGATCAGGACTGAAGGCAGGCCAGTTAAGCACACAGACTCTTTTACTATGAAGCCATGCTGTTGTAATAGCTGCAGTATGTGGTTTTGCATTGTCCTGCTGAAATACACAAGGCCTTCCCTGGAATAGATGTCGTCTGGAGGGGAGCATATGTTGCCCTAAAACCTTTATATACCTTTCAGCATTCATGGTGCTTTTTAATACATGCAAGTGTCCCACACCATATGCACTAATGCATCCCCATACCATCAGAGATGCTGGCTTTTGAACTGAACGCTGATAACAGGAGGGGTGGTCTTTCTCCTCTTTAGCCTGGAGGACACGACGCCCATGATTTCCAACAAGAATGCCAAATTTGGACTCGTCTGACCGCAGGACACTTTGCCACTTTGCTACAGTCCATTTTAAATTAGCCTTGGCCCACAGAACACGGCGGCGCCTCTGGATCATGCTCAACAATGGCTTCCTTTTTGCATGATAGAGTTTTAGATGGCATCTGTGGATGGCACGGCGGACTGTGTTTACAGACAGTGGTTTCTTGAAGTATTCCTGGGCCCATTTAGTAATGTCAATGACAGAATCATGCCGGTGAGTGATGCAGTGGCGTCTGAGGGCCCGAAGATCACGGGCATCCAGTAAAGGTCATCGGGCTTGTCCCTTACGCACAGAGATTTTTCCAGTTTCTCTGAATCTTTTGATGATGTTATGCACTGTCGATGATGAGACCTTCAAAGCCTTTGCAATCTGACATTGAGGAACATTGTTTTTAAAGTATTGCACATTTTTTTACGCAAGCTTTCACAGGCTGGAGAGCTTCTGGCCATCTTTATTTCTGAGAGCCTCTCTAAGACATCCCTTTTATAGCCAATCATGTTACACACCTGATGCCAGTTAACTTAATAACTTGCTAAATGTTCTTTCAGCTGATTCTCTTATATATTAATTGCTTTTTTAACCCTCTTCTGTTTTGAGCATTCAAAAGAATACACCATATTTGTGGTGAAGAGCAGTTGCACACTCCTTGCCGAGATGCTATAACGATTAATTAATTAAATTGCCAACGCGTCTTACATCAAGGCGTTGGTATTTGAATAATTTTTTAAATTGGTTATTCGTGCATGGTGAAATTTTGACGCGTGGCATGCATTTGAAATGCATGCTGTGTATCAATCTGTCATGGTCACAAAATCATTGATGAAGTCTTTATTGTCCAACTACTGGGAAAGTTGTTAGAATACTACAAAATGAGATTGTTTGAACGGTAATTATCTAATTAATTCATTCATTAATTAATTAGAAACAAAATCTCAACCTTATCTAACTACCACCTTCAGCAGCATTTACAATATAACATTCTATTTAAGATGGAATTTCGGGAAATTTAAGTTAATGCCGTCCATGCAATCTCATATTGTAGCCTTCCTCTTTGACGCAAAGCTATATGTCTTAATCATTGATGGCTATGCAAGCTAATTGGTAGCCTATTCGCTAACTACATTAATTCAATTAATTGTCTGATTCTTAATCAGAAACAGGTTGACCTGCATTATGGAAATGTCACTGGTTGTTGATGGAGTTTTATTTTTACATAAGCAAACTTAACACGCAGAGCTGATTCAGCAAAACCGTGTTTTTGAAATGTTTTCGTAGGTCTAACAAGACTATCGGATACTGACGCAGAAAAAAATATATACCGTTCTGTGAGCAACAGAAATTCCGTAGCTTTGAAAGACATTGATGTTTAATGTCATCATTAATGTGGATTGGAAAATGTTTGTTTACTATTGCAATGAACAATAATGTAAGCTGAGGGGAAATAGACAGCAATTCTAGGGATTGATCCTCGCAACTGAAAGAAGTTACACTTAGTTGCTAATTCGGAAGCGTAAATGAGAACGGGTTTGGAGAAGTAAAGCGCTTTAAGGTGACGTGAGAGCCGGGCAATAATCCCTCCGATGGCAAGTCTGGAGTGGAAGAGGTTAACAACACTCTGTCAGTGTTTAGGAATTGTGGAGACCAAATGCTTTAGTTTTGAAGGCAAAATGTTTTCCCATTCGTGCTTGATGTTGGGTTTCAGCTGCTCAACACTTTGCAATCCATTTTGTCATATATTTAGTTTCATAATGTAGCAAATATTTTCAGTGGGTAACAGGTCTGAACTGCAGGTGGGCCAGTTTAGCACTGAAACTCTTTTACTATGGAGCCATGTTGTTGTAATATTTGATGAGTGTGGTGTTAGGCGTTGTTTTTCTGAAATAATCAGCATTTCCTGAAAGAGACATCCCATTGGTAGTATACAGTGCCAGTCAAAAGTTTGGACACACTTTGCTAATGTCACGGCGCTCTGTTTTTAGAGAAATTTAAATGGCTTTACTTCTCTATATAATCTCAAATGGAATCTGGTAAGAGGTGAACAGTCAGAAGTTAAAAGAGAATAATTTAGTTGTTTGAGTAGTGTCCAAAGAAAGCCATATTTTGCAAAGTAAGCAGACAAACAAGCTCTTTCATTTTCCAACAGCCAAATTAAAGACAAGCTGTTTTGGAACTTATTGGGCAAAAAAGTTGATGAAAAGCAAACCACAAGTGCAGCACATCTTTGGGAACTTGGACGGCCGCTCAGCAGCGAACTCATTATAGCCAAATAACTGCTCTTCTAAAAAAAAAAAAAACAAATGTTTGCATGCTCTGTAAATATGACAGAAAATGCTTGGTAGTTTGATGGATTTAAGAATTAGATCTTTTTTTTTGCAAAATAAAGAGTACCTATTTATTTATTTAACATGTCTTGTAAGAAAAATGTGGGTATGTCCAAACTTTTGACTGGTACTGTTTGTTGCTCCAAAACCTGTATTGTTCAGCATTAGGACAGCATGGTGGTACAGTGGTTTGCATTGCTGCCTCGCAATAAGGAGGTTCCGGATTCGAGTCGCGGCCGGCCAGGACCTCTTTGCATGGAGTTTGCTTGTTCTTTCCATGTTTGCAGGGATATTTCAGTTTCCCCTACCCACAAAATTATGTTCTGTAGGAACACTCGTACCAGTGCTAGTGACCAAGGCTCTGACATCAGCACTAGAGTTGGTCCCCAGGCACTACACTGTGAGTGCCCACTGATCTTAACATTCTAGGATAGATCAAAAGGCAAATTACCCCATGGGACTCAAAGTATATATTATCTTATTAATGGTCCTCTCAGATGTGCAAGTTACCCTTGCCATGAGCATACATACTATCATATGTGCCCCATACTGTCATGTATACTTGCTTTTGAACTGTACGCTGATAATATGCTGGATGTTTCCGGAGGACGCAGCGTCCATTATTTCCAGAACAAAATTTCACACTTTGATTAGTCTGAACACAGGACAGTTTCACACTTTGCCTCGATCAATCTTTGATGAGTTTGAGCCCAGAGAAAGTGGCAGCATTTCTGCATCTTGTGTATAGAAGGTACGCATTGACCTCACTCTTCCAACAAAACATTCTCATTCGGAATGAGTGGCAAAACATACTGCCACATTGCTGCCTCTAACAGGAGAATCAGCTAAACTGGTATTAAAACGCATTATTATGTGCTTAAATGAATGACAGTTGGACTTGACAATGATTCTGACAACTTGAACTAGTAGTGAACTAGTAGTCCATAGGCATTAACAGGTGACCAGGAATTGTATGTCCTGACACTTACATGTAACTGATTTCTAGGCCGGGGAAATAAACAAAGCGAAGGCATGCAAAAGCCTTGATACTTGGTCGTACTTGAAGGCGGGATTTGTTGGCGAAATTAAACTTGGTTTATCTTGGCTAGTCAAGACTATCTGGCCACTCACACCCTTTCTATTCATGGAACACAAGGCTGCTCATCATGGATGTTATTTTCATAAATACTGACAAAAAATATACATAATTACACAAAATATAAATGAAAGATGCTAAATATTTTATTGGTGAGTGATAAATATCAATATAACTAAATGATTTTACCACAGTGTTTAACATACTTCACAAGAAAGGGCAACCGTGTGACGGTGCGTTCAGGAACCACACGCGAGAGCAGGAAATCCAAAAATCGTATGCCTTTATTGAGAGCAGGGTCAGGACCAGAAGACACAAGAATTGCCAAGCCAAAAACGAAATCCAAAAAGCGAAGTCGACTAGACAGGCTGGGGTCAAAACCAGTAAAGCAGAAGTGCGACGGTACATAGACAGCAGGCCAAAATCGAAGTCGAAATCCAGAGCAGAGGGTCATACACAAGGCATCCAAAACAGTAAATGTGGTCGTACAGAAAATAGGTCAAAAATCCAAAAAGACAAAAACAAGAACAGAAGGGCTTAGGCAAAATCAAGGTCGGGCGAAACGGTTGTGGAGAAACAATAATCGATTGGCATACAAGGAGCTCTGCACAAAGGAAAAATGATCAATGTTCTGACAAGGGCTGAACAGCAGTGAAGACTCTAAATAGACACAAGGGAAGCCACATGCTATGCGGGGAACAGGTGAATTGGATGGGAACTAATTACAGAGGAAGGCACACATGAGGAAGTCCTAAACCACAACAATTGGCAAAAGCCAAGACACGGACGGGATCCACGCAGACAACCTATGACAGATAAACAGCTCCGGTCAAGGAGTTCTAAGTGCACAGACAATGAGTGCAGGAAAGCAATTAAGCCCGTGCGAGAGATCTCGCGGAAACGCAGGGAGAGGCAGAGAAAGCAAAGCAAGAAGTGGAGACTAGAACAGGGCGATTGCTGAGATTGAATTAGTGATAAATTAGTAGAGGTGCAGCCTTACAAGTTAACCGAAGTGTTCATTAGTAAGTTAGTAATATATACATGGATTAGTTGAGTTAGTAGACTATAATACACAATATAATTGTTAGTATTATTAGTAATCTAGGAAAGCAAGGTGAAGGAAGTAAACGAGAATTGAAGTAATAATATGAAACACCAGAAACCATTGAAATCACCTGAAGCAGGTAAGCACACAGACTGGGAAGATGGACTGTACCAACTGATCACAAGACAGGGGAGAACAAGTACAATGAGACCTAGAATGGCAGGAATAGAAAACCAGAATATACAATAACCAAAAAGAATAAAGAAGAGACATAACCATGACATAAGGCATGACATCAAAACACATGACCATGACAAACCGAATATCCAGGTTTCGTTGCCTGGATTGCAGTTGTTTCTCCCAATTGCAGTATTCTAAGTGTTTGCAGGTGCGTCCACACTTGACACTTCAAAGCTACTTGCCTGATAGGATATATTTCCAAACAATAGGTTCATCCTAAATGGCCTATGGAGCAACAGAGACCTTCTTTTGCCATATTTTGTTTATTTTGTAATGGCTGCAGGGCTGGTACGAGACACAGTTTGTTGAGGGAAGGGCAGCAGAGACGAGTGATTAACACAGCTGTTGTTTTCCTCAGTGCTGGAACGTCAGCGATTCTCTCAAATATTGCTTTGTTTATGTAATTGCTGTCAAGCATTGCTTGCGCTGTGGTCTTCTACTATGGTGGGGGAAGAAAGCAGGTCTCAGCTATGCTCCAGCGTCGGTTTCCCTCCAATTTTTTATATTATCCCTTTGCTTTACATGCTTGGAAGAGGAAATCCCGTATTGCGAGAAGGCAAAAAGAGGCCAGGGTTTGGTAAATTCTCCGGATTGCGCCCACATACCATCCACACACCAAGATCTGAACTCTATGCGAGCCATGCCCCATGTCCGCATGTGGTCTGGCTGATCAGATCTCAATGCATGCAAGGTCCGATCCCGGAGCAAACAGACTAACTGACAGTTAATGCGTCCTTCGTGATCGAATGAAAAAAGTTGCAAGTGTAACCATGGCCTATTTGTACAGCCAATCGAACAACAGTACAGTGAACAACAGGTGTAAAACAGTATTTAATATCTTTGTTGGAACAAAGAGATCCTTTCATGGCCATGCTTGTTTGAATAGATAGGATGTCACATAGCAGTCCACTTCTGGGTTTAGGTACAGTTGCTTTCGCTTTTGGTGCGAGTCCGCCTGAACCGTACTGGAGACCACCTTCTTCAAGCAGACTCCCGGGCCGTGCCCAAGTATGGCAGACATGTGTTTACACTTATCAAATGAACTGGACTTTGGGTTCTACTGTACTCCGATCCGGTCCCAGGTGCCTGATGCGAAAGCACCCTCAGCGGGTGTAACCACAGCTACTTTTGCGCAATGTGAAGTCACAGGCAAAACTATAAAAATATGATTTTATCTTCATACGGTGGAGTTTTAACTTGCATTTTTGAATGCTGCAACAAACTGTGTCTGCTGACAGTAGTTTTCAGAAGTGTTCCTGGGACCATGCAGGGATTTCTTCCACCGAATCCTGCTTATAATACTGTATCGCCTGAAGTCCTGAAAATCAGGGCCATTCAGTATTGGTTTTTGGGTTTTCCCCTTGCGTACAGAGATTTTTCCAGATTCTTTTAATCTTTTAATGATATTATGTACCATAGACGATGAAGTTGCCAAATTATTTGCAATTTTACATTAAGAAATGGTATTCTCAAATTGTTGAACTATTTCCCCAAGCAGACTGTCATGGAGTGATGAGGCCCTTGCTATCTTTACGTCTGCCTCTCTAGGATGCTGCTCTTTTTTTATCCAGTCATGTTACTAACCTGTTTTCAATTAACCTAATTATCTGTGAAATGTTCCACTTGGAGTATTTCTTAGCATCCACTCTTTTCCAGCCTTTTGTTGCCGTTGTCCCAACTTTTTTGATAATTGTTGCTGGCATCAAATTCAAAATGAGCACATATTTTCAAAATACTATAAAGTTTCTCCGTTTGAACATTTGATATGCTGTCGTTGCACTATTTTCAATTCAATTTAGAGTTTAAATGATTAGAAAATGATTAGACTAACACTTTCGATCCCCAAATTTCCATAGAAAGCTCCTTAATATAAAAGACATAATGCCAGAGTAACTAAAATATATAAATACAATGCAAAACAAAGACGGATTGTCAAAGAGGGAATTACAACGTAGATTATGATTTGCAGTCAAGCAGAATGTTCATTTCTTGGGATGGAAGTTCTGAGCATGCAGAGTAATAGTGACACAGCTCCTTTAAATGAATTAAACAGTGTGTCAACTAATTTGTTTTAATGGCATAGAGTGCATATGGTCTGCCCAAAATCTGCTGCAAATGTTCAAATTTTTCAACGTGCTCGAGGCAAATTACGGGACCAGAAAAAAAAAAATGGTGAAAAAAGTTCCATACCCACGTAACACGTTTTTGCGTTATCAACGTAACATGCAATGTCGTAAAATGCTGTTCACTTCCTATTTAAGCCATTTTGAGCCCCTGCAGCCTTAGGCACTCATGCACTTACCAGCTGCCATCACTTAAGTCTCCGAGGGTTCTGGGATTAAGGCTTTGGGGTGGAAATTGGGATTGGGCCTCATCCTTCTCTACCTTCCCGCCTCATTCTGCCTCTTAATCTTCCTCTTATGGTGATTTTAAAACTTGTTGGCATATTCTTGCCATGTACTAATTTACAAAACTTTGCTACACACTGTAGCTATGTATATTTGGCTTCCACCAAACCCTTTCTCCAAAATTTCCTGTATTTCATCTCACTTCACTTCGGTCCTCTCTAAAATCTCCTCAGCTGCTTGCTTTACCATCCTTATCCTTTCTGATTATGTTTTTATTTCACTTGTACTATTTATTACCATCAGAATGAATGCTAAAACCTTCTCTCATGCATAGGTATACACTCTTTGATAGGTATACTTTGTTCTTTTCTCACTATCTTCACTGTACCTGTTTCTTTCCTCACTGCTTCTTTTTCTACCCTCACTATTTTATAGCCTCAGCATACAACATTTCAATCTGTGCCCGTGTCTGTTCCTTCTCACTGTATCGCTTCCTTCTTTCACACATGATTTGCCTCCTCTTTGTGATTACCTCCAACAGCCTGCTCCTTTGATAGCTTACAGTCTTCTGAGTACCATATCTTCGACACCAAAACACCTTTTTTTCCTCCATACCGCTGCCAAATGCCTGTAATCTGGACACCAACAGCACCGTAGCAGTGCCCTTTCAAATGCTCTCACCCTATAGCTTACGTTGTCCAATGTCAACATGTCTGGTAATTCCCTTTCAAACCATAACAGCACCAACATCCTTTCCTTTTCGTCCCAGTAACCTTTCAAGCGCCTAGCTCCACAAACTCCCTCCACCTTGAAAAATTAATCAATTTTCAAAGATAGTTGAACATTGCTGATGACCCCCTGAATGGTAGCCCAGTCACTCATTGGCAAACTGGTCACTCATGTGAGATCAGTATTTTTTTTTTTTTTTTGCCGTTTCCCTCTGTCCTCCATTTGTATTCTACAACTAGCAGTCCACTTGAAGATGTGATTTGCTTCCAAACTAGCTCCAGCCTGTGGTAACATATAGCCAACAGTATTAAAATGAAAGTGCATTCCTCCCCCAACTGGCTCTTCACAAACTCACACACACATGCACAAACACATTTTAACTAATCACTTGGGGAAGGAGGTGCAGAGAGGTGCAGAGGTGTTAGTCAGTTGGTGCCGTGCAAATATTCAGTTTTTTGGTGAACATTATTATTTTTTTTTTTTTTTGCATCGGTGTATAAAATGATTATTAACTAAAACTGCATTGGAAATATCCGCTGATCAAGAAAAAAAATATTTATAAGGTAGCTGTCCATCAGTGATCTAATTACTTTTCATTGTGATGCATTGTGGCAATTATTGTCTCCAAATCAGGAAATAATTTACCAAAATTCAGAAGTTTCCTCTCATTTATTTGTTATGCTTTGATTTCAGCATGTGATATTCCCCCTCTGAAGTTTATTGCTGCGCATGTATTAAATTCAGTTAAAGTCAATTTTATTTGTATAGTGCTTTTCACAGATGTATGTGAATTACTTTTATATTCTTCCATCTCATCCATTATCTAACCCCCGAATACAATGGACAGTTCATCGACCCATCGAATGGGGCGCACAGTTCACTCATACTTTCATTTCTGTGGGCAATTTTATGTTTTCAAGTAGCTTAGAAAATCCCTGTGTGAATGCTGGGAGGACAAAAAAACTCAACACAAAAAGACTTACGTTGGATTTGAACCCAGGACAATATTGGCCACTGCACCACTACACTGCTCATTTACTTTTACACGGTCCTCATAATTATCCCAAAGTTATTGTGCGTTATTTTTTTATTTACTTACCTATTTACTTATGTATCTACATATACAGTGCTGTGAAAAAGTATTAGCCCCCTTCCTGAATTTTTTTTTTTTGCATATTTTTCACACTTAAATGTTTCAGATCATCAAACAAATTTTAATATTAGACAAAGATAACCCGAGCAAATAAAAATGCAGTTTTTAAATGATAATTTCATTTATTGAGGGGAAAAAAGCTCTCCAAACCTACCCGGCCCTATTTGAAAAAGTAATTCTCTCTCCCCCCCCCTTGTTAAATCATGAATTAACTGTGATTAACCACATTTTTTTTTTTAGTTCAATTTCACTAGACACACTCAGACCTGATTACTGCCAGACCTGTTGAATCAAGAAATCACTTAAATACTACCTGTCTGACAAAGTGAAGTAGGCTAAAGGATCTCAAAAAGCAACACATAATGCCGCAATCTAAAGAAATTCAAGAACAGATGAGAAACAAAGTCATTGACATCTATCAGTCTGAAATGGGTTACAAAGCCATTTCTAAGGATTTGGGACTCCAGCGAACCATAATGAGAGCCATTATTCACAAATTAAGAAAACTTAGAGCAGTGGTGAACCTTCCCAGTAGTGGCCGGCCTACCAAAATTACTCCAAGATCGCATCGACGACTCATCCAGGAGGCCACAAAAACCACCACTGACCAAAAAGAACACAAAGGCTCATCTCACATTTGCCACAAAACATCTTAATGATCTCCAAGACTTTTGGGAAAATATTCTGTGGACTGAGGAGACAAAAGTTGAACTTTTTGGAAGGTATGCGTCCCGATACATCAGGCGTAAAAATAACACAGTATTTCATAAAAAGAACATTGTACCAACAGTCAAACGTGGTGGTAGTATGATGGTCTGGGGCTGCTTTGCTGCTTCAGGACCTGGACGACTTGCTGTCATTGATGGAACCATGAATTCTGCTCTCTACCAGAAAATCCTAAAGAAGAATATCCGACCATCAGTTTGTGACCTCAAGCTCAAGCGCACTTGGGTTATGCAGCAGGACAATGGTCTTAAACACACCAGCAAGTCCAGCTCTGAATGGCTTAAAAAAACAAAATGAAGGTTTTGGAGTGGCTTAGTCAAAGTCCGGACAGAAATCCAATTGAGATGCTGTGGCATGACCTTTAACAGGCCATTCATGCTCAAAAAACCTTCAATGTGGCTAAATTAAAACAATTCTGCAAAGAAGAGTGGGCCCAAATTCCTCCACAGCGATGTGAAAGACTCACTGCCAGTTATTGCAAATGCTTGATTGCAGTTGTTGTCGCCGAGGGTGGGTTTATGTTTTAGGGGGCAATTACTTTTTCACATAGGGCCAGGTAGGTTTGGATAGCTTTTTTCCCTTTACAAATGAAATCATCATTTAAAAATTGCATTTTGTATTTACTCGGGTTATCCTTGTCTAATATTAAAATTTGTTTCATGATCTGAAACATTTAAGTGTGAGAAATATGCAAAAAAATAAGAAATCAGGAAGGGGGAAAATACGTTTTCACGGCAATTTATATGACCTGTAAATATTGAATTCCTCAAATAATGATTGGACTTATGTTACCTTCCATACTGCTGATACTGTTGAAATCACAGATTTACACCATCGTGTCTCTTAACATGAACTATCATTCTCCCAAGAACCTTTTTTAGGGAGACAGTTAACTTTGCTACAGTTGAAGAAACTTTAGCTTTCCCAGTAGTGATATGCATGAATGGCTGGTAATTGTGGTGAAGGAAAGTAATGAAAAAAAACTGTTTCTTTTAAAATTGCATAGAGCATAAAAAACATACAAGGTATAAAATGCCCCCAGTGGTTGGTCATTAGTCTAAAATTTAATCTCAAAATGCGACTTCTACTTCCCCATCTCAAACATTATGTTATTTTGAACATTCTTCCATATTTCAACATACCACTTCTGTATTTCTCTCTCTCTCTTCCACTGGTTGTGACACATACAAATGAAAAGACATTCACTTGACTGACAGGAAGTGTGGCTGAGGAGGAAGATATGTGGTCTGTATACTGTATTATTGCTTTTGTTCAAATGCCAAGTGCTTCCCTGTAACGTGGGCTGTGTTCTGATGGTTGATGTGCTTGTGCCAGAGAGATGAAAGGAAGCACCAACACATTTTTTTCAATAAGCTGCGGCACTTAGAGCAGCAGTCTCAGTTATGAAGGTGAGGGTTAGAGTGGGCTGGGATAGGGACAAAGCATACCGTCAGCCAGGCTTTGTGAAGTGGTCACAGCAAATTAATTGGATCTGCAATAAAGGTAAAACAAAAACTAAATCCATTAACAGCTTATTTACTTCAAACACAAAGCTACATAACTGGGAATGGTGGTTGTAGGTTTGCAGTCTTAATGGTAGCTGGGCACTCGAGCATATGAGGGGAGAACTGCTGCCTTCACTAAACTGGTCAAAGAAATTAGTGTTCAGTGGTCGCTAAATCATCGCACAGAATAATTCGGATGTTATGGTGGTTGTTATCCTGGATCACCCAAAATTGCAGCAAATTGTTCAGGCAGGATTGATTACTGGTTTTGAATACTTATAATTAAACCTGTTTCTTAAAAGAATTAAAACTGTATGGACTAGAGCAGTGCATTATATATGACAGCATAGTCTGCCAAAGGAGTGCATTTTAATATTTCTTTTAACATAAATAATTAAAATGTGATATTTTTCTAAACACTTTATAGATCTTTCCATGCAACGAGAATTAGTTGAATCTTGATTGTATGAGTAATTAAATTCATCTGAATTTATACCAGTTTTTTTTTCCATCTACATTTACAATACCCTCCACTAATATTGGCACCCTTGGTAAATGTGGACAAATGTGTTTATTAAATGCCTTTATTGATTATCCTCTTGATATTCAACTCAAAATATTAACAGAAATTATAGCCTTTAATTGAAATACAAGAATTAATTGAACACATTTATCATTACAATTAAACAAATATTTATAAATATATGCTACAATTATCGGATCCCCTTCATTTGAAACTTTTTGCTGCCTCCCAATGCCAATATATCTGTTTCACGTCTTCTTTTATGGTGTACATTAAGGTTGGATAAGACATGGTATGGAATCTGAGAATAGTCCTGTATGTAGAATCTCATGAGATCCTTCAAATTCAAATGTAGAGATTTATGGATCCCCTTCCTCTGATCGTCCCACAGGTTTTCTATTGATTCTTGGCCTGGGGACAGGGATGGCCATGAAACAACCTTGATTCTGTGGTTGGTGAACCATTTTTGTGTTAATTTCAATGCTCTGATTTGTTCTGTTGAATGATCTCACCACAGCACAGTTTAAGCTTTCTGGCCGAGGCAGTCAGATTTTCATTTAATATATGCAGGTGCTTGATGGAATTCATAATACCATGAGTACTACCACATTGTCTTGGTCCTGTGAAAGAAATACTGGACCACAATATTAGAGCTCCATCACCGTAGGGATGTGGTTCTTTACTGAATGGCTAATTTTATTTTTATGCCCAACCCAATTCTGGCATTTTTTTTTGCCATTGAGCTCTATTTTGGTCTCATTTGACCATAGAACCTAATCCCACTGGAAGTTCCCACACTGTATGACAAACTATGGGCATATCAGGTTTTTTACCTCCGCCAGCAAAGTTGGGGCGGAGGTTATGTTTTCGCCCCTGTTTGTTTGTTTGTCTGTCTGTCTGTCTGTCTGTTCGTGAACAACATAACTCAAAAAGTAATACACAGATTTGTCTGAAATTTTGTGGGTGCATTGCTATTACATCAAGGAAGGACCCTATTGATTTTTACGGCGATCAGTGAAACAATGTGGCCGCCATGGCAGCCATATTGAAATCGTGTGACACGCGATAACTCAACTTTGCTCCCACTCATGAAGATTTGGACTGTGCTGCCTTGGCGGAGGTTTGCACTCAACGAGTGCCTCTAGTTTTTTTTTTTTTTTTTTTTTTGATGATGATGATAACAAAGTTTTTTTTTTTTTTTTTTGGGGCAGCCCTCCCAGCCATCTTGTTGTTGAGTAGATGCTGATTGATCATACTTCTGGAGACTTTCTCACCCCAGAATTGTATGCAATTCTCCCTGGAGAATCCAACCTTGTGGTCTTTGGAGTTTCTTCTACCATTTGAAACATCCTCCTTGCAATGCATCTATTCAAATCAGTGCTTGTTCACTTCCAGACAGACATTGCCATTTGCCTTAAACTTCTTAATTATTGCCTTGATGGTCACAATGGGTATATTCAACATATTATCGATTTCTTAAAACTTTCCCCTTTTTTATTGCTCATCATTTTTCATTGCTGTATTCTTTGGTCTTTATCATGATGATAGATAACAGGAAAACTGGACCATTTATCACTTCATATTTATACCTCAGGAAAACATGAAATCATGAGTGATCATGTAAGTATTTCTAATCAGTATGGTAAACTGGAAAAAGTGAAATATGAATGGGAATATACTTCAATTAGTTTTATTTTAATAGTTTTAAGGGGTGCCAATTATTGCGGCACACGTTTTCGTGAAAAAGATTTCAGATAAGAAGAGTTATTCTTTCTGTGATTTTCATTAAATTCAGAGTTAGAGTTTTGTTCATTTTCGTATAAAAGTTTGGAAGGGCAGATGAAAACCACTTTTTATAGCCTTTTCAACTAACATTTATCAGAGGGCCAATATCAGTTGAGGGCACTGTAAGTGATTTCCTTTATAGTTTCCTTTAGCCTTAGTCTATGTCACCTCTTCATAAGGCTTGAAAAGATTGTGGGGCCTGTTATGTGTGCTGCAGCACGAGTCTATCAACTTAAGAAATGCCTATGGTTGATGTGGTTTAAAATGAGGTCAACAGTGTTTATTTTGTTACACACTTGTATTCCTGCTTATTAAAAGGAAAGTATCGAAGGACCGTTCTGTCCCGTTGCAACTATGCTGCATATTGAAATGAATATATATCTATGGCCCAACATAAATGCAATGTACATTTACAGAGAGAGTTTCTTTTTCCTTCTGAACACTCACACCCATGTCTTGTAATTAAAGATACTGAAGCTACTGACCTAAGTTACCAGAGCTGTATGTTATGTGGCAGACAGTGAACACTGTATTTCAGAGGACAGTGACACATTTTTTATTCTGGCTCTGTATTCGAGCACTTTTAGTTTGGCACCATTCTTTGCATATCCTTTGCAGGCAACATCTACTTGAAGTTTGCAATGCACAGAAGTCACCGCCAGCCGTGTATCTTGTGATGCTCTGCCAGGCCTGCACTGTGGCGATCTTGAGTTTCTGCTTGTTATGGGACCTTTCTCTTCTCTTCAGCATGTAAAATGCATGTTCAATTGGATTCAGATGCATTGATTGACTTGGCCAATGGAACCAAAATAACAAAAAAATGTGTCCATGTCCAATGAATCGTCGTTGTCGCTGTGGGCCTCAGATAGGACTGTTGGTCTGCTGCAACATTGGTGTTTGGCACACCTGACTGAATATGTGGAAGGTGGACACACCTGGCCAAGAGCTTGAGAAGAACTGGTATTGTAACCAAATGAGGCTGGGCGTTCACTCATGCAGCAAAAAATGATGCTAATCTATAGATAATGCTCAGATATCAGATATCTTTTTTTTCTTGTGAAATGAGCAAGTGTGTGGGGGTGTGCCTCCAGGTATTATTACCAAAAGTAAAAGTTACACCATGTTGTGCGCGGGAACATTTTGATCTGTTTCTCGTTACCATGGAAACAACATATCACTGTAAAAGTTCTGAAATGGTCCTGGGTTGTGCATGGCATGACATTACATTTATCAACAAAACCAAACTCATCTATCTCTGTCCTTGTCTTCTGCCTCAGATCAAAGGTATTCTTTTGGCATTCTGAAAAAGACCTCCATATCCATGATCAACTGAAAAAATTGAAAAATGGAGTATGATATTTTCCAATAGCTTGTACGTTTCTATGTTTTTCATGCTATTTACACAACCATTATGGGGAATAGCTTCAGTAAATATCCAATATCTAGAAGCTTGAACTGACTGGTCAGAAATACACTCATAGAAAAAAAAAAAGAAAAAACAGGAACACCTGAGTTCCTGTTACCATGTCATGACTACATCTCCTGGACCGACAAAAGTCCTGCGTGTTCCAGTACAGTGCCTGACAAAAGTCTTGTCACTTATCCAAATTGTAGGAACAACAAATAATAACCTGACTTGTAGTTGATCAATTGGAATCAAAAATGGCTTATATGAAAGGCAAAGCCCTCTAGATTATGCGAAATATACCAAAATAGAGTTTTGTGTCATTGATTGAGTTTTATAATTTAATTTGTACAGAAAGGTCAGATTTTGCTTGGACAAAAGTCTTGTCGCATTGAAAAAAAATGTGGAAATTATACATACACTTTATTTTGAATACAAAAATATGCCACTATAATATCAGAACATAAAGCCAAGAAAAAAAAAAAAAAAGAATTAATATTGCGTATGACTCCCATGAGCTTGGAGGACTGCATCCATACGTCTTGGCAATGACTGAGATAACTTGATGATGAAATCATCTGGAATGGCATAAAAAGCAGTCTTGCAGGACTCCCAGAGCTCATCAAGATTCTATGGTTTCATCTTCCAAGCCTCCTCCTTCATCTTACCCCTGAAATGCTCAATAATGTTCATGTCAGGTGACTGGGTTGGCCAATCCTGGAGTACCTTCACCTTCTTCGCTTTCAGGAACTGTGACATGGAGGCAGAAGAATGAGAAGGAGCAGCAGTATAAGTAGGGCAGCAAGAACTTCTTGATATTTCAGGCTGTTGATGTTGCCATCCACTCTGCAGATCTTTCTCACACCCCCATGCTGGATGTAACAACAAACCATGATTTTTCCTCCACCAAACATGATTGTTTTCTGGGAGAATCTTGGGTCCATGAGGGTTCCAATAGGTCTTGTACGGCGACTGGCATGCAGTTCAGTAGATGATTCACCAGAAAAATAAACTTTCAGCCACTTTTCCAGTATCAATCCTTTCTGCGAGCTGTGGGCCTTGGCAAATGCAATGCAGGTTTTTTGTTCTCTGTTTAATGCAGACTTCTGTGTACTAATTTGGCTATGAAAACCACTTTGAGAGAGAATTTGACAAACTCTTCTTGTAGATACCGGGATTTTTGGTGACATTTCCTCATGTAGCTTCGCTGTAGTTGAAGAAGGGCTAGCCTTGTACAGTTGAAGCAACAAACGGTCCTTTCAAACAGTTATCATACCGGGGTCTGTCTGACCTGCGCTTGCCATGAACGTCAGCAGTTTCTTCAAATCTTTTTCTCATATCCTCCACTTGACATTTGGATACATTAAAGATGTCTGCCACCTCAGCAGCAGACTCAGTCTTCAGGCTCTTGATGATCAGCACTTTGGTCTGTGGTTGAATCTTTGGTATGTTGTCAGAGGTCTAGTCGCACCTCATATGAAAGTCTGGTGTGCTGGGGTTATTTCTATACACATCTGGGAATGTGTTAATTACAGTATTTGTCATAGGTTAAACTCTAATCTGCGATTTGTTGCATCATCTGAAGAGACGACAAGACTTTTGTCCTAGCAAAAACAGATGTTATGGGCTTAGCCAAGCTGTGAACATCAGAACACTTTTTGACGGTTTCATTTTGCACCAAATTATTAATGTGAAAGCCCTTGACATTAAAATGGACCATTTATTGTAACAATTGATTGGTTAGAAATAAAGTTATATGCTATTTTTAGTTACTATGTCTTTATGCGACAAGACTTTTGTCAGGCACTGTCGATGAATAACATAACATAAAATGAGTGGTGAGAACAGTCCATTCAGCCCAACTAGGCTTGCCAGTTTCTTTATACCACTGTGAATATTTCAATCAGGAGAGACTCAAGTGAAATCAAGAAAAATTTATTATGCGTTGAGCATAAGTAGAATTCAATTCAATTTTATTTATATAGCGCTTTACAGAGAGTAAATGGCAGAGCACAGACTAATCCCTAATCCCCGAATAGCAGGCAAAAACTCCCTGTAGGGGAGAAAAAGCCTTGAACAGTGGTGAAAAAAACTCCTCAGTGAGAAGAAATCTCAGGAGGAACCTGGCTATTCTGGGGAAGCCCATCCTCCGCTGGCTGAATAATAAATTGATGGTAAATTAGGAATGAGAGGATCAGGACAGCAGGAAGACAGCAGTCAGAATTAACATGCTTAAAATCAGACAAGTCTTTGGCGCTTGGACTCTTCGGGGAAGACTCAGAGAGCAGGAGCACGGCTCAGAGCAGCAGCTGGAAAAATCCCCGAAGAGTCCAGACACTGGTGGCGGTGGTGGCTGAAGGCTGACAAAGCTGGAGCGGCAGTACGGAAGGTCTGATGGAGCAGGGTGGCGTTGGGGAGGAGGAGGGTCAGCGAACGGCAGCACGAACGAACTAGAGCAGAGAAAATGATACTTTTTTTAAAAAGACAGCAACATAACGATTGGCTAGCGATGGGACTGAGGTGTGCCATGGTTGGATGGAAGAGATCAGCTGCTACACCAGCTGACTGCTCAATTGACAGCCCCAGACATTGACTGCAGAGGTTTATGGGCGAGCATGCAAGTGAATGAAAAGAAAATAAACAGGAAGACTCTCTCTCTTGCGCACGTCAACTGACTAAACTTTCGCTAAGCTTCATATCACTTCAGATACTTAATGACTCAGTGGTATCTAGCTGTAAGTCAAGCCTGCTCTTGAAAATTCCCAAGGTTTCTGCCTCAACAATATGGTCAGGCAAGCTATTCCACATCGAAATTACTCTTTGGGTGTAAAAATATTTCCTAATATCAGTGCTAAATTTACCCTCGGTCAACTTCCATTTGTGACCCCGAGTTCTACTAACAAAACTTGGCTGAAGGAATCCTACATAATTCACTTTGTTAATCCCTTTGACATATTTAAAGACCTCAATCAGATCACCCCAAGTCTCCTTTTCCTAAGACTAAAGAGATTAAATATCTTCAGCCTCTTCTCATAGCTTTCATCTTTTATACCTGGAATTAACTTTGTGGCTCTTCTCTGAACTTTTTCTAGAGCCTCTATATCTTTCTTAAAGTATGGTCCCCAGAACTGTGCACAATACTCCAGATGTGGTCTGACGAATGTGTTGTACAAGAGAAGTATCACCTCCTTGGATTTGTACTCAATACTTTAGGCAATGTAGGGGAGACTGGGGTCTGATGAGCCATGGGAACCAATGAGCCATATCACTACTTTGCGATCGTTTGTGGACGTTTTGTGGAGTTTTCCCATTGCTACTGGGTGACCCTATTTGCTTCCAGCAAAAAAGGAATTCGGATAATTTTTCAAAACTCTCCAGTGGCCATAAAGTTGCACCAGGTGAAGAACAACTTCATCCGTTCAAGACATCTAATGGTGAGTAATTGATATACAAATTATAGTTTTTGGGTGGAGTATCACTGTGATCTAGCTGATGCAATCATGCCCTTCGAGCTATAGCTAATGCCAATTACAGTGAAATACGTTATGTAATTTGAGTATTATTTAATTTAACCTTTATTATACCGGGGAATCCCACTGAAATAAACAAAATGCAGATATGGTCAAATATTATCCTGTTCAAAACCTAACAACCACTCCAAGAGTAAACGCAAGCAAGCCACAATCTAATTTTTAAGCTCATGTCAAATAACTTCACGAATGTCGTTGCTGGCCAGCTAACTCATATTCGATTGGTGGTTCTCGCCAAAAGGTCACCCAATCAGCCCAGAGCAGAAAACATGAATATTCATATATTCACTTCATTAGTGACGTAAGGGCTAAACGCTGGCCATACGACTGAGGCCAGACTGATATCAGTCAATGACCGCTGGGAGCGACCAGCACTTGATATGTATGGATTCCAGGCTAGGTATTATATTGCCCTGCTTCCAATCATTTGGCATTTCTCCAGTTTCTAAAGACCGTCTGAAGATGGCTGAGAGTGGTTTAGAGATGATCTCACTAACTTCCCTGAGCACTCTAGCATATAAGCCATCAGGACCCGCTGCCCTATCTGCCTTTAGTTTATGCAACATCCCTAATACTTCATTATCCCTAACCTCAATTTCCGCTAAATAATCTTGGGCATTGGACATGCCCTCTGGCCAAATAAAAACCTACTCCGAGGTAAAATTCTCAACAAAGTAACTGTTTAAGGTATCCGCAATATCCTTGTTATCATATAGCATCGATCCATCTTTATTCTTTATGCACTCAACCTCATCTTTGACTTTTCTTTTTCTGCTACAGTACTGAAAGAAGCGCTTAGGATTAGTTTTTTCCCCTTCCGCAATTTGCCTTTCATACAGTCTTCTGGCATTCCTCAGCTCTTTTTTGACCACAGCCCGCATTTTACAGTATTCAGCCTTAGTATTCTCATTGTTATCCTTTACGTACATCTTCTAAAGATTCCTCTTTTCCCTCAAACTCCTACTAATAGCTGTGGTCATCCACTGAGGATTCTGCTTTTTCAGCTTACTTTTGGACACCTTTGGAATGAATTTGCATTGTGAATCAAGTAAAACCCCCTTAAATCCTTCCCACATCTCATTTACAGACTCGAAGTCCAGGGGTGTCTCCCATTTTATTTAACTTAGATATGAGCGCATCCTGTCAAAGTTTGCTCGCCTAAAATTGAAAATTTTGGTTTTCGAAGACACCTTTTTAACTTCCCATGAAACATCAAAATTAACAGTAGAGTGATCACTAGTCCCAAGTGGCTCCAGTACCTCAACACTGCTAATTCTATCATGGTCATTACAGAGCACTAAATCTAAAAATGCCTTCTCTCCTGTAGGTTTATTAACATACTGCACCAAAAAATTGTCATTTATAACGTCTAGAAATTCTTCCTCCCGTTAACCCTGTCCTTTCACCATTTCCCAATCAATACCAGGATAATCAAAATCTCCCATAATAATAGTCCCTCCTCCTCTAGAAGCTTGCCTAATCCTCTTAAAGAGCATTTCATTGACAATACTGTCCAAAGCTGGCGGTCAATAGCATACTCCTATGTTTAAACCTGTCTCGTGTTTGCCAATTAGCCTGACCCAGATATCTTCACAGGGCAAGGAATGCTCAATTTCAGGAGTTTCCTGCACATTTATGTTTTTGTTCACATAGAGTGCTACACCCCCTCCTCGCCTATTACATCTATCCTTCCTAAAGAGCTTACAACCTTCTATATGATATTCATCTCCATCCTCTTTGCTAAGCCATGTCTCTGTAATCCCAACTATGTCATAGCCCTCACTTATCATAACGGCCTCAAGTTCTGGAAATTTATTTTTTATGCTTGCATTTAAATAAAAACATTTCAGGTCATTATGAATGCTCTTCCCCTTTGATTTCCCATATGCCTGCTGCTCCAAGCCCCCCACTACACTTTGTTGCTTTAAAAATAACCACTGAGCATTGTGCAGTTGAGAAAGAGGATGACCATGTTTGGAATTGCCTACCACACACGACTTGATTTCTGATCATAGCGAAAAGTAGCAAGTAGTACGCAGTGTGACATCAGCATGAAATTTACCAATATGCCAAAGATACCTATATGAAATTCTACACTGGCCAAACTTCACAGTTTGCTGAAAAAGTTATCTTTGAGGTGGTCTGTATCGTACAGTGCAACATGATCAATCGTAACCTCCCACCTAGACCCAGGTGATCTTAATAGCTAATCTAATATCTTAATCTAATAGCTTGGTGGTCATGCAATTGTGTCAAACACAACATGGTGACTGTCACAAATTGGCAACGACAATATATTCTACAATTGAAAGTAGTTTTAGGATTTTGTTTATTCTTGCGCAGCAGGTAGTAAACAAATATGTCTTTCCGAACATGGCCAAAAAATGTGTCAAATTGTCACTCCTGTCTCTCACTTCTTAGTCTTCCTCTTTTTCCTGCCATGCTCTTTACCTTTGGTCTCTCCCTGAAAAGAGCCTCAGTTATTATGCAGGATTCAGGTGCACTTTGATTGAACAGAAGTATGGCTTCAACTTTAAAGTGGCTCTTGTTTCTGATTCAGCTTGGACTTCTGAAATCCCATTCAGCTCAATTAAAAGCAAATTCATCTGATTTCTCATCGTCTTTCATATTTTTTTTTGTTCACCGTTATTGCAGAAAAAAAATGGTTTTTAAAGTTTGTAGCCAGTTGAACTAGGCAAAATGACTGTTACACACCATTTTTTGCCCCGTTCCTCCTCCGCTCAGTATTCTCTGCCTCCTTCTTGCACCCCAGCACACGTGTATTCGTTTTCATCTCCAACCCAAAGAGAGGGCGCCCTAGTCCTCCCTTTGAACAGGATATCTTGTTCAAAGATCCTCTTGCTCTGTTTCAGGTAGGTAAGTCAGTAGTATGTCATTATTGGCACAGACAGAGAAAGATTTTCCTCAGTCCACGAAGAGGGTTTGAAGAGGGGGAGGAGCAGCCTGTGGTGAAGAGCATTATCTTGGTCATGCAGGAGCTGTCTGTGGAGCCATTGATAACCCTGATAATCAGGAGGTCTGGGTCTCAGTGTAACCCATGTAACCTTATACTGATGCACAATCAGTGTGTATATAACCCCCACTCCTTAATCTCTCTCCTGCTCTCTGTCTCTTGCACACAGAAACGCAAGCTTATGCACAAGCACATATTCACGCTCATGCAAACACAAGAGGCAAAAATAGAAATGCACTCAGGCAGTACGGATACGTGAATGTGAGAGTGCACATGAACATACATGCATTCATCTCTCGGTCAGGGTGCAGCTTATACTGCTATGCTTCATAATGGCATGAAAGAATGATGAAAACACCTTTTGGCTTTTGTTCTCAGTAGGTCATCTTTAATCTGGCGGAATGTGAGTGTCACCTTTGTTCTGAAATGTTTGACATTTCCCACTAAGGTCAACAAATAGCACTGTAACTCTGGTGCTGGCACCTTTATCCAACTAAAGGAATGAATACACGAACATTCCACGAGCAGCGATAACATTAACAATGCACTCAGCCGCCAACACTGCACTATTTAACACTCATTTTAAGCTGGAAGGCCACAGCAAGTGAGCGTCATAGATGTCGTACCAGCTGTGTCTGTGATAAACAAATTGCTTCTCTTGAGGTTGTTTGGGCCAGACCACATTGGCGTGTGACATGCACTTTAGGTCCAAACAATCCAGGCCCGTTTCATGATAATAATAACTCATTACAACATAATCATACCATCAGTCAGCTGAGTGGTTCTAATTGTGTTTTCAGCCATAATTATCTTAATTTCCCAAATTGCCAGTAAACAGTATAAATAAACACACTCACAAATAGGTTGATGGACAGTCCAAATTATTGTAGGAATTGTACATGTTCAGCTCCATATCAGACATTCATTAAAAGAAAGTATATTTTCAGATAAAAATGACAGATGCTTGTGCAAACACTTAAGCTGAAGCGTCATAACATGCCCAATATGAAGGTCTACATGCAGTCCAAATAAGTTTCACCGTCAGTAAAACAGTGCGTTGAAAGGCTCAATATTGGAATACATTTCTCGAAAACACTGAGTGTTTCAAAATCAACTTCTGTTTTGAAACATACTAAGAATGCAAGGGTGAGCAGAAATGGTAAATTACCTTGTAGGCAATTGAAGGCCACCGTACATGGACGACTGATAAATATTTCCAATCAAGGAAAAAAAATGAATACATTTTGGAACAAATCAGTTACACTTTCAGTTTACACTTTAGCCATATATGTGTCAAGGACAGTCATTGTGAGTAAATGAGTGGACAACATCAGAAATAGCTCAAACGGTTCTGAAAAAACCAAAGGTATGGTTCAATGACAGAATGACTCAGTTAGGGTTGGCTAAACTGTGTTGTAAGGAAACTGTTGGAATCTGAAACAAATATGTCATTTAAGAATGCTATTGACTGGAACCCATGTGATGGAAAAGGAGAGTTTGACAAAAGAAAGGAACTTCTCATTTTCCAAAGCACATCCTCTTCTGTGGAACATAGTGAAAGTTGTGGCTCAAGCTGGCATATGGGAAATATAAAAGCCATCGGTACTCGTCTTCATCAATGATTTTACTACTTAACACGTTGACTGCCAACTACGAGATAACTCGTAATGGCGGGTGCTCCAAATCCTGCCAGTACGAGTTATCCTGTAGTTTAACATAGGTAACTTTGGGGATCAGCAGACTGGTTGGCAGTTGTCATAAAGGAAGAACTGGAGTTATGGCAACCGGATTGCAACCTGTGGAAGTGGGTATTGAACACAAAATTATTATCAATTTCCATTAACAGTTCCGCGACTTCGTCAGCACTCATACACGCCATTTTACAAAATGTTGACCTTCAAATCAAATTATGGCACAATTGCACAATGTCTTTTACGCAAATACCGCTACAAGAAAAATCTTTATTGGTATACCGAATGCAACAGTTATATCCCACCACCAGCTACGACTTGTCTCGAATAGAGGGTTTTCCCCCAGAGGATCATGGGAAGACGCTCTGTATCTGCCTATAAATAGCGCAGTAAACAAACATTGACCATATGTATAAAAAACCTAGAATGGCAAATGGGAGACCCCTAGAACCTGCAAGTTATCTCCTTGTCGGCAGTCAACGTGTTAAAGCATCAGCAAGGATTTTGAAGTATTCAGATGCATCTCATCAGCTCAGATCTAACCAAATACCTGTAACTCATTTGGTGGTACTGCACCTTGTTGCAAGACTTTGACCACAGATGTGCTGTTATCACAACCAAGGAGTGTTTCCAAGGCGAAAAATGTCATTTTCTTGACTGGTAAAGTCAATCAGCAATCCTGTGTGTAACTGAACATACCATTTTCTTAGGTAACACAAATAGCACAAATCAAAACACTTTAACAACAAATTGGGACTGAAGATGGATTTTTGCATTGGCCGATGGATTGCAGACATCAGGCAGACAATGGGCCTCATGCAGCAACATTCTCTTAAATTTCTCTTATATTTTCTCTTATTTTTTTGCTAAGAGAAAAAATAAGAGAAATAAACTCTGGATGCACCAAACGCTCTTACCGTCCAAATCTGCTCTTACTCAGGTGTGCTGAATGTTGAATCCCACTTGATCGTAAATTGGAAGCGCGTGGCCGTTTGTTTTGAATTAGCATATGACACCCACTAAACACCATATAAAGGCAGGTGACGTGCTGTGTGCAAAGACCTGACTGCTCGTGGCAATCTAGGGCGCTTTCACACTAGGTACGATTGTTCCGTACCATGCCACAGTACAATTGTCCCCCCTCCCCTCTCCCCCTGCTGGTCAGCTGTCATGCTAGTAATATCGTACCATACCCGAGTACACTTGCATACATGTCAAAATTCTGATACAGTGCGTTGCGGTATGCACCTAGGTGGTTTTAAATGGGGAATGATTTTAAAAGGAGACGCCAATATATTTTGGGGGGTTTTGTTATTGAGAAGGGAGTTTAGAATATTAATATCAAATATTAATATCGCAAATGCATATGCTGCGCGTGCCCTAGCAACCCGGTGTGTCATCTGTAACCTGGATTACCACGTATAGCAGCATGAAAAATTAAAGTCGAAATTTTCTTGACTGAATGCTTGATGTTTTTACACATCCAAATCTTTTTCTGGGTACCCAAACATCAAGGTAAGCTGAAAATGTACTGATTACATTCAATATTGGTGGATGTTGCATAAGGAATTCTTTCGCCCTTGCGTTTTTGGCCAATTATGCTGTCCATTGCCTCATACCATGAAAATTTATCTATCTCATAACTTGAGCTGCCAGACTTTCGCACCACGTCCCACACTTTGAAATATCGCAGCCGCATTTTCTTTAGTCTGTCACGGCACTGATCTATTATTCTGTTATAACCACGCGAATGTAACTACTCACAAAGTATTCCATAAATCCCTGAGTTTTTGCGTGTTGTATCCAGTTGTGATTGTATGTTTTTGTCCGCCTTTATTTCGAGCAAGCACTGAATTTCTTCGTTTGAATGGAGATATCTTTTCGCCGCTGCATTTGTTAGAACAAGAGAGCTGTAACACATAACAGTTATCTTCCGTGCTCAAGTACGGTTGCTTTTACATTTGGTACGAGTAGCCATTTATATGTCTCAGCAAACAGATCCGCGCGATCTCTAAAAATGTGCTCTCTGCGCAAGGCCTGGATGGCTAAAGCGTCCAACAGCAATGGGTAAGCTTTTCAGAAGCAGAACACAAGCAGGTATCTAAGGGTTTTTATAGCTTTGTCCTCATTGGGATCAGCTGGCTGAACTCTTTAGCCCAAGAATTAAATAATGAAATCATTATAATTTATCAAAAACATAAAACGATCAAAATTTGACGATATCATGCATTTTTTAATATTTAGGTTTTAAAACTTGTGTTTCTGTGCATTGAACAAGCAATTTGTGGACAGAGATAACAGTTTTCTGTTTTCTCTTATCTCAGTAAGAGTGCTCTCGACCACTCGTGAAATTTTCTCTTACCGAAGAGAAGAGCAAAAATAAGAAAACATTGTTGCATCCCAGAAATCAATGGGTAAGAACAAAATAAGAAAAAATCAGGGATACGAACAAAAATAAGAGAAAATTTGTTCTTATATCATTTCTTGCATGAGGCCCATTGAACGCAGTGGATATGCAACTATGCACTAAATATAATGACATAATTTCAGGTCATTTTTATTAATCTACAGTAATTAGTTTTATTCCTGTGCTTTTGGAAGCTGGAATTTTCACTCTGATCACCTCGTGCAGATGTAAATATCTTCAAATTAAAGCTTGATGTCAGCATGTTGACCTCAAAGTTATCATTTTGCTCTAATCTGATGCTGTGCAGTGCCAAAACAATAAAATTTGCAGCACTGAACCAGTACCTCTGCTTTCAACTTTGCACAGGACAAATAGCGTAGCTGATAGATGCAGAGCGTAGTGCTATTTTAGTCATTATCTCTTGCTGATCTTTTTTCTCTTGTTTTCCATGCCTACCAGCAGAGGCACAGTGATGTGAGAAATTCATGGAATTCTAGTGTCACACAGTGTTGTCAAGACATTGTTTAGAGACTGCAAAGAATGTGAAGAACACTGGCTGTGGCCTGGACCACAGGTGAGGACAGGAGTGGAGGTTCCTTCCATTTGGAAGCATGAAAATCAATGCAGCAGCTGTAAAACCGGTTGACCTGGCTAAGCTTCTGATTTCAGTATGTGGGAACAGAAAAAGTATGAAAATCAATGCGTCAAATGGTTTACACCCTCTTGTACAAAAAAAGAGGCCATGTGTGCCGTTCTACTCTTTTTTTAATGGCTACAAACCTTTATGCTGTGGAGAAAAGCCACCTAACCAGTTTTTGGCAGGCCATGAAATAATATATTTGCTGAACAGTAGCTTCAGACACTTAATCCAGTTCATTTCATTTCATTTAAAATGTTATTTGACGTGTGGAAATTGGAACAATTGCAATGAAATATGTGTGGTCTGACAACATCATATGATACAACCAATGCATGATGAATACAACAAATATAATTTCAGACAATATACATTGTAAAATACAACTGAAACCATATATATCAAAAACGTGAAAAAAAAACTCTATATAGACAGTGGAAGTGAAAGCTGTAAACATTCAATTAAAGAGAATTTTGGGGAATGAATAGTGACGAAGGAATGTTTTTAAAAAGTGATATGGACACTGTGGTTACTTGAAACTGCTCTCTCTTACAACTGAGGACCCATTAATTTTTATAGGGTGGTATTCTCCCTGCCATCCAGAAGTTCAGTATCACCTCCTCCATGGTTTTTTTAATGGCTAAAGCTTTTTTTTTTTCACGCTGTGTTGCTAAGACTCTCCCAGTCAGTTTAGAACAGTGTTTGAGATCACAGATGGTGCTGACATCTGCTAACATGACAAGGAGCATAAACTCGGCCACGCAGTCATGTTTTAAGAGAAAATGGGCTCAAGCACTCAACTCTGGAGGATGCCTCTGTTCATGATAGCTATTTAGGAAAAATGGATGCTGATACTCAAAACCTGCGGCCTCTCAATCTGTTTGGACAGCAATGATCTAACATTAGATGGGTTTCTGTATTGTAAATCTAGTAATGGTGACATCATTAAGGTCAGTAAAGATTGCCTGTAGGTCTAGGTTGGTGTCTAAAACTGAGCAAAGGCAAATAAATGACCTTTCATTCTACTATAAAGGAAAATTATAATATCAGTCTTTCCCCCACTGATATGACGTTGCATATAGTTTTATAGTCATCCGAACTTCATGTGGACAAGCATCTCCATTGGCACGGAAACAATGCGGTGCATGGAAAAATGCTTAATCCTGGTTCCTGTTGCGTATCCTCCTCTGTGAGGTGGGGGTGATCCCTGGAAACAACAGTTGTGCTACCATGGCAATGGCTGCGGGACAGTGGTCTTGGTTTATCAGTAATCAGCCTTTTATCTTCAATGACCAGGATCTGCGTTTTGGATTTCTGTGATGAACAGGGGGAGGATATGATCTGTTATGGGCAAGGGCCAGAATCATAACCATTGTTCTCCATTATCGATTTAGTTTCGTTCCACCATCGCAGAAAACAGTCTTCAGATATTTTTGGTTTGAAAGAGGGCAATAAATTAAGTAATGTTTCAAACATCTATTGACGACCGATACAATAAAGAAAAAAAAATCCCCTTCTTTATCAAATGACAGTTCAGCTTTGTTTCCTGCGCTCTTCCTGAGTATATGGCGTGTTTCTTTGAAACTGACGTTAGAAAGGCGTGCCTGTGGTTTATGTCTCTTTGGTCAGGGGAGTGTCGCTTTACGCCAATTCTACTCTCTATGGGAGCCTATCATAATTTCGGGAAAACTTCGAATGCTGCCGGGACAAAAGCGCAGTTGCTTTTTATGGGCAAGTTCATTTCCGACCGACATCAAGCATAATTAAGTCGGAATGCGATAGAGAAGGCAGGCGTCATCTAACTCATTGAGTTGGTGGTATGTTAGGAAAGACCGGACTGCAACGCCAATGAAAAACCGATTCTTCTTGTGGGTCGAAGCTACCGTTTAATTTTCTATGAAGGATGTAGTGGACCGTACCGCGTTTCACGGGTCGCTTTCATTAGGGTAAGTGATTCTCCATCCTTAAAGGGAAGTGAGCAAACTCAGCAGTTGAAATTGCCCTGAATCATGAGCTCCAAAGCTCATAACCGTTTGTTGGTGTTAATTAGTCATATAGTTCGATCATTTGATGCGCCTGTAGTTGAAAATTAAAAGTAAAACATCATTTGAAGTTAACACAGAGAGTAATAAAAAGGAGTGTCTTCCGTTTGCGGTTAACTAAGATTAACGGGAGAGAGCCCAGCTGAAGTGTATCATCGTCGCAAGAAGTTTTAAATGGCAGTATATTTGTTCAATATGTGATGTATAATTCTTGTCGTATATGTTTCCGTCACATGTAACCATATTTCTGTTTTAATCTGTCTGATCTATTATTATTATTATTATTATTATTATTATTATTATTATGTGATCAGTGCTGATCAGAGCAATACTCATCATAAAAAGAATAATTGCGAACATATGATTTCAAGGATCTTACAACGCTGTAGAACAACTCATACAAAGAGATCGTAAAAAGCTTTTTTTTAGATGAAGAACTGAAGATGTGTCTTTGGACATTGGATCTAGGCTATAGCCTTTCCCCTGCCCGCAATCTAGTAACAAGTAATATGTATTGAATACGATCATTCCCAGCATTGCATCTGGCATGGAACAGAAATGCAGAACTTATTTCTCAAGGAATTAAATAAATTCAGGTGATCCTTTCTTTTCTTTCTTGCTTTCTTCCTGCCTTTCTTTTGCTTGTGAGTTCCCAAGGGAATTGAAAAGATTAGCAGCAAATGAATCAATTCTTTTATTATTGAATGAGAAAAAAGGGAGGCAGGAAAGTTTTATAAGGGATTAAAATTCCATTCAGTTTTGATAATGAGTAATAATATTCGTGAGATTGATGAAAAATCTTACGGATGCTTTGATTTTGAAACTATGCACTCTCATAAGGATTTTTTTTTTTTCTTCTAGAAGTCTGCATACAATTCATTGTGTTAATTTTTGTCTTTTTGTGGTTTGCAAAAATGTGCTCTGATTTCATTTTTCATATGAAAGGAAAAAATGAGTTTCATGAATAATAGCTGGCTTAATTGAATTATTTCCTTTTCCACATTTAAGTAGTTGTCTTATTGGTCACTTTCTCTTCTCTTCTCTGCTCAACAGTCTTCCTTCTAAACACATTAGCGCATTCTAAGGGTTAGGAAAAGCTATCTTGACATATACTTTATGAATGCTGTTAAGCTCTTTCTTTCACATTTGACATTTTGACTGTGGAGAACACAAAGCAATTTTATTTCAGTATAATTCTAAAAATGGTGAAGAATGAGGATCATATTAGATCCAGTGGCAGAAGGCACATGGACGCACAATCACAATGGAAAGGCAATGATTTTGTAATGGGCGGTGATAGGACGCCTGGTGCCGCGGCCAGTGAGAGAAAGAGAAATGAGCAGCCCAGACAAGAGACAAACACAAAAGAGGTAAACACCTCAGGGAAAAGCTCGCACTTCCTAGGACAAATAAAAATCCGCAAAACGGAAGCAGTGCGAGAGAAAATTTCTAAAAGAAGCAATTCCGAACAATAAAAGGAATATAACAAATCACTAGGAAATTTGTCTAGAGATTTTCTCCGGCCGAAGTGCCAGTAACAAACAGACACTCTAGCAATAGGCGTGGTGAACCCCCGGTCATATATATAGAGTCCAGAAAACTCCGCCCCAGCTCAATTAGCCAGCTGGGCCAGGAATTCGATAGAAAAGAACTCCGATATCGTTCCGGACGATAGAACAAAGAAAGGTCCAACAAACAAACGCATGCCTAAACCGTGACAGGTTTAATTCAGAGAAGAACATAATTGTATTATTTTCTTTTCATTCTGTTCCATCCACACATACAGAGACACACTCATATCCAGTGTATATAAGGTAATGAAAAGAAAACTGACAAAAGGTTTAAAAAATTGATAAGTTTGAGGACTAAAGCAGTGTACTGTCAGGAAATGGCAGAACATGAAATGGCATGTGAACAATGGAGGGAGCCTATCATTTCACTGGAGCAGATTGCCTTGAAAGTGCAGTAAACACATCTGATGACATCACAGCTCCTGGCGTAACAAAACCAAATGGATGTTAAAAACTAATATACAAGTACACTTACTACCGACCATCTTGATTATTTACAACGCACTGCCTTTGCTACACATAACTGGTTAATAATCAAAAACCGAACTAGAGGAAGATGTGGTCAGAGGCCAGTGTGAAGAACAATGTATTTTTGGTGAAATTTTAACTCATTTAGATTTGAGTTTACCATGCACAGAATATTGATGCATAAAGCAGCATGTGGTTTGGGACAATGAATTACAACGCAAAATTTGAAATCAAAGGGATATCTTACCCCCTTAAAACAACAGTATCTCCGTAAATCTGGATTTAGCAAAAAATACATGACAATATGATAGTCATAATTACTGTGTTGAATTCTGGCTGTGTTCTGTGCCTCCATTGTCACCTGTCCCCTGCCCTCCACTCCACTTATCCCTACGTCTGCACCTCCCCAACCTCCCACTTTACACTATACAGCACCCGATTTTTATCTGAAAAATCAATCTTGAATCCAACCCAATCCATTAGTACAATACCTACAGCCCATCTGTCCCGCTTCTATTATCAAATACAAAACTGCATTTCATTTGAAATGTGTTTATTATTTACAGTTTGGCTGACAAGCAAAGCAGCCTTAAAAAGCATCACTTTTAAGTAACAGTAAAAGCAACAGATGATGTTGCCACCCTCTATAATTAATCCAAATTTCTTCCATATGTCCGACTTGACCTTCAATCATCAGCCAAGCGGAAGCAAGTTCTTTTCACTCCTGTAGGATATTATTCAAGGGGTTATGGTAGCGTTATCAAAATAAAATTATTTTTGTTTCTTTCTTGCAGGCCATTTTTCTCACATTTTAATATGTCTCTGTCGTCCCTCACCTGTACCTAATTATTATTATTATTATTATTATTATTATTTTACAGGTGACCCTGATTAAAACCTTTTTTCATTTGCTTGTTTTGTGCTCAAGTTGTACCATAATGTAAAATTCAAGTACAGCCCTGGGGATTCACTGTGATGAAATTTAACATCCGGATATCCATCTATCCATTATTTATACCGCTTCTTCCTCACTAGGGTTGTCGGGGAGCTGGAGCCTATCCAAGCTGACTATGGGCTAAAGGCAGGGACCCACCCTGGACAGCTCACCTATCCATCGCATGGCACACACACCATTCACATCTATTGGCAATTTAGCATCTCTAATTAGCCTGACATGCATGTCTTTGGACTTTGGGAAGGAACTGGAGTACCCAGAGGAAATCCATGTGAACACGGGGATAACATGCAAACTCCACACTGAAAGACCCCAAACCAGATTCAAACCCACGACCTTCTTGCTGTGAGGCAGTTAGACTACCCACTATGCTGCCCACATCTGGATATGATTAAAACAATTTTGAAAAATATTTTAAAGACATATTTTATTACATTTTAAGATATTATTATTTCAGATATTTTACTTATTTTACAGACCCCAATTCCAATGAAGTTGGGATGTAGTGTAAAACTTGAATAAAACAGAATACAATGATTTGCAAATCCTTTTCAACCTATATTCAATTGAGTACACTACAAAAAACAAAATATTTCATGTTCAAACTGACAAACTTCATTTCTTTTTTGGAAATATTCACTCATTTTGAATTTGATGCCTGAAACACATTCCAAAAAGGCTGGGACAGGGGCAACAAAAGACTGGAAAATTGAGGAATGCTCAAAAAACACCTGTTTGGAACATGTCACAGGTGTACAGGTTAATTAGAAACAGGTGAGTGTCATGATCAGGTATAAAAGGAGCATCCCTGAAAGGCTCAGTTGTTCACAAGCAAGAATGGGGCAAGGTTCACCACAACTGTGTGAGCAAATAGTCCAACAGTTTAAGAACAACGTTTCTCAACCTACAATCGCAAGGAATTTAGGGATTTCATCATCTACAGTCCACAATATCATCAGAAGATTCAGAGAATCCAGAGAAATGTCTACACGTAAGCGGCAAGGCCGAAAACCAACATTGAATGCCCGTGACCTTGGGTCCCTCAGACAGCACTGCATTAAAAACCGACATCATTCTGCAAAGGATAATACCACGTTGGCTCAGGAACACTCGGAAAACCAATGTCAGTTAACACAGTTCGTCGCTACATCTACAAGTGCAAGTTAAAACTCTATAATGCAAAGCGAAAGCCATATATCAACAACACCCAGAAAAGCCGCCGGCTTCTCTGGGCCCGAGCTCATCTGAGATGGACTGACGCAAACTGGAAAAGTGTATTGTGGTCTGACGAGTCCACATTTTAAATTGTATTTGGAAAGAAAGCACAAGGGTAAAGTTTCCCAGGAGTACCCTGCTGCTGAGACAAGACAGCCCCCACTCCACCACTTCTACAACGAAGGGTTTTTCAGGGTCAGGTAGCTTTAGAATTGGGGCTGTAGTAAACAGCCACTTCAGGGAGTCAAAGGCGTGATGTGCCTCTGGATTCCACACCAGTCCCGTAGGCTTCCCCTTGAAAAGTGCAGTGAGAGATTGGGCAACCATGCTGAAGTTTTTGATGAACCAGCGGAAGACGTTGGCAAATCCCAGGAAGCGCCGTAGCTCTTTAATGGTGCCTGGGACTAGCCATTCTGCTACCCCCTCCTCCTTCTTTTGTTCCATAGCCACCCCATCTGTTCCAATCACGTACCCCAGGAAGGAGATGGTGGTTCTATGGAAGACACATTTTTCTGCCTTGACAAAGAGCTGATGATCCAACAGTTGCTTGAGCACCGTCTTCACATGTTGGACATGTTCCAAGTATGTAGGTATGCAGGAGAGTAAACTAGGATATCATCTATGTAGGCAATGACGAATTTTCTGAGCATGTCCCTCAACAAATCATTGATGAAGGACTGGAACACTGATGGGGCATTGACAAGCCCGTAAGGCATCACGAAGTGCTCATAATTCCAGTGGTGGTGCTAAAGGTTGTGTTCCACTCGTCATCACTCACTCTCTGGTAACTTCATCCAGTAGCAGTAAATCGCAGGCGCAGCTTCCTCTTTGGGGCAGGAGGCTAATGAAAATGCGTTTGTAGCGTGCTATATGGGGTTGGTTCTCACGAAAATAGCCACCTCTGACGAAAACAGGTTAAACGTTCACTTGCTCCTTGACCCAATGATATCAACATTATCACTCTAAAATACAGGAGCATCCCGAAGTAGTATTTACCCGACCAGTTTAAGAGGGCGAACCTCTACTCTGAATGCTATAGCTCCCAGTCGGTGTAGCCTTCAAGCTAACATACAGAGCTAACATTACCCCTTAGCTAGCTAGGTCTTGCCTCTTTCAGTGAAATACCGGTCAGCCTTACAAGCAAAAATAAGGGAACAGTAGCGAATTCCGGACACTTCGTAACCCATGAACTTAACTCACTCGTTGTTACTGGGCTTTAACTTACTAAACGTACAGGGTTTCACTACTTTTTTTCTGATTTAAAAACACACCACCTCTTCTTCTAATTCGTCTTCTTCTTCTACCCTTTTCAGCCCTTGCTCCAGTTTTACTCCTGTTCATGCCAGTCCTCCACACTTAAAGGGACATGCCATTTTTCTTCCCGCTACAAATACTTTAAAAACAATGTTCCTCAATGTCAAATTGCAAAGACTTTGAAGGTCTCATTATCGACAGAGCATAACATCATCAAAAGATTCAAAGAAATTGGAAAAAGCTCTGTGTGTGAGGGACAAGGCCGAAGACCTTTACCAAATGCCTGTGATCTTTGGGCCCTCAGACGCCACTGCATCACTCACCGGCATGATTCTGTCATTGACATTACTAATTGGGCCCAGGAATACTTCAATAAACCACTGTCTGTAAACACAGTCCGCCGTGCCATCCACAGATGCCACCTAAATCTCTATCATGCAAAAAGGAAGCCATTATTGAGCATGATCCAGAAGCGCTGCCGTGTTCTGTGGGCCAAGGCTAATTTAAAATGGACTGTAGCAAAGTGGCAAAGTGTCCTGTGGTCAGACGAGTCCAAATCTGACATTCTTGTTGGAAATCATGGGTGTCGTGTGCTCTGGGCTGAAGAGGAGAAAGACCACCCCTCCTGTTATCAGCGTTCAGTTCAAAAGCTGGCATCTCTGACAGTATGGGGATGCATTAGTGCATATGGTGTCGGACACCATAAAAAGCACCATGAATGCTGAAAGGTATATAAAGGTTTTAGAGCAACATATGCTCCCCTCCAGACGACATCTATTCCAGGGAAGGCCTTGTGTATTTCAGCAGGACAATGCAAGATCACATTCTTCAGCTATTACAACAGCATGGCTTCGTATTAGAAGAGTCTGTGTGCTGAATTGGCCTGCCTGCAGTCCTGATCTTTCGCCAATTGAGAACATTTGGCGCATAATTAAACGAAAAGTCCGTCAAAGAAGACCCAAAACTCTCCAGCAGCTGGAAGCCTGTATTAAACAAGAGTGGATTTAATTCCAATGGCTAAACTCAAGAAACTTGTCTCCTCAATGCCCAGACGCCTCCACTCTGTGTTAAAAAGAAGAGGAGATGCTACACCATGGTAAACAGGCCCCTGTCCCAACTTTTTTAAGACCTGTAGCAGCCATCAAATTTGAAATGAGCTCATTTTGTGGATAAAATTGTAACATTTCTCAGTTTCAACATTTGCTTTGTTATCTCTGTTATATTGTCAATAATATACTGGCTGGTGTGATTTGAAAGTCATTGCATTTTGATTTTATTCACAATTTACACTTTATCACAACTATTTCAGAATTGGCGTTGTATGCAATCCAAATGGATCACAACATGATCTTTGAAGAAAAGTATATTTTGTCAAAAAGACTTTTTGATGGTGTAGGCAGACATTAGCATCATCTGGTTGATCAGGTTGATCACTGCAATCACTCTACCACTTGAGTAACTCCTCACTTCCCAGATCACCAAATGTTATCAAAGCAGACTTTCCATGAGTGTAAGTTGCCTTGTGACAGTTTATCTTCTTCTTTAAGACTTATCCCAACAGAGCAAGGCTACATGACATCTGTAGTGCTTATTTTCAACTGATAACGTAGATTATCCTCATCTAAGCCTTATATACTCCCAGCTGTGATGCAATCTTGTTAGTCTGCTGGACCTTGCTTTTCTCTGGACATGCCTTGACTTGTCATTAATGAACTCTGGACCACTCCCAAAGTGGAGGAGAGTATTCGGTGGAATGATGGATAGGGGATCAGGGCGAAGGCGATATTGTATGGACTTGGTCTGTGATTGTGCAAACATTGGGAGCCCCAGGTGGCGAAACTCAGGGTGGGGCTCGCGTCTCTCGTCGGAGTCCATGCAGGCTCCTCAGCCCCCCGGGGTCCCAGGTGGTGGCTGTTTCTTGCTTCCTTCTTGGAGAGGGGAAGGGAGGGAGGGACGAGAAAGCAGACGTCTTGGGATTGTGGGAATGAAGGCGGTATATATAGGCGTGCGGGCGAATAGGAAGGCGCATTGGGAGTGGTCTTGTTCATTAACCTTTGTTACCGGGAACACCCTTTAATGAACTCTGGACCACTCCCTTAGTCGAGGAGAGTATTTGGTGGAACGATGGATAGGGGATCAGGGCGAAGGCGATATTGTATGGACTTGGTCTGTGATTGTGCGAACATTGGGCGCCCCAGGTGGTGAGACTTAGGGTGGGGCTCGCGTCTCTCGTCGGAGTCCATGTAGGCTCCTAAGCCCCTGGGGTCCCAGGTGGTGGCTGTTTCTTGCTTCTTTCTTGCGAGGGGAAGGGAGGGAGGGACATAGAAACGAGACGAGCAGGGATTGTGGGAATGAAGGCGGTATATATAGGCGTGCAGGCGAATAGGAAAGCGCATTGGGAGTGGTCTTGTTCATTAACCTTTGTAATCGGGAACACCCTTTAATGAACTCTGGACCACTCCCAAAGTGGAGGAGAGTATTCAGTGGAATGATGGATAGGGGATCGAGGCGAAGGCGATATTGTATGGACTTGGTCTGTGATTGTGCGAACATTGGGAGCCCCAGGTGGCGAGACTCAGGGTGGGGCTCGCGTCTCTCGTCGGAGTCCGTGTAGGCTCCTAAGCCCCCAAAAGGTGTTAATGAATCGACAGTAGACGGGCTTTACGTACGTCTTCGATATAATTACAAATATAGCTTGAGTTTGAGTTTGACGTCCGGCGGCCGAGAATTTTAATCAGGTGGTCCGGCCTTCCTCGCTTGGATTCTGTGGCGGCGGGGCAGATGCGAAAGGATGCCCGGGGAAGTATTTGGGCAAAATATTGGATATAATTCAATTCAATTCAATTCCATTTATTTGTATGGCTCTTTTCGCGCGTAGATTGTCACAAAGACGCTTTACGTTGAGAGATTAAATAAATGAAAGGGCAGTACCCAGCCTATTCCCCACAAAGCAAATGAAGCAAAACTCCCAGTAGGGAGAAAATTCCTCAAACAGTGGTGAGAAAAAACTCCCCAGTGGGAAGAAATCTCAGGAGGAACTCGGCTAAGGTGGGGAAGCCCATCTTCCGCGGGCTAGCTAATTAATAGTAAAATAAAGTAATAATATAATAAATGGCAATAGAGTTCAATTAAAGCCCATTTAAACAGGGATTTCTGTAGCTCCAGAAAGTGGCATGTCGAAGATGGCGCAAATCTAATTCGAACATGGCGTGTTGGTTGTGAATAATGGGTCTTGGGGACAAGCGTGGTTATTGTATCTTGGGGTGACGTAGTTTGATATTGGCTCGGACGGACTGAGGGCAGAGTCTAGGCGGAATAAGAATATGGGCTGAGAAATGCCGAACTGATCCATTTAACTACTCTTTATCTTGAACGTGAGACAGTCGGTGGAGTAGGATGAGATGTCGTTCAGGCTGGTGTGGCGAGAGGGATTATAATTAGTGGAGAGCAGTGCGAACTCGGAGCATCTCAAGAACTGAAGAAGGCTAGTAGGAACATGGGCTCTAGAGTGGAATCCGTGGGAGGAGAGTGGAACCCTGAGCGCGACTAATTGGTAGAACTGGCGAAAGTCTAATTTATTTTTTGGAACCTTGTTATACGTTGCACTACGGAATTATATGCCGTTTTCTTCGCGTGTCAATGACTACGAGAAATATAAATAAGTCTTGATAATTTTTGTGCTCATGTAGCTCGTGAAACAACGCAGATTTACGTAGATTAGCTTGCGAGGCTCATGCAGCAACAAGCCACGAGAATCCACTCTTCGGTCTGAATGAAGTGGCAGCTAAATGGCGTTGTTAGGTGCGATGCACAGCTGAGTGATGGCGAATATAATTGCAGCAAAGTCAGCTAAAGTTTTGGGTTTGCAGATTGTCATCCTTGCGGAGTCATGTCAAAATATGGACATACCCAACCGGCAATCGCATGCCGTGCGGCCGAAGCATAAAGCGAGATCGAGAACGAGTATAAAGAAATTTTCCAGTTCTTGCCTTCGTAAAGTGGGACGGCGAGCTCCTCGGAACGAGCGGGGGTTGGGTGTAGGGGCTGTACAGGTTTGATGATGGTTTGGATTTTTTTTTTTTACTAAAATGTGACTGCGGAAGTAGGGGTGACAAATAAGTGGTATGGTAAAAGCCTGTACTATTGTAGCGTACAGTGAGATGGAGAACGAGTGTATCGTAATCAAGTTCTCTCCTCCGATGAGGCGGGTTGTCTTTCTGTAGGGTGAGATGGTAAAGAGCGAACTCGGTTCACGTGAGCTTCTCAGCTATGAGGGGCATATGGGAGGTAGGGAGGTGGCTAGTGTGTGCTGAAACGGAGGTGTGGGGAAACTGTGAGTGGCCGAATTAGTTGATGGGAGGGGCGGACCTGTAGGAGGAAGCGCAGAATTAGTGACTTAGGAAACGGGGAGGGGGGCGGCGAAACAGACTGAAGGAGCCCAGAAGCCGGGTTTTGTCTGGCGGAAAGGATGGGGGAGGGGGGGCGCATATGCTCGGGGACGGAAAAAAAGGGGACGAAAAGAGACCAAAGAGGTCGCAAACGGAGGGAGCAGGCACGGGGGGGTGACTGGCTGGTTTGCGGAAGGAGTGACTTCCGCCAAATCTGGAGCTGGAGGCCATCGCCAAGCGTGATGACGTGGCGCTGGGGATGTTGATGGCGGAACCCGGTAGTGCCGTGTGCAACATCTGGTCTGCACGTTGGGAGGATTGGCTGCATTGGCGTGGGAGTCGGTGAATAATTTTTGTGGGCTGGCCTTGTCGGAGCGGTGGAAGGGGATTTTCTTCTGCTTGAGTGTCCACTGGAGTCTGGCGACGGTCGAACGTGGAGCCTGGGATGAGCTTGAAGTGCGAGCCGTGGTAAGCCTTGCTGGGGAGCTGCGGGCTCTCACTTCTGAGCGTCGCTGTTGAGGAGAGGCGTAGCTACTGCAAGACGGTGGTCTGGAATTGCTAAGGCGCAGAGCCCTCAGTCGTCATCGCAGGGGGAGCTTGGTTCGGAATGTGAGCACCCCGGTTGGGGCAAGCGGGTGACGCTTTGTGGTGGAGGTACGAAGATGGCAGAGTGCGGGCGGGTGCGTGGAGGAGAAGCGGGAATTGCAGGAACGGATTGGGAAGATTCCTCTGGAGCCTTAGAGTCTTGGAATTATTTTGCGTCCGAGGGACTTTGCGGGATTTCGCCTTGCTTCAGGTAAGTGAACTCTTGCTATGCGCTGGGCTGTCTGGTTTGCGAGTAAACGCCGTAAAATGGAGACGAGCAGGGATTTTTGGGAATGAAGGCGGTATATGTAGGTGTGCGGGCAAATAGGAAGGCGCGTTAGGAGTGGTCTTGTTCATTAACCTTTGTTATCGGGAGCACCCTTTCATGATGTCAGCCTATATTTAGATCAAAATTATGAAATTCATAATAATAAATCAAATGGATTCCAGCCCAGACTCATTCATGATGATGACATTATGGTGCAATATTTATGACAATAGTACTCATCAGATAGCATGTTTCACTAATGTGGTCATATCTTGGACTAAATACCTTCAGTTTTATTCATTTTTGGCTTTGACAATTCACAAATAAGCACAAGAAGCTAATTAAATATCACCTTGCTGCATTACTGAAGTAATGACAATTGTCTTTACTGAATTGTCTTTACTGAAGTAAAGACAATTTTTCCAAAAAATAATAAATATTAAAGACGACCTAGCACATCTCTGAAAATTTGATATGCTATTACATAAGATCTGTATTACCTTAGGAAAAAAAAATTTATATACTTACCACTTGTCCCCCTGTCACAATTGAAGTCTAAAATCATCGTAAAGCAGCATTTTCAGTTCCTTGGCCAAATTTAAACCACTGTGTAGCCCTTACTATTGCATGCATATCAAAATGGTTCCTCAACCTTAAAGACCTATGCTAGAACTGTATAATTTGGGGCAAGAATTCTCAAAACTTGCTGAGATATTGAATTTTAAGAATTGACGTTTAGGCACTCGAGCATGAAAACCAACTATGTTCATTTTAAAACCCTATAGAATACAAGGATTTGTATTGAAAGGGTCAAATATGAATCAGAACATATCATGGGACTTAATTTCAGTTCTTTCCAGTTAAATGCTTGCTCCCGAGAAGGCTCAAAAGAAAGACGTTTTCTAGGTGAAAATAGTGCAAATTTTGTCATTTTTGTCATTTGTCATTTTTGGGGGAAGATGGCGGCGCACACAGTTGCAGCGGCTCAGTGCTCTCACTTTCGGTGCTTTGTTTGGCTTTATGTATGTACTTTTATTGTCGTCTCGTTCACATTCTGTCAGGCGATCAACATCTACAACCGGCATGATCTTCTGAAGATCGGAATTTGCAACGAACGGAGCTTCACAGCCAAGTTTGTGCGACAACACAACATCCCAATAGATATAGCGAGGAGCCCCGGCTCCCAGTGGATTACCATCCCAGCAGGCAGGAAGCGGAGGCAGCGGAGGGAGAGGAGACAGAAGCGGGGCTGCAGGGCCGGCCCTTGGTGAGGCTACGGAATCAGCTGCATAAACCACCGCTTATCAGCGTCTTCGTCAGCACCGTCCGATCCCTCACCAACAAAATGGATGATCTTCAGGTTGCTACGAACTCCACGAAGGATAGCTGTGTCCTTTTGTTTACGGAAACCTGGCTTCATTCATTCCGGACTCTGCTATCCAGCAAGCTACTCGGCACAGCGTCACGACAGAACCAGAGACTCCGGTAAGAGCGGAGGAGGGGGGCTTTGTGTTTATATTGATACCAACTGGTGTACAAACACAGTAACTGTGGACAGTCACTGTTCCCCAGACTTGGCATATATGTCTTTTAAATGCAGTCCCTTTTACCTTCCCAGGGAGTTTACTGTGGTTATGCTCACTGCTGTTTACATTCCACCGGATGCTAATGCTAACGCGGCCCTCGGTTTTTTACATAGCAACATTAGCAAGCAGCTGAGCATGTACCCTGACGCAGTGTGTATCGTAGCTGGGGATTTTAACCATGCGGATTTAAAAGCAGTACTCCCTAAATTTCACCAGCATGTGAAATGTGCGACCAGGGGAGCCAACACACTGGACAAAGTGTACAGCAACATCAAGCTGGGATACAGGCCCATACCCTTACCACACCTAGCCCAGTCTGACCACTTGTCGCTGCTTTTAATTCCTGCATACACCCCCCTCAGGAAAACGGCCCTCACCACCACAAAGACTATTAAAACTTGGCCTGTGGGAGCCTCACAGCAGCTACAGGACTGCTTCGATAGGACTAACTGGGACATTTTCGAACACCAAGACCTGGGGGTGTTCACTGACAGTGTCTTGTGTTAGATGAAGACCTGCACAGACAATGTTATAGTGGACAAAACCTTTCGAATTTACCCCAACCAGAAGCCCTGGGTGAGCAGGGAGGTCCAGCACCTGCTGAAGAGGAGAAACATCACCTTCAGGTCTGGAGACAAGGCTCTCTACTGTGCGGCCCGGGCCAACCTGAAGAGAGGCATCTGGAAGGCAAAATCGGACTACAGGTGGAGGATTGAGGACTACCTGGACGGCAACAACAGCAGGCAGGTGTGGCAGGGAGTCCAGCACATCACCAATCACAAGACCAACCTTGGTGCTGCTGGTGGCGATATCTCATTGGCAGAGGAGCTTAACCTCTTCTTTGCCGGCTTCGAGGTGGAGCCACCAGAGACAGGCACACATCATCCTGCAGCCCACAGCAGATTTATCCTCACAGTGGAGGAATGGGAGGTCAGGCGCACGCTGCGGGCTGTTAACCCGAGGAAGGCCGCTGGACCCGATGGCATGTCCGGACGGGTGTTAAAGGTCTGTGCAGACCAGCTGGCTGGGATCTTCACATGGATTTTTAACCAGTCCCTGTCCCAATCCACTGTACCACCCTGCCTGAAAGCCTCCACTATAGTCCCTCTGCCCAAAAAAGCAACCATCACTGGACTCAATGACTACCGACCAGGGGCACTCACCCCTGTGGTGATGAAGTGTTATGAGAAACTGGTCCGGAGTCATATCACATCCTTTTTCCCTCCCACCTTCGACCCTCACCAGTTTGCATATAGGGCAAACGGGTCCACAGAGGACGCCGTCGCCACAGCCCTTCACACTATGCTGGCTCACCTGGAGCAGAAGGGGAGCTACGCACGGCTGCTCTTCATAGACTACAGCTCGGCATTTAACACCATCCTCCCCCACAGACTGGTGTCCGAACTGTTGGACTTCGGACTCCCATACTCCACCTGCAGCTGGATCAAAGACTTTCTGACAGACCGGCTTCAGAGGGTTAGAGTGGGCCCTCACACTTCCACTGCTCTTAGCCTCAGCACCGGCTCCCCACAGGGCTGTGTGCTGAGCCCCCTGCTCTATTCCCTCTACACCCACGACTGTGCCCCCACCCACCACAGCAACTCCATCATCAAATTCGCGGACAACACCACAGTGGTGGGGCTCATCTCCGGGGGGATGAGTCCGCCTACAGGGACCAGGTGGAGCGGATAACAGTGTGGTGTAAAGACAACAACTTGCTCCTCAATACAGCCAAGAACAAGGAGCTTATTGTGGATTTCAGAAAGCACAAACAGGACATTCAGCCACTACATATTAACGGGGTCTGTGTGGAGAGGGTCCCTGAATTCCATTTCCTGGGGGTTCATATGACAGAGAACCTGACCTGGGGTGCAAACACTACTGAGTTGGTGAAGAAAGCCCAGCAGAGACTTTACTTCTTGAGGATTCTGCGGAAAAACAACATCCCTCAAAAACTGCTGGTTGCCTTCTACCGCTGCTCTATCAAGAGCACCCTCACCTACTTTCTCTGTGTGTGGTCCTCAAGCTGCACAGTGGCACAGAGGAAAGTGCTCCAGAGGGTCATTAAGGTCGCTTAGGGGATAGCTGGCTGCCCCCTCCCCTCTCTGGAAGAACTGTACAGTTTACGCTGCATCAAGAAGGCAGTGAATATAATTAAGGACACATCACACCCTGGTCACAGTTTGTTCGAACTGCTGCCATCAGGCAGACGGTACAGGGCGATAAAAACAAAGACCAGCAGACTGAAAAACAGTTTTTATCCTACTGCTGTGAACTAGTTAAATACCGCCAACTTCCACTAAACAATTCTTCTGTGCAATATTGAAATGTGACATCGCCAAGTGTTTCCGTTTTGTGCAATACTGACTCTTACAATAACAAATCTGTGCAATATTGGAAACGGGCAATACCTTAGAATGTGATGAGCGTATGTGTAACTGTTTCTTTCCCTTACTTTTTTACAATTTATTATTTTATTTTAGTTTATTTTATTTATTTATTTATTTTTTTTGTTTTCTCTATACTGCACTGAAGGATGGCACCTAATTTCGTTGTTAACCATGACAATGACAATAAAGGGATTCTGATTCTGATTCTGATATTTCAAAAATACATAACTCGAAAACTATTTGGAATATAGCCTTCAGATTTGGCACGCTTTCATTCCTCAGGCAGGAGAACCAGCATGAATTTTTTTGGGAAAATCAATTAAGTGAACTGGGAAAAGTTCTGAAATTCAGGTGTCTTGGCATGGAATGACTCCCGTATATATTGTTCTGCACTAATGCTGTCTTCACAGATGTGCAAGTTAGCCATGCCATGTGCAGTAATGCACCTTCTTACTATCATGGATGCTGGCTTTTGAACTGAGCACTGAAGGTGGATGTTTCCTCTTCTTCTTAACTTGGAGGACGTGGCATCCTTGATTTCCAAAAAAAAAAAAAAAATCAAATTGTGATTGGTCTGACCACAGGACAGTTTTCCATTTCATCTGAGGCCATCATAAATGAGCTTAGGCCCAGAGAAGGCGGCAGCATTTCTGGATCTTGTTTATTTATGTTTTTTTTCTTTTCATAGTTTTGTTTAGTTTTAACTTGCATTTGTGGATGCAATAACAAATTGTGGTCACTGAAAATGGTCTTCAGAAATGTTCCTGAGCCCATGAATTGATTTCCACTACGGAATCCTGTTTGTTGTTCATGCTGTGCCACCTGAGGGCATGAAGATCACAGCCATTCATATTAGTTTTTGGCCTTGTCTCTCGCATACAGAGATTTTTCCTGACTCTCTGAATAATTTTATGATATTACATACCATAGATGATTAAATCCTCAGTTTCTTTGCAATTTAATTCTTAAATTGTTGAACAATTTTCCCATGCAGTCTGTCACAGAGTGGTGAAGCCCTCAACATCTTCTGAAAGACTTAGCCTCTCTGAAATGCACTTTTCACAGCCATCCATGTCACTGACCCATCGCCAATTAATCTAATTAGCTGTGAGATGTTCCACCAGGTGCATTGTTTTTGCATTATAATACATTTAAAATCTTTTGTTGCCCCCATCCCAACTTTTTTGAAACATGTTGCTGGCATCAAATTCAAAATGAGCAAATATTTTTCGATTAAGTGTAGGGTTTAAATGATGTGCAAAAAATTGCATTCTGTTTTTATTTACATTTTACACAGCGTCCCAACTTTTCTGGAAATGGGTTTGTAGCTAACTTCAACCTTTTTGGCTGTGTTCTGCTGGAACAGAAATAACCTGTCCTGGCTCTTGTCTTACAGAGGGATGTCTTGCACAGGCCAAGCTTTATGGAGAAGAACAAACAGTAAATCCGTGTGCTATGTCCTCCTTTCTGTCCTCCAGTGTCTTGCTGTCCCAGGTAAGATTATTTTTTGTCATTATTCATCCCAGATGTTGGAGACTCATCAGCTTAGTTTCTCTCTTAAGAAAGTCTCATAATCAAATGGTTGACCCCTTTATGCAGAAGCCAAATCATGCTATTTGCAGTACCTTATTAGGCTTTATAATTCAAGATTTGCGCTTCTCAGAGAGGGGGTAAATGGCTTAACTGAAACAAGACACTTGCAGCATTTAGAAATGCATCATATTTCAGTCTATTTAAATAATTTTAGAACAGAATACGGGCCCAGTAAACACAAAAAAAACTTCATGAAAATTCAGCATTGAAATTGTAAATAAAAAAAAGAAGAACTGAAAAATGGCCAGGAGTTAAAATAATACATTTCAGGGATCATAAACCCCTTGACCTCAAGTATGCTTCATCTGAGCATGATATTCAAAATTATCAACTGTTTATAAGCCAAATAAGATTGCTATCCAAGCAGTTGTCCATGCTTTCCGAGCCCTCAAAATTGTACACTGTGTCAGATCATAAAATAATCATATTTATCACACAAATCAACTTTTGACTTGTGAATTTCAATATGAATTGATGATTTTCTAGTGGAATTTAGCATGAGTTTATCAATATAGACACGGATGGATAATCAATGGTCTCCAGTAACCTCTCCAAACCAAAAAAATTTTTTTTGAATTTTGTCCATTTCTCATTGGGGCCCATCAGCCTGTACACATACTCATTTTTTTTAAAAAAGTCTTATTATACTGTCAGAACGTTCACCCTGCAGCGGAAAGCTTGCTGTTTCCACCTCCAAGCACCGAAAGGGAAACGCAAGCTTGTACGAACACTTTCTTCACTGTATAAGAGTCATTTATAACTCACCAACACAGTTGACATTTTCTGAATTAACGTAAACCAAGCAGCAGAAAAATTCACTGAGAGTGCCTACAATTCTCAAATCAATTGCCAAATTCATGGTAGTATGCTGGTGGAATGCAGCAGAATATTTTGCAAGATGAAAACTGTGTTTTGATGAGTAGCCAACATTGCATTTCATTACTTTTCTTTTTGTTTGAAAAAGAAATTGGATTTTACATTGCTCTTGAGTTAGCTTGCCTATTAGATATGTTTTAATCATGAGTTGGAAACAATCTTTTACCCCACCAACCTAATTTTACAAAAATATGAAACAAATAATATTAAAATAGCCTTATCTTTTTCTGTGTAAAAGCACAGAAATACCGGGTTCAAACAATATAAATGGTCGGCATGCAAAAAAGTTGATTGCTGTCAGATGTTGATTTACAATTTATTCATAAATGCTTTGAATGAAGATTTGAACTATTCAGTAGCCAGCCCCAATTTCAAAATATATTTATAAATAGCACAATGAACAACAGCCTAGTGCTGCCTGCATTGATCTCAATGCACAACTTTTGCTGACTGGACCGCATGACAAGAAATAAACTAAAAAAAACTAGAAAGCAAATGTATCCAGCCAGGAAAAAAAGCTGGCTGGGTCAAAATTTTCAAAATTCAGTCTTATGTTATTTTTTATAGAGTGGACCTTCCTCTTCCAGAAATTCATCTGGACGCGTATTTGCAGTATTTAAATTAACGTCATTCAAAATTGCATACCTGTCGACTCTCACACAAATAGCTTGAGCCGCACGCTTTTTATAGCCTATTTAACTGCCGAGTGCCACTTTTTTTTATCAACCCACGCAATACCGAGAGTGAAAGGTGATATTTCATTGGAACGCGGACCAGTTCAATCAACGCAAAGCACTTGGCCTATTAATAAGTAAATTATTTTTCTGTACTGAATTTAGCCCATGATTTCATCGCAGTTAAATCGCATATGGAGAGAAACCGTGTCTTCAGTTGCCAATTATGATAATCGGAAAATGTGTCAATAAAGGAAAATGATTGAGAACTAGCCAGGACTAATAAAGGGACGTGTCTGTGCCCCCCCATTTCCCCAGTTCTAGCTCCGCCACTGAATAATAGCAAATTTTTGGCAGTATTGAAATGGAAATTTATCAAGACACTGAGGGGATTCCGCGTGACGTATATGGAGCTAAATCCCGTGGATCAGAAGCAGTTTTCCAAATGCGAAAGTAAACACAGTCCACATGGCGAGTGGGACATTTAAATCACGTTTTTCTCAATAGCATGATCACCGCTCGGCGGTACCTTTTACCACAGTGGGTCACAAATACACGGGTAATCTTTCAAGCCATGAAATTGTCAAGAAACTATGTTGAATTTCTTCACCTTTGCTCTTTAATCTGAAATTTAATCACAAATGCAGAATAGACATTTTTTTTTTAATTAGGAAATTAATTTGGTCTTATGGAGGACACAGCATGAGATGTGTGGTTGGGTATGGGTGGGGGGGCATTGGGGTGCAACAACGGGCCCCTTTGTGATGGGCCTGGCTTCTATGAATTGCTTTCATTAAAGGTAAGGCTACACTTAATAAAGATGAAGAGTTTTTACTACGATTACTGACTGTTTCTTAGCTCAAATATCTAATTATAATCCTGCAACTTGCAACTGAAAGCAGGGAGTTTAATTACATGTCACAGAGCCATCAGGAAGAAACAATGAAATGAGACACAGCCGGGGAGGGGAATACATGTGAGATGTAAACTAATCACAGGAGACATATTCCTGATAGACACGCAAGTTTCTGAGGAGGAGGAGGAACAGATGGCATTCAGATGAAGGTTTTGACAGTAATCACGATGAGATACAAAAGCAGCGTCCAGGAACATGTCCAAAGGCCATGCACTGTCACAGTACAAGGTTGTCCCAGAGCTGCTGCATAACCTAAGTGCAGTTGAGCTTGAGGTCATGAACTGATGGTCAGACACTGTCCTTCAGGATTTTCTGGTAGAGAGCAGAATTCATGGTTCAATCAATGACGGCAAGTCGTCCAGGTCCTGAAGCAGCAAAACAGCCCCAGACGATCACACTACCACCATCATGTTTGACTGTTGGTACGATGTTCTTTTTATGAAATGCTGTGTTAGTTTTACACCAGATGTAACGGGATGCACACCTTCCAAAAAGTTCAACATTTGTCTCATCAGTCCACAGAATATTTTCCTTAAAGTCTTGGGAATCATCAAGATGTTCTGTGGCAAATGTGAGACAAGCCTTTGGGCTCTAATTTCTTGGCGCAGCGCAGGGTGGCGCAGCGTGGCGCAGCCCACACAGTGGTAATGTCGTCCGGTGCAGCCTGCGCAGTGGTAATTTCGTGCGGTGCAACACTGTGCGCAGCCACTTTGGCAATTTGGTAGATGGACGTGCGCCGAGATGGGTGTGGCGGCGTAGTAGGGGGAGGTGTCGCATATTCATCATGACGCAGTGACAATTTCGTGGCAAAACGCTCCACCGAAAGTGCGCAGAGAGCTCGCCAGCTCCAACCTGGTTTACTTTCTGTGCAGTGGTAATTTGGCTGACCGGCGCACAGTGAGCACACGTCACCGAAACCTCACAGGCAGGTTTCCAGAATGTCAGGCATATTTCAATGCAATAAATAGCTATACGCCATGGATGTCACTTTGACCTCACGCAGGAGACATTTCAGGACTTGAGACAGAGAAAGGCCGAACTGCATGTGCCGTATCAGCAGGGAGAGCAGCAGCGCGCACGGGAGAGGAGAGACCACCTGGCTGCACAGCTCTGTCCTTAACACTAGAACCGCGGCACTGATGTTAGTAATGCATGGTATTTCATGTCAGTAAAAGACATAAGTCCATCCGTCCATGACTTTTTCTAAACATGTGTTTTCTATGTTATATCAAAGTTTTGAACTTCTGTTATAAAATGTGAGTATTGATATTAAATTACTTTGAGCGCCGTAGCCGCTTTTTTGCGGCAGTGGCTTTGACCGCAAATACCCCTGTTTGCAACATACAAGAGAGAAAGAGTGTGTGTGTGAGAGAGAGAGAGAGAGAGAGAAAGAGAGAAAGAGAGATGTGTGTGCATGTGGGTGTGTGAGTGCGTGTGTAGGCTATGTGGGTATGTGTCCTTCAGCTGCTTTCACACCGGACGCGAAAACAAATTTTTCGCACGACTGACTACATTCAAAGTCAATGCAAAGACGCAAATCACGTGTGTATTTGCGTCTTTGCATTGACTTTGAATGTAATCTGTCGTGCGAAAAATTCGTTTCGCGTCCAGTGTGCAAGCGGCTTAATACTATTATTGTCACTTTGGTTTTATCGTTTTTAGTGGGGGAAAGGAATACAGCCTGATTGCTATGATCTCGTACTGAGTTAAGATCACATATTGAAAATAAATGTGTAGCGTATCTTGCATTGTTGTCCATGCATGTTAATCCCAAAATTTTAAGCAGCAACAGGGTGTAATAATAGGAACACGCTATCCATCGTTTCTCTTCACAATGATGCAGGCAGACGAAATAAATGAGCATCCGTCATATTTCATTCCAACGTCATAAGTTTGAATGATCTGACGTAGTTTCGTTTTGAAATTCCATTCAAGTTTGCTAATGGTAATAATTCGAGAATGCCCAAGCTAGCCAGCTAACTCATATTCGTAATGCTTAATATAGACCTAAGCAGTGCAGAAAACATGCCTGAAGCAGCTAAGTAAAATGCAACATTAACGCATCATGCAGATATAGGACAGAGGCTTCTTTATTCCAACATTTTAAAGGTGGGGAGAGGAGCTCATTTGATTGGTGAAGATTTGACTCGGCTGTGTTAAACCCACTCACGCCTTCTCTCCTCCCTCTTTGCCACTTGCGCCGGCAGGAGGGACAGAGGCGGGACAGAGGAATACTTGCGCCCGGCTGCGCCGAGCACGAAATTGCAAAATACGCCTGGATACACCCCGTTGGCGGCGCTCCCCCCATTCACTGCGCCTGCGCCTAGTCAACGAATTTAGAGCCCTTTGTGTTCTTTGTGGTCAGCAGCGGTTTTCGCCTTGGAACTCTCCCATGGATGCCATTTTTGCCCAGTCTCTTTCTTATTGTTGAATCATGAACACTGACTTTAACTGAGGCAAGCGAGGCCAGCAGTTCTTTAGATGTTGTTCTGGGTTCTTTTGTGACCTCCTGGCTGAGTCGTCAATGAGCTCTTGGAGTAATTTTGGTACGCTGGCCACTCCTGGGAAGGTTCACCATAGTTCTCCATTTTTTTTCATTTGTGGATAAGGGCTCTCACTGTGGTTCGCTGGAGTCCCAAAGCCTTAGAAATGGCTTTGTAACCCTTTTCAGACTGATAGATGTCAATGACTTTGTTTCTCATCTGTTCTTGAATTTCTTTCGATCACGGCATGATGTGTTGCTTTTTGAAATCTTTTAGCCTACTTCATTTTGTCAGAAAGGTTTAATTTAAGTGATTTCTTGATTCAACAGGTCTGGCAGTAATAAAGACTGGGTGTGGCTCGTGAAATTGAACTCAAAAAATGTGGTTAATCGGGACTTCCGGTGAGCCACGCTGCGAAATGGTCTTGCCACACTGAGCTCTCACCAAATTTCCCCTTTGTTTCGATATTTGGTAGTCATAAGTGTAGTTTTGAAACGATTTGTTCTTTAATGTTATAGAGTATTATTCTACGAACTATGCCGAACAAAAATGCAGCAAATTCACCTCAAAAGCAACCAGAGGTGCTCAACAAGCGCTTCAAGGCTAGCTCGCAACATGAAGACGTAGCATTGCTAATCAAACAGACCGTAGAGGCAGAGAGAGAAACTTTACGGGACATTGTGAGTGGCATGCTTATGGAGACTTTAGAGAGAGCACTATCTCCTCTCAGGGCGTGTTTGTCTGAAAACGGAGCCTTGCTGTGTTCGCTTCAAGACAATGTCAGCAACCAGGCTGCTAAAGTGGAGAAGCTAAATGCTAAAGTGGAAAATTTACGGGGGTCTATTCGCCAGGTGAAGAAGGATGCGAACGATTGCAGTTCCGAACTGGGCAAATTGCAGCTCAAGATTGACGAGTTGGAAGATAGAGGGAGACGAAACAACATTCGAATCGTGAACCTGCCTCAAGGAATTGAAGGGGACGGTGCTACTGGGTTCCTGAAAGCCATGCTGCCAAAATGGATCCCTGAGTTGGCGACAACGGCTACTTTGCCATTGGAGATCGATAGAGCCCATCGCATATATAGTCCCAAGTCTTCTCGAGCCAGCACGATGATCCTCCGACTTCTTCGGTATCCTGACTGTCAGGCGATTTTACAAGGCGCAAGGAAGGCAAAACCATCTCTCCCAGACGGTACACGCTTGGAATTCTACGCCGACTACAGCGCTGGAACAACCTGAAGGAGAAGTGCTTTTAGAGGAGTTAGAGCCCAACTTTGCCAGAAAGGAATCGATGCCTTTCTGATTTACCCAGCAACTTTGAGGATAAAAATCAACGGCGAATTCAAGTCTTTCAATTCTGCTGAAGAAGCCGAACTGTTTGTGTCGGACTGTGAACCAGCCAAAGCCAAAGCTGCACGGCCTGGATTCACAGAGTTTTCATTTAATACGGAGAACTGATGCTAGTGTTCGCATGATGGTAGGTAATGTTCGCTTGAATGGTTTTTTTTTTTTTTTAATATATAGCATAATTGGGTCTTCATAGGCTATGAAGTATGGTCATAATGGTATACAGTGCGATTGTTCACACTGGATATTGTCGTATCGATATAACTTTTTGTTACTAAAGAGCAAGGTCTCTGATTATCATATTCTGATCTCAGTTTAATGTTTGCAGTGAATCTGTCTGGCTTAAGGAGTACATTCTTTTAAAGTTTTAAATACCTACCGTCTTTTTCAGATTGTTTTTATTTTATTTTTAATTTTTGGATGATAATGGCTACATTTAGTCAGCTTTTGATTTTCTAGGGGAGAGATGGATTGGGTGCGAGTTCATTGTTAATAGACTTCGTATCGTGAATGTCACGGACGTTGGCTATAGAGGGGTTTTCGGGATGGGTGGGGGTGTGGCCGCTGCCACACATGAACCAACACTTGACCGGTTTTTTGTGATCAGTTGACTGAACTTATAACTCTTGCTGCCTATCAGGATATTTCTGGGTACAATGTTTTGGTTAAGAACTTATTTGGTTTTTCTTGTTTAATTTTTAAAGATAATGGGTAGCCACACCATATTATCCTTAAATGTCAAGGGGCTGAATTCACCATTTAAATGAACTAGCATTTTTGACTTCCTTCACAGACATAAAATAGATATTGCATTATTGCAAGAGACCCACCTTCGACCAATAGATGTTGTTAGAATGCAAAACAAACATTATAAACCAATTGTGGCTTCAGGTGATGGCTCTCACACCAAAGGCGTTATTATCCTAATGAAATGAAATATTTCTCTCCAAATTGAGAAAATCAGTTCTGATATGTCGGGGAGATTAGCTTATTGTTGTACTAGGATACAGGGGGAAAAGGTATTGTGAATGTTTATGCCCTGACCATATATGACAAAAATTTTTTTCCAACTCTTACAAAAGAGCTACTTTCTTTGAATGACTACTTCTTAATTATTGGATCTGATATGAAAACCTTCTTTGACAAAACTCTGGACAGGTCACATGCTTGTACATCAACAATTCAAGCCGCTTCTTCTAAGGCCTTAGTTCACTTTTCTAAAAATTTGAGTTTAGTGGATATCTGGAGAATAAAAAATCCAACGGTTAAAGACTTTACTTATTATTCCGCTGCTCATAAAATGTCCTCAAGAATAGATTATATTCTGTCTTCTGCAAAATTGGTCCAATCTGTTCAATCAATCAGCATTCTTCCACAATACCTGTCAGATCATAATCCAATTATCGCAAAATTTGACATTTTTCCCACTCATAATAAACCAGCAAGGTGGAGATTTAACACCACACTTCTTCAAAATGAGAAGTATATTACTCAACTAAAGTCAAAATTGACAGAATTCATTGAAATCAATATAAATAGTGTTTCTAATCCTATGTTTGTATGGGCTGCGGTCAAGGGTTTCATGAGAAATAATTCCATCTGGTTCTGTACCCATCTTAAGAAATTGAAAGAGAACCGAATAAAAGGATTGGAACTGGAGTGTCAAAAAATAGAAAAGGAGCTGAATTCAAAGTACTCTGAAGAAAAGGATACTCAACTTAAGCTTAAACGGTCTGAGTTGAATGATTGGGTCAAACAAAGAGTTGAATATTTGATGCATATAACCAAGCACAAATACTATTCAGAGAGTAGTAAACCAAGCAAACTCCTTGCATTGACACTTAAAAAACAGGAGAATAAAATGACTATTTCTGCCGTGCGTAACCCACAGAAAGGGATAGTAACCTCATCAGGTGACATAAATGATACTTTTAAAACATTTTTTACCAACCTATATGCATCTGAATTTTCCCCCTCTCAAGACCAACTAAATTCATTCTTTCAAAAGATAAAACTCCCAAGTCTCACCCTTGACAATATTGAAAAGTCAGAGTCTCCAATTACATTAGAGGAACTCCATCTTGCCCTAAAGCTAACCAACAAAGGCCGTTCACCAGGTATTGATGGGCTCTCAGCAGAACTGTATTTGGCACTATGGGAAATTTTGGGACCACTATGGCTGGATGCACTAAACAGTGCAATAGAAAATGGCAGTCTCCTTAAGGATTTGAATACCGCCCTCATATCCCTATTACCAAAACCGGGTAAAGACCACCTAGAATGTGCAAATTATCGTCCCATCTCATTGATAAATGCAGACCTGAAAATATATGCAAAAGCATTAGCCTTACGTCTCGAAAAAGTTATTAGTACACTGATCCATAAAGATCAGACAGGTTTTATGAAAAGACGCTTAGCGTCTGATAATATAAGGCGACTTCTTCATGTTATAGATAAGACAGAGAAAACTAATTCTTCCAACGGCCTTTTTTTTCTGGATGCACAAAATGCATTTGATCGATTAGAGTGGAGGTATTTATGGAGAACCCTAAAAGAATTCAAATTTGGCCCAAATTTCATTAAATTGGTTCAAATTTTATATGCCAATCCATCGGCAAGGGTTTCTACAGGAGGAACAACTTCTGACACATTTGGGATATTCCGTGGGACAAGACAGGGCTGCCCACTTTCTCCCCTTCTTTTTAATCTTTCTATTGAACCCTTGGCTCAGTCTGTACGTCAAAATAATATTATAGCTCTAATAACGATAGGTGCTTCCAAACACAACACATATTTATATGCTGACGATGCCCTGATTTATATCTCCAATATTGAGTCCTCTATTCCGGAGACCATGCATATCTTGAACAGCTTTGGTAAGCTGTCTGGCTTTAAAACTAATTTTAAAAAATCAGTTCTTATGCTTCTGAATGTGGACAAAAATAAGGTTGCTATCCCATCGGAGATTACTGTTGCCAACCAAGTTACCTATCTAGGTGTTCAGATTACGCGCTCTGTATCCTCTGTTGCCAAGATTAACTATGGGGCTATTTTGAAAAAAATTGAAATTGACACTAATAGATGGATGCCTCTTCCCTCTTCAGTACCTGCTCGAATCTCAGTTATCAAAATGAATATTTTGCCCAGAATTAACTTTATCAGTTCAATGCTACCATTACCCCCCCCCCAGTTAATTATTGGAAAAAGGTGGATTCCTTGCTTCGGTCATTTATATGGAATAGGAGGCGCCCAAGAATAAAATGGTCAACTTTACAGCAACCCAAGTCGCAAGGAGGATGGGCTCTTCCAAATTTCAAACTATATCATTGGTCCTTTACGCTACAACATATAAGACACTGGTTAGATTTTGAGGCTCAGACCTCCTGGATAGAAATTGAAAGGGATATTGTGGCCCCAATGAGACTTCAAGACTACTTGTTCTCTGGTTGTTCGGTTAGACAATCCTCTTTACGGTGTGGCCCCATTATCTCTTATCTGTTGAAAACCTTCAGAATAGTAGAAAAGTATCTGGGTGTGGAAATTAAATGGCACAAAAACACTCCACTATGGTTAAATCAATATTTACTTTCAGGGAACAAACCATTTATACAGGGTCCATGGAAAAACAAAAATGTGTACGTGCTAGATGATGTGAACGGAGAAGATTCAATATTAAGTTTCAGCAATCTTGTCTCTCGTTATGATATCCCTAATCACTCTCTCTTTCATTATCTCAAGTTGCGGTCATCCCTTAAAACCCATAGCATCCAATGGGGCTCTAATTTAAAACTACATCCAATTGTAGAAATGATACAAAGAGCACCCAGAAGGATAGTGTTATTTATTTACTCACAACTAACAAGATATCTGAAAGCCTCTGATTTCATTGTAAGAGAATGGAAGAGAGATGTAGCAAGCCTAGAGGGAGAACTTGATTGGGAAGCTATACTCAGTCAAAAAAGAAACTTCACACTCATAAATTTCTAAATATTTTCTTGAAACTTAATACAAGAGATATTATTATTATTATTATTATTATTATTATTATTAGGAGTAAATGCGTTGTCAAAGACATCATGACACACAGCAACTCCGACGTGCACAAGCATGCAGCACGTGCGAGCATACATCAAGGTAAAAGCATGTTTTCTCGTGTTCCTAGTCACGTGACCTTATGAGACACGTGCAATTGAGCCCACGTTAGCACGGTAGAGTGACATCTCGGAAAAACAAGTTCTTACAGTCAATTATCCGTTGATTTGCAATGCCACGACTGTCAAACATTCAACGTGAACGTGCCATTGGCATGCTGAATACGGGAACGTCGGTCGCTGACGTTGCCAGGGTTATGGGATGCAGTCGACGGACTATCCATGATCTTTGGACACGTCTCCAACAAACTGGCACCACAGCAGACCGACCTCGTTCGGGTAGACCATGTGTGACGACACAAGCAGAAGACCGACAAATCGTCTTACGTCATTTGCGTAATCGATTTCTCACTGCAACGTCCACTAGGAATGAATTGTTTAGAGGTCGTGTGACTGCCCAAACCATACGTAATCGCCTGCGCACTGCTCGTCTCCATGCACGTCGGCCATATCGTGGACCAATTTTAACCCAGTTACACCGACGTCAACGGCTTCTCTGGGCACAACGACATCTGAGATGGACTCAGCGTGATTGGAATAGAGTCGTTTTTAGTGATGAATCCAGATTCACTTTGCACTTTGCTGATGGGAGAGTTAGAGTTTGGAGGAGACGCGGTGAACGCAACGCCCAGTGTTGTGTGCAGGAAGTGGACCGTTTTGGGGGCGGTAGTGTTATGGTTTGGGGTGTCTTTAATGGTCCTGCCCGTTCCCGACTGATGGTCGTTCAAGGAAACTTAACTGCTGCAGGATGAAGAGATCAAGTGCTCATTCCAGAGCTTTTGCCATTCATGGCAGCTCATGGCCCAGGTCTGACATTCCAACACGATAATGCCAGACCTCATACGGCCAATTTAACGCGGAATTTTCTTAGGAATGCTGGCATCAATGTCACGGAGTGGCCCTCAAGGTCTCCCAACCTTAATCCCATAGAACATGTATGGGATGTGTTGGGCAGAAGACTCCGTCAAGTAAGGAACCCTCCACAGAATTTGCAGGAACTTGGTGCCATGTTGGTTCAATTATGGCGACGCATCCCCAAGCTGTGTTCAGGCGCGTCATTCAATCCATGAGGAGCGTTGCGTCGCAGTTGTGAACACTCATGGAGGGCATCTGGCGCTATTGACATGCTTTCATCAAGTTGTAACTTACCATTTTACTCTCTTACATTTCCGTAGCATTTCCGGTGGAACTGGTTACATTATGAACATGATTTTTATGGTACACCGTCCTTAATGGGTACAGAATGGAATTAAATAGTGATGCACCGATACCGATACCAGTATCAGGTATCTGCCCGATACCTCGTTAATATACACGTACTCGTACTCGTCCACATTTGCCGATACCACGCACCGATACCACTTAATGTAAGACGCAAGGTCAGTCAGCGAGTTAGAAAAAATACTAGAAAGAGCGCTTTATAGTCATCACATCACATGCAGGCATACGCGCATACACACAAGAGGTGTATAGTAAAGAAGTACATGAAGGCAACTTCGTTACAGTACTTACGTAGTTTTTTGAGGATTTGTACTTTGAGTTTTTTTTTTTAAACCGGGACTTCTACTCTACGACATTTAAAAGATAAAAAGTATACTTTTTCTTCGTTACTTTGACACTGGCCACTTCACTTGTTACAAATTAAACTATGTATATAATTCATCATTTAAGGATTATCTGGATGCGGCGTGTTCAAGAAGAACAACGCTGCTGGGCAGGATATCTTAAGCGTTTTGTGCAGATATTTCTGCCAGCGGACATGGAGCTGCAAATTTATGCACGCAATTACAATATTCTATCACTAGATGGCACACCCGGATCAGTTATTGAATATTTACAAGCAAGCCGAGCTCGCACAAGCACACACCCACAATCACAGACACAGAGACTTAGAATTGTGAATCTTCTTATTTTTTGACAAATATATTAGTACCATATGGTTACCTTAAACATTTTAGTTGTGGTTAAGTTAAATCTTTTTCATTTGTTATTTGTGTAATTGAAATATGGCGATACCACACACTTTAAGTGATGCCTTGTTTGCTTTGAAAGCTATTATTGACTTTAGTTGGATTGAGAATGCCTATGAATGTGTGTAGAAACTATCTGTGGCAATTAATAGTTCTGACTTTTTATGAAGTTGGGTGTGTTACCTTGCCTATGCAGTGAGTTTACTTTTCATTTGTCAAGCTTCAGTAATGTTTTGCCTCATTTGATGGCAGTGCTAGTTCAAAGGCTTTTTGTCGGGCCAAAAAACAGAAAGATTAGCAGTTAGGGCTACTCTTTTTTTTTTTTTTTTTTTTTTTGGAAATAGCCATGTGTGAATCATTTGATATTGGCCTCTTTTGGGCTGGTTATAAAAAGAAAATAAAACCTGTACTCCAAAATTGTCATTGTGTTTTCCTGGAAAACATTTCAGCAATATCGGTATCGGTACTCGGTATCGGCAAGTACACAAAATTAAATACTTGTACTCGTATCGGTTTTTAAAAAAGTGGTATCGGTGCATCCCTAGAATTAAATAATTATTTAAAACCACTTTTCTTGTATGTTCAACTTATCGACCTCCAAACGAGTGTGAAGTTTCTTTTTTGACTGAGTATATATGGGACAATGTTTTTGGTTCATCTAAAAACTCCAATCATCAATTTATTCATTTTAATATATGCCATCGCACCTATTTGACCCCCCAGAAAAGATATTTGATGGGTTTAACCCCCCATCCCTCTGTCCAAATGGTGAGACGGGCACACTCATGCACTCCATATGGAGCTGTCCAGAGGTTTTTTCTTTTTGGAATAGGGCAGTTAAGACAATATCTGATTTAATGAATACCAAACTTCCTATGGACCCCGCACTCCATCTCTTGCTGGATGACTCAAAAGTCCCCATGAGTGAGGGAACACGTAAACTATGGCTGGCAGGCACGAATGCAGCCAAAAAATTAGTGGTTCAGAGATGGCTTCCACCCCATGATCTTTCTATGAAACACTGGTTACATACTCTACTAGACATTCTGTACTTAGAATTATCCTCAGCAAGAATTAATCTTGCTAAGTCATCCACTATTACAAATTGGTTGAATGGAATAGATAAAGTAAAAGAATTACTTTCGAATAAATAGTGGTGTTTACTATGTTTTTATTTTTATCACTTTGTTTAGCAATTCTTTAACACTCAAATTATTACTGCAGGCCGCATGTCTGAATACTCAGCTGATGGTCAATATGCATATGATGGATTTCTATGTGTTGGTAGGGGGGTGGGTGAGGCTGGGTGGGATATGGGTTCAAGGAAACTGTGACTGCTGTATTTTGAATGCTTTGATGTGTATGTTTCCATTTTTTTTTAAATCAATAAACACTACATTACAAAAAAATGTGGTTAATCACAGTTAATTCATGATTTTAGAAGGGGGGCATTACTTTTCACATAGGGACAGGTAGGCTTGGTTAGCTTTTTTCCCCTAATAAATGAAATCATCATTTAAAAACTGCATTTTGTATTTAATCGGGTTATCTTTGTCAAACACTAAAATTTGTTTGATGATCTGAAACATTTAAGTGTGACAAATATGCAAAAAAAAAAAGAAATCAGGAAGGAGGCAAATACTTCTTCACACACACACACACACGCGCGCGCGCACACACACACACACTTACACACACATAAGGGGCTCCAAAATTTCTGGCACTCCTGACTGGCAATGCACAAACAATACAAAAAATATATAGACAATATAATTATAGAGAAATGGAAAATACCAACATGTGAAATTCTTAATTAATATTTTGTTGGAAACAACCAAAATCATGACAATCATTTAATAAAAAACAAATTTCAACAAAATCAAAATTTCATAATAATTCGCATCCTTCATTTAGCACTTGGTGTAACTACCTCTGGCAAGGATTACAGCATGGAGTCTTTTCCTGTGATTTTTGACAAGGTTGAGGCACACATTTGGGGGGACTTTGGATCATTCCTCCAAATAAATCCTTTCAAGATCCTTCACATTCTTGGGTTTGCGTTTATCAAAGGCCATCTTCAACTCAGCCCACAGGTTTTCACTTGCATTGAGGTCTGGCAACTGAGACGGCCATTGCAGAATGTTGATTTTGTTATCACTGAACCATTTTGGTGTGGATCTTGAGGTATGCTTTGGGTCATTGTCTTGTTGGAAAGTACACCTGCGGCCAAGTGCCAGCCTTCTGACGGAGGCAACCAGATTTTCAGCCAAAATATCCTGCTACTCAGTGGAATTCATCATGCCATTAATCTTAACCAGGGCCCCTGGACCTCTTGAATTAAAACAGCCCCAAAACATGACCGACCCACCATCATATTTCACAGTGGATATGCGGTGCTTCTCCTTGTATGCATCTCTGTTTTGACGCCAAACATGCTGATGCTGTAACTGACCGAAACGTGTAATTTTGGTCTCACCTGACCAAATCCAGTCATAATTTAAATGACGTTTGGCAAACCCCAAGTGCTTGATTTTGTGTCTTCTGGTCCAACAAGGCTTTCTTCTGGCAACCCTTCAAAAGACCCTGTGGTTGTGGAGGTGACGCCTGATGGTGCTTTTTGAAACCTGGTGACCCCAAGATGCCACTAAGGCCTGCAATTCCTTCACAGAGATCCTTTGGGATTTCATTGCTTCTCTCACCATACCTCAGTATCCTGGGGAGCAAACTGCAGTTGTAGAATGTATGTAGACAGCTTTATTGTCATTGTAGGCAAAGCATACAACAAAATTAGAGTGCAGCTCCACATGGTGCATCAATAAACACACTCACGTGACGCCATCAATAAAAACAGCATCAAAAAATAAAAAACCTCATGAAATTTACTTATATACAATACACAAGATAAAAATGCAGTGAGCAGAAAAGTGCACTGAGTAACACATGTCTAGAATCCAGAGAGAAATAAGTTTTTGATGTATTGTGAAATGCATTACCAGCCCCAATCCCAAAACAGTTGGGATGCTGTGTAAAATGTAGATAAAAACAGAATGCAGTGATTTGAAAATCTCATAAACTGACATTTTATTCACAATTGAACATAGACAACATATCAGATGTTGAAAATGAGACATTTTACCATATCAGGAAAACATATAAGCTCATTTTGAATTTGATGGCAGCAACACATCTCAAAAAAGTTGGGATACGGCCATGTTTACCATTTTTTAGTATCCCCACTTCTTTTAACAACAGTCTGTAAACGTCTGGGAAGTGAGGAGACCAATTGCTGAAGTTTTGGGAGAGCAATGTTGTCCCACTCTTGTCAGATGTAGGATTCCAGCTGCTCAACAGTCCTGGGTCTTCTTTGCCGGATTTTTCATTTTATGATGCGCCAAATGTTTTCTATTCGTGAATGATCTGGACTGCAGGTAGGCCAGATCAGCGCTCAGACTCTTCTATTGCGAAACAATGCTGTTATGATGGATGCAGTATGTGGTTTGGCATTGTTTTGCTGAAATATGCAAGGCTTTCCCTGAAAGAGACGTTGTCTGGATGGGAGCATATGATGTTGTAAAACCTCTATATACTTTTCATTATTGATAATGCCTTTCCAGATGTGTAAGCTCCCCACGCCATAGGCACTAATGCAACCCGATACCATCAGAGATGTAGGCTTTTGAACTGTGCGCTGATTACAAGCAATATGGTCCCTCTCCTTTTTAGACTACATTACACAGCGTCCATGGTTTCCAAAAGAATTTCAATTTTTGATTCATCTGACCACACAGAAGTTTTCCATTCTGCATCAGTCCATTTTAAATGAACTTTGGCCCAGAGAAGATGACAGCATTTCTGGATTGTGTTCACATATGGCTTCTTCTTTGCATGATACAGCTTTAGCTTGCATTTGTAGATTGCACAGCGAACTGTGTTCACAGACAATGATTTCTAGAAGTGTACCTGCGCCCATGCAGTGTATTCCGGTGCAGAATCACGGCTGTTTTTAATGCAGTGCCGCCTGAGGGCCCGAAGATCACGAGCATCCAATACTGACCTTCAGACTTGTCCCTTACACACAAGAGATTTCTCTAGATTTTTGGAAATTTTTGATGATATTATGAACTGTAGATTCAAAGTCTTCGCGATTTTACTTTGAGGAACATTTTTCTGAAATTGTTATGGGATTTTTAGATGCAGTTTTTTGCAGATCGGTGAATCTATGTCCATTTTTACTTTGCTGCCAGCAAATTCAAAATGAACTAATATTCTTCATGAAATGGTAAAATGTCTCACTTTAGTGACAAGTGACAAGTTTATTTGCATTCGGGGCCACATGACCCATATTGCTAGTGCAGAAAAACTGCACACAGTGCGCATCTCAATATACATATTATCAGATTGGCAAATTTCTTTTTAAATACAACGACAAAGATTTAATAAGTATTGCATTTGTAGATGATAACAGCTGATACATTTTTAAAGCAGACGGATTATTACAATAATATGCAGGTAAAAACTGTTGTCTGCTTCTCTTATAATAGGGACAAATAAATAAAAAGTGGAACTCGTCTTCAATACAGCCTAGACTACACTTTGTACATAACAAAGCATTGGGATTATTATAACATTTAAATCTAGATAACTGAACTTTCAATTTATGTGATGCACAACGGAACTTGCAAAATAGCCTCAACAAGTCTTTTTCTGGAAACAGTTCAAGAATATACTTTTCAACACCCAGAATAGATTTAAAACCACTATAATGTTTAAGAAATGAAGACTGAGATTTTACAGTGCCAATTTTGGATTTGTATGTCCTTACATCTTTGTGAAAACAATTCCTTAAAGACATCTATACTCCCACAATCTTGTGCAAGCCATGCATGCGAAAAACCAGTTTCAAACAATAATATTTGAATACGTGAAACCCAACATACTTTATTCTGTTCATCAAATTGTTTCAACATTTCATAACAAGCCCTTGGATATCTTGACCTTTCCATATGAATGAGTCTACACCAGTAACTAATACAACGACTATAATACTTAACACACAAGTAACTTCTGCCAGCATCTCCAAGAATAGCGTTGCTTGATATTCGTCTGGAGACCCCAAGACACATCTTGAAGAAATCAGATTGGACCTTTTCTATTGACTCTCTGAAAGTATGACCCCATATCTCTGCACCGTATAACAGTATTGGAGAAACTTTAGAATCGAATATTTTAGTGATAGTATGAAATATGAAATGGTAACGAAGGAAATTATTTCATTAATCTATAAACCGGAAAGGTTGCCTTCCTCGCCTGGATAGAGATAGTTTCACAAGCTCTGGACCAAATCAGTCTTGAAGAAAATATGAGTCCCAAATGCTTATAATACGAAACACACTTTAATTCTGTTCCAGCATAAAACCACCGTTCTGTCCTTTTTAATAAACCACCATTTCTAAACACTACAACATTTGACTTTTCCAGATTTACTTCAAAACCCCATTTAATACAAGCTTTTTCAAGATAGTCTAATTTTCTTTGCAAACCTATAATTGTATCATCCACCAAAGCAAGATCATCTGCAAATAAAAGTAATAATATATCCTTTATGTTTTCCTGAACAAATATGCCCCTAAGGTCACTTTGATCAAATTCAGACACTAGCTCATAAATAAAAAGGATGAAAAGAATTGGGCTTAACATACATCCCTGACGAACGCCAGCAGAAGTACTGAAAATATCTGTAACACATTCCTTAGCTTTAACACAAGCCTTGACCTTTGAATACATGTCGCAGAGAACATTAAAAAGTTTACCACATATACCCATTTGATGAAGAACATACAAGGGTTTTTTCGATCAACCAAATCAAAAGCTTTGCAGAAGTCTATGAAAGCTACATAAAAACGATGTCTTGGCTTTCTTAAATATTTTTCACACAATGACTGCAAAGTGAATATATTATCAATGGTTGAATAATTGCTCCGAAAAACCTGCTTGTGATTCATGGATAATATCATTAAATTCAACCCATTTCCTGATGCTGTCTTCTACAACCGAGGTAAAAACTTTACCTAGAACATTTAATAAAGAAATGCCACGATAATTATTAGGATCCAGAGCCTCACCTTTCTTAAATAAAGTAACAACCATGCCAGTATTCCAACTGTCTGGGAGAACACCACTATCCAGAACTGAGTTAAACAATATTTCAAAGTATGGAACAAAAACTATAGCCTTTTTAATAAACTCAGGAGGGATACCATCCACACCAGCAGATTTGCCGTTCTTAATTGAATTCAAAGCTTTCATTATCTCAGCTTGTGAAATTGGATCAGATAATAAAAAAGAGTTATTACAACTACAACTGTTACAACTTTCAATATCATGATTGGTTATGAAATTAGCAACAGATTCATCAAAACTGGAAAGACAATTTGCGTCTCACTTTAAACATCTTGTAAAACCCCACAAAGCAATATCAACGACGGAAATTGCAGGGGGCGAAGGCTCAACGTGTTCTTTGGGCTGATGTTATAAGCTCGATCTTTGGCTGGTGCAAATCACAATAAAATGAATCAATTTTCACCGTTCGAAGAACGGGGCACAAAAGCGCAACGCTTACAATTAATCTGACTCCATAGTAAATTTAGAATACCAAATTTAGTTATACCCTCGTTAAATATCTGACTCCAAATTAGAATTAGAATTAGAATTTAGCGAAAACATGCATGGACCTTGGGGTGATTACCCCCCGAACTCGTAGGTGTAGGCCCGCGCTACTCAATATCTGCCCCCAGGTTTTAGCATAATTGCCGGATCTTAGTTCAGTGATAGTTTTACAGGATGGAAGAAATCACCATGATAGTAGCATCTTGGCTTAAACATATCACAAACCCAGATTTATGTACACCCAAGGGTTCCTTAAAGGTGAATCTGACAGGAACTGGCTTATAAGCCCAGGGGTGCCCTTTAATGCCAAATCCCCAGAACTGGTACTACACAAACCCTTTATATAAGTAGACCGTAATTTACAATCCAACTTAAAACCCATCACTACCTATAAACATCAGCTAGCTAGTCTGGAATGATAAAGAATGGCCCCCTTAGTACCGGTCGTAACGTGGCTAGAAAGAATAAAAGGATTAGGAGTCACAGAGACCACGCAAGTTTAAAGGAATAACAATTATTTATTCACCAGGTAGGCAAGAGCTTAAATCAACAGACCAAACATCAGTTACCACAAATTTAGACAAATATAAAAGTCATACCTGGCGAAAGCTACACACACAGAGTTGTGTGAGGGCGAGATCAGAGAGGTGATCTTCCATAACCATAGAGGCTACACACGCACTTGCGTACGCGGGGAGAGATCAGATACGATCTTCCCAGAATGTATTGTTTTTCTTTGCTTTAAGCCAAATCACGTCTTTGATCCAGGCGGCAAGGCCATAAATTACCTGGAAGGGGGGTCGAATCTGGTTTTTGGGTTTCCACCATTTGGAGGATGTAATAAAACAATTTAGCAGAGAAAGAAGAATAGGGTGATTACCCGAGAGGATTCTGACCAATTTTCAGGAGTTTCCAAAAGGGAATGAACCATAATTTCAATGGGAATGAAACATACTCCATTCAACTCCTTGGATTCCCCCGAGAATAACAAGACCAAACATGATATGAATTTGTACTAATATGATGCAGTTTTTATGAAAAGCTCTTAAACTGGATTATGGTATAAGCCAATTTTGGTTATGAGCCCATACGTATTGCATAGTAGTATGTGAAATATATGAGAAGGGTTTGACATTACTATAGTGTCAGAAAATGTAAACAGATGAGTTTAAGGTCCAGTTTCATGAAAGACATGGCCAGGGCCGGGGATGAGGTTCATGGGGGTGAACTGTGATAGTTACCCCCCTCACGTCGCCAGAGTTCTGCTGATTGTCCTGGGCCGTCATAAACCCCCCCAGTCTTCCACAGACACAGTCCCAGCTGGATTTCCCGTCTTACAATCTGATATGTTGTCTATGTTCTATTGTGAATAAAATGTGGGTTTATGAGATTTGCAAGTCATTGCATTCCATTTATATTTACAATTTACACAGCATCCCAACTTTTTTGGAATTGGGGTTGTATATTGCACCTGGAGGAACAATACGGAACTCGGAAACAGAGAGAATTTAAGGTGTGGATAGCTGTGGGGAAGAAACTGTTCCTGAATCTAGAGCTGTGTGTTTTTTGTAGCATCTACCTGATGGTATCAGTTCAAACAGGTGATGTTCAGGATGTGCGGAGTCCTTGGTAATGTTTATGGCTTTGCGGTGGTAACTTGAGCTGGTAATATCGTCTATGGAGGGCAGGGGGTGGCCAATGATTTTCTGTGCGGCCTTGATGGCTCGCTGCAGGGCCTTTCTGAGGCTGAGCACCCTGCATACCACACTGAGATGCCATAAGATAGAATGCTCTCTATAGCAGATCGATAAAAGGCTAACGACAGTTCACTGTTTAAGTTGTGCATTCTGAGTATTCTCAAAAAGTATAGGCGCTGCAGTTCCTTTTTTACGGTCGCACTGGTGTTGGCTGTCCAGGTGAGGTCCTCGGAAATGAGAGTGCCCAGGAATTAGAAGGAGTGTACTCTCTCCACACAGTCCCCATTAATGTAGATGGGTGCAGGTTCAGCACCCTTCTTTATCCTAAAGTCCAGTATCAGCTCTTTTGGACTGACAGTTGTTTTTTTTTTTTTCTTCATGGTGTTGGATGACAAAGAGATATTGCATGTGTATTACCTCATTTTTATACCCTAGTGAAACAAGAAGTGATGTAATGACTCAATATAGTTCCTTAACACTTGGATAAAACATAAATAAGTGGAATTTAATACCTGGTTTAATTTTGGGAGATGTTATTTACAATAATCTTTAAGGGTGCCATTAATTGTGAGACCTTGATATGGAGGATATTGATTTTTAATAAAATCAGCAAATAATTTTGGATGGTTTCATTGGAACAATAATATTGTACAGTGTTTCGCACATGTTGTTTTTTAGAGTTTCTCTATAAATATACTTTTTAGAAGTTTTTTAAAGTATTATTTGTGCATTGCCAGTCAGGGGTGACAGGAGTTTTGGAGCCCTCTGCACATAATATATATTGTTTTATATTCAGTTTAAGCTTTTAAATTTTTTTTTGTTTGTTTTTGACATGCATGATCTTGCTTCTTAATTTGATATGAATATGGAAAATTTTATTTGCATTTTTGATATTGTCCAAACGTCTTTAGAAATGGGGTTGTACAAAATGCATTTTAATTTCTAAATGGTTCATCCTATATGGATGAAAACACCCACAAATGAAAGCTGATAGTCAGCTCAATCTCAAGGTTATAGTATCCTTTCATCCTCAAAATGTTCAAGTTTAGAACCAAAATAAAAATGTGTCACTGTCCAATCAATTATGTTGACTGCTTTTTTGTTGATTTGTATTTTTCATGCTGTCCTAAATTTTTTTGGAAATGTGGTTGTATGATATTTTAATAATTTATAATCACCATACCTAGAGTCACAAAAGGAATCAATACTTAGCCCTGCAGATCAGCTCAGAGAGCCAAACCCTTGATTATATTACCAAAATTTCCTTATTTTTTTAAGTGGAAAACAATATTTCAGCTTAGTTTACTATTTTTTTAAATTAATTTTTTGCTTTCCTTTTGTCCCAAAACCTTTCTGACCTCTTGAGACATTTTGAAAAAATTTATTTTGCCAGTGGTTGTGCTGCTGACTGTCTTAAAAACAACAAATCCACAAACTATATTGAAATAAATTCCCTTGTCAGAGAACAGTCTTCCAGCTAATAACAAAGCACCCATATGGTGTCTATGTTTTTGCATGAGTATGGAACGTAAGTATGTTGTAAAACATTTCTGAGGAATCCGAGTTACAAAAGCACAAAGAAAAAAAAAAATTTGAATCGGGCATCACTACATACCCACTGATATAATCAGCTCAATTATTTGAAAACCTGAAGTTCCTGGTTCAAACAAAACAGATACTGTAGTTGTGAGTAACAAAAGAGGCCCTCTACGCATGTGAAACCCTGTGTTAATATGTCAACATAATCTAAGGTACTGTGTTCCTTAGTGGCGTAATCACACTCTGCAAGTTATGGCATCACTCTACATTCCTGCTCTGCAGTCTTAAACTGTTCCTTGGCAGTCTTAAAACCTGTGGGGCAACTATTTCAAAAGGGAAATAGAAACTTCGAAACATCCAATGAGAAATTAATTGTGAGAACTAAAAAAAAGGTTGAGTGCTTTTTTTCTGTATTTGTCATTCATCTAGTAATTGCCATGGTTTTTCCACTGTCATTTAACAACAATAGTTCACAAAAGAAACAGAGCCTATGTCATTCAAACAAGCCGTTGATGAGATACAGTACCTTCATCTGTATTGTTCCATTACAATTTTTTAAATATAGTAATTCTGATAGGACTACTTTGTCAAAAGACAAAAGATTATATGGCATACATGCACACATTGGGTTTAGCGACATGGCTCTGATCTGAGAGATCCTTGCTCATCCAAATGTAGAAACGAAGGCAGGAAGCTGCTACTAACCCCCCATGGAACAGGGCCTGCAGCAACAATGATAAAAAAGGAAGATACATTGTTATAGATCAGAGACTTAGTCATAAGAAACAGGATTAGTGAATGCTATACTTGATGGGTGGAGCTGGGGTGGAGGAAGATTGTGAAGCAAGCGGGGCGAGGAGCTGCTTCTCAGGATACAGGCTTAAATAAACCTGCATATTACTGGTCAAGTAATCATCTGATGGCAAAGTCAGAAGACAGTCATGTGCGCTCTGATGACACTACAGCACATTGAAGTAGCTGCTCTACATTGATAAAACAGCCTCTGTGGCCTTTCAGAAATTACGTCAAAGCTCCATTTCAAAAAGGACCACTTTGTCAAAAGAGAAAGGATTTATTGAAGACATACAGACATACATGCATACATTAGGTCTGGGTACATGCCTTGTTCTGCGAGATCCTTACCCATGGAACATGGAACCAAAGGCAGGGAGCAGCGACCAATCCAGCCAAACAGAACCATGCCAGGCATAGGCTAGCTTGAACTACAGAATAAATTATGAGCAGTATAGTCACAGCCCAGTGGCTTGACACCATTTCCCTTGAAGCTGATGCAGGAGAAAAGTGCCATTTGAAATGCTCTATGTGAAGTGGTAGGGCTGATACAATTTCTCTGAAGCCGATAAAATATAATTGTGCTATATGAAGTGGACTATATATAGTAACAACCTGACGGCTGGAACAATTTCTCTTGAAGCCGATACAAGAGAAACATTCTATATGAAGTGCACTACATGTAGTGACAACCTGGCGGCTGGCACAATTTCTCTCGAAGCCGATACTAGAAAAATAGTTTTTATGAAGTGTTCAGTGTAGTCAAGCTCAGTGGCTGGCACGATTTCTCTTGAAGATTTCTCTTGACAACACAAAATCAGGCAGTTTGTGGAGAGCAGCAGGTGGCAGCAGTGATAGGGTTATGACTGTACCTACTCTATGACAAGACTACCTGCATGGTGTCTCAAAGTTCTTAATTCCTTTGATGTGAAATATTAAAAGAAATATACCACGTGTTATGACAATGCCATGTACTCTTTGAATTGAAGTTGATAGAACAAGAAAAAGGAAAAATATATTATAATTGTGGACTACAAATATGGGTGCATGAATCTGAATGCTGAGAATGCTGCACAAATCCTCCACAAAACCAATGATACAGGCATAAACCAAAGCCCTGAGGCTAATGTCCATGGGCCTTTGGAGCCAGAGGCCGTGTGCTTCTGCATTTATGGCACTTAGCTCAACCACTTGAGTGGCACAGTCAGAGGATATAGGACATATTCAGAGAAGACAGAGGCAAAGCAATGTCACATAAAGGATACAATGTTGGGCAGATGACCAAAACATGAGCTACAGTTTGATGACGTGGGGTAAATACTGGTGAAGTATCCGCAATGCTTGCTTACTCAGCAACGTGCCTCCACGCTCTAACATTGCTGGGCGTGCACGAGATAAGCCACGGCTTGAGGACGTGAGCTCAATGTTGGCACACATTTTATTGCTTACTTGCCAAGCAAAGCGCTCAGCAATCACAGTGCTTCCCAACAGGGCACTAGTGCACGTATAACTGCGCAAAAATGTTGTCGGCCAAAATTACGTAGAAAACATACCAATTGGGATAGGTAATGGAGATATTCAGTTCATTTATTTGCAAGGTACAGTACGACCTGCACGATCACGGAAATTCTAGTACTAAAAAGGGTGGCTGATCTATGCTTTAAGCATTACCTAAGTTGTTTAGTGGAGAATATTGGCTGGAACTACAGTACGTCCAGTTGACAAAATACAAAATTTTAAGTTGCTGAGCAATCCAATTGCTAGCGTTTGCTGCCGGTTGATCGTTTGTTTGGTGAATGCTCTGTAATATTTGCGAAGCATTACTTCAACTGGTGTCACAGCCGGCACAAGAGCTGCAACAAAAAGGGAGACAACGCAAGCTGGCTACATGCAAAACAGTTTTATTTTGCAAAACAAAGGCACAAGTAAAGCTGCCATCAGGAGTGGCAAGGAGACAGGTTCTGCACTAGCAAAAAGGAAGCAGGAAGTAGAAGACTTTAGAAGCAAGCCAACAGCCGTTGCTGACTAAGGCAACCTTTTATCAGCTGAGCACTCTGGTCTCAGGTGTGCTCAATCAGCTGATGACCTGAAACTGTACAGTGATAACAAAGCAAGCAGTTGTGGCATGGACTATCAAAACAGGTTGAAAGCAAGCAGCTTGTTAACAATTAATGTTAACTTTACTTGCAGCTACAATTCGGTCAGTTATTTGAACAAGCAGCAAGGCAACCTTGTTTTGAGAATGCTTAGTCTATTCCGACCACCATCATTCAAATAACAGAATTATCAAAAAGGAACAAGAACCATTTCCAGCGCCAAGCATTGCACTGCTGAAAACATTAATGAGTAGCCTACCTCTTTAATTGAACATGATCAACGGGATTTAAGGATTGTTTTTTTCCAAATAAAGAGTCAAAGCCATGCCCGCAACAGCAGGCAGTTGCTCAACAAACATTCGACATGTAAGACTATCATGACCGCCCGGGGACGATAATAAATCACAAAGCCCCATGCAGTACATCAGATGAAGTATGCCACATAATTTCACAAAACAAGTGGAGGCTGTTTTATAATGCAACTGTAGCCGACTATTAACACAAGGCTGGCGTCCTGACAAACTGATCAGATCACTAGACAAACGATTCTAACAAAGCAGACTTAGGCCTCTATCTTGCACCTAACGCAGTGGGGCACAAAACGTAATTTCCCGTCCAGCGACCTCACTGCATAAATTGCCAATTCATTTGCGCCAAATTGAGCGCCCATGGGTGTGTTAGTCTTAAAATGAGGTGTGGTCAGGTGCAATGCCAGCAGCGCAAAGCTCTTGCGTGATTGATTAACAAAAACCTGGTCTACAGTCAATAGTCAGTTTTTCACTGCAATTTTAAGGGCGCATTTTTATGAGTATTATGCGCTTTTGTCAGCGAGTGCATAACGTGTGTACCCTCTGCTTGTTACTTATTAGGCCTATTCAATGATGAACTGCAGTGCCCACAAAAGCAAACAATTAAAAACATAACGCGCTGCTGAATACCCCTCGGCCCGGACAAGATTTCCTGCCTCAAGGTCACAGCGCTAAGGTCAAAGGTGAAATCCAGCAAAAAACATGACATTGCACATCTATGTGTCACAGTGAGTTACCATACCAAATTTGGTGAAGCTGCGATAATTAGTTGCCGAGTACTGACCCGGACAAGTTTTCCAGGGTCAAGGTCACAGACCTAAGGTCAAAGGTCAAATCCAGCAAAAAACCTGACATTGCACATATATGGGTCAGAGTGAGTTACCATATCAAATTTGGTGAAGCTGCGATAATTAGTTGCCGAGTACTGACCCGGACAAGATTTCCAGGGTCAAGGTCACAGCGCTAAGGTCAAAGGTCAAATCCAGCAAAAAACCTGATGTTGCACATCTATGGATCATAATGAGTTACCATACCAAATTTGTTGAAGCTGCGATCATTAGTTGCTGAGTACTGGCTCGGACAATGTCATGGACGGACGACAGACAACGGACGACAGACAGGCACGCAGGTGACGACAATACCCCTCCGGGCCGAAGTCGGCCAAGGGGTAAAAAATAAAAAATGACGATGTGAAAGATTATTTTCAAGATATTTGAAAAAAACACGTGTCAGAATAGTGAGTGCGATCGCTCCACGGACCCACATCAGAGCATGCTGTGATGCAGGCTAGTTTCATCGTAAGGGAACCTATTCCATTGGATAATTTGTGATTCAACATGTCAGGTTATGCACCTACGCAGATCATACTGGATAAAGCCACAACTCTAATACTGGCAAACTCTGTAATGCATGCTGTCTTCCAGAGGATCCACCCTGGAAGGGTGGCTGTTCGGCGACAATGGTTGGCCAAAATATCAAATAGGCTACATGGCATATAATATCTGAATTGTGCATGGATTTTTGATCTGTCACACAAAAAACAAACTGTAACTGAACAAATGTTTGAAGTGCTGACAAAAATGTGCACCAGAAGTTTGAATGGCTAGACATGGCTAGACTCGTTATTTGCAATTATGTGAAAAAACAATTGAATACGACCTGATCCATTAATACGGTGCCTGCTGTCCCGTTTCCATTATCAAATGCAAAATCCCTAATTTCATTTGGAAATGGGTTTATTATTTACAGTTTGGCTGACAAACGAAGTAGCCTTAAAAACCAGCACTTTTAGAAAAAGCAGTGGATGACACCATCTGTAATTAATCCAAATTTCTTCCATATATTCAATTCAACCTTCAATCGTAAGATAAGCGGAAACAAGCTCTTGTCACTCCTGTTGGATATTATTCTAGGGGTTACAGTACCTGATGAAATAAAACATTAGTTTTGTTTCTTTCTTGCTATTTTTCTCACTCATTTTAATTTCTCTTAGTCGTTTTTCACCAGCGCGTAAATATTTATGCATTTATTTTTACTGGTGACCCTGAAGTAAAACTTTCATTTTTTGGTTTGCTTGTTTTATGCTCAAGCTGTGATATAAAGTTCAAATGCAGACCTGGGGATTCACTGTTATAATTTTTAACACCTGGATATGATTCAAATAATTTTGAGCAATATTTTAAAAATATTTTTTATTACATTTTTGAAGATCACTGTGGTCAGCTTACCAAACTTTAAAAAATGGTTTGTTCATGCGCTTTCACTTCGGGCACGAGCAGCCCTCATTCTGATGCAGTAATGAGTTTTTTTTTTTTTTTTTTTTAATAACAGCAGTAAAGTCCACCCTTATAATAGGTATCCACCATGGTACAAGTCCCCCTGGCTTTTAAAGGAAATGGGAGATGACACTCTGATTGGTTTATTCCATGTTTCGCCCAAAACACGCCTATGATTAACTAAGAGATCAAATCCAACCCCTTTGCACTGAGCGCCTTACTATGCACCCAGATAACCCGCCGTTTTACTAGCAGAAATGGATTTGGACACGCCCTAAATGCACTTGTGCCGCACATTTCAGACCAAGCGTTTAGATCATTAAAATAGGGCCCTTATACTTAATTGACAACTAAGTAAGCAAAACTTGTGAATGATACCACGATAAATAAATAATACTTCTTCACAAGCAAGTGAATATTATCTAGGCTGGAAGGTATATAATGACAATACGAGTATAAATATAACAAGAATAATGCCTGAGTAACTAAAATATACAAATACGATTCAAAACGATGACAGATTTCCAAGGATGAACCTAGATTTGCACTTGCAATCAAGCGGATTTACTTTGTTCAGAGTTGTGAGTATGCACAGTAGTTGTGACACAGCTCCTTGGACGTCACCTTTATGATGCGCCATAGCCAATACATCAACATTGCTTATAAGTGCCTCCAACTCCTCTGGGATCAACTATGATCTGAGATGGACAGTAGCACAGAGGAAGCTTGTTCTGTGTTTCAATCTGCCAAAATTTCAAATGGTTTATGATAGAAAACAGCCTCCATATTTTCCTGACCAAAGAGGACAAGGGCGGCTCGGAGTAAGTGTGCAGGCATCCCTTCTTTCTCCATTGACATGTTTTATTTGACAGCTTTGCACCTATACATGATGTGCGTATAATTCTCTTTCTTCTTACCTGATAAGAAAATAGGCCCAGTAAATAGTCAGGTCTACAAAAACGATTGACCGGCCCGATTACGTGGCAGCCCACTGGGATTTGTCCTGGTGTGCCCGATGGCCAATCCACCACTGTCTGTAGCCCATTTTACTTCAATATTGATACTTTTTGACAGAGTTACGGTCCAGCGCAGGATATATTTGAGCATTTGTGACCATCCTGGTGCTTTAAACTAGTTTAACTTACCAGCAGAACTTCAACTCTGAGGATGATTTTTTACCCCGCCCCACCTGAAGGGTGAGGGAAGGGGTATTGTTTTTGGTTTGTTTCTGTGTTTGTGTGTTTGTTTGTCAACACTCTAGCGGCAAAACTAATGGCCAGATTCACCCCAAATTCGGTACAGGGATTGCCACTGACCCAGAATAAATCCCTATTGAATTTCGTACAAGTAGGTGAAAGTATGTGTGAGGGGCGGGGTTTGTTGTACCCAGAACCACTTGTTTATTTTTTATTTTTATTTTATGAAAATCCCAGGAGGGAAGCTTATTCCTCGCATGCTAGACTCACCAACAATCATACCATCGTCAAAGTTGCTAAGTTAATATATAATGCTCGTACTAATATTTAATTGCACAAAAAATTAAACCACTTCTCTTTGTTTGCATGTCCTATATATTGAGGACCACGTTGAGCCAGATCAGGCTATTTGCTTTACATATAAATACACCTGTTAAGATGTTTGCTGAGTGTATAGTACACTGAAATTCTACTTAAGTCGTGAAAAAAAAAAATCAACAAAGGATATTGCCATTCTACTGCGGATATCTTGTCGTAGATCAAATTCAATGGAAGAGCAGACGGTATAGAAATGCAAAAGCAGATGGCTAAGTTGCATTATATTACCTACTGTATGATTAATAATGATGTAAACTCCTTTTATATCAGATTCTGAGTTGTGAGTGAAAATATCCCTGTCTCTTTTCAATTCTCCCTCCTTTGCTTTTCCGTCCTCTCTTCCCTTCCCCCATCTATCGACTCCTTTAGTTGAGGCCAGCTTCATGCATAATTTCAAGGTAAATTTCTCACAGAGCAGCGGGGATCACTGGACTTTGCTGGACAGGACCCAAATTCCACTACTGGCACACATGACAGTCTGCATGCACATGCAGGTGATAGTGCCTGGTGAGTGGACGGCCTACACATACAGCCGCCCCAACGCATCTAAGTATGACTTGGCCTTAAAGGGGGACAAACACAACCTGTATATTTGGCTACTCGGTTTTAAGCATATCTTCCCCGTCCGCCTGCACTCCTCGAGGTGGTACCATGTCTGCCTCAAGCGAGACACAAGCCGTCGTCGTGTCAGCCTGGAAGTGGACGGGTCCCCTTCTGTCCACGCTGCGTCGGCCTTGAATATCCCAACTGCTGGTGAATTGATCCTTGGGTCCAAGCACCGAAGCACCGGCAACAACTCAGCGGCTGGAGCAATTGAGCTATACCTGTTCCGTGTTTGGGACAACATCAGTAAGCATGGTGCCTGCAATGACGGGAATGTGGTGTCATGGAAGTGGGAGCAGTGGGACATGGGAAATCATCCCCCGCTGCAAGATGAAAGCCTGCCTTGTGGTGAGTACTCCAACCTACAACCTCTACGAGCTCGGAGGCACGATGCAATTTTGGAAATGGCCAGTTCCAGCGCAAATAGTTCAGTAAAAACTAATGCACCCTGATTTGCTCGATCTGTACAAAAGTTTGAAGGAAATTGGCTAGCAGTCAAAACATTTAGTTTAGTACGCTACAGCAACATAAAAGTTATGAGTTAACCGAACAGAAAATAATTGAAGGGTTCAGTGCAATAACTTGACAATACCAATCTCATGTTTTATGGTATTACAGGGAATACACTTTTCACCGTGTACCAATGTTGTGTACTGGTCAATGTTGAGAACTGGCCAGGATGACATTGTAAAGCACATGTTTTGTTGTTGCATAAATAAAGAAAAGCAATATTCAAAACCATCCAAATCTTGATTTCTGTAAAACTGGCACATATAACGTTATTGCACTGAACTCTTCAATTAGATGACCCTTGATTGACTGGAAATTTATGTCAGTTCAAAATAGCTTCTTTGCTCACTAAAGCTAATGATTTGCATTTAAATAGCACAGAAATATATGTCATGTTGAGTGAAAGAACTCATGGAACAAAGTAAACATATTGTCTACTGTATTGATTGACAGTTAACTGTGTTTCAACTCAATTTTACACAGACAATGTAGTGTTTGCTCATCTGGCCAAATAATAAACACATAGTGAGAATGGGGTAATAACGGACTTGGGGTAATAACAGACATGCCCATTTCTCTGATTTTCCAATAGACAGTGTTCTCCTTCCTCCGCAAGGCAATTGAGGATGGGAAACGTGAATGCACAGCAGCCACATTTCGTTGTTTTGTCTCTCAAAGACAATGATATCCACTGGAAAGCTAAATCTGACAATCAAACTCCGGTTTTGATATGAATAGTTATTTTTCTTGATGAAAACTTAACGCGTGACGCACTGATATTACTGGTTGCATATATATATATATATATATATATATCACTTCTTACGTTCCCATGAAACAAATAGTGTACACCGTATGCATGGGAGGGGCTGTTTCCCTCATCAAGGTCATCACAGGCTTATTGCAGACTAGTGTGGGCAAGAGCTGAAAAAAGTGTTTTCTTTGCCTTTAAGCAAACATAAACTTCACTCCTCCATTTATGTGTAAACCAGGGGTCCTCAATCTCATCATGAAAGGGCCGTTGTGGGCTCAGACTTTCATTCCAACCAAGCAGTTACTTATCTGATTCTAGTAATCAACTCCGAGAATCTTTGCTGAATTCTTAGATCAGTACATTCTAACTAATTGGAGTGAAAGCCTGCACCCACACTTTCTGGATGAGATTGATGACCCTTGTGTAGACTGCTATTAACATAGCACCTGTGATTTTCTGTACTAGGATTCAGACTGACTTGAAACTGTATTTCCTTGCTTGAAACCATGAGCTTGAGAAAGCATCCAAACCAAGCATTTGGACAACAAGAATCATACACTCAAACTGGAAATCATCTCTGTGTTGTGTCCCATAGACCAATGAGTAGTTTTTCAACAAGGTAAAATGCATCTTGGAGCTCAATACCTTTTTAAAGTTATCATCAGATCAGTAGCACTATGGGTATGAAAGATAATTTTGAATATTTCTGAACAGTCAGTCATTTAGTGTGATTCATGCTAATGTCTTATTTAATCCTTTAGGTCCAAAGCGGGTGAGACGCGAAGGTAAAACTGGCAGTATAATTGTATTTTTCTGCTCTTGTCAAAGCCCCTTATGCTCTTCCTCCTTTCTTGCATAACATCTTCTTTCCCTGAAATTTACATTACTGAATGCAGCATGGAGCAGATATACTGAATGTATGGGTGTGTAAACCAGAAGGGGCTTCAGAAAACACTCTTAACCATCCCGAGGAAGTATGTTAAAATGCAGAATGTGACCAGACTCCTCATTCCATCTACAGATTTGATGCACAACAATGACCAATGATTGGTAGTTTTGAACTATTTAGTCTACGTAAGGTGTGATAAAATGATCTGTTTTAAAGCTGTGTATTTGTAATGTTTAATTACCTTTGTATGAAACAAGTTGCTTTGTATATGTCCAACTCCTAGTAAATTAGTACGATTGAGACGAACAAGATCATATGACAAATCATGAATAGGATTACTGCAGGACCAATTCAATATTTTCAAGATACATTTACATGCAGTGATTTGGATCTGATCACCATCCTTTTGAGGTACTTCATTTTTGTTGAATGGCTCTCACATGCATTTCAATGCTGGTAACAAAGAAATTTTTGAGCTTTTGGTACGCCCCATGACTGACTGATATCTGTTGCCTTCTGTAATACAGTATACTGTATTCTTGGTATTAACTAATTTTCCGACCAAGATTGCTGAACACATATTTTGGCGTATAAGTAGCACAGCTTGGGGGAAATGAACGGAGAAAATAAGGTGGTGTGGAATTATGGATTTAGTTGATTGTTGAAATGATAGAAACTTGTGTGCTTATTTTCAGTGATGTGTAGAGCAATGATATATTTCATGTTCTGCAGTAATAACATAACATTTATAATTTTCTGCTCTGAACCTTCGTGTGTTGTGTCAATCACTTCCTTTGAATCTGTATCTGCCTTTACTTTCCTCCTGTCCTGTCCTGTTATGGTCTCAGATGCAGAGAGATTGCTGAAAGATTGAATCAATTGTGGCAAATATCATGATGTAATTGGGCAGGTCTGCATGACTCAACCACACCAGAGTTGACTTGTGTGTGTGTGTGTGTGTGTGTGTGTGTGTGCGCGTGCGTGTGTGTGTGTGTGTGTGTTTTTTTTTTCTTCTTTCAGTGAGTCAGGCATCTGGATCTACTGCCTCGGTTCCTTTTCAATTCCCAAGCACTTCATCCACTCGACTGACAAAAAGAACTCAACAAAATGTAGTCCTGAGAAATATGTCCAGTACATCCCCCATGACAGTTCCAACCACGACAACCTGGTCAAACATATTAGTTACATCTCAACCCACATTTCATGGAACAGTGCAATCTACGCCCTTGAGACAACTTCCTACCACGGTCCTCACAACTCAACCCATCTCATCTGCACAACTTTCGACAACAGTCCACATATCTACTCAATTCACATCAGGGAGCCATATAATCAATACACCCCCAGAGCGCACGGCATCAACTCAACCCTCAACCAAAGTTATGACATCTACTGAGCACACATCCTTCACACCACATTCAAACACATTACAGGCATCTACTCTATCTGAATCTTACACAGAAACTCCAACCAGGTTTATAACTGCCACTGAGCTCATATCCAGCTCATCACAGTCAATTCCCTTCACGAAATCTCCAGCCACATCCCAAGTAGCACTTTCAGGCATGTCAGTGGAGCCTCTGACAAACAGTAAGTCACAGTTTCAGACATGCTTTGTGGTATTTGTTGATCAAATGACCTCAGAGAATAAATTTTAAAAATTTAAAAAAAATTCAGTTTTTTTGGAGGGACAGGGTATGACCCTTGGAACAATCAGTTAGATTTTGCTGGTGATCCAGATCACCATCCAGATCTAGGAATTTTTTCAAGGATTCTTCACCATCGCGGGATTGCAAGATAGGGCATGTTTCCGAATAAATGCCATACATTTTAAAATCTGTTCGATGGTAGTAAAGTTCAATTGACAAAACTAAGCCAATTGTAGATTTACAGTGGTTGCCCTTGCAGATTTGCGTATCGTACAAGAGAGGACTACTGGCCTTGGCAGAGGTCTGTACTCTGAGGGCCATTCTAGTTCTATTTTTAGCCCGCTTTATGTTGTGCTTAGGGTCATTAGTGGTGGTCTGTTGTGCGTCCGTGCGTGCGTGCGTGCGTCCACAATTGTCGTTTCAGCGCGATACAGCTTTCAGTTTTCCACAGATCCTTTTCATATTTTATATGCGTGTATATGGGCCCATGATCTAGCCCCGAGTTCGATTTTGCGCATGCTGCAATGCTCGTTTTGGCCAACTGTGGGCTTTTTCTTCAAAACTTCAAACAGCTCTAGCTCCCTTATTCTACGAGCTAAGATGCTCAAATTTTTACTGCAGGTTGTTCAGCCAAGGGTTCATCATACATCGAGGGCTGACTGCAATAAACAGTTATGTCCTGATGTTTTACATTGGACATAACTGTTTATTGCAGTCAGCCCTCGATATGTAATGGGTTTTTGATTTGACCTAAATTTAAAGGTTATGTAGGTCAAAGGTCGTAAAATGCACAGATTTTGTTTCAGTGCAATAGTGCCTTCAGTTTTCAACTGATCCTTTTCATATTTTATATGCATGTATATGGGCCCAAGATCTAGCCTGAGTTCAATTTTGGGAATGCTGCGATTCTCTGTTTGGCCACCAGGGGGCTTTTTCTGTAAAACTTCAAACAGCTCTAGCTCCCTTATTCTATGAGCTAAGATGCTCAAATTTTTACTGTAGGTTTTTCTGCCAGGGGTTCATCATATATGTAATGAGTTTTTGATTTGGTCTAAACTTTAAGGTTATGTAGGTCAAAGATTGTAAAATGCACAGATTTTGTTTCAGTGCAATAGTGCCTTCAGTTTTAAACAGATCCTTTTCATATTTTATATGCTTGTATATGGGCCCAAGATCTAGCCCGAGTTTGATTTTGGGCGTGCTGTGATTCTCTGTTTGGCCACCAGGGGGCTTTTTCTGTAAAACTTCAAACAGCTCTAGTTCCCTTATTCTACGAGCTAAGATGCTCAAATTTTTAGCCTGCTTGGCCAAAATGCCCAAGGGGCTTATGGTATGCTCGGGGTCTTTAGTGGTGGTATGTTGTGGGTCCATGTGTGCGTGCGTAAACTTTTCGCTTGTCTGCGCTCTAGCGTCTTCAGTTTTTCACCGATCCTTTTCATATCTCATATGTGTATATAGGGTCATAAGGTCTAGGTTCGATTTTGAGCCCAGTCGGACCAATATTTTGTCCAATAGGGGGCGTTCCATTTTGGCCGCATTTGGCCAAGCAGGCGCAGTGGCTTTGCCTCTATTTTTAAATATAAAATTAATGCTTGTAGTTTACTGAACCCAATATGAGCACTGCAATCAAATAAGCATAATAACAACAGAAGGGTTGTTCTTACAGTACTTTTCTCGCATCATATTGAAGTGTCATTCATCCTTATCCTCTGAATGTTTTCGTTGACTGTACAAGTGTGTGGCACTGACAGCACTGCGTACTCACACTAATCTTTCATTTCAGCATGCCAGAGTTTAGTTTTGTATAAAAGGCATGATTCCCACTTTTACCTATCTTCCTTTGTGAAGTCGAGGGAAATACGGGGTCCTTTTTATTTGAGGCAGCATTTGCCGAGATGGCAGATAATTGAATCCTTTAGTTTCCAAAGGGTCCAACTCCAAGGAACACTGTTTTCCAGCAAAGGGAAAAATTTTCTTTTTTTTACCCATATATTATAACCCATATATGTCTACGTGATTTCCTTTCAAGAGGGCATCATTAGGATACTTTTGGCTAAATTAAATTACTTTGTTATAAGATATGCAGACCTCTCAGTCATTGGAGTTGGGCCCTTTTGGAAACTCAAAGATTCAATTATTTTTTAGTAGGCAGTTGTCATTGTATTAATTTCCTCCAGTGGATATTGAATTTAATCCTGCATTAGGCCTGGCAGATGTTGAGTTTGTTTGAAAAGCTCTGCTTTAATTTGAGTTGCATTGCATTACATTATTACAATGTGACATCTATTATGTTATTTCTTCACTGGTTTGGAAGAACCAGAAGATTATCTTAGCCATGTTTCACAAAACGCCAACAATTCCCAGGAAGGTCATAACAAAATTAGAAAGGCTACCACTAACCAGCCAGGTTCAAACCTTGTTGTTACAAATGTTGGGCTGCTAGTCATGTCAAGACACAGGAAATCTCCACACTGTGATGTTTGGTTACTAATTTTAATGGCAGCATGAACTCATCTTTACTCTTTTTCCATTTTTGTTTTTCAGGCCCATTGCTGAATTGCAGCTTTTCTGATTTATGTGCCAACGAATGTGAGCAAACTCATTTTTACTTATTGCCTCATCTGATCCCTTAACTCTGCTATCTTAGAGACTTTTTGGATCTCTCTCTTTCCATTAGTGCATTACATAGTTTGTTTTTTTAATATGCTCATCAGCTGTAATAATTGGTATTTCATGATTTGGCTCTGTCCGTCCGTCTGTCTGTACGTCTGTCTGTGTGGGTTTTCTTTTTCAATTTCTTTTTTTTTTTTTTTGTTAATACAACTCCTGGAGTTTGCTCTGGATTGTTTCCAAATTAAAGTTGCATAATCATATATGGGTGAAGGCATGCATGTGTGCTTTGAGACCTCCGAGATGTTTTCATTAAGAGTTATTCCCCTTTCCAATATCATCCTTGTAAACACTGCTAGTCATTGACCTCCTAGTCTTCTTTGTGGATATTTGGATGATCTGATCAAATTCAAATTTGCGGTGTGCATTTGTGGTGGGAAGAGAAAGGTTCCTTTCGAAAATGTGCGCAATGTGATTCTCAATATGGCAGACACCTCTTTATTTAGGTTTCCGTCAATTTTGAGGAGAACGGATGACCCAAATTCAAAGTTGGTGTGTGTGTTAGTGGTGCGTAGAGAAAGGTTCCTTTTGAAAATGGGTAAGCGGTGCTTATCAATATGGGCATCATGGCAGCCATCTTCAGTTTGGTTTTTGTTGATATTGAGGAGAACAGGTGATTCAATCTATTTGAATTTGTTGTGTTTGTTGGGGGTATTAGAAGGATAGTTATTTTAACTCATTCCCTACGGCAAGCCGCTGCCAACGGCGTGGCGAATTCTACCATTCCCTACGGTAAGCCGGAGGCAGTGGCGTGGACTACTTTTCGCAGTCCGATGAAAATGTGAAATTAGTTGATGATGGCAGTTATGGGCCACCTGTACTTCAATACTTAATATTGTGTAATTTTCAGGAAGAGTATTCCGTACAAACGCGACAATTTTATATTAAGTATTCCGTAGTGAATGAGTTAAGAAATGGGCACACTGCTATTTTCAATTTTGGCCGTCGTAGCAGCCATCTTGAATTTGGTGTCAATTGATTTTAAGGACAATGAATGATTCAGACAAATTTGAATTTGCTGTGTGTGTTGAACGTGGGGGGTGTTTCCTTTCAAAAATTATTTCTCAACAATTTTCAACGTGGCCATCATGGCAGCCATCTCGAATTTGGTTTCTGTTCTTTGCCGATTTAACTGTGTGGCTGCCATCAGACCATAGGTTGATCCCTGCAAGCAAACTATTTAGCCAGCTTATGAATTACCAAATAATGATTGTACCATTCTCTAATAATACAACACACTATCATGTAATTAAGTTACTTGTTAATTGTAAAACGTTTTATGAATTGTTGGATATTGTTATGCCTCATAATAAAAGTTCATAATATACATAACGGTTTTTAACTTGTGCACCTCAGTTAGCATCATAAAAAAAAAAAAAAACACATCAGGATAATGGCTTTAATTGGAAAGGCAGTATTTGCTCTCAAATTATTGCAAAAAATTTTCACTGTGTGTATTCGTTCTTTTAACTGAAGGAAAGGATCTCAAAATTTCATCAAGTTAGACTGACGCAGTTTCTTGTTTGAACACTGGTCTGTTGTACCTGTTGTGCATTATTAAGGAGGTAGGAGTGTTTTGATATGGGACATAATTTCACAATAAATATATGAAAATATTTTTGTGGTTCTTTTGTTGAAACCATTTGCAGATACACGTAAGATTGCATTTAACTATGGGGACTTCCACTGTCTTACCATGCCACCCTTCCAAGACCCCTTGCCCCATCCAATGTAAAATTTTTTTGATCCGCCACTGCTTTGCAGTGGAATTTGTTTACCACAGCCATTAACATTGTTCAAAATGTTTGCCGAGTGAGTGACAGGAGTGTTACGTAGCAACTGCAGAAAAGACACATTAAGCCCTTTATTACTTTGTAAACTTAAAATAATCAAGACAGACGCAACTTATGTTTTCACGCCGATAAAGCGCATTTGATGTGAATGGCCACCTAATCAGCCTCAAGTTAATTGAAGACCAGTCCGGGCTGGAGGCAGGCCCGACCAATACCCACACTATTTGACTATGAAGTCAGTAAAACCAGCAGAGTGTAGCTTAGTGTTACCCTGCTGTAACATTCTGAGTCAATTGTGTTTCCACAGATGGGCATTTTTCCCAAGCCAAGATCATGAATGCAGCCGCAGGCCATGACAGTACCTGACTTTTGAATATGTCACTGATAATAGTCAGGATAATAGTCCCACACCTCTTTGATCCCAAGAACATGGCATTCATTATTTCTGAAAACAGTTTGAATGATGAATTTATCAGACCACAGCACTCCTTTGCACTTCACATCAGTCCATTTCAAATGAACTTGTGCCCAGAGAAGTCAGGGGGTGCTTCTGGATGGTTTCTATATATTGCTTCCTCTTTGCATTGAAGAGTCTGAACTTGCATTTGATGATGCCAACGAACTGTGTGACAGGAGGCCTCTGAAGCACTTACGAGCCCATGCGGTTATGTCCATTACAGAAGCATGTCAGTTATAAATACAGTGCCATTTCTCCCCTGATCTGGAAAAGCCTACCAAGCTGGATGGACAAATTTTTGAGAAATATAGCGAAAACTGGTGGATACTGAAAGTAAGCTGTTAGAATTACAGTGCTGGATTTAATAAGTTTTGCAGGAAGTTATTTCAGTCCATATGAATTTTATGTTTCAGTGATGTAATTTAGTTACAAATTGACTTACTAGGTTTTACCTGATCAAACTCTCTGGCCCCATGAGAAGCTTAATCAACAAAAACCTAGTGCGCCATCTCAACTCTATTTTGAAATCAGCATAAAAATTGACAAAATAACTTTCCCTTGTGTTTAAACAATCACTGGAATTAAATTTGCTCCGGTTAACCCCTTCCCCAATGGGTATGAGCAACTAATCAAACTTGGGATTTTTCAATTAACAGCATATCACAGTGCCAGTTTTACATAGGCAGGAAAAAAAATGCAGTGATAATTTATTTTCGAGGCAAAGTTGCAGTGCTCTGCTGTAATCATTCATGGGAGAAGCAAGTGGAATTCATGAAGTGCGGACACCTCTGACACAAATCGGGAAATAGGCTGTCAGTACATTACAAATGGAGACGCAGTAGTGCAGTGGTTAAGTGTTGATGACTCAGGATCAAAAGGTCGTGAGTTTGAGTCCTGGCCACGGCCTTTGCAGTGTGTTCTTGGGCAAAACACTTCACTCCCACTGTGCCTCACTCCCCCCAGGTGTATAATTGAAGAACACAAAGGAAAAATGACCAGAGTTCAAATTTTACATTTTTGTATACAACGTATTTTAAATAATATGTATTAGTATAATATTTATAATAATATTTTATATTGTTATAGAATTTTGTGTATTTTCTATCTTTTGCATATTTTTTCAGTGCTTTGTTTCTAAGATTCTAAGATCATTTTGAATTTTTAATTCATCATTTCTCCACAATGTGAAAATGTGACTGATCATTTTTCCATTGTGGTCTTCTATTGGGAACCAGCAAATCGTCAGGGAACCTGACTAAGAGCTTGGGAAGTAACCTGTTTTGGACTAGCATCCCGTCCAGGGAGAGTAGCAATGCTCTTGGGCACTTCATGCAACAGAAACCGGGGTAAAGGATCGGGTCTGATGGGCCACTTGGCTGGGAACTAACTTACTCTTACTCTATTCTATGTTACAGATACCAAGAAAACAAGGCCACGAACAATGTTTTTGACAAACTCCTTACCTAATTTCAGAACATACAAACTTTTCAACTAGATCACCATATTCTGCAAGTCTCAGAATATTCTGACGCTTCAAGAATTCCTCTAGGTTGGCTTCTAGGGTGATGTCCACCCTGACATTGGTTTTCAGAAAACCTGCTTCCTCGAAGTCACAACCAAATCCATTCTTGACATACATGGAACGGGAGCCTTTTCTGAACTCTACCATGCTATTGGTACTGAGCTGAGGGATTTTAACTTTCTTGGACTGCCAACTTCTGTGGCCATCTTTAAACTCGTAGAAATCACCGCGGTGCATAACAATGGGCTTAATCTTGCTCCCCGCAAAGTAGCACAAATCAATGAAATTGTCAAATATACAAATTTCAGGAGCTTTCTTCATTATAGCACCAATGCTGCCATGGATGTTGCCGACACATTTGTGGCCCCTTTCAAGGTATTCAATCGTGATAATTTAGGGTCTCAATTTTGAATTATGCACCAAGCCAAAGCTGTATAGAATTACCAGGTTTTATTTTGGCCGGAGACATAGTCAGCCCACATTATTACGTTCTCTTTTTGCTGAGGTTCACACATTTTATGTATGACACATACCTGCCTTTTCTCATGATCTATCTGTTGTCTTGCCTTTTTCAAAAGCAAGTTCCAACATTAATTTACAACAAGAAGCCATATTCTTGTCGAAAACTAATAAAAAGCATCAGGACATTGCAATCTACCCGACTAGACTTATGGAGGCTTCGGGGACAGGTCAGGTGATTAGGATACTCAATCATGATTGGCTCTTTGCAATTAATAGGCTTTTCTAGACCAGATCTATTCTAGGAGCTGACATGCTAGGTTCTTCCACTGTGAAGGAAGCCAACTGTGAATTATTACCCCGCACCAGCCGAAGGGTGAGGGCAAGGGGTATTGTTTTTGGTTCGGTTTGTTTCTGTGTTTGTTTGTTTGTTTGTTTGTTAACACTTTAAAAGCAAAACTAATGGCCAGATTCACCCCAAATTCGGCGTAGGGATTGCCACTGACCCAGAATAGATGCCTATTGAATTTCGGAAAAGTAGGTCAAAGTATGTGCGAGGGACGGGGTTTGTTATGCCTGGCACCACTTATTTTATACAATTTTACATGGTAAAATGTTGAGAAAAAAAGTCCAAAAATGTGTCAAACTAATTTTCTTCAAAAACAAATTTGCCAAGTTTTTCCAGATTAGGGGAGATCTGAGGCCTCGAAGGTCAATCACATCAAATGTTGGTATTCAATCTTGTCTTTTCAACATGGAGATTGCTCAGGTTTCTCAGAATCTTTTCACTATATTATGGAATGTCAGTGGTAAAATCCCTGAATTGCATGCAATTACACGTGAAGAAATGTTCTTAAAATGACCATTTGTTGACAAACCATCTTGTTGGTAGATGGCTATGCCTTTTGTAACCATTCATTTTATACATAATCACAACTGAATCACATGTTGCCTGTTCTGTTGTAATCCAGACAAGACACCAAATACACATTAAGGGTACAATCCACAAGGGATGATGTATTAACAGGAATACAGTAATAAAAGAGGGAAAAACTGTAGCCCAGAACAATGGAGGGGTAGTCCAGCTTCATTGGTAATGACTGGAGAGGGCAGGAGCGGGTCTGTGTCCAGGCCAGTGGCTATCCTGGGGCAGAAGCCAGATGATGAATCCCCCTTGCAGAAGCAGGATCGCTCGACAGTAGAACCAAAGAGAACATGCTTTTGACTCTGGAACACAGTCCCAATCCTGCAGACCGATGAAGGCTTGGGAGGTGTTCCTAATAAACTGACTTACAGGAACAGACAGGAACAGTGTTTTAACAAGAACATGGTTGCAATCCTGGAGACTGATATAAGGGCTTGGGAACTTGTTCCTAATAATAAGACTCTGAGGAGTAATTACATCTTTCTTTGTCACTAGTTTATTGAAAACACATGGAAGTGGAGCTTAGCGCAGTTCTAGAAGACACAAACTGACTTGTAGGCTTTGTAGGGTGTAAAACTTGACAATCCAGCAACCATACAGAAGTCAAGATGAACTTATATAGACAGGGAATTCACAAAAGGGGGGAGGCATACAAATGCTAATGCCTGGGATCAAGGCAGGAAATGAGACAATAATCAAATACAGGAGTCAAAACCATAAAAACAAATGCAAACTGCTGTAACAGGGGAGGAACCAATTAAGGATACGTGAGGGTTAAAAGGTATTTTTAAATCTTTACATGTGAAATGTTCCAAATGGGTGTTTTTCTTAAGAATCCTGTACTTTTCCAGTCTTTACATTCTCCTTCCCAATTGTTTTGGAACTTTTTGCAGGCATCCAATTCAGAATTTACGAATATTTACAAAAGTCAATGCATTTGAAAATTGAAATATGTTTGTTGGTGCAATGTTTAACTGGATGCAAGTGAAAGAGTATTTAAAAATCACTTCATGTTGTTTTATTAGAATTTTACATACTATCCCAATTCTTGTGGAATTGAGGTTGTACAAAAAGTGTTCCGCTCACATCACTAACTCTGTACTGAATTGAATATTTTAGAAACTCCCGTAACTTACAGTTTGTTCCAAAAATATTTGAACATTGACAAGTGCTATTAGTTTAGCTTTCGACCATAGAATATGATAGTTCAAATTAAATAATAAATATGTGTTCAAAGTAAGGACATTCTCCTTCATTTTGAGGGTTAAACCATCAGAAATTGTTTCCCTAATTCGGAAAAAAAAAAAACCCTCACAACCGTTGACTAGATCAATAACTTTCTCTTGGAGGAGGCCCTATTAGTGCCAAAGTCAACAATCAGAAGAAGACTTCTCCAGAATAAACACAGAGGATTGATTTTAAAATGTAAATTATTGATAAAGCCAAAAAAAAAACAGGAAACTCACCAAAGATATCTAAAAATGCCTGTATAGTTCTGGAACAACATCCTACAGACAAACAAAACAAAGATTAACTTATACCAGAAAGATAGGTAAAGAAGGATATGGAGAAAAGAAGGAACTGCTCATGGTCTGAGGCACACCACCTCCTCTGTGAAGAGTGGTCATGTATGGGCATATATGGCTGCTTCCCTTGAGCTGGTTCCCTTGTATCTGCTAGTGATGAGACTGTTGAAAAAAGCTGAAGAATGATTTCTGAATTCTTTTGACCTACAACTATATTATATGTTTTAGATTCATCCAAATGCATTGGAACTGCTTTACAGTGCAGATGGCCGATGACTTGGGAGCATACTGCAAACACAACCCAAAACATAAGGCAAAGAAGTAAAATGTTCTACCATAAAGAAGTCAATTATATAACATGAATCCAATTGCATGTGCATTTCTCTTGCTGAAGACAACTAAAGACAGTGGCAGTGAAGGCCAGGCAGTGCATCACCAGGGAAGAAACTGGTGTTTGGTAATGTCTATGGGTACCAGACTTCAAACAGTCAATGACTGCAAAGGGTTTACCATAGATCAGTGGTAGTCAACCCTGGTCCTGGAGAGCCGCAGGGTGTGCTGAGTTTGGTTTTCTCCACCCTATTTAAACCTTAGATACCAGGTGAGATGAGTTAAGCGTGTAATCAACTGCTTTAATTCATCAATTAAGTGCTGAGTAACACGAAAAACCAGCAGACACTGCCGCTCTCCAGGACCAGGGTTGACTCCCACTGCCATATAGTATTGAAAAGGACCATTTAATTGTTGATTATTTCAGTTTTTCCAATTACTTACTATGATAGCACCTTGTAAGCTTTCAAGCAGACATTTAAGCAAGCTGTCTGAGGATTGTCTGCATTTTTGGGTTGCAGCTGCTTTCTATTGGATGGTCCTGGAAGTACAGTCCGAGAGGAATCTATCAAGTACTGAAGACATCAAGATCTGGGTGTGGATGGTCATGGGCCTCTTTCACTAACAATTTTGAATCAGTTATGAATCAACTCTGATTGCATCAGAAGATGTGACATTGCACTGATGTTCTCTTTCAGCTCCAAAGAGCATTCAGTAACTTCACTTGTGTGCTGTCCGATGTGCGAGCCTGCTCACCTGTCTCATCTGTCAGGTAAACCAATTCAATTTAATCTTGGTTGAATTTCTCAGCTGTTTTCGTGTAAGGTCTCACTACTTTTTATGCACAGAATATTCTGGGCATTAAGCTGAAGGAATTCTGATTAAGATGCATTGCTATGCGAACATGTTGTGACTTTAACAAATTGCATGCCTATGATACGTGGACACAGACAAATAACGTGAAATATGCATAACATGGACAACATGACAGGCAATAATTAAAAGTGCCAATTTTGAAAACTGAAAAAAAAACCCCCAAAATACTCTGAAGGTTTTTCAATGCACTAACATTAGTGTTCAGTAGGGAAGAAGAAACATGCAAGAATGACAACGAAACTTATGTTTCCCTGTTTCAGGTAAGGATATCTCGCGCTACGACATTCCGTATATTCGCCATTTTTCTCACGTTTCTCATGTCCTCTAAGCTACCAAGTTAAATCAACCCTTCATCTCCAACACTATTACAGAAGTGAGTGATAACTTATGGTTAATGTCTTGGTGTGTGCCCGTGCGTGTGCGCGTGCACACACATTTGTGTGTGCGCCCACATGTATACATATGTCAATATGCACATGTGTGCACATACAGGATGTGTAAGGGAATCACAGTGCCACTTTCTCCTTTTTAGGGGATCGAAGTCGAATGTAAAGACAAAGAGAATCAAGGGTCAGTATTTGGAATAGTGGGCGTAATTAGTCATTTCTGAGAAAAGCCTTCCATCTCCAACACTTCTGTCCTAATTGCAGTCCCAAAAAGACCCAAACATGCATGGTGCTCCTCCAGTTAAGCCGGCGCATAGATGCCTGTGTGCTGCACCAGGCACTGGAGACCAACAACATATCCATCCAGGCCCATGTTGAGGGGAATGTGGAGAGAGTGGGTGAGTGGCAGCCATTGACTAGCAAATGAAGGGGGATATCACAGACAAACACTCGAAGGCCTCAGTGGAATTTTAACTGCTTTTGCGCTTTCTTAACTCATGACACTAAGTGTCCTTCCAGCTTGAATGTTTGCTAAATTGTTTTATGCTGAGTCTCTTAATGTGCTTATTTTTAAGGTGCTCTGAGCAGGAGTGCAAAATATCACCTACTTTACTGTTGTGAATATTCAACTTTACGAACACAATAATAATTATGGGATTATATTTTGCATTAGGTAGTACAGTAACCTTGATAGTTCAGTCTGGCAGCGCAAAGGCAGGATAGCATTGTCATTACAATGTTGCGGGATGTAACTGGATTATTTTGTTCCATGCAGGCAAGGGGCTGTGCACCAGAGAAGTAATGCCTGATTATGGTGTGTTTGAGAAATGCGAATCCACCCTCCCATCTTCATATGTCTGTCACAGTGAGGGACTTGTTACGTGGTAAGGCCCAATGGAAAGATTATCTAACCAATTTTAATTGAGCGATTAGCAATCAATTACATCAAAACCAAGGTACACAGCTAGACAATGCATTTTTATTACATACTCAGACCACAAAATCCTAGATTATGATTTAGGCTGTATATAAATCATAATTTTTGATAGATATACCATAAGGCATGTAATATTTGTGTGTTAATGCTGGTATGTCTGTCTGCATGCATATTATGCCTGTGTCTGTGTTTATGTACATTTCAGTGAAAGGAATCCAGAAACAGTGGTCATCCCGGTGGAATCTCTTGACCCAGGCTTTAAAAACTGCACTTCAGATGACAGTGAGTGTAGATCACAGCCAAATTAGCAATTGCATGGTCTCAGTCATGATTACTGACCAAAGCTTTTTAACCAACCTTGGAGACTTACCACTAACTACTGACTATAGTTAATCATGGACTTAACTATGATCACTGACAACAGCCGCATTACAGAGGCAGTAGACATATGAATGAATATTGAGCTCACCTACATTAGAAATTTCATAGACTCAACCTTGTTTCCTGGCCACAGCTACAGTAGAAATTACATTGATCTCATCACAATTACCAACTTAATATTAAATGAAATGGTAAATGTTCACCCAGTTATAAGGTACAAGGTCCAAGATAATCCTAATTGTCCCAATACAATGATGGAATTGTCCCAAAGGAGAGATCCAGGAAGGTCACAGAATTTCCAAGAAGTCCAGGAATTTCTGTGTCCATTGATGTAGTTGAGGAGGAAAACTGAATGGCCAGCAATGTAGAATTAGAAATACAGGCTTGACAGAATCCAAGATTTGCTGAATAAATATTGTAATGCATGGGTCTCCAACCCTGTTCCTGGAGGGCTACCATCCTGTAGGTTTTTGCTGTAACCCAGACTCAACACACCTACTTTGGCTAATTAGCAGTTCATCAATATCTCCAGCTGGGAAATGAGGTGTGCTTTGCATTGGTTGGAGTGAAAACCTTAAGAATGGTAGCCCTCCAGGAACAGGGCTGGAGACCCCTGTTGTAATGCATTCAAGAACTGCTAAATCTAAGATTAACTGCCTCACAAGTCCTCTAGTATTTATATACCCAAAAGAACATTGCTAATGTCTCCACAGTCCTCTTGTTATCTGTGTCTTGCTTGAGAACCTTCCATACATATGTAATCACTTCTAGTTTTGTGTCTGTATAGTCTAGTTGTGGCTAGAACTTTCCAGAAATATATTGAATTTTCAAGACTGTTCCACAAAATATACACTAGACTATTCTACATACATGTACACACATAAAACATAATTAATGACATATTTTTTCATGATCAAGTAGGGGAAAATTATGGAATCACTGACAAAAAAAAACCCAGAATTATTTCTTTGTTCTTCCTTTGGCTTTTAGACTGCCTGAATTCTTTGAGGACTTCATTCATGAAAAACTACTGTATATTCTCCATCAAGCTGGTTCCAACTTTCTCGAATAGTTGACAGATCAGCTTTGCAAGATGAGGCCTTGTCATGGACCATATTTCATTTTAAATTTCCTCCATAAATATTCAATTTGATTGAGATCCGGACTGTTTGCTGGCCTTGTCATTGAGTTAATATGCCTTTCCTGAAGAAAAACTTTCACACTCTTTGCTCTGTGGCTAGATGCACTGTCATCTTGAAAAATGACTTCATCACCTAACCTATTTTACATTAATGGAATCACTTAAAATGGCCCAAAATTTCAACATGCACCTACACATTGACAGTTGAGGTTAAGACTGTCTGGTGTGATACCCCCCTCCTGTTCTCCCCTGTTCCCTCTGGCTACCTGCCCAATCCAGTTATCCAATTATGCTTTTGGCCATTGTTCACACCTGGTTCATGAAGATTGATTATTCACTCCCTGTTTATTTAAACCTCTTTCATCCACTCCGAGGCAGGTAGCCTTAGATTGTAACACTTTTAGTTAAAGAGTACCTCATTGTGTTGTGCATTATGCATTTTCAAGGCATATCGCTTTGAGTTTCTGTCCTGATGCTTTGACGTCCTCCATGGTCTCCCCGTTTATTTTCCTTTTTTAAACTTCCCATTTTGTTTATTCTTGCACCAAATTTTGGACACTGCTGACTAGGAACAACAAACATTGTTTGCCTCTGTCCATGTTGAGTTTCCTTCTTGGAGCAGCTTTATGATCATTTCCATTGTTTCAGTTGCCAGCTCTCTTATTAACGCCATGCTTTTTCTTACTTATTAAAGTCCAACACTTTGTTAAGGTCAACATGCACTCTCTTAACTTCAGACTAATAAGCATATTAAGATTTGTGCTGGTATTTATTTTAGAAATGCCAATTACAAGGTGATTCCACAATTTTTTTTTTCCTCAGTGTTGAGTGATTCTTTTTTTTTCCTCTCTTGATAATGAAAAAAAGCCATTAATTAAAACAATGTAATCTAATTTGTTTCAGGTGTGTTTCATGAAGCCTGAATGTTAAGCTAATAAACAAATTGTTTTGTGAACATATCTGCGATTTGCTTTGAAGTAAAACAGCTGGATGATTGATGTGTGGTGATTCCATAATGTTTGCCAGGGGTTGCAGAACCTTCTTTACTTGCAGTGTAAATGAGGCATTAGGTATCATGTTTTCTCATTCAATAATATTGACCAGCTACATCACGCGGAATAAACAATGATTCCTATCTGAAGCTACCATGATTCCTGAACTAAACTGCTCTGTTAATTATGCAGTTTTGGCCGATATGTGCTGAACATGTGATGAAATGCCTGCTCTCTGGGTTTCAGGTAAAGAGGAGCATGGCTGTGACTGTTCTGCTTTCTGTGGTGAAACAGGTAAGCAGTTCAGCACTATATACACCAGGCTCCTGAAAGGAATACTGTCATGGTACAGCAAGTCGCACTTAATAGTTGCATTAATATACAAAATCAATCGCGTAGGAAATTTTTCATGTGGGTTCATCCTCTCGAAACAATTCAATGTTTTTGATAAGCTTATGGAACATGCCATGACACTCCTAGCAGATGTTATTTTTGAGGATATACCACTAGGGGCACTCTAAATCGTGACCTCATCACGGCTCTCTGCCTTTGCTTGGGTGGGAACATTACGCGTTGTTTGTGTGATATCTGGCTATTAATACGAACAATACCGAGGTGTATGGCTATATGCTGTTCTAATAACATGAAGAAGGATTCCCAGGCAGTTCTCCATGTATTCCTGAAAGGTCGCTTGTTGAGCAATAGATTGTAAACATCGGACGGGAAGTAGGAACAGGGCCAGCGCCAGAACTGGAAATTGAGGGGCACTGATACAGCCCTTTAAAACAATTGTTAGTCCTTACTTGCTCTCAATCATTTTCTGAATTTACAATCCATTCACTCCGAAAACACTTCACACTAACAGGCGTTGCTAGTTTTCCCTGTTAAGGTAAGACAACAATCATTCATTTGGACGCCTAATTTGGTGCATTTAGATAAGCGTTATTCAAAATTGCATACCCGTCAAGTCTCACGCTTTTTAGTGGCATATCACGTTCTCACACCGCAGTCAGCAGTCTTACACTGAATAACAAAAGTGGTGATTGAATTTCTTAATTTGGAAAACAAATTTATATTTAATTGCGAAGTCCCACTTTTTAATCAACCCATGCTGTACGGAGAGTGAAAGGTGATATTTCATTGTAACGCGGATCAGTTGTTATTTAATCAACGCATATTTAAGAGATTCTCACGTGGAATTGAAGTCCTTGTGCATGAAAGTTAATCAGTTTCACATGCATTGTAGCATGGATTCCAATTATGACTCCGGACTTCTCACGCTTTTCTTTTCTCAGGGCTTGGAAGCAATGAAATTGCATAAAGATGTTGTAAATGGTCTTTTATTTCATTTCAACAATTTAAACGATCATGAAGCGCAGGTTAGATTGCCTGATGTGCCGAAAAGGTAGCGCGGAAGTTCCAGAGCAGTTTATATTGCGTACAGCATAGGCCTGTTCATAAGTAAATTATTTTTCTGTAATGAATTTACCCCATTATTTTGTCGCTGTTAGATCTCATGGAACAGAGAAGCCGTGTCTGCAAAAACCAACTTATTATTGCTATAATTGGAAAATGTGTCAATAAAGGAAAATTATTGAGAACCAGCTAGGACCAACTGTTGTCAAAGGGATGTGTCCATGCCCCTCCAATTTCCAGTTCTAGTGCTGGCCCTGAGTAAAAAATGTGAATGCCTTAGTTTCTGAAGTTTTCGCGGATGGAAAAGGGGATCGATTTCGTCTTTGTAGTCAGAATTTCGACACAGATGCATATGAGAGAGATCTAATCCATTTTACAAAAATTGCGGTGGAAAGACAGCGATTGTACTGTGCGTATGCTGTATATGTAGAGCAGCTGGCTTGACATCAGAGCTAAGGGCTGAAAAAGAGACTACTCTAATGAAATGGCGTGCTGCATTCAAGGGAGAATAGCCTGTTTACTCACACTCTTTGTTCGATATCTGAATTACATGGGGGTTGAATTGCCCGGAAAAGGTTAAATAATGGATGTATTGTTATCTAGGAATGATTTAAGCAGCAAATTGCATCAGATGAGACTATACCTTTAACCAGTGTTAGCGACTCCATTTCTCACAATTCATTTTTGTCTTTGCCTCACTCTCATAGCTGCTTATTATACGCTGACCCTGGGAATCACTGATTCTAACATTACATTCACAGAAGTTGGATTCTTGGTAAGTTCCTGCTAGTATGCAACTTCCCGGTCAATAATGATTATTGATATTAATATTGAATGCACTGATATCTCATATTGCTCAATGCTAATCTGAACCAGACTAATTCTACATTGCTAGATGTGTGCTCCCACAGTTTTCAAGTTTATAATAGCAGAGCTCATGAGATTATGGCACCTTTTTGTGGCATATTTTTTTTTTTACCCTGAATAAAGTATACAATAATTTTGGGATCCCAAGGTCTGTACTCGTGCGTGCGTGCGTGCGTGCATATTTGTTTGCATGCTTGTGTACTTTTTTCAAACACAGGGATGATTTTGTTGACCTGTCTTGATCTCCCAGATTCGCAAGCTTGATTCAACCCTACAGACCTGCAACAGAACGGAGTATGTTCCTTCCCTCCGTCTTTTAAACCATCAACAACCAGCACATAAATTATGCACTTTATCACACTAGAGACCACAACAGAGGCATAAGCATGTATTATATGTATAGTTAAATAAAGAATATATATATACATAGTCATGCAATGACAGTCTTGACGCTACACCAGGGGTGGCAAACCCTGGTCCTGGAGAGCCGCAGTGTCTGTTGGATTTCAGTGTTGCTCATCACTTAATTGATGAAAGTAGTTGATTACTCAATTATCTCACCTGGGGGCTGTACTGCAAAGTGCGTTCAACATGCCTGGGATCTCTTTTGGTTACCTGGCTTCACTTAACCAGACATCTGAAATCCCGATAAGCAGTCATACTAAGGTGGTTATCAACTCGCTAAGTCAACCCTGGGTTTTCCAATCTAGCTCAGTGCGTGCTCACATAAAAGGGTCGGTGTTTTCTGCAAACGACCAATCGCAGACATGGAAAAATCTAGCCAAGCAGCGTACTTCACTATGGAGGTGCAAGCAATTATATTAACAAATATGAGGAATATAAGTGTATTATCCAGGCCAAAAGCAACACCGTTGCAGCTTCCAAAAGCTGCAAGGAAAGCTGGCAAAAAATCACCAACTGTGTTGATTCATAAGTAAGTGTGATAATAAAATTACTTCTCTGTCCTGAGGACACGAGTAGATCTGAGCGTATTAACATTTTTGTGTCCCATAAAATTAAGGCGTTGCATAAATGTATTCTAATGGCGTGTATGACAATTTTAGCCTTATTATTTCAGCTGCAACCCTGGTAGAGTAAAAAAGAAGAGAACCTACAGTACTGCGCAAAAGTCTTAGACACCCTACATTTTTTTTTTTTTTTTTTTTAAATTTAAATTTGATGTTGGATGTTTATTTTGGTTCTCCATGTTGGGTGGTACTGTAAATAACAACAAGCACATTTGAAGCATCAAATTTCAATTTAAAAAAATCTAACAAAAGAACTTTGTGTTTCACAAAATACAGTTGATAAAACTAGGCCTACGCTGTCAGCGGCCGACAGCAAGGGGTATATCCCCGAAATTCCCCAATCCTGGAAGCCCCCTTTATTAGATTCCCCTTTACTAGACCTACAATATGAGGCAAATTTGAGGTCTGTGTAAGTAATTGTTCCAGAGATATGGTCAAAACTGATTTTTTTTTTTTGCCACCTTGTGGCAAACCTAGGAGTGCATACTTGTCCAAAATCTAATCAGTTCATCCTCTGTACCATATATACCCATATGCTAAAAATGAGAAGCCAATGTAAAGTATTTTGTGAGTTATCGCGCTAACGGCTAAAATCTGCAGACGCAGCGGCGGGTGGGGCGAAACCATGATATCTCCGAAACTTGTATATCGGGGATATAAAAATATATGCCATGACAGAGCCCTGATCTCAACATCATCATGCTGTCTGGGAATATGTGGGGAGACAGACTAAGTCAGACTGTGAGCCTGCAGAGGAACTGTGGCATATTCTCCCGTATGTTCAGAACAACCAAACAGCCAATGATCTTGTCAAACTACAAAACTGCAGGCAGTGCCCCAAATTTTTAAGCTGGGGATAGTCACTCTGAATATATATTTTTAACCATTCACAGCACATTCACGTCAGAGTAATCAAAGGGATTTTGGCAATCTCTGAAAATTCTTTCTCTCCTAAGAGCTCCTCTCACTACATGCGCACCAAGGTCTACAGGATCTTCTAGGAATGGGCCGCCCATTTTCCAAGAGAATTTATTGGTTAGTAGGCAGTGCTTTATACCCGCTGAACTATTATCTCAAACTTAACCTGCTCTGGAGCAGGTTAGGCGTACAGCGTAAGTTACCATGGTGATGTACCCAGTAAAACGTGAACAGCCTTCGTAATACTGAAAACCCAGGGTTAACCCTGAAGTTACCTCACAAAGCCCAAATCCTGCTTCGTAGTACAGGCCCCAGGTGAGATGAGTTAAGTGTGTAATCAACTGTTCTAATCCATCAATTAGGTGCTGAGTAACACCGAAAACCAGCAGACACTGCGGCTCTCCGGGATCAGGCGCTGGCCACCCCTGCGCTACACTAATACCCATATACAGATGACATAATATAATCAAGGCAAGCCAAGATTGGTGACCTTTTTTCTGTTTTGAAATCTTTAAAACAACTTCACTATTATTACCTCTTTCTTCAGTCATTGCACAGAGATTCCTGGCATCTTGCAAGTCTTTCAGGTATTTATTTTGTTTTATTTTATTTTACTTGTGCACTGTAAGACTATTTCCTTGTGCTGGATGAGGGCACGTGTGGTAAAGCCTGTATTTTTTCTTTCATTTTTATTTTTTAGGAATGCTTTGGCATGGGGGCACAGTAAGTTGCTTCCACCTACCACGGAAATAAACAAATTCTCTGAATTTAGGACTAATTTTGTTCATTTTTTAATGAAAGTAACAACAAGATGGTTACAGTATATCATAAAGTAAATGCAACTATAGTTGTTATTATATGCACAAGAAACTTTTGCGGTCTATGATAATCAGCCATTGCCTCCTTCTTTTCCCTCTGTATACCTCCTGCGCTGCACCCCCATTTCACTTTCTTACCAATCTGCCACTCTCTTCCCTTCATACTTTTTGTGGTCTCTTTTTCCCTTTAAGGATTAACAACTGTACAGTGGTTCTAAAGTTAGTAAAAGCAGTGGACATTTGTGAGCTGAGAGCTACTCTTGTGTCTCTCATTGAAGAAAAAGATGGCATATTCTTCAATGGCTCCCTCACACGAGTTGGTAAGCCTGCAAGAATTGTTCTCACTGCATACCTGAGATTGTATTTGTGCATGAATGTTTGTTTGTTTGTGTGACAGTGAAAGGAATGCAGGAACTCTGGTTGTTCCTGTGAATTCCCTAGTTCCCTAGTTGCCTTTTATATACTAATGTTGTGTCCTCTCCTTCCTTGTCAGCAATATGTGGGTGGCCTGCAGGATCTGCAGACACTTTGTCAATGGCCAATTTCACCTGGATTAGCACAAATTATGAATACTCTCACATCTGTCGGAATAATGGCATTATATGCTTCAACTGGTTAGTACAGCATTATTCATCTTAAAATATGCTGATGGTTTCTTCTGTCAGTATCCATTTATAATGAATGCATAAAGTTGAAAAACAAGCCCAAATCAGAAAAGGCTGGGATGATATGATGTTTTACAAACTGAAAGCAGTGAGTATCAAAATTATCTTTGACTTGTATAACACGGACAACTTATTGACAACTTAATACTCTCCTAAAACCACCTAGATGGTACAAGATGTACATCATTTGGTGATTAATAAGAAATATTTTCTATTATGTTAATAATTTTGAAGTATCTTACATTATTTTAGTATAAATACACTAATAATTCCACTAATCATATTACATTCATTCAATTGAAAACAATACAACAGCACATTTGATCTTTCGCCACATGAATTTTATAGATTTTTTTTTTTTTCAACTTTGTAATGTTGCATTCCACTTAAAAACACTAAACCAACATTTAGGGACTGAATTATTCAGGGGTTCTAATGTCATTTGGTCCCATTCTTCCTGAAAACAAGTCTTAAGGTGTGCAACAGTACGGGCTCTTCATAGTCATGTTTGGCATTTCAGAATATGCCACATGTATTCTATTGGGATCAAGTGAGAACTGCAGGCAGGCCAGTCCAGCACCTGCACCCTTTTTTACACAGCCATTTGTAATATATGGAAAATGTGGTGCTGCATTGTCTTGTTAAGATTTACACTGGTGTCCCTGAAGAAAATGTCGTCTAGAAGGTAGCATACATTGCTCCAAAATCTCGGTGTAAGGTTTAGCATTAATGGTGCCTTTATAGAAGTGCATGTTACCTTTGCCAAGGGCACTGACATAACCTCATACCATGACAAAGCTCTTGGTCTTGTATCTGGTAACAGTTTGAAATGTTGATTCCTTAGCTTAACGTATAATTAAAGTCAGCGGAACAAAATTTTGCAAAAGCTAACTGGTCTGCTTACAGCATTCAAATTAAGTGGAAATGCTTATCTGCTAATGAGAAAGTTAGCTTCACTACTTAGTGGTTAGAGGACCTGTGCCCGACTGCTATTTGGCTTTTCAATCATTTTTTTTTAGGTAAGCCTAGGTGAGAAGTAACAATGTGCGGCACAGTGTAAATCCACTTTGTCATTATTTACTCACAGTACAGTATGGTCAGCTTCAAGAGTTCTTGCATGGCTCGAGTAAAAAATGTGAGGCAAATAATTTGGTTAATAAGTTAAATTGGGTCCATGACCCAGTTTCGGAAAGCGAAACTACCACACAGTTCAGTGCAAGGCGGCCTGAGGTCAACTGTTGTAGTTTTGTTTTGTTTTCACATTCTTGCTTGATGTAGGAGTTCAGCTGCTCAACACTACGTGGCCTCCTTGGTCATATGTTTTGTTTCATAATGTGACAAATATTTTTCATGGGTAAGAGGTCTGGATTGCAGGCAGGCCAGTTTAACAAACAAATCGTTAAAGGTAATGCCCCTTCCCTTCAGTGGCTAGTGGCTTAAATTTACTACACCAGCCATTAACCTGGCTATTTTTGAGCTCAGGGAAGATTTAGAAAAAAAAAACTAGAAAGTTATTTTACTGAAAAAGATAGTGACTTGTGAACAATTGCTTTTATTTTCTAGGCTATATACAATGACGTGAAAAAGTATTTGCTCCCTTCATGATTTCTTGTTTTTTGCATGTTTTTCACACTTAAATGTTTCAGATCATCAAACAAATTTTAATATTAGACAAAGATAACCCGAGTAAATAGAAAATGCAGTTTTTAAATTATGATTTCATCTATTGATGGGAAAAAAGCTATCCAAATCTACCCGGCCCTATCTTGAAAAAAAGTAATTGCCCCCCCAATTAAATCATTAATTAACTGTGATTAACCACATTTTTTAAGTTCAATTTCACTAGCCTCACTCAGGCCTGATCACTGCCATACCTGTTGATTCAAGAAATCACCTAAATAGAACCTGTCTGACAAAGTGAAGTAGACTAAAGGATCTCAAAAAACAACACAAAATGCTGCAATCTAAAGAAATTCAAGAACAGATGAGAAACAAAGTCATTGACATCTATTAGTCTGGAAAGGGTTACAAAGCCATTTCTAAGGCTTTGGGAGTCATTTTCATTTTTCATTTTCATTTCACCTTTATTTATTCAGGGAAGGCCAATTGAGAGCAAGCTCTCTTTTCCAATGACACCCTGATTACAACAGTCAATGCAATGCAAATCAATAATAGCATAAGATTAATATACGCAACAAAAATATAACATAATAATTACAAAAGGTGTAACTCATAGACTACATACACATTCAGACTGCATAAAATCATTAATGATATGCTTAAAATGATTAAAAGGAATCAAGGCATTCAGTTTAAGCTCTGTCAGCAGATTATTCCATTTATACGGAGCATAGTAACTAAAAGCAATTTTTCCGACCTCTGTCCTAACATGTGGAATATTAAGAGCCAAGGGATTTTGAGCACGAGTGCCATAGTTAAACAACTTGTAAGTCAGTAAACTTGCTTAACAAATTACCTGTTTATTGAACAAGGCTCGGTAAAAAAACAGAATGCAATGTAGCTCTCTTCTCAGAGCTAAGGAGGTCCATCCTACATTATGGTAAAGATGGCAATGGTGGGTACTGAACCTATCACCTGTGATAAATCTAATTGCAGAATGATAAACTGTATCAAGTGGCTTTAGTGTAGAGGAAGAAGGATGCATATAAATGACATCTCCATAATCTAACACTGATAAAAATGTTGTTTGCACAATCTGCTTCCTACAGCATTGTGTCAGGCAAGATTTATTTCTATACAAGAATGCCAGTATTGGTTTCAGTTTCTTTAAAAGTTCTGCTATGTGTGATTTAAAAGACAGCTTGTCGTCAACCTAAATGCCTATGTACTTATAACAAGAAACTCTATCAATAAGGGTCCCGTCAATAGTGGTGATAGTTCTGTCAGTCAAAACAAAAGAGGGTTTTTTTTTTTTGTATAAAGCATATACTTTGTTTTACCTGGATTTAAAACCAATTAAAGATTAAAAAGAGATCTTTGGATTATACAAAAATCTGACTGCAGATTCCGAAGAGCAAGATCAACAGAAGGGGCAATAAAATAAATGACTGCATCGTCAGCATACAGATGGATTAAGCTATTTGTGACACCAGCATTAAAATCATTAATAAATATAGAAAATAAAAGAGGTCCCAGAACAGAACCCTGCGGTACCCCTTTACAGACATTTAAGAATTCGGACTGGTAACCATCAGTCACCACAGCTTGAGTTCTGCCGGCTAAATAATTCTCAACCCATTTACAGGAGTTACTATCAAACCCAATGTGGTAGAGACGCTCCAAGAGTATAGCGTGGTCAACAGTGTCAAAGGCCTTAGAGAGGTCAATAAACAGGGCAGCACAATCTAATTTATTATCCAGGGCAAAAGCAATATCATTCACAACCTTAGTGGCAGGTGAAACTGTACTAGGCCCAGGTCTAAAACCAGATTGAGAAATATTTAAAAGGTTATAGTCTGATAAGAATGATCAAATTTGATTACTTATCAGCCGTTCTAAGACTTTTGCTAAACAGGGCAATTTTGAAATTCCAGCGAAGCATGGTGAGAGCCATTATTCACAAATGAAGAAAACTTACAACAGTGGTGAACCTTCCCAGTAATGGTCGGCCTACCAAAATTACTCCAAGAGCGAATCGACGACTCATCCAGGAGGCCACAAAAGAACCCAGAACAACATTTAAAGAACTGCAGGCCTTACCACCTCTGTTAAAGTCAGCGTTCACGATTCAATAATAAGAAAGAGACTGGGCAAAAATGGCATCCATGCGAGAGTTCCAAGGCGAAAATCACCACTGACCAAAAAGAACACAAAGGCTCGTCTCACATTTGCTAAAAAACATCTTGATGATCTCCAAGACTTTTGGGAAAATATTCTGTGGACTGACGAGACAAAAGTTGCTCTTTTTGGAAGGTATGTGTCCCGATACATCTGGCGTAAAACTAACAGAGCATTTTAGAAAAAGAGCATCATACCAACCGTCAAACATAGTGGTGATAGTGTGATGGTCTGGGGCTGTTTCGCTGCTTAAGGACCTGGACAACTTGCTGTAATTGATGGAACCATGAATTCTGCTCTCTACCAGAAAATCCTGAAGAAGAATGTCCGACCATCAGTTTGTGACCTCAAGCTCAAGCGCACTTGGGTTATGCAGCAGGACAATGATCCGAAACACACCAGCAAGTCCACCTCTGAATGGCTTAAAAAAACAAAATGAAGGTTTTGTAGTGGTCTAGTCAAAGTCCAGATTTAAATCCAACTGAGATGCTGTGGCATGACCCTAAACAGGCCGTTCATGCTCGAATAACCTTCAATGTGGCTAAATTTAAAACAATTCTGCAAAGAAGAGTGGGCCAAAATTCTTCCACAGCAATGTGAATGACTCATTGCCAGTTATTGCAAATGCTTGATTGCAGTTGTTGTCGCCGAGGGTGGGTTTAGGGGGCAATTACTTTTTCACGTAGGGCCAGGTAGGTTTGGATAGCTTTTCTCCCTGAACAAATGAAATTATCATTTAAAAGCTAAATTTTGTATTTACTCGGGTTATCTTTGTGTAATATTAAAATTTGTTTGATGATTTGATAAGTGCGAGAAATATGCAAAAAAATTAGAATTTAGGAAGGGGGCAAATACTTCTTCACGCCACTGTCTGTGGCTAGCTATTGGTTGACATCATATTTTTGTTTTGATGCTTCATTCTTTGTTCACGGTTAATTGAGCCTGAATGTGTTTTAAGGATGGCTAAATTACAGAGTCAGTTGTAGAAACCCCATGTCTCGAGCATGTTCAGATCAGACATCATCAAAGATTATTTGTAAGATAGCAAATGTAGGGCAAATTTAGAGAATTGGAATCAATAGTGACTTAAAGGGGGACGACATCTGATTGGGTGAAATTGAATAATATGCGAAGATTAGCAAAGACTTACTTCCATGCAAAGCTAAAACTAACAGACACATTATTACCTGAGAGAACTCTTATCCCCAGCAAGTGCGAGAGCTCTTGCTCTTCAAAGTGAACAGGAAAAAAGCAATCAGGGATTTCCGTGAAGGCCTAAAGGAAAAAATCTTGTGTTGCTCTCTTTGCTGTTGTGGAACCATGTTAAAACAATGCAAAAAAAAAAAAAAAAAAAAAAGACCCAAAAATCTAAAATCAGCTGAGCCTTGTTTGAAATAGCTCTCCATTCGATAAATGAACTTATAAGGATGCAAAATTATAAACAAAGAATTAGGGTTTACAAACGTGAGGACTCTGAAACAAAAACTACTGTTCAAAAAATCTGGAACAATAATCTTTCTAAATGACAAAACGGCTGAAATATCTTGAGTGTAACGATAGCAATGAAAGCACTTGATGCATGAAGGTCCTCAAAATTTTCTGCAACTATTGAAAATGTACGGGTAACAATTCAAGATTTGAGCAAAGATTCACGCATGTTGCGATAGTGATGCTTTAATGAATTGATCTTTACCCTAAATGGAAAGCTTCAAATTATGAAATCCACTTTATTGTGTTAATAGTTCATTATTTCAACTAATATTTATGGAAAGCTGCATATCATTTTTTTTCAGGGCTTCTTGTCATGTAGCCTACTAATGCAAAAAAAAAAAAAAAAAAAAACTCCTGTGAGCCGACATTGGCTTACATAATAATGACTCCAGAAGTCTGGGTCAGACTGTTAAGTCAGGCATGGCTGTTTTGGCAAGATAAGTTTTTGAGTGCTGGAAAATCTATGTCCGCTGCTTTTTAATCATGCTTTATAAAAGACATCAAACTAATATGCTATGCACAGTCTTAGCGACTCAGTCGGCTGTTCACACGTCTTCATTACTTAGTAGTTATGTCATGCTGCTCAGTTTACACTGGAGGCAGCAGTTTGCAGTGGCTGCGCTAGCTACCAGAATGTGCACAAGCTAAGAGGAGCTTTCAAGGTCCCATGACACAAAATTTCAAAAAATTGCTTTTCAATCCTTTTACAGTACTTTTACCATGTGAATCTGAATCTGAAACTAGTTTTTCATGCTTCTATTCATAAGAAGTGTAAAATGCAAATTAAAATCTAGCTTGGGAACGCCGCTTGAAAATTGCTAAAAGATTACTTAATCCATGTAACGTCATGGACTGAGGCGATGTGTGAAACTGTCCTGTGGTTGATTACCAATCAAATTATGAAGTTTGTTTTTGCATGCCGTATCCTCCTGGGCATCATGGTGGGGGCGGCACGGTGGCATAGTGGTTAGCACTGTTGCCTCACAGCAAGAAGGTCGTGGGTTCGACTCCGGCCTGGGGCCTTTCTGTGTGGAGTTTGCATGTTCTCCCCGTGTTCGTGTGGGTTTTCTCCGGTTTCCCCCACCCACAAAAACATGCATCATAGGAACACTCCAACCAGTACCCATGACCAAGGAACTGGCCTTAGAACTGGAGTTGGTTCCCGGGCGCTGCTCTGTGGCTGCCCACTGCTCCTAACTATAGGATGGGTCAAATGCAGAGGACAAATTACCCCACGGGATTCAATAAAGTGTATCTTCTCCTGATTAAAGAGGAGAGGGTTCAGCTCACAGTTCAAAAGGCAGCATCCGTGATGATATAGGGGTGCATCAGGGTACATAGCATGGGTAACTTGCATATCTATGGAGACAATACTAATGCTAAACAACACACACAGGTATTGGGGCAACATATGCTGCCATCCATACATCTTTTTGAGGGAAGGCCTGGTTTATTTCTGCAGGACAGTGCCAAACCATATTATGCATGTATTACAACAGCATGGCTTTTTGATAAAGGAGTCTGGGTGATAAACTGGCCTGCCTGCAATCAAGACCTGTCACTCATGAAAAATATTTGTCACATTATGAAACAAAACATATGACAAAGGAGGCCACAGAGTGTTGAGCAGCTGAACTCCTACATCAAACAAGAATGTGAAAACAAAACAAAACTACAACGGTTGACCTCAGCGCCCAAGTGGTTACAGAGTGTTGTAAAAGAGGTGCTGCAACACAGTGGTACACATGCCCCTATCCCAACTTTTTTGAAGAGCACTGATGGCATGAAATTCAAAATGAGAATATTTATTTCAAAAAAACAATAAAATTTCTCAGTTTCAGCATCTGATATTTTGTCTTTGAACTACACAGTTGAATATAGAGTTTAAATGATTTGAATACCTTTTCTTTTTGTTTTCATTAACATTTCACCCCATGTCCCAACTTTTTTTGAGACAAAGTAGTAATAACCAAAGAACCACACTTTTGAAAAGCACCACAGAATGGGAGAGGGGGCTGTAACATTTTATGTACTGTGCTGTACTGCTGCTGCGAGCCTCTGCTGCCAGTGCAGTTACTGACCTGCTTCACTAGGGGACTGGCCTGGGCCACTGAGCTAATGTCTTGAGGCAGAGGAATTTAACTGTTCTTACTGGACCATGAGAAGACTGGCTTGAGACAGTGAAAGCCTCGAATCTCAGAACATTGACCATACAGTCCATTGCCTGCCTTACAGGGCTGCCTAATGTGAACTCCACTGCCTCAGTAGAATTGTAGGCCAAGTCACCCATGTAGCTTTACAGTAATAATAGTGTCACGTTAGGCCCATGCAAATTTTTGCAAATACTAGCTCAAAATAAATCATTCTGAATGTAATTATTCAAAACCTGCTTCAAGGAGATCAAATGAGCTATTTAACCATGATAATGCCGCGACTAGTCGCTTTTATTTTTACTAAATTAGGCACATCTATGAGATAGCAAATGACTTTTAGTAAAACCAGATGAATATAAAATAACAATAACTGAGATTGTGCTAGCGTACGAACTGAAGTCATAATGTTCTAAACAGATTATTTATTCATTTATTTTTATTATTATTTTTTTTTTTTACTCTGGCTGGTGAATGTTGGAAAGAAATAGTTGGCTGGTTATGATTACGCTAGTGAAGTTATTGAATTCTTATCTTATCATTTTTCAGCTTAGTTTTGCTCTGTAGGCACTTTTTTTCTGCAGCATAGAAACAGTTTTTTAGGGAGAAGGCTATAACTATACCCTGGCAGAAGGCTGAAATGCAGTCTAATGATTTTATTTTTAAAATTGTTCTTTAATTATGACTCCTTGTTGGCCTAATTCATTTAAAAATGCGGTGGCTTTTTCCAAAAAACCCATGAAGGCAAGAGGTGGTTAGCTCATCAATATTATAGGCTTGGTAACAACAACTGCCATGCTAATAAACAGTGACCCAAGGCACTGTCCCCTTGTGGAGCAGAACAGTAACTGCACTGGCAGCTCTGGGGCTTGTAGCAGCAGTACAGTACACAATGCTACAGCCCCTACTGCAGAATGGAATCAATTCATTATTGAACCAATCAAAATTATATGTTCTGAGCTCCATGAAGCTGGTATTTATGGCAGAGCTTCCAAAGATTTAACCCCCTTTATATTTTTATATTTCAAACTTGAAAAAGCTTCATTTTTAAAATTTTGTAATAATGATAAGTGTATCTAATGTGGATATTTTCATATCAGTGTAAGATTAGTCCATGGCATATTTTGCAAAATTAGAACATTTTTTTTAAGCGTCTAATCAAGATGTGCATGTTCTCTCTACAGCAAAAGCGGCGAAACTCTGGGTGTACCCCTAACTGAAGTGTGTATGCCAGATGTTCCATTCCATACAGTAACAACCCTCTCACCAAACACCACAACACAGTACAGCACATTCGACCCCTTACAGAACTTGACAGGTCCAACCATCCTGTTCAACAAAACTGAGCCTCCACTGGACACAACTGGGGTGCCTCATCCAACGACTGTGACTGGGTTATTACCATACAATACTGCAAACACCACCCAAATTGCAGTTCCCTCAACGACCGCAGATGCAGAGTCACAGGCAGAGCAACTGCTGGATCTGACTCGTGACGTCTTGGCCCTTAACTCCTCCCAGGTGGAACAGCTTGTCAATCAGTTGGAGGGCCTGCTGTCTGGGCCCAATGTTAGCCTGGCCCTTGGCCGCACCGTTGTCACCATTGTCAGCAATCTCCTCAATGCATCTGTTGACACCCTGGCCTCCTCTTCCACTAGGTGGGATATCACTGAGTGTATTTACATACATGCAAAAAAAATAAATAAATTAAAAAAAATCCATTTACAAAAAAAAAAAAAAAAATCAATTTTGGTAATAATCTTATAACTCTGTATACACACAATGAAGTAATCGGATTGCGAGAGAAATCCGACTCTACATTAGTCGGTTATAAATCCAATCACAAAGTTAGCAACCAAAGTGAGCAGAGGCACCTGGGCTACTGCAGCCATCTTATCCAGCAATTTTTTCAGTACAAGCCAGTTTCTGTATTTTCTCCTGTTAAAAAGATGAAGAATATCCAAACTTTCCGTGTCCTCCGATATAGAGTAGGTCTCGATGTCACTCCAGCAGTGTTATTTTCACCACCATTTCCCTGGTATTGTTTTGTGTTTTCTTTCTTCCTCTATAAGAACTTTCAGAATGCTATTCTAAATCCAGTGGCATTTATGCTTACCCCAGAAGAATAAATTCAAAAACAAAAAGGATAAAATACATACAGTGCATGCTCCAAGTTATACAGATGGCCGCATACAGATGGCATCGGATCTCTGACTTCGAATATAGATGCCACTAGATTTATTTGATCGTCAAACTCAGATCTGGATCAGTTTATTTGCCTGTGTGCAAATGCACTCAATGTCATGCAGTAACTGTGCCAGTCACAGATCATCAACAACTTCTGACTGTGACTCTGTTAAAACAATGTATAGACACTGTTTACTGTTTATTTTCATAAGCTAACATGCAGAAATATTTTCATTTTGTTGTTTTGACAATACAACCGTGTTCTTAACTCAAAAGTATTAAATATACAGTGCAATTAAAATTATGTTTAGGTGGAAGTATTGTTCAAGGAAAATTAATTTTGCAGAAAATTACAAAATAAAAGCAATCATAATTATTCCCTAGTATCATTAACCACGCAAAGCCTGCAACTTGGAAAATTTTAAGTGTTCTTTATTTACAAAGGAATCCATTCTGTTGACATCCACGGAATGTGCTATTCAGTACATACCTATGGAGAAAAGACTGTATAACCCAGCCTTGCTTACCTCTGTCAGGATAATAGGATTGGTGGATATTGTTGGACTGAAGCTGGTTATTCATCGAGAGACAGAGACCATTTTGTCTGATTCAGTTGCATTGGCTGTGAAGAAAGTGGATGGCTCCAACCTTCCGGGGACAACATTTTCCATCACAAACCCCTCCAATGTACAGGTATGACCATGCCTCAAACCCAATACCTGCAAGGCCTCCCTGAATCTCGGAGCCCAATCACACAAACCATGATGACAAATTTCCAATAACATCCAAACTGAACCAAGGGTTTTTTTTTATTTTTATTTTATTTATTTATTTATTTGCATGTGTATGCATTTGACAAGTTGCTGCTCTGTTCCGGAGTTTTCTTACATGTGGTCCAGGCTTTACAGTGACTGATGTTCTTGTACTTTCTAATCTATGACATCACTGTGAAATATAGTCCTTGTAATGCAGTGCCAGACATCCAAAATATTGCTTTTTTATGCTGTGTTCCTGGTTCTTATCATCACTAGTGCTGCACAATTTTGAAAGATAACTGCTTGATGCATATTTTGGTTTGTTTGCAGAACAGTATTTGCTTTTATGTCTGATGCAAGTTTAGATTTACTTGATTCCACTGAAACAACCACCTGCATTGGATTTGTCAATTTGTTCATGCTTGTGATAATTGAATGTGTATAAGTGTGTATTAGGGATGCATACTGTATGAATAAGTTGGTTCGGGGGAAAGTGTGCTGACATGTTTGATGCATGTTTTGGCATTTCTTATGCCATTTTACTGTCACACAGATCAGCAGTGCTGTCAGGGCTCAGATATCCAGCTCCCCACAGGGTTCCATTACACTGCCCCCCAACTTTACAACTGCCCTCAGCCCCCAGCAGCAGCTTCTGGCCTCCAGGGTCCAGTTCAACTTTTACCAGAAGAGCACGGTGTACCAGGTTAGTTTTTGCTGTTCTTTCCTTGACTTCTCATAGGTAAAAAAGAATTTTGATTTTCAGTTATTATCTAATTGTTTCACATTGGACTGTTCAATCAGAATGTATGGCTTACGGTTCAAAACTGCTGGATATTATTAAGGAATGAGTAAATAGTTTTTTGTGTGTGTGTGTGTGTGTAACAAGTTGATTATTGAATCATCTTTGGAGCATTGTTAGTACAGTATTTTGCAAGGCATTGAAAAGATTTATCATACCTCTGATGGCAAGACCAGCTGATAGGCTGTCTGAACTGTACAATTTGTATGCAGTTGTTATAATTTCCTATATTTTCAAAACAATAATATTTGATTTTCTTATTTATATGCTTTTTTTTTGTTCATATACATTACTTTTAATTGTAGAGTAGCAGGTTGAATCGCCAGGGACATAGAAATCTGCTTTCAGTCATTTACATACATTGGAAAATTAAACAGGGAGATGAAAACATAAATTGAAAAAATTTAAACGAGTCCTGTCAGATACAGAGAGCTATAAAACTAAAAGCTTTAAATAGGAAAATTAAAGAGAAAAGAAATTCATTTCATTTCTTTTTATTTTGTCAGATAAACTAATCCATCAAATTACCAGGCAATAGACGAAAAAAGCTCTTTTGCTGATAGTTCAGCTCAGTAACTTGCAAAACGTTCACCATCAAATCTTTTGTTATTTGTTGTAACAGTTGTTGGAAACATCTATGATATTTGGTAATGTTATACAATGTACAACAAACTGAGAAGAATTGCACCCTCCAGAATTATTGGCACTCCTTAGTAAAAATGAGCAAAATAAACAAACAAAAAAGTCTACAATGTTCTTCTTAATGATCATTCATTCAAAATATTCACAAAAAGTCTTACCTTTAACTGAAGCATAATTGAAAAAAACTTTAATTATTACAAACACAAATTGCATAAGTTTAGACAGGTAGTCCATCAAAAGCCTCAGGAAAAAGTTTAACCAAACTTGAAAGCCATGCAGTGTCCATCAGGCTTCACTGACTACGTTTATATGCACACAGTATTCTGGTTATTGACGCGGGTATTGAAGTGTTCTGGTAACTCATGTTAACACCTTACCTCTGTAAGCATTACCTGATTAAACCCTTACTCCTGTTATGAGAAACCAGAATAAGTATTTTACGACGAATCAGTGTTATAAAATTGCAATTGCAAAAATAAACTGACATGAGAATAATCGTAATAAAGGGAATTTGTAAATGTAGTCGAAGTAATGTGCTACAAAAACTCAAGTCAGGAAGACTTATCCTTCTACTACTCTAAACACACAGCTATAATTTAAATTGCCTCATTACCCAGCAGACCAACCAATTCAAAGCCAGCTCTAGCTAGATGTCTGCAGCCAGGAAGATCAGTGGTCATCAGGTAGGCCCCCCCTCATAAATTGCTGTTTTGTCAAGTTGATAATTATAATAATAATTTTAATACTTATTACGCGCAAATCAACATTTAAATATGTTCATATGCGCTAAGTTTAAAGCAGGGATTCAAAGAAAATAAGAACCCTTAAAATTGGTTCGTTATGGCAATTTCATGATATGTTGAATGTATTCACTCATATAACAAGAGAAAAAAATGTTCATGCTACTTGATATTCACTTTCCAAATGTTGCTCCTTTTCCACTGTAATCAGTCCACCGACAGGCTCATTTTTGGTGACGTCACATACGGGTTTTGTACTCTGAAAGTACCCAGATGTTCAATAGTTATAATACAGACAACACTGTGAAAACTGTTTTCAATTTTGTTTTCAAAGCCTGACGAGTCAGAACTCTTAATAGATTTCTTCCAGATCTCCCTGTAGTTCATAGTTTTAAATCCCACGTTTAAATCTTTATTTTTTTTTCAAGCTGATGTCGCATAAAGGTGATTTCTTTCATCGATGCATATTAGTTTTGCTGCTTATTTTAGTTCATTCCAATCCTGCAAAAAGTCCGGTCGTCGCACTGGCTATACGCTATACACGTACACGTTGTCTAGTTTAGAAAGAAAATTATGTTTTTACTGGAGTCATGCTACCATTCCGAGGAAGGTTGCATAAGCCAATGCATAATAATATACTTTAATACAGGCTCAAGGCCCACAAGCCAGACACTACATTACATACATCAATACATTACATAGATAAAAAAAAAAGAAAGAAGGGGAACGAAAAAAAAAAAAAAAAAAAACTAAAAAAGGCACTCATGCCAGTGTTCCCATATCTTGGACGTGTACTTAACACAGCTCCGACCTGGATCTGTCATCAAAACAATAATCTCATTTGTAGAGCGATCCAGCCTGCTCATAAACTTAAAGGTGAGATTCCTCAACAAGGCCACGAAGGTGGTTAGTCTCAGTTTACAGAAAAGATCACTGGCCCTAGTGCTCCTTGGTTTTTTCAGGAGAATTCTAAGACAATCATTGTACGCCACTTTCAGCCTACGCAAGCTCTCCTTCTTGTACTTAACCCAAAGTGGAGCGGTATAAAGAGGGGAGCAATAGGCTCTAAACAGGTTAACCTTGACATTTACAGAACAGTGCTGGAATTTTCTGATCAATATGTTAGTTTGGACATAGAGCAACCGCCTTTGTCTACTCATGTCAGCATCATCCTCCAATGTATCTGTGATAATGTGCCCCAAGTATTTAGTAGAACTAGACACCCCCAGCTCTTCCCCTGATAAATAGAAGGTAGGGAACTTAAGTTCTAAGTCATCCTTGGTCCTACAAACCATAACCAAGCTCTTCTTAACATTATACTTAATATCAAACTCAACTCCATAATTAGAACAGATGTTAAGCAGCTGCTGAAACCCACTGCTACAGGGGGATAGAATAGTAAGATCATCTGCATATAAGAAGTGATTAATCAAAGTATCGCCTACCATACATCCTGTTCGGCACCCCCCCAGCTGCCTGGACAGGTCGTCCATATAAACATTGAATAGGGCTGGGGATAAAATTCCCCCCTGCCGTACCCCATTACCAACTTTAAAAGGTGTGGATAAGATACTCCCCCATTTAACCTGCATACTTTGGTTAGCGTACCAGTAAGCTAGTATGCATACTAAGCTACTGGGAACCCCCCTAAGCTTGAGTTTATTAAACAGCTTCAAATGGTTCACACGGTCAAAGGCTTTGGATGCATCTATGAAGCCAATAAGCATAGTAGAACCCTGTCTTCTGTATGTCTCTATGACCTCTTTAAGAGCATAAATACATTGGTCAGTACTATGCCCAGGCTTAAATCCAAACTGATTGTCAGTGGTGGTAATATAGCCACTTACCCTTTCCAGTATCAATCTTTCTAGCACTTTGGAGAGAATGCTAGCAAGTGCTATGGGTCTGTAGTTATCAATACTACCAACTTTACCAGCCTTGTCTTTGATGACAGGGACAAGAACTACAGCCATCATGGAGTCTGGCAATGTGCCATGTGTCACCATCCCAGTAAAGCATAAAGACAGCAACACTGCCAGCCTTGGACCAGCTAACTTTAAGTGCTCAGCTGTAATGTTGTCCAGTCCACTAGCTTTTTCGTCTGCAAGTTGCCCTATGGCATTAAGAACATCACTGGGGTAAAAATAAATATTTTCCTCTTTTATTATACCAACCTGATAAGGCTCACTCTTAATGCAGTTAAACAAAGCAGCATAATGCTGCCTCCAGAGGTCAGCTATGTCCCCTGCATCTGTTACCCCCTCTATGTTACATGGAAGAGCAATTTTAGCCCTATTGAGGGTTTTTACCTCTTTCCAAAGGTTAGTGATGTCCTTTTTAAGCAGATTGTCAGCCATAGAGTGAGCACTCAATGCCTGCTCTTGTTTGCTTATATACCGCAATGCATATTTATACGTAGCATTCATTTTCTTTTTATGTTCCAGCTCAGGTCCCTGCCTGGGCCTACCAGCTATTACCCAAGCCCTATGGGCTTCAATGGCTTCAGCATGATGACCAGCAACAAACTTATTCCACCCTGGCTTGCTGTTCTTAGCCTTCCTAGAATGAGTGCATAGTGACTTGCTAGCCTCAAGTAAAGCTCTCACTAGGTCATCATACATAACACACAGACCCTCATCATGGGAACGGTCCTCGCAGTTAACATTAGTACAACAAATGGCATTCATGGGCAGGTATACTTTTTTTAAAAGTTCTTCAGAGTTGAAGCAGTATCTGAGAACATCACCTTCAGATAGTTTACCCCACTCTATCTTAGCCACACTGTCGTCCTCATTTTTAACCAACTTGGGTACATTGTCCACATTTAATACCATGGCAAGAGGAATGTGGTCAGAGGTGGCTAACCCATAGCAAACATCAATACTTTCTAATGAGGCATGTGCATCAGCAGTGGACACAATGTGATCCAACCATGTATTCCATGCTTCACTGATGTAGGTATAGCTTGAGTCAGGCAAGAGCACTTTACTTGAAATTACCAGGTTAGTATCATTTGAGAACCTTAACATATGTTTAGCAAACAGAGGATTATTATCTGCCAAATCTGCATTAAAATCACCCAAGACATAAATGCATGAGGAATTATTATCTTCAATAAAAGATTGTACAAAAGCAAGCCTACTCACAAATTCATCAACATGATCATACGATTCGTATGGAGTATATATATTAAGAATAATAAAAATCTTTCCATTGTAATTAAATTCAAGACCAATGGCCCAATCCACAGTAAAACGTACAACTTTAACCATAGAATCATATTTCATGTTCCATAAGATAGCCACTCCTCCAGCTATCCTACTTCTGACGATTCTCGTGCTGAAGTCCGTAGGGGATTCACCCGCACCATGGAAGTCTGGATGCAGGTTATTTAATTTGTCCAAGTCCTGTTTGGCCAGCCAGCTCTCCTGAATGCACAAAACATCACAATCGTCCAGTAGTGTATCCACAACCAGTCGCCTTGCCTTGTCAGCAGCCGTATGGCCTACTCGGAGGCCACGAGAGTTGTAGGACACCACCCGCATTATGAGTCCGTGCCATTCCCGTTAGGGCTGCTGGTCTCCCCAGTCTCAGGGCTACAATGCTCAGGGCTACAAAAAGATAGTATTTTATGAACACGATCGAGTGGACTCTCATAACAGTGATTGACTGACATAGAAATATGGAGTGACGAGGTCGATGCCATTTAAAACACAATCGTACCCCTCAAATATCTCCACCCAATATCTCAAAAGCAGCCTGAATCATCCACCTGGACACACCTGATAATGCTGAGTTTTGACCCGACGCTGAAGCCCTCCGCCACAGTTTCAAAAAATCCTGGAGGAAACCCTGCCTTCCCCGTATTTACACGATTTCCGTCAGATCGTTTATATGTCCATGTTAATCTTCAACGTACTATATAGAAAAATATGAGTTTTAAGTTAAAAAAAAAACGACAGACACATTTTTCTCCATTATAATTTATCCATCTCAAGTAAAGTACGACTCAGTTTGAACCTTAAATAACAAAATATAAAGCTTAGAGAGAGACATAGTACTTCTATTGACTCTGCCCACAAATTCACAGAGCAGAGCTTGCAAAACCTGTCCGTGACGTCGCCCAAAACGGGCGTCATTCCTAGCATCACGGAAGTATTCACGCTCGATAAAGTACTGTCGTTTCGTGCTTGTTTCCATTTTCTCGTATTGATAATGTGACGGAATGACATTACATTGCATTCTTTGCATTCTAAGCTTTCAATTGATGTCGAAATTGCCATATTTCAGTTTTTTCTTTGAATCCCTACTTTATGATCCTCGACTCCGAAAGATTTTAATAGTGAAACCAACGTCAAAGAAACGCTCCCCCCTCCTCTCCTGACAGCAGAAATCTAACCGGTTACAACTTATGAAAACCTACCAAACACTTATTTCCTACGCTACCTCATACTTTACCAACCATAGAGATCACCTCATCGTAATATCCTGCATCTCATTTCAATGGCATAAATTTGACAATTTGTGACTAATTGTTTAAATCGACATAAATTATGATTGAAGTAATTAACATATAGTGTTTGACAAATATCATTTCTCTTTAACTAGCATAAATTAAAATCTCCAAAAAAAGTCAGGACGCTGTGTGAAATGTAAATAAAAACAGAATGCGATGATTTTCAGATCATCTCATTTCTACATGTAATAGAAAATACTAGAGAGATAACATATCAGATGTTGAAACAGAAACAATTTGTTTTTTTTCTTGAGAAGTATTCATTCATTTTGAATTTGATGATAGCACATTTATCAGTGTAGCATGACCTCTTCATTTAAGAACACTGTGTAAGTGTTTGTGAACTGAGGAGATCATCTACTGTAGTTTTGTAAGCAAATCATGCCTTAACAAAACTATTTAAAACTCTTGACTTTACCATAAATGGGTTCAACATAGATTGCACTGACTGACCAAAGAGAGAGGATACTTTTGCCATTTACATGAAGTAAAGTTTGTGTAAATGTTTTTTGTTTCAAAATCGATTTGTAAGGAATTAGAATTCCTAGCCATAATCTTGAAGTGTCTAAGAACTTATTCCTACGGATGAGGGTTTCTCTAAACCCCCCGCAGCTGTCAATTAGTCCTTGTCATCATTGGTGCATCTCTTATCCCAGCTCGATTATAAGGAATTGATTTTACTTGGCGACCTTAACTGGGACTGGTTAACTTCCAAGCTGGAGGATTCAAAAAAATTGGTCATTAAATCTTGCCCTGGTGGTGGGTAGTCCCACTTCTAATATTAATTTCCCTTATACTGTAAGTCTTCGTTAATTGACCTAATCTTGACAAAAGTTCCCCATAAATACTCGGCTGTGGGTGTGTTTGCTAATGATGTGAGTGACCACCGTGTTGTTGCCATAATCAGAGACACAAAGGTTCGGAAAGGTAATCCGCTCATCATTATACTAAACTACTAAACATTTTCGTTGAACAGGTTTTTTTGTATGACTTGTTTTACCTTGACTGGAATAAAATTATAATATTATAAAAAATGAAATTACCTAATTAACAATGTTGAAGCTGCATGGGTATATATTTCTCATGGCTTTAAAGAAATTATTGATTGACATGCTCCTCTGTGTAAATTCAGGGGGAAGCGCCAGGATAACCCCTGGTTCACGGCAGAGTTATCTAGTCTCCTACATGAGAGAAACAAGGCCTCGGCAATGGCTAGAAAGACAGGGTCTGAGATGGACTGGTTCCATTTTAGGCACCTAAGAAACTACTGCACATCACTGATCAAAACCTCAAAATCTGAGTAATATCTTTGAGTTGCCATTAAAAATTTGAACAATCCTAAGAAATTTTGGAAAGCCATTAAATCTTTCTCTGCTTTGGAAAATGTAATGAGCTACTGCCTTTAGCACAACAGCTAATGGCACTGTATAGGACAGATCTACTATGATGAACTGCTTTAATAGAGCAGTTGTCCTGTGGCTCTTTATTTGATTCTGTCTATAACTCTGCTTCTGTGACCACTACAGTTTCTGAGTTGAGCCAGACTGGCATAAAAAACCCTTATGTTTTTTTCCATTTTCTGTCAAGGAAGTGTGTAAAGTTTTAAAGCAGGTGAGATACCAAAATGTGTGGGTCCTGACAATGTAGAACTGTTCTTAATAAAAGTAGCTGCCGATGTTATAGCACAATCACTTACCTATCTTTTTGACTCAACAATAAGCACTACTTTGATTCCCAAAATATGGAAATCAGCATTTGTTCTCCCTAAGCTAAAAGGGGGGAATGCCACTTCATTAAATTATGATAGGCCCATCTTTAAGTTTTCAGTTCAGGCCAAAATCCTTTAACAGTTTGTAAGTGAACAGTTGAAGGATTTTTATGCAAAAATGACATTCTATCCAATTATCTGTCTGGCTTCAGAAAGCAACATGGCACTATTATTGCAACTATGAAAGTGCTGAATGAAATCATGTGCTTATTAGATTAGAAACAGAGATGTGCAGCTCTGTACATAGATTTGTCCAAAGCTATTGATACTGTTCATCACCTTATTCTGAAACAAAAATAACAAGTTCTAGAATATCTGATCAGGCAGTGGGATGTTTTTGTGGACTCTCTCTCTGAAAGGTCTCAGTGTATCAAATTTGATGGGCTCACTTCTAAGTGGGTAAACACAATTAATGGAATACCCCAGGGGACTGTTTTGGGTCCTTTGTTACTTTCTGTCTATATTAACCCCTTTGTGCAGAAGCCAAATCTGGCAATTTATGTGTTACCCTAATTAAGGCTTTATAATTCAAGATTTGAGCTTCAAAGAAAGTAGGAAAATGCCAAAACTGAGACATAAAGCCACATTGAACAAAATGTCACCAGATGCAACATTATGAGCAAAGACTAAAGACTTACTCTTACTAATCAATGTGGCAAGCAAGCTCTGTGATCATGATGGCTATGGTAAACCTTGAATTACAAGCAGCTAGCCAGCAGTAAAAAAAAAAAAAAAAAACAATTGTACTCACACATAAAATGAAGAAAAACTTTTTTTCATTGAATTCCTCCTCTAGTGACACAGATCTATTCAGCAGAAGGAACCATCCAGTCCTGTTTCATTAGGAATAATTCCCATTGACCCTCTTCATATCACATTTCAATCTCGTAAATGTAACCAGAGCACTTCAAGCCGGTTTTGGAAGTCTTTTTTTCTATGCAATACCGTCATTTTTAGCTGTGCAAAGTTGATAGAATAATACCTAACTTGCTGTCACGCAAGGGTTAAAACACCTTTCGATCTGTGGTCCAATCAGTGTCTTTCAATTACTGTGGAAAGTTTATACTCTCAGGAATTGGATTAGAAAAGTGTCAATCAATAGGTAATTACAGGGAAAGTTTCACGTAGGCATGAACTATGAGTGTGCTTTACGCAGATGAGCCTGAGCAAACATTAGAGTGACTGGATATCAGTGAGAGTTCTTATTAGGATAGAAGTCAGCACTGCATTCTTCAATGGAGAATAAATGCTACACATAAATGCTAATCTACGCATAATGATAGTGGAATGACATAGTATCAATACCATGTTCAATTCTTTCTTCAGAAAACAGATTTTTTAACAAATTAATTAAAATACCATTGGCTCATTATAGCTGAAATGGTTGCTACAAAGGTGCGACCGTGGGTTCGGTTGCTAACCTCCGGTAGCGCTTCTACACATATAAACCACTGGCAGCACTCGCATGCACTCATACATACATTGCGGGTGTAGCACTAGTGTCTGTGTCCAAGCGTGGAGTTTTGTTTCCCTTTTCTTAAGCAGTAACATATTTGTTTTGGTTAGTGGGTGCACACATTAACTAACTCAAATATACATGACGGTTTCATTTACACATATATACACTGTATACAGCTCTGAACACAACACATACACTGATTGACTAGTTAGATGCACATTTTATTTCACTTATAGGGTTTTGGTTATCCATAACATCCATGTTATTTGTCGTCTGCATTCAGTTCGTCTTTTGTCTTATGTTTCCGTGTTTTCTGACCCAAGTATCAGGACCCAAACTGAGGGAATGTATTGAGGTGTCTTTTCAAGTGCCTGAAATTGCGACGCCTGCGCACTTGTTCTGCAGTAGGGAGCAACCATGTGTGGGGGTGGATGTATTAATAAAACGCCTTTAACATAAAAAGGGGGACACTTGTACAAGTTTTTAAAAATATTATACAAAGCCAAAATTGTGGTCTAATGATGGGAAATCAGGGGAATGTTTTATCATGCTGGATTAAATAATTTGTAACTATGTTATGATGGTATTGCCTGTTGAGATAGGGGCTTACCATTCAAGAGGGGTCCTGGGTTTAGCTACCAGGAGAGTCTGGGTTGGTTTGGCCCACGGTGTAGGTGGCGGTAACTGGCCTACCCAGTAAAGTGTGGAATATTTGTTGGGTAATGACATTTTTTAGGTTGCCGGCCGTAGGCCAGTAACCTATTGTCGTCACTCTGCGTCCGGCAGCATCGTCGGCGTTGTCCGTTTAAAGCTGTATCTCAAAAATGGCCCGATGAATTTTTTTTTTATTTGGGTATGTGATCAAATGGGTCATCAAGTTAATGCCTGAGCAAAAACTTTTTTGATTGAATCGTTCGTTTACACTTGGTGGCCATTTTAATGTCGAAAATGGCCACTTTTGGCACTTAGGTGCAATTTCCTCAAAAACTGTCTGATGATTTTTTTTTATCGCAGCAATGGAATCAGTATCATGACCTGCTTCAACGGTGTAAACAGCATTTTGATTGAATCGCTCCTTCATAGCGCCACCTAGGCAACGTGTCTGGACTTCATCATTTTTCGGGGTGTTTTGCCACAAAATGTGCTGTAACTTGCTTATTATTGCATTTATAGTATAGGTATGAATTGAGCATGTACAGCATATCATGCTTGCTGAGCGTTGTCGTTTGGTCGAATTTGACCTTGAGCCAAAAGGTCAAGGTCAAATGACAAAAATGTGCTATAACTCTCTTAATATAGCATTTAGAGCTTAGGTATGCGTGAGGCACCTATAGGGAATCAGGTATGCCGAACACATTGTGAGTCAGTCACATTTGACCTTGGGCCACAAGGTCAAGGCAAAATGGCAAAAATGTGCTATAACTTGCTTAATATGACATTGAGAGCTTAGATATGTATGAGGTACCTATAGGGAATCATGCATGCCAAACATTCTCGGTTGTTCGAATTTGACCTTGAGCCTCAAGGTGAAGGCCAAATGGCAAAAATGTGTTATAACAGCTTAATATGGCAGTTAGAGCTTATGTATGTGTGAGGCACCTATAGGGAATCATGTAAGCCAAACATTCTCGGCAAGTTGAATATGACATTGGGCATCAAGATCAAATGGCAAAAATGTGCTAAAACTTGCTGGATATGGCAATTACAGCTCAGGTATGTTTGGGGCACCTATAGGAAACCATGTATGCTGAACATTCTTAGGCAGTCAGTCAAATTTGATATTGGCCCTCATGGTCAAGGTTATGTGACAAAAATGGTCCATATTTGTTTAATATTGTTTTTAGAGCTTAGGTATGTATAGGGCACTAATAGAAAATCATGTATGCTGGTTGTTTTCGACAAATTGGATTTGACCTATGGCAACATGGTCCAGGTAATGAAAAAACGGCCTAAAAGTCCTTTAATATTGGCTTTAGATCTTTGGTATGTATTGGATACTAATGACAAATCATGTATGCTGATCAAACACACCATATTGGATTTGACTTTGATTTTATCGCATGACCTTGACCTTGAAGACCAATCTATTTATTTCCTCGTTTAATAATATCTTTACACATTAGTATGTATTAGGCACTAACCCATATATAAATAAAATTTTAACGGGCATTGTAACCGCATGGTCGACCTTTTTTCGCGATCAATTGCAGCAATAAAAACTGTTCAAAATCCATTTTTGGATGTTTGTTCCTATTAGAATCATGGAATAGAAAGAATGATACTAATTAGACCCACTCGGTGGCAGTGTTGTTTAAAAAAAAAATCTTTGAAAGCAGAGCAAGAACCAGAAGTGAATTGAGAAGATGGCGCACTTCACAAATTGACAGCAGACGACAGTGAAAATCCTGGTTAGAAAAAAATCTAATTGGATTTCATGATGTAGACTTCTTAAAGATTATATATTTGCTAAATGGCAGAAAAATGAGATAAAAATGTTGCTATCTGTCACTCATGAAAAAGTGTGACTGCTCAGTCGAGTTGCTCGATAATGGTAACTAAAACCCTTTTCTCACTAAGCTGCGTTGGCCCGTGGAAGTGTGCGGATGAAACAGTTCTCTTCTTTCACAGAGAAGAATTGATTCGAAGAACCGTGAATTGATTCGCAGTGGTATGGGACCATTCGCCATCACCACCAAAATTCGCAAAAAATTAAACAGGTTTTATTTTTTCGCGGATGTCCAAGCTGGAGCCTTTTAACACCAGTATCGTGTAGACAACGTGTTGCTTTCGCAAGAATTCGTATTGGCTTCCTGTTGAATCCGCGGACTGATGCTAGTTACTTTTCCCCTGTTGGGGCTGTAACTGCCAGCAACCTTCAGGGCCCTTGGCACTCTAATTTTGTGTGTGAAAGTCTGTTTTTGGCTTTGTGGGTAACCAAACTAAACCACCTTTTTGCACCAAAGTGCTGTCTGCGACTGCGCCATCATTTTGAAAAAATTGTTTTGAGGCCTACGGACCCTCAGCCCAGAAAGTGGTTGTGACAAAAGGACAACAGTTTCTTTTGTCACAAGAGATCATTTTTTAACCTGCATAATTATACGAAAAGTCCATCAAAGGAGACCCAAAACTCTCCAGCAGCTGGAAGCCTGAATTAAACAAGAGTGGGATCAAATTCCAATGGCTAAACTCAAGAAACTTGTCTCCTCAATGCCTAGATGCCTCCACTTTGTGTTAAAAAGAAGAGGGGATGCTACACCATGGTAAACAGGCCCCTGTCCCAACTTTTTTGAGACCTGTAGCAGCCATCAAATTTGAAATGAGTTCATTTTGTGGATAAAATTGTAAAATTTCTCAGTTTCAACATTTGCTATATTATTTCTGTTCTATTGTGAATAAAATACTGCCTGGTGTGATTTGAAAGTCATTGCGTTTTGATTTTATTCACAATTTACACTTTGTCCCAACTATTTTGGAATTGGGGTTGTAAATGGAGGACAAAATCAATGGCTATACTCATTGTTGGCGGATGAGGGGATGATAATATAAGACGGTGACAAGATGTGCAGCAAATGTTATTTCAAATATGTCAAAAAAACGACCACAACCAGACACAGACAATGACAATGACACAACTGATGATGTTACTACATCAAACAATGACATTGATGAATGCTTAGCAATATCAATGGCTTCTCAAAAATGGCTTGAATACACCATGTTACGGGTCTCACAATTTAATTACACTCGCACATTATTTAGCCAACTATATGAGGCAACTTTTGTGAAAATATCTTAGGTGTGTTTTCATAGGAACCTGGTTGTTTTTCAAGATGAACTTTATGTTTTGCATCAAGACAGGTGCATTTTTCAATGGGAAATTGTCTGAAACTTCTTCAGTTTTTCACATATATAATTATGCTTGTTATCTAAATGTCCGTCATGTTGTTGTGTAGCCATTAAAAATCATCCGGTTTTTCAGAACAATCATTTTTGGGTTTGAATATGGACTTTTTGAGGCCTTGCCCCAAAAAAAATCTTGAAATCACTAAATAGGTCACAGCTCACTTCCTGTATGCAAATATCACATTTCAAATCTACACTGAACAAAAATATAAACGCCCCATGTCAAATATTGATGCCACATGGAGTTAACAACTCGAAGTGAGCATATGCTGACTTTTACTTGTACAATAGGGATATTTCTCTTGATTTGTGTACCATTTTTTAATCCATCTCTCTGTCAGTGAGCAGTTGCTCAATTGAAGTTTCTGTTATAACAGTGACACAAGTAACTTATTACTTCAATGGCGAAAAGCATTAGCATGCTAGCTAGCAAATCATTCATCCCATTGACTAAAATAGACCACCAGATGCTGATGCTAGTGATGGTTAACGGTTACCTGCAGGACTGGTAATGTTACCATTGTAAAGATATTGATTGAAGCTTCCCAATAAACAGAATCTGACCAATTGCAACAGTAGAAAGCTGTATTACACGCGTGTAATATCAAACCTGTATGACATGGCTGTATTACACCAATTTTTAATCATTTACAGGATTTAAAAAATGCCATATGGACCCTATTGAGCCCAGGAGCAGACCTGCCCTAGTGTGCTGAACCACTTTACCACCTCAGTTCACCTAGGGCGGCCACCATCCATACCCACTTCTAACACTCCGACCTGAGGCATATAACAGCACAAAAACAGATCATGCACCCTTTGACGTTCAGAGTATGTTTTGTTTAGGTGGTCCTCTAATTCTGTTTTATAATGCTTTCACACCAGGATAGTCCGAGGACTCGGTTCGATTGGGCGGGGAATGCTGAAAAATTTCACACCTTCATTTGGTTTGATTCACTTTCACACTTCACTTTTCAAAGCGGACCAAACCGCCTAGACAACGTCATGCAGTTACAACAGCTGCTCATTTGGGGCAGTATTGCCCGAAACGAGCAATGACCAGGAAGAAAAAAGCATGAGGAAGAAGAAAACCCGACTCATCAAATAGCCAGGACCTCTCTTTGGTTCACTTCCTTTCTTTGGTTTGCTGGATAGTCTGTTTGCATTTCCCACTGTAAGCAAACCGCACCAGGGTTCTCTTGCAAGCGAACCGAGACCTACGTTTTCAGGCAGACCAGAGTTTGCTTGTTTGGTCTGCACCAGAGTTCGGATGAGCTTTCACACCAGCCCAAAAAAAGCGGACAACAATTAACCACAATAAAAGGGTTAAAACCACTTTGATTGGCTAGAAAAGGTAGTACAGTGCCTAGAAAAAGTCCTGAAAAAATCTTGGGGTTAGCTTTATTAGTTCTAGAGTTACAGACTGTTAAAAATGGAAAAAAATTGCAAATTTCGCCCACCAGGGTGCCATGCCCACTTTTTTGACCCCCCCAGAAAATCAAAAGTAGTGGGCTGATTGAACTTAACCTTGGCATGTCTTCATTTGGCACCCAAAGCAACGTTCTATCAAAGTTTAAAGAAAATCCATGACTATGCCCATGGGAGCCCTGGTTGACTTCATGTGGAAAGACCCTTAAGTAATTTTGACTTGAACTAACTGTAGAAGATCAATGTTGACCGAATTAAGATGAAAAAAAAATTCTCTCTTTCTCTCCAGGACAGAAACCTTCAAGGACGTAGACTGAACAGTGGTATTCTAGGAGCAACTGTGGCAAACCTATCGATTAGTAACCTAACAGACAAAATATTCATCAGGCTGAGGAACATTGAACCTGTCCCTGTAAGTTCTGTTCATCAAAGGACATTTTGACCTGAAAACCTCTTGTTGTAGACATATTACAGTTATGACAATAAATTATTGTACTTTTTTTGGCAGTAGTTGGCATTTTTTGTTTTGTTGGGCCTTTCTTCACTCACTGCTTGCAGGAGATTCACACTCCTTTCAATTCTGATATACACAATCAAAACAGACTTAATTTATCTTGTTAATCATTTATGGATTTAAAAAAAATGCCAGACTTAAAAACAGACTTAATTTCTCTTGTTCTCACAGGCAAACTTTGTTGCTTCATGTGTTTTCTGGGACTTCAGTTGGAATGGTAAGTTTTACTGTTTTTTTTTCTTTGCCTGTTTCTTTGAATAAAAAACAGCCCAGTTTTTGCATATTCAATTAATGTCTGTCAGTTGATATGAGTTTTCTGTTCTACTTCATGCATTTGTTTTCTTGGTACTATTTTCTGGCAGATGGATCCGGAGGTTGGAATCCAAGTGGCTGCTCAGTTGAAAACTCTACAAATGAAGAGACAAGCTGCAGCTGCAACCATCTCACCAGCTTTGCAGTGCTCTTGGTACATTTGTCTCAACCTGGCAATTTGAATGATATAATTAGTAAAATTTATCGACTTTCTCATATGTTCAAATTGCATCTCAGTCACAAGCTCGCTTAGTCTTTTAGAACTCATGAGTTTACACAGTTAATATTTAATTCCCATGTGTTAATGAACCATTTAGTGACAGCTTAGCAGACTCTGATGGATATGGAGTGATTTGTGTCTAACTGGCAACATTACCATTGCAGGATATTTCAAGAGAAGGCATAACAAATCGTGTACAGGCGGTCATCCTTACCTTCATCACCAATATTGGCTGTGGGATCTCTGCTATCTTCATCTCCATCACACTGCTGACCTATCTGGCCTTTGAGTTAGTAATTCAACCTCTCAATTCTTGCAGCACTTACCTCGGCAAGGCTATTCAATAACTTAATAGCGCAAAACATAATGATGCATACAGCCAGAGGTATAGCAATCTGTCCATTTATTTAAACATCTCAGTGGATTGGTCAAACCTTTAATCCTGTTCTATATTTATGCAACAAGTAAAATACTGCTCTTTCCACCGTAACAAAATTTGTATCAGTCTCCAACTGACATACAATTTTACTGTATGTTTCTTTGTTTGTTGCATTTTATTGCATAGGAAATTGCGAAAAGACATACCCTCTAAGATTCTGATTCAGCTTTGCACTGCACTGCTGTTGTTAAATCTCACCTTCCTGCTGGACTCATGGTTGGCACTATACCCTGAGGCCAATGGCCTTTGCATCTCTACTGCCTTCTTCCTGCACTACTTCTTGCTGGTGTCATTTACCTGGATGTGCCTGGAAGCAATTCACATGTACCTGGCTCTTATAAAGGTCTTCAACACATATGTGTCCAGATACATGCTGAAATTCTCTCTTGCAGGTTGGGGTAAGTCATCCATTGGCCCCACAGAATAGCATAGCTTTTTGGTATGAAGTTCAAATAGGTGTGGCAGTTCTGGTAAAAAAAAAAATAATGAAAGCGTATAACCCTTTCCTAAGGAGCCCGGGAAATGCAATGACATGAAAAAAATATAAGACATGGCCACGAGATATAAGTTGTTCCCTCGATTTAGCCATCTCGTTCCCACAACTTAGTTATTTTTCGTGGCCACAAAGTACAAGTCGTTCCCATGATTTAGCTATTTTGTGGCCACGAGATACAAGTCATTCCCATGATTTAGCTTTCGCATGGCCATGAGATACAAGTCGTTCCCTCAATTTAAATTAACAAAATTGAGGGAACAAGTTATATGTCATGGCCATGAGTTAACTAAATCGTGGGAAGGAGTTGTATATCGTGGCCACAAATTTGTTAAATTGTGGGAAGGAGTTAATTAAATTGGGGGAACGAGTTATAGCTCGCGGCCACGGATTAACTAAATTGTGGGAACTACTTTTGTCTCGTGGCCACATAATATATATATTTTTTTCACGTCATTGCACTTCCCAGGGTCTGTTCTTTCCCCTTCAGGGCCAAATGGAGCTCTTCTGTAATTCATGTAACCCGGCATTACCTCTGGGGGGAGTTGAGGTTGAAGAGGTTTTATTTTATTTTGGTACACATTTTGCTGTTTGTGTCTGTTTGCAATATTCCAACCATTTCTTTTTTTACTTTTTGTAACAATTGCTGACTGAATTTCTAGTCATTGTTCAATGATTTGTATGCAATGTTTGTAAAATTATTTCCTTTTACTACCATTAGGCATACCCCTCCTTGTGGTCATTATTGTAATTGCAATTGATAAAGGAAACTATGGACTAATTTCTTTTGGAAAGTTTCGTGATGGCTCCTCGGATGAATTGTAAGTCACATTTGTTATTCATAATCTATCATCAACTGCCATAGTCATTATTTATACTTTCTCTGGAAAATTAAGCAAATATGACTAACACGGTTCTTAGAATGCAATAACTGCAGGCAGGCCAGTAGAGAGTACAAATATCTGCCTACAATTTCAGTGAATGCTGAAGAGCTGAATTGACATACAAACCTATTTCAAAAAAAGTCGAGATGCCTGGTAAAATGTAAATAAAAATACAATGCAAAGATTTGCAAATCATTAAAATCCTATATTTAATTTAAGATTGCAATAAGTAGTACTAATAGCAATATATATATATATATTGAAATGGAGAAATTCTATTGCTTTTTGATAATATTTGCTCATTTTGAATTTGATGTTAGCAACACATTTCAAAAAAAAAAAATTGTGATGGGACAAAAATAGACTGGAAAAGTTATATGATGCTAAAAAAAAACCTACACCTGGTAGAACAACTCACAGCTAATTAAGGATTAAACCATACGTAAACAAGATCCAGAAATGCTGCCATCTTCCCTGGGCAGTATCTCATTTAACATGGACTGAGGCAAAGTGGAAAACTGTCCTGTGGTCTGACTGATGGAAATGTGGAATTCCTTACGGAGATCGTGGACGACGCATTCTCCGGGCTAAAGACGAGGGGGCCCATCTGGCTTATTCACTGCGCGCAGTTCAAAAGTCAGCATCCATAATCGTATGGGGCTGCCTAAGTGCACATGGGTAACTTGTACGTCTGTGAAGACACTATTAATGCTGGAAGATATATACAGGTTTTGGAGCAACATATTCTGCCCTCCAGATTTTTGCAGGAAAGTCCTTGCTTCTTTCAGCTAGACAATGCAAAACACCACATTATGCAAATATTACAACAACATGGCTCTGTAGTAAAAGTGTCTGGGTGCTAAACTGGCCTGCCTGCAGTCCAGACCTGTCACCAACTGAAAACATTTTGCACATTATGAAACGAAAAATATGACCAATGAGGCCACATAGTGTTAAGCAGTTGAAAGCCTATTTTATGCAAGAATGGGAAACAATTTACATTCAAAACTTCAAAACTTGGTCTCCTCAGTTCCCAAATGCTTACAAAGTGTCGTTGAAAGAAGTTATGTTGCAACTCAGTGGTAAACATGCCCCTGTGGCAACTTTTTAAAAAATTGTTGCTGGCACCAAATTTAAAATGAGCATATATTGTTTATAAAACAATAAGATTTCTCAGATTCAACATCTCATATGTCGCCTTTGTACTTTTTTCATTAAATTTGGAGTTTAAATGATTTGCAAATCATTGCATTCTATTTTTATTTACATTTTGCACAGCATCCCAACTTTTTTGGGAATGGAGTTGTAGGTGGAAGTACAGCACACAGTATCTGCAGCCACTGAAAGCATGCATAAATAGAGGGATTAATTGACTCCAATAATAATGAGAAACTCATCATAATCTAAGACTTCTATCAATTATTCATACTTATCTATTCGTCAGTTTATGTTTTGCTAAAATGGGGTGTTAAATCTGGTATCTTAAACCAATCCACTCAAAATAATCTCATCCTGACATCTTATTCACTGCACAATGCCTGACATTCCTTTCCTGCTTGGTCTATCATGCAGTCCACGCCAATAAGAATTGTCTTTTCTGCCATCTGTTGATTCACATTTGAGTGAGTGCTGTTTGCAGTCCATGTATACAAGCACTGGGATTCTTTTACAAATGGTGCATATAGAGGAATTAGTTTGCCAAACAGCGATGTTATTCCACTCTCTTCTTTAGCTGCTGGCTGGCGAATGATGTGGCCTTCTATTTGGCTGTAGTGACTTACTTCTGCCTGGTCTTCCTGGTGAATCTGACCATGTTTGTGGTGGTCATAGTGCAGCTCTTCCGCATCAAGCGCCAGAACCCCCACAACAGCCAACATCACTCCACACTGCAGAATGTGCGCAGTGTGGTTGGGCTCACCATCCTCCTCGGGCTCGCATGGGGCTTTGCTTTTTTTTGCATGGGGACCCGTCAACCTGGCCTTCATGTACTTGTTTGCCATCTTCAATTCCTTGCAGGGTGAGATGTCTACATCCAGTCTGCTCGCTCGCAGTGACACACTCAAACAGTTAGGCATACAGGATCATATCTCACATGATGCAGAACTTTCTTGTTAGCGCCCATGCCCAAATGAGTGCTTTCAATAATTTTCTGAAGCTTGCCTCGAGCAATAATTTTTTAAATAAATTAGTCTCTCACAGTACAGTATTCAAGAATATGCTAACTTTGCTTTGGCACACAGGCTTTTTTATCTTCATCTTCCACTGTGCCATCAAGGAGAATGTACGCCGGCAGTGGAGGGTCTACCTGTGCTGCGGAAAATTGCGACCATCTGAGAACACAGGTTTGACCACTGGCCTCATCCATATCAGGCAACACCTTAAAAAAAATAAAATAATAATAATAATAATCATAATAATACTTCATTGCCCAGAGAAGAGAATTTGTTTTGCATATGCAACAGTTGTGACAACATAAAAAATACAAACACATACAGACAATACACAGAAACAATGGAGCATTTGACAGCACTCACACAACCACAAAATAAACTACATTAATTACACAATTGACTGATGCCCTCAAATACACAAAAAAGGATAACGGACTACAGAACAATGCACAAAAATAAAAATTTTCATGCGATCAATATTGAATTAAATAACTTCAGATTAGATAGCACAAGATGCATTGTGCATTAATGCAGATAAATGAAGTAAAATAGCACAGCTTCCGTAATAAAAACAAGTGATAACCCAGGGAGAGAGCAACTAGTTTACTAATGATAGCTTGTGCATTCCCCTGCTGGATTATTGAACCCTTGTTACCCCCCAGTTCACTGAACTCTCTCAGGTCCCCCTTTCAACATCTGCTTGTCTTCTGTTGCCTCAGAGTGGAGCCGCACTGCTACCCACCGCAGGATAGCCAGCGAGCACAAAGTAAACAAGACAACTTTCTTCGGGTCTTCCAACTCCCTGCAATCAAGCAACACCTCCAGCAGCTCCTTCCTGGCCAGTGATAGTAACATACAATCCAATGGCATTGGTGAGATAAATACCAATGATATAAAGAGCTAGATATACTGGACCAAGAAAACCATTGCAGTTCAAAAGTATGCAGATACAATCAAACTATATTCTGCTGAAATGGATATGCACCATTGTAGATAGCTAGGGAGGAGTTACAAAAAGGGGTCTTACAGATCAGGAAATGCAGGTCAGAAAGAGATATACTTTATTGAAGCTCGTGGGATAATTTTTTCCTCTGCATTTGACCCATCCTACTGCTAGGAACAGTGGGCAGCACACAGAACAGTGCCCCGGGGCCAACTCCAGTTCTAAAGCCAGTTCCTTGGTCAGGGGCACTGGTAGGACTGTTCCTATAATGCATATTTTTCTGGGTGGGGGAAACCAGAGTACCCGGAGGAAATCTCACGCAAACACGGGGAGAACATGCAAACTCCACACAGAGAGACCCTTGCCGGCCGACCAGATTTACAGCAATATTTGTTAACTTGTGTCAATATTTTATTTTTATCTAAAAATTATTTTAAATTAAGTGTTTACGTTAAACCTAAATGTTAAATCTTAAATCTAAATTTCAATCTAAATGTTTAATGCTAAATGTAAATGTTGAATGCTAAATCTAAATATTAAATGTTAAATCTAAATAATAAACATTGAATGTAAATATTAAATACTAAATCTAAATGTTAAATGCTAAATCCAACTAGTAAATGTAAAATCTAAAGGTTGATAAATGTAAATGTTAAATCTATGTTAAATGATAAATTTAAATGTTGAATGCTAAATCTGAATAAAAATGTGAAATGTTAAAATTAAATACTAAATCTAAATGCTGAATGCGAAATGTAACATTTGCATTTAACATTTCTTATTTATATTTAGCATTTAACATTTAGATATTGTGAAGTTGGAGGCTGTGCGAAGAAAGTTGTCAAAAAACTCACTATTCCAGTTTGAGATCTTGCTCACTGTGATGACGTTTACTGTGCCAATGACTGAAACAGGTGACATCACTGATGACCTGCAGAAACACCAATAACTCCAAAAAGCCACGAAACTCATATTGCATTCAGGAGTTAATGCTGTAGAGGGTTTATCGAATATGGCTAGCTGGCTCTAAAACTGGAGAGCTGACGATGTACAGAATTTCCTTTACCTATTTTGAACTCAGAAAAGCCAGTTAATAAGCTCAAGGCGCCGCTTAATAACCCCTCATTTAATAATCCTAAAATGAGTGTAGAAACTATGTCATTCGAAAAAATGACTCAAAACAAAACTAAATCCATCTTCCACCATGAGACCTTGGGTAAAATAGAAAATTTGGCTATGATAATGAAGCCGGAACAAGACCAGGAGCTGCAATTTGAGAATGAAAAAAGTCTAACGTTAAGCTTCTAATCTCTGCAAGTCAAAAGGATGAATAATTCACTAGCTAGCATGCTAACACTTTTTGTCATTAAATTAATAAATTAAAGTTTTGAAGTCAACTTTTGCACGTATAACTTTATATTTGTTAGCGAACAGCTTTAGCATGCTACCCAGTGAGCTGTGCAAACGGGGATCTGCATGGGCCATGCTGTTTGTTGAGTATTCTCATTCTCATATTGAGAATGAAAGTTGCTTGTTGTCATCATGTGTGTGGGCTACCTATTTTTGGACACCTTCTCATCGCAGCTTAATAAAACTCTCAGTAAGTAGTTTCAGTGCACCGTATCACGTTGTTCCTTTTCCCCCAGTGATGTGAAAAATGTTTGTTTTCCTCAACTTATGGAAATAATTATTCTTTGACAACATCTTGTTTTCCAAATTTTTCAACAGTTGGAACACCTCCTGCTACATCACATCTGCTAACTGGCAAATTTGGGTCAGTCTTCATTTTGTTTTCAGAAATCTCCACTCAACCTCAATATAAGGCTCATTTTTGAGAAAAAGCGGCAAATTTGGGGCATTTAATGAGCAGGATACTGTTCATAGACTGTTTTGTCAGACACATACAAGATTATTTTTTGTTTGAAATAATTTGATGAATTTGCACTTTAAAGAAAACCAGCAATCGACCAGGTTTTTGTTTGTCAATCGCGTAATGGCTCTGTTCTGCCTCAAGATAATAACACGCCAACAATGTGCCTGATCACACCTCAATTAAAACCGACATGCCCATCAGTGTTCAGTTTGACATAAGTACATTTGCTATTCAAGCAGCCTGAGTGCAGGACAGGAGAACAACAACTCTGTCAGCCATAAACTAGTAAAGACACTTGTGTTGCACTTGGCGCCACTTTTTTATATATATATGTGTACACACTATATATGAGTTTTTGTCCCCGGACTTTTCATCCCCATGGACTTTTTGTCCCCAAACTCTTCGTCCCTTAGGACTGTTCGTCCCTGGACTTTTCATTCCCTTAATGATAATGAAACGTGCCACCCTTGTTGACAAACAGAGGAACGGAAGGACGACGGACGGATCACCATAATATAAGGGTTAGGTTTAGGGTTAAGGTTATAATTCAGGAAGAGAGCAAAGCATTACTGAGGACAAACAATCCAGGAACAAAGAGTCTAGGACGAAAAGTCCAAGGGACGAAGAGTCTGGGGACAAAAATTCCTAATGGATGAAAATTCCGGGGACGAAAAGTCCAGGGACATTGGGCTCTATCTTTCACACTGCCTTACCATTGCCACTACCCGCAACCCGTGAATTACGCATTTAGCATTTTCCACTATCCCTAAACGATATCTTGCAGCCACACTACCCGCTATGCATTATGCTGAATCCTTTATTTGCGCCTGGAGGTGTGCCCGCGGGCGTGTTTATGCGCTTTCCCTACAATTGCTATCTTGACCACACACGTTAGAGAAAGCGTATAGCGGGTCCTAAAACCACCCGCTACCCGCATTTGGGCTTTCACAAGAGCGCTATGCACTAGCACTCAGCAACGGAAATTTTTTTTCCAGCGAGAGCGGCATTTCAGAACTCTCTTGCGAATGAAGGTAATTTTGGTGACAAGTATGTACACCTGTTTTTGCAGCACAGTCACGCAACTTGCTGTAAAAAAAAATAGACAGCTGTCCGATTGGAAAATGTAACCACGAACGAAACGAAACGAAACCACGTACTTGTCACCAGAATTACCTTCATTCGCTGAAGAGTTCTGAAATGCCGCTCTCACTGGGGAAAAAAAAAGTTACATCGCTGAGTGCCAGTGCATATACCTAATTTTATTTTTCTAAAATGGGATTTTGTTCTAGGCTTCATTTCAGACGGGAGAGGGAGTTGGAAGTGCATGGCGAAACGCATTTTTTTTTTTTTTTTTTTTTTTTTGAAGTTTCCATCACAAAAGGGGTAGGCTTGATTTTTTTTTTCTTTTACTACATACCAAACATTAAACAATACGTCAATGTCAAATAATAATAATAATAATACAATTCATGATTAACTTAACAAAAACAGATCCTCCCCTGACTGGATTTGACCTCATGCACGGGCAATTTAACTTCGTCAACGGAGAAACGTGGCGACCTTCCTCTCTCCATCACGGGTTTCGGTTTGAGGATCTGGGATAGCGCAGCCTGCTCCGAAAGGCAGTGGCACCTGGCACACTGATTGGTTTAACTGGCGTAACGCCCAAAGCACGCCTATGCATAATGTAACGGGTAGCGCTGGTGTTTTAGGGATATAGGCAGGTGTGCAAGATAGCAACTTTCGCGGGGGAACGCCTCTTACGCAATGCGGAATCCCCAAATAACGGGTTTGGGGACTCTGGCGTAAGATAGGGCCCAAAGAGTCCTAGAGCCAAGACGCAGCCTAGGGGGCAAATTAATTTAAAAAAAAGAAAAAGTAAACATTCTGTGAACAGCATATTTCATTAGATAGTGATAGATTTTTATTTTGGTTTGGTACTCTATCACTTGGAGTTTGAAAGGATACAATGGCAATGAGATTTAAGAGCCGACTGGCAGAGGACCATTTATAAAATATTGCACCTTTTGGCTTAATCGGTACAGGTGGTGCATTGCGGTCCAGTAGTGACCAACTCGCCTCGGGTTCTAATCCGAACCATGCCAGTGCCAGGTGTGGCCTGTAGCCCTTTGAATGCAGCACATAATTGGCTTCATGCGGTTGCGGATATTGGTAGACAAACAGTTGGTTAGGGCCTGCATTGTTCGTTGCTCAATTACCTTCTGTTGGCCAGCCAGGCGCTCATTAGTAATATTCCAAACAAGCACATATTCGGGTTTGCTTTACCCTTGTTCTGAGCTTGCGCTCTCCAAAGATGGCAGTGACTGCTTGAAGTCTGTGGTACATAGACATCCACAGACACAGGGTATCTTCCCTGGTGATGCCATCTTCAGTTCCTGCTTGTTTTGGCGACTTTCCTGCCTTCTGCCTTCAACAGTCCGGTTCCATAGTGAGCTACCTGATAAATATCTACAGCATTTATTGACTCATGAAATGCAACATATGTTATGGGCTTTTTGGAGTTTACAACATTTTTGCTGATCATTGGTGATGTCACTGGTTTGGTCACTGGCACAAGAATGTATACATTTTTACTGTGAGCAAGATCCAAGATCAGTATATTTACCTGTGGCATGATCCTTTAGCTCTTTGTGAAGGGGCGCAACTGATATAGCAAGGTGCTCCAGATTTTGTATTTGGCTTTACACTTGACCCCATTGACAGGCAATACTCCTTGCTTTAGATTATCGCCATTTTCCCTCTTTTTAAGGTATGTATACCCCTGACATCACCACTGTGCAGACTCTGGCTTCAAATGTGCAAGATGGCAGCGTCGTTACAAAGGATATTTTGCCTCGATTCTTGTATGGTGCCAGGAAGTGGAGAGGCATCGTCCATCTCTATATATGGTCAATGGTACAGACCTACGCCAGGAATAGGTGTGACAACATGGCCGTGGCTCCCTCCTCTCAATGAGAATGGCCAAAATGTATGTCAATCAATGTTTTAAAAGTCAATGAATGTTTTTCTGAATACACAGACTAGTCTTTAAGACTAGGTGCGCACTTAACAAATGCAAATTATGGATGTCAAATAAGACCGCCCACTTCATCCCAAACCAGCCCAAAATATGTCCACCAGCATAAAGTTAAAGGTAAAGTTATTTCAATCAGGAGAGACTCGAGTGAAATCAAGAAAAATCCTAATATGCGCTGAGCATAAGTAGAATTCAATTCAATTCAATTTTATTTATATATCGCTTTACATGGAGAAAAGGGCAGAGCCCAGACTAATCCCTAATCCCCGAGTAGCAGGCAAAAAAAACTCCTTGTAGGGAGAAAAAGACTCGAACGGTGGTGAGAAAAAACTCCTCATTGAGAAGAAATCTCAGGAGGAACCTGGCTATTCTGGGGGAACCCATCCTCCGCTGGCTGAATAATAAATTGATGGAAAATTAGGTATGAGAGGATCAGGACAGCAGGAAGACAGCAGTCAGCATTAACATGCTTAAAATCAGACAAGTCTTTGGCGCTTGGACTCTTCGGGAAGACTCGTAGAGCAGGAGCACGGCTCAGAGCAGCAGCAGGAAAATCCCCCGAAGAGTCCAGACACTGGTGGCGGTGGAGGCTGAAGGCTGGTGGAGCTGGAGCAGCAGTACGGAAGGTCTGATGGAGCAGGGGGGCGTTGGGGAGGAGGAGGGTCAGCGAACGGCAGCATGAACGAACTAGAGCAGAGAAAAATGACATTTTTTAAAAAGACAGCAATATAACGATTGGCTCACGATGCGACTGAGGTGTGCCACGGTTGGATGGAAGAGATCAGCTGCTACACCAGCTGAATGCTCAATTGACAGCCCCAGACATTGACTGCAGAGGTTTATGGGCGAGCACGCGAGTGAATGGAAAGAAAATAAACGGAGTTGACGTGCGCGAGAGAGAGAGTCTTCCTGACTGAACTTTCGCTAAGCTTCATTATTTTTATTGTTTAAAATCAGCATTTCCTTAACTTTGATTATGTAAGTTGGAATGGAATTACTTAAAGCCCCCGTCACACTTATTCAAAATCAGCAAGAATCAAGCAGAACCAGCCAGATTGAAGAATTCGTGCAACATTCCAGCGGGAATTTCAAATTGACCAAAATTCTTACAACTTTGAAAGAATTCAGTTTGAATACTTAGAATGCACTTCGAACCCGCCTCAATGATTCTTGCACATTCTGGGTGTAATAGCTCTCGAATGCAGCTTGAATGTAGTTGGAACACAGTAGGAATATTTAGAATGCTGCCAGAATGCAGTCAGAATATTTAGAATACACTTCGAATGCCGTACAAGTGTGGCTCAATTGCTGCCTGAACTCCACCCGAAGTCTGGTTGGAAGTTGCCTCAAATGCTGTACGAATTCACCTCGAATGCAGTCAGAACGCTCCCGGAATGGCCGCCGAATATGGTTGGAACGTCCAAGAATTCAAACAGAATGCAGCTCGAATACTCAGAATGTACTTAAAATGTAGCACGAGTGTCCCATATGCGTTGATTAATTGCTGACTACAGCAGGGGAACGTAAATATGCCACTAAAACTGACGCTGAATGCGTGAGTTAACAGGTATGCGTTATTAATGAAAACTGGCCACACCTGATAATGTTGAGAGTTTTCGGAGTTTCTGTAATGGTAATTTAAATGAATGATTGAAAACAGGTCATAACCAATCATTATTTTTAAGCCAGTTCACCAGCCGCCACTGATTCCAGCGGCAATCGAAAGATTCTAACGGCATTCGAGGCACATTCCAGCTGAATTGTTTTAATATCGAAATAGATTCCTGCAGCAATCGAAATGCATTCGAGGTGCATTCTGGCTCATTAGAGGCGCATTCTGACAGGATTTGATGTGGTTTGCCGTTTTGATTCTCCCTCAAATGCGATCAGAATGTTTTGAATGCTGTTGGAATGCCGTAAGAATATTTATAGTGCGGTCAGAGCGCAGTTAGAATACACTTCGAATGGCGTTCGATATTTCTCCACTTTGAATGCACCTGGAAAGTTTTGAGCATGAGCAAAACATTTGGGCCGGCCACAAGAACAGGCCGAATATTTGGAATGCACTCAAAATGCAGTCAGAATTTTTAGAACGCACTTTGAATATCCAGGAATATACAAAGAATTTTTATTCCGATGGCATTCCGGCTCATTCCGCCTCTAGTGTGACTAGGGTTTTATGAAAGTCTGACAGATTAGGTGCTGTTAATGTAAGAATAAAAACATTAAGAAATTAGCAGTATTTCACGTATTTATGACTATAATTTTTCTGTTGCTTATTCATTTACACTACAACTTGTGTTACTCAACAGTTTATGAATACAAATTTCCTTACGCATCAAGGCGGATTTGCCCCTTGAATGCCCATGAGGGTGTTGGTCCTCAGCTCCAATTGTGGCTTTGGCAGCCCCCATGCCCCCGACCTCTTTCACTCTTTTTTGTCAGACCTCTCATGATCAGTTGGATTCCGACCTGGTGATTGACTCAGCCAACAGAACAAGAAATGTGTCATTGTCAAATGAATAATGCTGCTCATTGCAGATGTGTGCCCATCTTAAAGTGTCTTCACCTGTTGTAGGTGGTATATATGAAGACAGGCAGATCTCTGCTCTGGAAGAAACCAACGGAGATGTGGTCCTGAATGACATTCACAGCCGACACAGAGCACCATTGGCGCAGTGAACTTTGAGAAAGACAGCTTGCACATAAGTGTGTGCCAGTAGGCATTTGAAATTGTTTCAAGGTTTGTATGAGCTATATTATGAGCTAGATGTCTACTGTATGTCACAGGAATCAATGTAATACATTCACAGTATGTAAACTGTATGTAGAAAAGATCAACATTGCTGCCGTTGCTCTGTAGCTAACTGCTGAACAGTCAGTATTTCCTAGTTTAAGAGCTGTTATGTTTCTGTCATTGTATCATACACATTAGGCATACATATCTAACTATACTCACCTTAATTTTTTATTTGCACATTTTTTATATTCCTGCTTTTGTTTTATTAAAAAAATACCACATATTACATAGAGGATACCAAATAGTCTGAGTAATATATGTTTTTGCATGCACATATATGTTTGTGCAAATTTCCATGATTAATCAATGCATTGTTTAATCTAATTAAGAAATCTGTCAGACTAATGTAATCAAGTAGTCAATCAGACTAAACCCTACTAACAAATTGAGTATCTTTTTTTCTTTTTTTTTGATTCAAGCCTTTGTTGCATAGAGCTTATTAAAGGAAGCAACCCCCCCCCATCATGCAAGAAAGTGTTAAAAGCTGTTGCATGTCTTTTTCTGAAATGCACACAGTATGAAGACTCAAAGGTAATCTGATACATTGTGTTTGTGTACATGTAGTGTGTATCATAGGCACAGCGTAGAGTATCAATGTATATTTACTGAGTGATGTGACTGCATTGATACGTTGTTGATTAAATAATATGTTGAACCATAATGTAACACTGAGCTGTTTCCAGCTTCATGCATCCTATATTGTTGCTGGTGCAACAGAAATAAGAAAATATTTGCATACAGCACTGTCTAAGTCTTAGGCATGTTTAAAGCAATTTTGTAGCACAAATTAACTAAGGAGAAATGTAAAATGTGATGATGTAACATGTTACGCACAACAGGTCACGTTCTTACTGAGATGGTTCTCAACATCGGTCCTGAGTACCCACTGTGTAAATTGTTTTTTTTCCCCAACCACATTTGAAATCCCAATTTTGAGCAGCTGTTAATTTTACTTAATGAGGTCCTTTCTATGCTCAAAAGGATTTGTTCCCTCTTTGTGACATTTTCCAAAATTGTTATCACTATCTGCTATGTAGGATAAACATTGAGCTTTATAGCAAACATTTGCAAGAAGGGTACGCATTATTCAACTGACCAAATTAAAGACGATGGTCTTTTTCCCCCTATTACCCTCTGCAATTTTGACTCTATATCAGTTGCCTTGTCTTTTAATTTGTCGTAAACTACCAAATGGCTATTTTTAGTGACGGTGCATTCACAATTTAAAAATTAGAAATCAATTAATTCTTTAATTTCAACAGTTATTATTCCCCTATTTTTTCAAAGAAAAAACATTTGTAATGGAACAGTTATCTCAATATGGAACTCTTCAGGGCACACATAGCTATGTAAACACAATGAAGGTTTTGAAGTGGCCTAGTCAAAGTCCTGACTTGAATCCATTCAGATGCTGATGAATGACCTTAAACAGGCAGTTCATAGTTGAAAAGGCTCAATTTTGGCTGTATTAAAACAATTCTGCAAACAGTGGGCCACAATTCTTCCACAGCAATGTAAAAGACTAATTTCCAGCTATCACAAATGTTTGATTGCAGTTGTTGCCATCAAGAGTGGCACCACCAATTATTAGATTTTAGGGGGGCATTTTTTTTTTTTTTTTTGCAAGGTTGATGTAGGTTTAAAATAACTTCAGATGATGAAATGAGCATTTAAAAGCTGTATTTTGCGTATACCTGCGTTGTCTTAGTCTTCTATTAAAAATAGTTGGATGATTTGAAACATTTTGATGCAAACGTGAGAGAGTTAAGCAAAAATGGATGAAATCGGGAAGGGAGCAAATACCTTTTCAGAACGCTATTCAGATGGTCCTCAGGACTTAGACTGCTGGCCTAGTGCACCAAATCCGTTGCGTTCAGTGGCTTCATTTTCCTTTGTCGTTGCTAAAGTTTCATCTCTGAAACTGCCTGCTGTTGTTGGACAGAGAACAATACTGTTGTACAGCCTGCTCAACACTAGAAGGCAGCACCTACCCTCCAACAGGAAGTATTTTCATCATTTCTCATTAGGCACATTTGAATACCCAGGCACCTGAGCTGTACAGTCAAAGCTGAGGTTGCTAGTCGTCTTCAAGCTTACAGATGAAGAGCTAGATCTCTGTAGAGAACAATACATAAAATAAACAATTTATAAAATTAAAATTAATGCTTTATTAGTTGTTGTTTTTTTTTTTTTTAAATATAAATGCCACCAATACAAAGGTAAAGTTCTGTCTTTGAGGTCTTGCTCGGGCAAAGTTACGCTACGTCATGGGTAAACAAGGTCAGTAGATGGATGAGATGGTGGCCCAACAGCAGTGGCACACACTCGCACAGTGACCTTTATAGATGGGCGAGCAGAACACCCAGCCCCCACCCCACAAACCGCCAACTCAATGTACACTTCTGCTGTTTGTTTCACCAGTCAGACCAAAACGTACTAATTCATGATTTTGTACCGTCTTTCATTCCTGGCTAAAAAAAGTATTAGGAGTATTCCTTTAGAATGAAAATGAAGGAGGGACATATTTTACAAAATAATTTCTATGGCAGTCTTCAAAATATTAACAATTTTCTGACAATGACACTCTACAATGACGATGCAGAATCCTGTATTTTTTAGCCTCAATATGGTCTTGCACAGAGCACCCTGCATCTTAATTAATAGAATATAAAGGATATTAATATGATAACTACAAAGGAGAACAGAATTAAAAGGCTGCAGGATTATGTTACATGGTTAACTGTAAATATGCAAATTGAATATTATAGGTGGACTAGGCAAAGGAAAGAGAAGACTAGGGCTACTGACAGGAGTAAGGAGGATACAGGACTATCTTACAGATGTGAGGTAGGCCAGTCTGTGACAGTAGTGCAAAATTGGAGTCCTCATGTCCTGTTTGTTAAAGGTAGCAGTAGTGTGTAAATGAATTGATTGCAGCATATAACCCTCATCTAGCCTAGTTTAATGAACTGGAAGCTAGTTTTATACTGCACTTGTCATAAGGTTAGCCTGCTTGCTATTGAGCTGCTAATTAACCTAACTTGAATGATCTACCATTACTTTTAGAATAAACACATTGATGGCCCAAGATATATCACTTGGTCAAAATCTAGCTTGCTATAGTTAACGAGAACAAATAATTGCAAGAGTCATTTTGTGAACAATTAATGGTAGGCCTACTTGCATGTCTTTTTTATGTGGCTGCACAATACCCCTCTCCCAGCAGAGTGCACCACAAAATCCACAAAATCCTTCACAGCGTGAATGCAGGGATAGGCAGAGATAATCATTGAAGTATTTCTAAGTACAATTTCCACACACGACTGCAGTCTTTTAAGGCGCATTTTTGCGCGCATGCAGCATAGCGCACCTAAAAAAAAAAATTCAGGTGAGGAAAAAAAGCGCGCACCTCACAAAAACAAAGCTTGAAAATAATGTGTGCCTCATGGAAACTAGACTGGTTCCATCTCTATCGCTACACTCTGCTTGTAGACACTCCATTTGATGCAGAAGGGTAGCGCCAGCAGTGTTTTGTAGTGGCAAAGATGGGAACAAGTCTACGCGAAGACTGGGAAACCAAGTGCGAGAGCAGTGACGTGCCGTCGAATGTCAGTTAGGGAAGGCAGAATCCTCACCGTTAAACAAACGATAACTCTATTACTTTGCTTGATTAGCAATCTGAAGATTGATTAACTAATTTACAAGACTAAATGGCAGAATGGCGTGCCAATACCATCCACGACATTATTGCTCAGTGCATCGAACTTAAAATGCTCACGAGACAGCAAGTTTGTTCATATTTGCTAAGAGGAAGCTAACGCAATGGCATTAACAAAAATTAAAACCTTTCTTATGCGGTGTTCAATGTGTGTTCAATATGTTTATGATAATATTTCCCCCCTTAAACAAGTACTTTTTAATGCAAGTTTTAAAAAATAGGGAGTTTATTTTCAGTCTTCTTTCATAATCCGATAAACGAAAGATCAGAACAATATACAGAATTACCGAGAGAGTTGAGATTTTTTCCTAATTAATCAAGATTTACTTCCTTGCAGTCTCGTATCAAAGCATAAAGGTAAATTAATCTTTTTGTCACTATCACCTCTTAATCATTACAGGCTTAATTGACCAGAAAAAAGGTCAAATTGACAACTGACAATCAGGCATAGTACGTGGAAACAGGTTGACAAAATCTAGCGATAAAAAAGGAGAAGTCACTGCCTAGCCTGACCACACGTCCCTGTGCGAGAGATACTTGTTCTGTGATTGGGCAACCCGCACCACGTGACCCAAAACTGGGTTTTCTGTAGGGCCCGTGTGCACGCATGTGTTGCTCACATAGACGGCGTCAAACGTTACTTGCGCTCACCCTCAATTGTCTTGGACCCCTCATCTCATGATCAGTTTTGGTTGCTGTCCGGAATCTGTCACGTACAGGCTGTAACCAGATGTGGCGCTCTTGAGCTGCCATCGTCACTCGTGGCTGCCCTAAGTGGGGTCGGTCAGTGGCAGTGCCTGTGTTCCATTCTCGGATAGACGCCGACTGATTGTTGAACGGTGACAGTGCAAATGACGCACCACCTCTCAGGGGCTGAGATCTGCCCGTAACATGCCAAAGGCTCTTTTTCTCTCTCCTGTGTCACAAGCCGTTCCATTTTCTTGATGCAGCAGCATTTTTCAGTTTTTTTTGTTGGCTTTATGTAGGCTATTGACCACACCAAAAAGAACAAGTCAAGTGTCGCTGTACACATCAAAAACAGCTCAATGTTTGTTATTACTGAGGTGCTTGGCGCGTGCACGTGGTGCGCGTCAGGATTACAATACCATGTGCTTTTCTTTATTTCCTCTCGTGCCTCACTGGAAAAGCAATAAAAATCAATCGATTCTTCAATTTGCCGCAAATACAGTACATACCTCACCTGTGCGTTTTTAATGGCGCTGAGTATATATACTAGGAAATAATGTCCCACAGACAGTATTGCTTGCAACAATACTCAGTAACATACTAAGAATAAGGAGACTTACTTGATATCATTTTTGTAGAGTGAACAAAGTCTAAAACTGCTGACCTCTAAAGAGCCATTTTGATAACCATAGTCATTTTGTCATGAGGCATAGTTTATAAAATATTGCTGTTTATAAAGAAATACCCCCAAAACTTGGTCTATTAAATGTATTTTTTTTATTTTTGCTACATACATATTACTACAAGGTTGGAGATTTGGATCTCTGGACGTAGGCTTTTAGGTGGCATCCAGCATACATCTTCTTGAGAGTTCTGCCTGTGCAGAGATCTTTCACCTGGTATGTCCCATTTTCCTTGGCCTTGACAATTTCCATGGGTCCTTTCCAGGGATATTTACACTTGAAGACCACAATGGAAAAATCATCAGTCACATTTCCAAGTTGTGGAAAAATGATTAATCAAAAATTCAAAACGATCTTAGAAACAAAGCACTGAAAAAATATGCAAAAAAATATTTAAAAAAATAAAATATTATAATAGCATATAATATTATTAAAAATATTATAATAATATAAAATATACAAAAATGCAAAATTTGGAGTCTGATCGTTTTTCTTTTGTGGTCTTCACTTGTCTCCTTTTCTGTCCGCTAGTTTCATGTTGCGCAGCCACACTTTCTTACCAACTGGCAATGCCTAAAATATATATACAACACTATAGAAAATTATATGAAATTGATTTATTTTTATACATAGACCTACCCTTTCCTGATAATTGGAATAACTATATATCTACTTAAATTCTCTGCACAACATTCCTTCTGTGGATTAACTCTTTTATCAAAGTTTGCTGTCCATAATTGTTATGTAATGGGGCAATATGTACAGGGGGGACAAAAGCGACTGTTACTGCTGTAGCAGTAAATAAAGTCCCCAGGAAATTATGTCTTCACTACTTATTACTTAAAATAATTTTTTACCCAGTGGGCATAATATTTACTAAGAAAATGTCTAGGATATAATGTCCTATGCAGGCAATTTGTCCTATTCTGGCATAAAAATTCCTAGAAAATAATGTCCGTGGGGTTCAATTAACCAGGAAAAAATATCCCTGGAGATATGGCCTAGGAAAAATGTCTGGGGGACAAATTTGACCGGGAGACATAAATGCCTGTTACACCGGTTTCTGATTACATGCGCAGGCATGTTCATTTTTACAAAAAAAAAAAAAAAAACCACGGCAAATTTGAAATCTGAGAAATACGTGACCACTGTGTCTAACTGTGGACTTAGCACTATTAAATGCCAACACTGCGATGCAGACATGGTTTATCCACCTCATTTCCAGCAACAGGAGACGAGAGCAACTGCAATTATTACCACCGCCAAGGAGGTTATGTAATCGTTGAAATCTGTGTGTTTGCTTGTTAGTTAGTTAATTTGTTTGTTAGCAACATTACGGAAAAACTAATGGACGGATTTACACGAAATTTTCACAGTAGGTGGGAATTAGTCGAACTTAGATGTCATTAGATTTTGGACTAGATCCGGAAGGGATTCTGGATCCAGGAATTTTTTGAAGGATCTTTTAACATTGCGAGATAGGGCACTTTTTAACATTTTGGCAAATAACTTGAAAAATACAGGGAGTTATTTGTTACTAAAATTCAGGGGAATACATCTCCATGAGGGGTGCCACATACAAGGACATGATCCGGATCTGAAGATTCTTCTGGATCTGATGGGCGTAAATCTGGATTTTCAGAGGGGTCATAATAAAGGAGTGATTGTATCATTACAAATGGGGATAGAAACATCCCTGCAAAAAATGTGCTATAGGAATCCTATAGGACAGTTCAATAGAATTCTATAGAACTTCAGTACCTCGAGTCCTATAGAAAAAAGTTTGATAGAAAATTTCTATAGGAAACAGTTCCATAGAAAATTTCTATAGAACAGCTCTTGTAGAACCCCCCCCTTTCTTTTTGGCATCTTCAATCCCACCCAAATCTGGAAGGCAACAAACAAAGCAACAATGTTATATTACCCTTCCCAATTTGCATCACTCTAATGCAATGGCCAACTGTTTGCTTCTCTGTCCAAGGCTCAAACCGAGATCCTTCAGCTCCGCAACATGGTGCTTTAACCGAGTGAGCTATCTGGCAACTCAGAAACTGACTATTGTACTTGATCCTGATCAATTTGAATTGCTTTGCTGAACCCAACAGATGGCCAGTTGTTGTCGTATATCCCAGGGTCTTAGGGAATTCAAAAGGAACTGAGTGCCTTCGCTGAAAAGGAACGCCATGTTAGTTATCCTGTTAGGTGACCATGATACATGTATAAAGATGGTAAGAATAAGTCTTAGCAGACCTCAGATTGTATTCAAATTAACTCTAAATCTGCATATAATCTGCAATCACATGCATGTAAATGGAAAGGAATAAATTGATTGAATTTTTAAAATTAAGGGAAAAGTTCAAAAGCTCAAACTTTCAACATAATTCTGTCTTTGTAAGCAAAAGAGGAACACAAGTTTTCCATCATAGCCTTCATCATAACCTTCATCATAGCATAATAAAGTTGTAATGCCTTACATTTATATTTTTGAATTGCTGCCGAGGAAATGGAAAGAGGTGTTCATATACCTTAACTGAAATTCTGCTAAGGTGTGTGATCAGTCAGTCAATCAATGGTCTGATCAGAGAATCAATGAGTTGGTATGTGCCTGGTACCCCATGTGCTTATAAGCACACCTTAAAGTTAAAAGGGACAAGATTTCCCTTGAACGTACACCTGTTTTTGCAGCACGGTCATGCAACTTGCTGTAAAAAATAGACTGCTGTCTGATTGGAAAATGTAAACGGACGAAACCACATACTTGTCACCAAAATTACCTTCATCATAGCATAATAAAGTTGTAATGCCTTACATTTATATTTTTGAATTGCTGCCGAGGAAATGGAAATAGATCTTCATATACCGTAACTGAAATACTGCTAAGTTGTGCGATCAGTCAGTCAATCAATGGTCTGATCAGAGAATCAATGAGTAGGTATGTGCCTGGTACCCCATGTGCTTATAAGCACACCTTAAAGTTAAAAGGGACAAGATTTCCTTGCTACTTCAGTATAGTGGATATCACTGCATATTGCACATTTTAATACCATTAGTCCAGTCTCTCACTTCTAGAACCCGGGTACACATAAGGTAAATTGACCCTTCGACAGAGCATTGCAAGGAATCATAAGATTTATTTTTATTTTTATTTAACCCTTATTTAAGATGTCTTTCCCATTAAGCTTTTGTTCTATTAGAAGGTCCTAAAGACCATCAAAGTCCTATAGAACAGGTTTTTCAACTAGGGTGTTCTACAGGAAGGTCTTAAAGAACAGCAATAATCTTATAGGACTTTCTTTTCCATAGAGGTGCTCTATAGGTTTCTAGCAAATTCCTACAGAACACACAGAAAATCCTACAGAACATGCTGTTCTACTAAAATGTTCTATATATACTATTCAAAAAAAGTAGGGGATATTTTATTTTGAGATCAAAATTTTCACATATACAAAGGGATACGAAACCATGTTGTATAGTTCCTTACTGAGGAAGCATTTCCAAAGAAATTCATCACCCAAACACATCAATGACACTCTCACGATCTGCACGGGATGCTATTGATGATCAAGGGGGTTGTGCCACAAATTTGCATGACTCTGAATTGGAAGGTTAGAGCCACTGTAAAGGAAGATTTTGAAGAGAAAGCATCAGATTATCAGTGGTTGAAGTCGTTAATTAAACAGAGACCATGCGCCGTCTAACACAGGAGGAGAGGTTACGTGCCCTTGGCATGCTACAGGTTGGCACAAGACAGGTCGTTGTGGCAAGGGCAATGAATGTTTCCCAGTCTGTCATCAGCAGATTATGGTCAGAGACATCGTGCTACAGGGTCTGTTCAGGATAGACCACGATCCGGTCGACCAAGGGCAACAACTCAGGCTCAGGACAGATTCATCCGCACTATTGTCTTGAGAAATCGTATGGTAACAGCAAATCAGATAAGGTCTCAACTTCAAAGGGATACTGGCTTGATAGTGAGTGGCCAGACCATCAGGAATCGTCTGCACAGATTTCACTTACACGGCCAACGTCCTCGTGTCATTCCCTGTTTGAGGGATCGTCACATTAGGGACAGACTCCAATGGTGTCGTCATCATCAACGCTGGGATAATCGCCGATGGAACAACGTAATGTTCTCAGATGAGTCGAGGTTCACTGTGGACTTCCTTGACAGACGCAGGAGGGTTTGGCGCCGGCGTAACGAACGCGTTTCCATGACGTTAACGTCATTAGACATGATCCGTATGGGGGTGGATCTGTAATGGTGTGGGGAGGCATCACTGCTGCGGCAGAACAGACTTGCATGTTGTTGCTGGACGTGTCACAGGGCAGTACTACCGGGACAACATCTTGGCACCCCCATGTTGTGCCGTTTGCACGTCGTTATGGCCGCCGTTTCATTTTCCAAGATGACAATGCCAGATGTCATAGGGCCAGGATCGTTACAGATTACCTCCAGCAGCAGAATATCACCACATTACCATGGCCAGCACTCAGTCCGGACCTTTCCCCATCGAGCATGTCTGGGACATGCTTGGACAGTTACGCCCAACGCCAACGTCAACAACCTCCTGCCAATGTCCAAGAACTTGCTGCAGCATTGCAACAGGAATGGAATAACGTTCCCCAAAATGACCTGGGACGTCTCGTTAGGAGTATGCCACGCCGAATTCGAGCTTGTCTAGCCAACCGAGGGGGTTTTACCCGCTACTGACTCTGTTTCACAATGGTGGTAAATTTGCTGTGTGACCCTGTGTTTGTGTCGACCCTTATTCTGGAGAATCTGTCCTTTACTGACTGTACACAGGGTTTCGAATAAATTGACAAATGTTTCCTTAATGTTTTTATGTCATTTGTTTCCTTCCTGACCTCATGATCTGCATTTCATGGTACTTGTAAATCCAATATCCTCTACTTTTTTTGAATAGTTATAGTTCCATTGATGTTCTATAGAGTTCTATAGAATTCCATAGAAGTCCTATAGAACATTTTTTGCAGGGGACTCTGCCATCACAAGCACCAGTGAGCGCTTCAAGCTGATGGAATCATTTCACAGTCTGTTTGACTTCATTTATGGAAGAGAGGAAATGAAAAAGGAATTGGAAAGTCACACACCGAAAGACAGCTGCGTGAACATAGAAAAAACACTCAGCGATGTGGATGCTGAGGGTCTTGTGCGCGAGATTTTGGCTGATGTCACCGCCGTGCTGGAAAAAGAAACAACTGGCCTGCAGACTCTGAGCTACATTTACAGCAACAATTTAGCTGAGCTGTATCCAAACCTCAGCAGTGCTTTCCGACTCATGGTGACACTGCCTGCGACTGTAGCAAGCAGAGAGGGGAGTTTCTCAGGCTTAAAGCTAATAAAAATACACCTGAGGTCAACAATGCTCCAGGAGCGCCTCCCAGCTCTCGCTCAGATTTCAACAATGTTCCAGGAGCGCCTCCCAGCTCTCGCTCAGATTTCAATTGAGCATGGGGTAACAAAATTGCTGGACAAAGATGACCTTATTTGAGCATTCTCAGCACTCAAGCACAGGAGGGTGGATTTCTAACCAGGACTCACTCAGGTGGAATCTATGCCCGCCTCCCGGTGAAATAGCACAGAGCCCATAATTATAAACTATCATTAGTTTTTTTTTTCAGTCAGACACCTTTCGTTCATTGTTTTGTTGTTAATTTGAGCGGTTTGTTTAAGCTGTTTTTTATATCAGCTCAGACAGCTGATAGATAGCACAGTATGTGATATTCAAATAAGCTGGGTAGTTGCCGTTCGAGAAGGGTGAGGCTTATTCAAAATAATTAATAATTGTTTCAGTTTTAGCTAAAGGAGTAGCCCTAGGTTAGATTATTTCCATGTTGAGCTGCCTGTCCATAAAGCTGAATTCTAAAAGCTAATTCTAGATGGTTTTCCTTTATTAACACATTTTCCAATTCAAGAATAATCAAGTGGCAATTGAAGACACGGCTTCTCTCCCCCATGCGATCTAAAAGCAACAAAATAATGGGCTACATTCAGTACAGAAAAATAATTTAATTATAATTAGGTCTATGTATCGGCACTCGGCGACGGCATTTCAGAATTCTTCAGCGAATGAAGGTAATTTCAGCGACAAGTATGTACACCTGTTTTTGCAGCACGGTCATGCAACTTGCTGTAAAAAAATAGACAGCTGTCTAATTGGAAAATGTAAACGGACAAAACCACATACTTGCCGAGTGCCGGTGCATAGACCTAATTATAATTAAAAGCACAAGTAGCAAATTACAATCCAGCAACTTGCAACTCAAACCAGGGGATTTAAATACATGTCACAGAGCCATTGAGACAAAAAATTGAAACAAGACACAGGCAGGAAAGGGAACAGATGTGAGACTTAAACCAATCAAAGGAGACATACTTCTAACAGACAAGAAAGTTGCTGAACAGGAGGAGAAACTGAAGGCATTCACACTAGGTTTGAGATACAAACTTTTTGAAATGCATGAATAACAGGGCTGGCATCTAAGTAGTTCTCACTATTTCATGTGGTAAAAGTTATTGTATAACAGTATATTGTATTAAATAGACATCAGAATGTGTTTTAAGCTGTTCAATATATTTTATTAACCATTTCAAGAACTTTGGAGGCAAAAAAGGTTTTCAGACTATGAATAGCAGTCATCTTTCCCATTTCTCACTGAAACATTCACCTAAAAATGCTTTGAAAATTTTTGGCTTTTAGTATATTTATTTTACTAAGATTTATTTAATTTGATGAATTTCCAACTGGACTGTAGTATTTTGCACAGGCATGTCCTTGGAGAGATTTATGCCTTGAGAGATTTCTTGGGAAACCTTTTGAACAGTAGTGTATTTTGGCAGTTACTTTTCTCTCCTTACTCCTTGCAAACACTTTTTTTTCACAACTGTCTCAAGTTTATATTGTCATTTTAAACTTCATCATATTGTTGGACATGTTTGTTCCAGCCTAATCTAATCCTCATTTCTGATCTGTCATCCAGTGTTCTCGATTCACCCCCGATGTGAGAAATTCAGGATGCTTGTGAAATTTTTTGAAACACTTCCGTTTACAAAGCACAGGGTCGGGGTGTATACAGTGTGCAATAGTTTCATTTGCATATTGTGTTAACAGACTGCCCAGACAGAATTCTTAGTAAGAGCAACGTGGCCTGAAATATGATATCATTGTCCTCCAAACCAACTCTCCCACAACCAAACTCGGCTTTCATTGTAGTTCCGCATTCTTTTTTGAAAAATTTATTTACCCCTTGTGCCTTCCAGTCCAGTTGAGAAAGAACTTTGGATTTAACTGTGACATGAGACCACTAAGGCGTGTTTCTCTCAATACACGGCAGGTCATCCCTTGAGATGGTTGACAATAAGGTAGTTACGATCACCTACACTATAAGAGGCTATATTTAATGATTTTTTTTCTCTATTTCCCCTCATCGTGACTATCAGCTTTTTGATTAACAGAGGCGAGAGTGAAAGGAGAAGGAAGTTAAAAAATGGACAACAGCAACAACTACAGATTAAAAAAGAATAATAATTGAAACAAGTTCAAATGAAATGAAGTCCTTGGGTGTGTAATTAGTGAGTGCTTGTGCAGGGTGGACGTACATGCCTCTTCTGCCCTTTCTGCAAAATTGGGCTCAGTTCACTGACATGTAGAATAAGCTAGTCAAGTTTTGTGGCAATGTATTGAGTAATAACGGAGAAGAAACACTTCAAAGTTAGTGTCCACACCAAGAAGAACAAGAAACAGAGTGAATTTGTGTCCCTCGTCCCAGGGACAAAAAGAAAGAAAAAAACAACAATTTGAAAATGTCTATGTGATAAACTCATAACCGCGGGAAGTCGGCTGGAGGTGCTGCAGCACCCCCTGTTGGCGCAGCAGCACCCAAAAATGCATTGATCCAAAATTAAATAAAATTTATGAAAATGGATAACTATTCATTAGAAACAGAATAATTTTAACATTAAGCCATAAATGACAGCAATTTTTTTGTCAAACTATTACTGAAATCATTGGTGTCTTTTTCCACGGCAGCGACAAAAAATTTATTTTTATTCAGGCTACATGAACACCAAGGGGACCTTGTCTCTAAGTGCGTTTTCATAGCACAGCTGCGGATGTGAGTGCCTAAGTGTAGCGCATTGGAGTCTTCGGTGATTCCGTGCTGTCAAAGGTAATTGCCAAGTCAGTAAAGTGAGCAGGCGTAACAATATGAATGCTTTCATTTATTGTATTTGATGAATGACTTTGTTATGTAGCGACTCGATTACTACACCTAGCCTTTATGTAACGCTACAGAATAAACAGTAAACTAGCAAAGGCTGTTGTTGGTTGACTAACGTTGGATAACGGGCATATATTTAGTAACTATTTAAGGTGACATCCTATAATCGTGCATGGAGCTTACACTTGCTTTGCTTTTTCGCATTAAAATGTTCAACATGCATCTAAACCGAGTTGCATATTTCCATTACTTTGAATATTTTACACCGATTCACGGTACTGTGTTTTGCTGCTTCATGCTGGCTACGTAACCAGCTAAGTAGCATTGACTCCGTCCATGTGCGCCCTTTCAGCACGGTATAAATTCAGCCCAAAAAACTGCAGAGCTAATCATTTATTTACCATTGCATGCACATTCTTAATTTTTAAAACAATAGCAGATGTGCATACTTGATGTCATAACTTTTCAGCAACTTTTAAGATTAGATATAAAATATGAAGTATCTATTATTTTATGCATGCGCCAAACTTGCATGACAGCACTGCACAAAAAGACTCAGCATTTGTTGTTCAGCCTTTATTAGCTAGAAGTGTTGAGTGGGTTGGAAACGCTGGAAAGGATGAGATGTGAACGACACACTGTTAATGAGCAGCATTAGTGTATGGGAGTGATGCTACGGAGATTCAATGATGCAGCTGAACTCCATCTGCTCAGAGAAAATACGAGAGTCCCAGAGGAATGAAACAGATGAGAGCGAAATGAAGATCGACTTCATGTACTTTTTATAGCTGGTCTGCTAATTATGAGATGACATGACTTATGAATTTCCTGTATAAGGGGAAGGGAAAGAATTCCGTATTCAGCCTCCACCAAATGAAATCAGCACTTTTAAGGCTTATCTTAATTTTTGAGTTGCCAGAGAAACATTCGGGTGTGCAAAAACGTCAAGCATGCATCCAGTCAAGAAAATTTAGTGTTTAATTTCTGGTGCTGATAAATGTGGTAATGGTATATGACGATATATTAATGTTGCGATACATTGTTGACTGTTGCCATGGTGTTGAGCACCACGGATAGCGAACAAGCACTCCATAGTAAAGTCGCGCCTGCCAGTAGACCATATTTTATGGATTGATAGTTAAGCGTTTATACTGTATGCGCACTGATAACGTCATTCCAGCCAGTAACACTCACACACACCCCTGTTTCCTCAGCACCCCCTGTTCAAAATACGTTCCCGTGGCTATGGACAAACCTGTTTCTAAGGGACAAAAACAATAACAGTGACAGTAACAATTGAATGTAGAAAATCTGACAAATCACCATCATCCCACTGGCAACCGACCAATCAGCAACTGAGCAGACAATGAGCAGCGACAATCTGGTGGGCTACCAGGCCACATCTCAAAGCGAATAATCCCTCGCCGGCTCACCAGCCACTGCCAGACAACAGCCAATGCACGGATCCAAACACCTCCCAGCCAACACCAAGGAAACAATGACTATATAAAATCCTGTAATGCAGTGCCAACTGTCCTTACAGCCAACCTCAGAAACGCTCCGGCTAAGTCTGTAACATTATTAATAATCAAGTATCATTAGTCAGTGTTGGCAAGTGTTTAAACTAGGTAGCTAACAAATTATGTAGCCAGTTAATAAACATTGAGAATGCATCGCTAATCTAACTGGCAAATGAGCTACCAAGCGAGCTTGCTAAATAATCAGGCTGAGCTGGTTTTACTGTCCTATGTAGTGAAATAATCATTATTCACTGATCTCGATTCATTCCTATGCAGCACATGCTAACTAGCAAGCTAAATGTACCCAGCTATTAGCTACACTAACCAAACCAGCTAACTAGCTAGCTATGTTTTCACTTACTAAACCTAGCTAACATTATTAGCTAGCTAGCCACTGATGCAACGTTAACCAGAACACTTCTGAGGTTGGGTGAAAAGACAGCAAGATGGTCGCCATTAAACCGTAATCTTGATTACATCTGGTGCAATTCACTGTGTTATGATGTGACAAAGACTATCAAAAGATAATGCTAGCCAAGGGGCAATTGGGTGCACTTGCCAACTGATAGCTGCCTTTCAATGGCAGGCAACGGGCGAACAAAATAACACCCCACTCTGAAACATGGCCAGATGCATCCCCGGAATCGCCACCATCCACAGTCCACCCCAGCCAGAGACAACCGGGAAACGGTGAAATGACAATGACCTGCCAGAACAACTTACAACCAAAAACACTGCAACACAATATGAGCCACCCACACGGGGTGCAATGCCAGAGAGAAACTGCCACTGCATAAACACGGCCAAAAACAAAATCTGACCACTGAAACAGTACATATTACAATATCTCCATATCTACAGTAACACTTCTGCATAAATGCTTTTAAAACTGTACATTGTTTCCTCCTACTAAGAGGGAAGTGGGGAGACTGAAGGGGAGAAAATAATAATAATTTAAGGAGAGGCGTTTGGATAAAAAAACAATTTAAAAACTGGGATGAAGTGTGAGTGTGTATGTATATGTGTGTGTGCACGTATGCGTGTATGTGTCAGGGCACACGCAAACATGAGTGTGTGTGAGTGCGTGCGGCATGTGTAGAGAATTAATTTGTTGGCATTAATGTGGAAGGTAAGATAAGTGCCAGTTCCAAGGGCAGTGGAGAAGCCCCCCGGCTGCTGAGGAAGCCCACAGTCCCGAGGCATACCACAGAGTCCCGACCATGCAGCTGCAGGATGCAAGCAAACCCCGACCTGGACCAGAGCCACCCCCCCAGACACAGGAGTGAGCCACGTCCACGAGGATAAAACACAGCGTACAAGCCCCCAGCACAGCCCCCAGGCATAGACCTCACCTCCTGCCTTGGAGGAATAGGCCAACATCCCGACCGGCAGCCCCCCAGGGAGCGAGCAGGCAGCAACCCCGAGCACCCCCAAAACCCCCTCAGGGCTGAGGCATGCAGCATGGAGCTGTAGGTGGACACACAGACCGGCCCACAGCCATGGTGTGTGTACTGCAAAATGAAGGATGAGCAGGATGGGGCCCTTGTGAGCTTAGTCATGGCAGGCCTCTTGGCACGGGCCCCAGGGTAAAAGCCCCCACAACCCAGCGACCTTGTGGATCCTCCCCAAGGCACCCCTCGACCACAGCAACAAGCTGTTGCCACAACAATCCACTCCACCAGGACGTCGGCCACCAGCGCTAAGCCATCAGAGTGAAACAGCAATGGCCCCCCACCACAGGAGAGATCTCCGCCCGGCAGTCAGAGCTGGGCACTGGGGCAGTGGCACGCACCCCAGGCACACAGCCTGGCAAGCAGGCCCCCTTGGACCCCAGCACCAGCAGCCTCGCCCCGGCAAGGAGCACAGGGACATTCAGAGATCGCCCACCCCTCAGGAAAAGCTCCTGTAGGGGACAGGCCACCCCACCACAGGGGAAGGGCCCACATCCAGGTACCACAACGGAGGCATGCACATGGAGCCCAGCCAGAAAGACCCAAGGCTATAGGAGGACAGGCCATCAACGGGAGGCTGCACACCACCGACCGCTGCCCAGTGCCCCCCCATCCACAACCTGCCCAAGCAGCCACACACAGAGACAATGCCTCAAGCTCGCAATACACCCTAAACCAGAGGATCACCAAACAGCCTAGAGGGGCTCAACAACAACCCAGAGCAGCAGACCTCCACACGACCCTAAACTATGTGTTTATAAAATCAGGAAAATTGATTGAAATTCTAGCATTCATTTTTGTGAGGGATCAGACATTTTCTTCATTGAAAGAAGATGAACTCTGATAGGAAATGTTTCCACTGTATGAATTTTAAGTTGTCTCTGGATTTCCAATCAATGAGGATAACTTTCTTGGTGATTGTTAAAGCAGGGAGGAGAATAGTTGTTAAGTTTTTATGAATGTTGGAAAGGTGACCCAGTAAGTACAGTGAGGGGGTGGGTGGGATGGGACATTCTATAGTGATAATTCCTCACATATCCTGTGCCAGAAGTGTGATATGTTCTATGGTGGATTTTGTACTGTTTTAGTCATAAATTAGTGCTTCTGGTCATACTGAAGGTATTTCTGCTGATCTGGGTCTGGACGTCTGCATTTTGGGTGACTAATAAGTCTAATTTGGCAGTTGGCAGAGCAGCTGTTTTGTCTCCTTTGGCCAGTTTTTGACTGTAATGTAGGTGATGAGAGCTTAAGACAGATAGAGTGGACGGAAAGGTTAAATCAATTTTGTCTAATCAAGAGCTGAAAATACTTAAACCTCTTGCTACTGATATCATACTGTTTTACGAGATATTCTACTGAGGCAAAATTATTATTATGAAAAATATGCTCTAGGTGTGCACTGCCTTTCTTTTCCATGGTGAGAAATTCATTATTTTCTTATTTAAAAGGAGGTCAAAGGAGGTTCCAGATTTGAGTGCATCTACAGGCAATAATTGAAGACTTAGCTAACAAGATTGTTCAGACAACTATACTTCGAAAGCAGTCATGCTGTTTGATAATTGAGCTTATGAATGTCAAGGTTGAAATTTGAATTTCTGTGATGCATTCTGTGTCAGTGCATTATTTTCTCATGGGGCGGGAATCATCCAATTTAGAATGTATTTTAGCTCGTTGGCAAGGAAATAATGGTGGATATTTTGGGCTTCCAGGCCACCCTCAGCCTTGGATTTCTGGAGGATTTGTAGGCTTATTCTGGGTGGTTTGTTTTCCAGAGAAAATGGAGATGGCTGAGTTAAGTGATTTGTACCAGGTGGAGGGAGGTAGGGTGGGAATACAAAAAGATAATTAGTAGTGCATTACTAATAGCTAATTATGGGCAAAAATCATTTTAACTGCTTCTATTCTACCCATCAATGTAAATTCATTCAGCTTTGTCATGATCCAGAAAAGGAACCAGATGTAGAGACAGAGTACAATATAACAGTACGGTTTATTGATTGAAATACGGTAATGAGTGTCAGGGAAGGAGCCCAGAGTAGAATAGCACAATTCAGTTCAGATGGTTGTGGGCTTGAATGCAGGATGTGTCCGCGCCAGGTCAGTGGCGTCTGGGGTAGTTCAAGGGAACTCTTGTGCTTCAACCGTGATAAAATTAATGTGCGGCGCTCTCAAGGCCAGGACAAGTTCAAACCACAAGGAACAATGGGTCACTTCACTGAAGAAGGAACCCAAGGAACTCCCGGAGCAGTCAAATGATTATAAAACATTTTATTGGTGCAAACAGACCAACGTTTCGATGCTACTGCGTCTTCTTTAGAGTCAAACAGATATTGCTTTAATTACCGAGAATATAGAGCGTCCTCCCAAGAAAAGTCGGTTTCTGATTTGATAATCAGTTAGGTGGGAGTTGAAATACTTCAGCCAATACCCATATGCCAGCAATTCAGGGGTGTTAAAATGTATCACCATGTGAATTAAATTCTTTGCAAGCCATCAAATACAATAAACAAACAGGCATTCTTATTTAGAAATATTTTGTTTAAAGAAAACACGACAGATTAAATTCATCATTCAAGCCATTTGATTCAAGGGTGTTTAGTGTGTATATCCAAAATGCCTCCCTCCTCAATAGTTTATTAATCAGATCTCCTCCTCTTTGTGAGGAGTTTAGCGAGTTTAGCAGGAACGCAGTCCAAATCCCAAAGACTGCAGAAAGTTGGGCAGGTGTTTCTAATAAACTGAGAAGAGAACCAGACTGATGACTGGTTATCAGGAACATGGTCCCAATCCTGGAGACGGAGAGAAAGGCTTGGGAATTAGTTCCAATTAATAAGACAAGGAAGAGTACTTCCGTATTTAAATTCCAAAAGCCCAAAGCGAAAACGTTAGCATTACGGGATTTTCAAATGCGGGCTGTAAGCCTCTGACCCTTAAACGCACAGTTGCTTTCAAGCTGTTCCTATTTAAGATTGCTTGATTACACATAATTTATTTACTGTATAATCAAGACCAATATATAAGCCTGTGATTATTAAAAAAAGTATTAAGAAATGACAGATCACTGAGGGGCAACATTGACAGCGTACTTAATAGTGATATTTTATGGATGAAAAAAACCAAATAATAATAAAAAATTATTTATTAACCCATTCCTTTTCTTGAATTCCTTTTCACGTTCTTGGATTTTTTCAGCAGTGGAACCTAATTTATTTTAAGATTTTACATAATCATAATGTTTTAAGTGTTCAAAAGAATAGGTTGCATTTGCTGGGAAGCATAGTTGCACACTGGTTGCCGTGCGAAGCAATAATAATTAATTTATTGAATCACCAACACCTCTTACATCAACGCGTTGGTAGTTGAATAATTTAGTAAATTGATTATTAGTGCATTGTAAACGTTTGACGCATAGCATGCATTTAAAATAATTTAGTATGCATGCTATGCATCGAACTTTGACGGTAGGAAAGTAATTCATGAGGTCTTTACAGTCTACCTTCTGAGACGGCAATTATCTAATTAAACAAAATCTAAACCTTATCTAAATACCATCTTCAGCAGCATTTACTACATAACATTTTACTTCACAATGTAATTTTGAGAAATTTCAGTTGATTACCGTCCAGGCAACCTCATATTGTAGCCTTCCACATTGACGCAAAGCTGAATGTCATAATGTGTTCTGAACCCACCCCAGATCCGGCCCTGATCTTTTGTAAGTAGTCAACGTGGCAAATTTGGTGATGGCGCCCACACATGCCACTACTACAACCTCCCTAACTTCGCTCTGCTTCAGTTTATTGACATCATTCTTTGCGCCGATGATGCTCAGATATTGTGCTATTGTTTTATTGAGGGTTTGGAGCTGCAACTGTGTCATTCTAATAGAATATTCACTGTAAAAATACAAAATTTTTTGATGGGGAAATAAAATGTTTCATTTATGCTGTGTTCCATCCCAGTTACATATGTACAGATGTTAACTGCTCCACAGAAATCCCAGAGGTGTTAACTTTATTCTGATACCAAGATTATTCAAATAGACTTTGTAGTTGAAGAGATACAGTGGGCGCCACAATTACTGGCACCCCTGACTAGCAATGCTCTGGCAATATAAAAAATATAAACAATATAATTATAGGGAAACTGTGCAAAATACTTTATTAATGTTTCAGCAGAAACAACCAAACTCACAACAATCATTCAATGCAAAAGAAATTTTAATAAAAATCAAGGTTTTATAGTAATTGGCACCCTCCATTTAGTACTCAGTGCAACCACCTCTGGCGAGGATAACAGCATGGAGTATTTTCCTGTCATTTTTGACAAGGTTAAGGCACACATCTGGGGGAATTTTGAACCATTCCTTTAAATGGATCCTTTCAAGATCCTTCACATTCTTGGGTTTCCATTTATCAACTGCCCTCTTCAACTCAGCCCACAGGTTTTCAATTGGATTGAGGTCTGGCGACTGAGATGACCATTGCGGAATGTTGATTTTGTTGTCACAGAACCATTTCTGTGTGGATCTTGAGGTATGCTTTGGGTTGTTGTCTTGTTGGAAAGTCCACCTGCGTCCAAGTCCCAGCCTTCTGGCAGAGGCAACCAGATTGTAAGCCAAAATATCCTGGTACTTGGTGGAATTCATTATGCCATTAATCTTAGCCAGTACCCCTGGACCTCTTGAATTAAAACAGCCTCAAAATATGACTGACCCACCATCATGTTTCACCATGGATATGCAGTGCTTCTCCTTGTATGCATCTCTGTTTAGACGCCAAGCATGCCAGTGCTGTATCTGATCAAAACGTGCAATTTTGGTCTCATCTGACCAAAGTACCTTGTTCCAGTCATAATTTCAACGACTTTTGGCAAACTTCTAGCACTTGCTCCTGTGTCTTCTGGTCAGAAAAGGCTTTCTACTGGCAACCCATCCAAAGAGCCTGCGGTTGTGTTTTTTGATGATGATGGTGTTTTTTGAAACCTGGTGACCCCAAGATGCCACTAGGGCCTGCAATTCCTTCATAGTGATTCTTGGGGATTTTGTTGCTTCTCTTACCATCCTCCTCAGCATCCTGGGGGGAAAAAATGCAGTTGCGTCCTACCCTTGAGGTTTTCAACAGTTTCATATCTTTGAAATATTGGAACAACTGCCCTGACAGTGCTCAGTGACAAATTCAATTGTTTGCGAATCTTCTTGTAGCCATTACCAGATTTATGAAGGCCTACGACCATCTGCCTCTTTTGAGCAGGCAGTTGTTTTGTTTTCTTCATGATATTGGATGACCAAGGGATGTTGCATTTATGTTACCTCATTTTTATACTCTAGTGAAACAGGAAATGATGTAATGGCTCAAGATAGTTCCTTAACACGTAGATAAAACTTAAATAATTGGAATTTAATACCTGGTTTAACTTTGACAGGTGCCATTTACAATAATATTTAAGAGTGCCATTAATTGTGAAATTGATTTTTAATTTAATCAGTAAATGATTTTGGTTGGTTCCTTTGGAACATTAATATTGTACAGTATTTATTACGTTATAATTTGTAACGCAATCAGCAGTTTCCTAGTTCTTGTCAGTTTCTCTGAGATTCCATCCCACGTTTTGTATTGTGCCCTCAGTTTTTAGTCTGTATCAGTTTCTATGCATGTATCAAGTTTCAGTCCATTCCCTGTTTATACTTGGTCATTGATTACAATCCATACATCGTTGTGTTTGTTATTTTATGTACTCCGTTGTGACTAGGTTTGTTTCTGTATACTTGCTGTTTTCATTATTTTTATGTTTATTGTCATTGTGTCAATGAAAATCTTGAAACTTTATGGATTGATGTTTTACTACCGAAAAGCAAGCCGATACTATTTGGCGTTGTGTATAGACCTCCTCATCAGAATGACTTTATCAAAACACTGGAGAGCGGATGTGCAGGTTGTCATGATTTTTTAAAAAGGGAAGTTATTTTAATGGCTGATAATAATATTGATATTTTGAAAGTAGAAGGTCCACTATACAATGCATTCTATGACTTTCTGAAAATGCATGGACTTACACAATTAATTGGTGTTCCCTCTAAAATAACTGAGCATAGTGAAACTGCTATAGATCACATTATGGTGTCTGATGTACGTAAAAACCTACAAAGTGGTGTCATTGTGTATGGAATTAGTGACCATTTCTTACAAATCTATTAGGAGTAGAAGCTTAAAAGGGTATAATATCAACAATTTCAAGGATATGATTAATAATATTGACTGGACTGAAATTACCAATACAAGTGATGTTGATACAGCATGGATTCGCTTCCAGAACATTTTTTTACAGGTAGTTGATAGGATTGCACCATTGAAAGAGAACAGGATTTAACAGAGATCACAACCCTGGATAAATGAAGACATTTTGGACACGGTTCATGCAAGAAATAAAGCCTTGAGTGAGTTCAAAAGAACTAAATCGCCTGATCTTTTTAAAGAATACATATTTAGAAATAAGGTGCAGAGAATTGGAGATGAAACAAAAAAGATTTTTTTAAGGACCGAAATTGAGGAGCACAAAAATGATCCTAAGAAACTTTGGGCAACCATCAAGCCTCTAGGGACGAAGGAGAACCCCAAACTAAAGCAAGGTAAAATTGGACTAAATATCAATGGGCCCATAACTTATGATAAAACTTTGATTGCAGGCATTTTTAATATATTTTTTTTTACTACAATAGCAAGTAATCTTGTTCAGAAACTACCCTCCACCCCTGGTGTTTTTAATGATCCACAGAGGGTACGTAAGTTTTATGAGGTAAAGTCAGTCCAACCAGATATTTTTTTTATTTTAAGCAAGTAACACAGGAAGTGGTTTTAAAAAAACTCAGAGCCCTGAATCCTTCCAAGGCTACTGGTCATGACAACATTCCTGTCAGATTCTGAAGAGATACTGCAGAAATTATTACTCCTGTCATAACTTATCTCATTAACTTGTCTATTGAAAATAAGCATTTCCCCAAGACATTGAAAACAGCAAGAGTATTACCTTTGTATAAAAAGGGAGCAAAGTCCGATCCTGGAAATTTCCGTCCCATATCTATTTTGTGTTCATTATCAAAAGTTATGGAAAGGATCATTTATGAGCAAATTGATAGTTATTTAGCAACACACAATCTTCTATTTGATTTCCAACCTGGTTTTAGAAAATCCCACTCTACTAATACATGTCTGCTGTATCTCACAGATTTTATTAGGAAAGCAGTGGATAGGGGGAACTTTTGTGGCATGGTGCTATTGGACCTCCAAAAGGCCTTTGACACTGTTCAGTACAGCATCCTTCTGAACAAACTCAAAGCTCTGGGTTTTAATAGTGCCTCTCTCCAGTGGGTGAGGTCTTACCTGATTGGCAGAGAACAGATGATGGAGGTTGATGGAACCTTGTCCCCAACATGTGGGGTCCCCCTGGGGAGTATATTAGGTCCGCTCTTTTTCCTGTTATATGTAAATGATATGACGGCAGCTATAGATTGCAACCTGTATTTATTTGCGGACGATTCAGCTATCCTAGTGTCTCATCAAGAGAAATCAGAGGTGGAAAGGCAACTAAGCGCAGAACTCCTCAACCTCAGTTCTTGGTTAATAGATAACAAGTTGTCTCTCCACCTTGGCAAAACAGAGTCCATTCTTTTTGGGTCTAGGGATAAATTGAAAAAGTCTCCAGGGTTTAAAGTAGTCGTGGGAGATATTGTGGTCTCTGCCAAGGAAAAGGTCACCTACTTGGGCTGTATACTGGACAACAAGCTATCAGGGGAATTTATGGCCCAGAAAGTAATCTCAAAAGTAAGCCAAAGGACAAAGTTTTTAGCGATAATATCCAGGTACTTAGATAGCAACACTCTTAAAACCCTGGTTTGATCTCTTATTCAATGCCATTTTGACTACGCCTGTATATCTTGGTATACTGGTCTCACTAAAGTCTAAAAGACAAACTCCAGATCTGCCAAAACAAATTGGTTAGAGTGATCCTCAAACTTCACTCTAGAACTCACCTCCTCCCTCTCCAATTCTCTAGCCTGAGGTGGCTTAGAGTTGAGGAGAGGGTTTCTATGTTTAAAATGTGTTTAGTGTACAGAATCAGAAATAACTTGACACCCAAGTATCTGTGTAATTACTTTTCTAGGATTAGTGATACACACAGTTACTCCACCAGAGGGAGTTCTACTGATTACAGGCTCTATCGTTTTAAGAGTTGTATGGGGAAGAATTCTTTCTTATATTCGGCAGCTGTCTCATGGAATGGCTTACCTTCCAACCTGAAGCTGATAAACTCGTATGAAAATTTTAAATCTACTTTAAAACGCTGTTTATCATGACTTAGCCATGTCACTTGGCTGGTGTTTTATTTGTCTGTTTGTGACTTTATTTCTTGGTTATTTTTGTTTATAGTTGTGTGTTTTTGCTTACTTTGGTTTGTTTTGTCCTCAGTGCTCCCCGTGTTCGTCCTTGTTTTTAAGTTATGCGCTGTTTGTTTTTGTCTTGTCTAATAGCCTATATGTTGCTCCCCTCCCGCCATAAAGGACCACAATGGAAACAAGCCCTTGGGCTTTATTGTGTTTTTATACTTTTGAACATTGTTCAATAAAGTTTTCAATCAATCAATGGATCCCTACCCGTGACCACGCCCCCGTAGTTCTTCCCAGTAATTTCCCTGATGTTTTCCATCTGTGCAATATTACCCTCTGTGTATCTATAGGGCCCCCTGTGCAGCTATACTTTGCTAAGTTGTCAAAGATATCAACTTTACAATTCTGCATTCCTTCCTGCGTTAACCTTGTCATGTATTATCTCTTTTCGTCAAACTCCGATTTTTGCATTTCCTATGATTTTTTTCTCCTGCCTGTGTTCTGACCCATTTTTGTTTTCTGGTTTACGATCTTGGATTGCCTTGGACTGATTATCTGGCTTTGATTGGACTGTGTTCTGGATTTTTTTATTCTTGTATTTCTTGGTACTTTCACTTCGCTGACTGATATCCTGTGCATTTTTGACCTCTAGTACTGCTCCCTGGATTTTACAGTCTGTCTAACCCTTCGTACAGTCACATCATGGACTGATATTTTTTGGTTTGACCCCTTGCATGGAATTATGGAATTTGAATTTGCCTGTTGATCTAAGTCTGTCAATAAACTCTGGAGTTGATTGCAATTGGTTCTTTGTCCCAAGTCTTTCTGAAACCCTCACAGACCTGACAATATTTTAGTTTCTCTATAAATTTATCTTTTTGAATTTTTTAAAGTATTGTTTGTGCATTACCAATCAGGGGTGCCAGTATTTTGGAACCCACAGTACACTCAATTCATTTTGCACGTCATTTTTGACTATTTCATGAGCCAGAGGCTCAAGCGTAAGAGGTTTTTAAGTGAAAGAATGGTAGATTATGTCAATTTTTTGAGTAGCTGGAAATAGAAGAAAACCTGTTAATGAGTTAGATCATTGCATGCAGTGAAGACTATGTATCTTGAATATAAAGGATACTTAGTGCCATTAAAATGCAACAGTGCATTATGTACTGTATTTGTGGCGAACTGAAGAATCAGTCAAATCAATCGATGGAAATAATGAAAAGCTTTTGAGTGCTCTCGCGCTAGCGTAGTCACTCGCAGTTGCCCTAAGTGGGGTCAGTCAGCAACAGTGCCTGTTTTCCATTCTTGGACAGACAGCCAACTGATTGTTGACTGGTGACAATGCAGATGAGGCACCACCTCTCGGCGGCTGCAACCTGCCCGTAGCACTCCAACTGCTCTTTTTCCCCTCCTGTGTTGTAAGCCGTTCCATTTTCTAGACGACATGGCATTTTTTTTTTTTGGCTTTATGTAGGCTTTTGACCGCACCCAAAAGAACAAGTCAAGCATCACTGTACACATGACAAGTAGCTCAATATTTGTCATTACTTAAGTGCTTAGTGCGTTCACATGGCGCGCGTCAGCATTACAGTACCACGCACTTTTCTTTATGTCCACTCGCATCTCACTGTAAAAGCAATAAAAATCGATTGATTCTTCAATTTGCCGCAAATATAGTACATACCTCACCGTTGCGTTTTTAATGGTGCTAAGTATACTACATCATCAGCTAAAATACTAATTTTATGGTTTACAGTAAAGCTGTTTGAATTCCATTTGCATTTATATTTTGGTCCGCCTTCTTTTCTATTGTTGGTGGTCCAGAGAATGAACACCTGCAGGTGCACTGTGGTCAGTGTGAATTTGATTCAGAGAAGTTGTCTTTTCTGCCTTGAGGAGAGTTCCTATGTTGAGTTGCCTATGTCACACTCTACTTTATGAGTCACAGTGGTCAGAGTGCCCTCATATTTCTTTTCGAGCATGTCCAAAAACTGTCTGAAGAGACACAGACAACTTGAGGAGTAGCATAATTTTTTGTTGTGCCAGAAAATGGGGATGGGGGTGAAGGGTTATGTATGGGAGATGTTATCACTCTAAACAATTCACAATTAATCCAATATGGATGAAAACACCCTCAAATGAAAGCTGACAGTCTGCACTTCAACCTACTTGTCATTGTATCCTCTCAAGTGCAACAGGACAAACCCAAAATAAATAATGTGTCACTGTCCATTGAATTATGGCACTCACTCTATATTATGTCATATTATATTATATTATATTATATTAAGAGCCATTCCGTAACCCCCTGGAATTGAATGAAACTTGGCAGATAGGTAGATATGGTAGTCTCACAGAAAAAGCCAAATTTTTAGGCCCGTATCTCAAGAAGTCTGCCGGTGGGGCCACCTGGAAGCCACTAAAGTGGCTCAGTTTTGCTTTTGACACCATATTTTACATCAATTGTTATGACTTAAAGGTACATGGTACCAGATGTGTTATACTTTTATCATGACCTGTGACACTTCAAGTCTGGGTAGACATCAGCACCACATCAGCGCCAATCTGGGCAACTATGTTATTGAGCCGGAATTATTTGAGAAATCACAGTAAAAAGTGAAAATGGGAATGGGAATAAAATGATATCCCAGACATATACCAATCAAGAATGTTTTATTATGTGTTTACTCACAACAAAACTATCATTTTCAGTTAATATTCCCTTGGTATCTTGCTGGGTTAGTGCAATGGATGGCCGGAAAGATGGTCAAAATTGATTTTGGTGCATGTTTGCGGTATGTTTTCTCAGTAACCCAGATATGTTCCATGATGATAAATGCTGTTTGTTGTGCTTTTGGAGCTCTGTTTTCAGGAATATCAAGAATTTCTTTGGTAGTATCTACACTTTCAAGCTAGACGGAGCCAAAGTTGGAGGAAAATTCTAAATGGACCATTTCATAGCAGATTGTGCCTATGTTTAGGCGCATTATTTTATTTACCCAGCAAGATAGAGATCTGAAATTCTCTGCATACATAGTCCCTTTGGGGTACATTACAGCATGTGTAAAATCTCAATGGTAGTATTTTCAGTGTAGATCATTTTAAACATCAAAAGTCAGAAACATTTGCCTCCAGGGGACACTGTAGGCTGGATGCAAGTACTGGCCATCCCCAGCAATGTACCAAAGAAATTTTTTTTGAATTGTGATACACACAGCTAATTTTCTCAGAAAGTGAAGAGCTTGGTTTGGTACTATGCTGGGTAGATAGCTTCCTAACTAAAGGTGCCACTCTAAAGAGCTAATTATTCCACTGACCTAACATTCCATATTCCCAGACACATACCAATGTTCTGTCTTTTGAAATATACAAAGCACATACACAGTTATACATAAAATTTGTAATCCCTTTGGCATAAAGCTTGTTTGGTTGTAAACTGGTGGTGACTGTGAGCATTATCAAACACACAAAACATGGGCTATTACCAAGTACGGGTACAGTGCAGTCAGAAACATACAGCATGTTATAAAACATGACCAGTCCAAAATTTTTAAATGCCATTAAAAGAAGCAATGTAAAAGGCGTACCACTGTAAGTACGCAGACATGCGTCAACAGTATACGTACACTTACATAACATAAAAGTCCATAATTTGAACTCTAAAAAAAATCTTCCTCACACAACCGTGTACATGAAGACAGAATGTTTAGTACAAAAGTTAAAACTGTTTTATACTTTTCATGTTATCCAAAGCAAAATCATGTCAACACAGCATGTGACTAGCTCTATCCGTCAATCTGTTCTTGGAATTCAATTGCGGGTTGGCGGCTCCTGGTGGTGCGCACCAGAGGTGCTCCTTGGCCTTGGCCTTGAGCAGCCATCCATGGCCTTATTCATTGGATCCGGGTCGATGTTACCCCCGGAGCCAGTCGAGCTCAAGGCAAGCCCTACTACACTGCATCCTGGGTCTCTACAGGACTGCTTACAGGCCATTGATAGTGAGCTTGTCTGTCTCTGAATTGAATAGTGGGCTGCAGCCTATGTGGCGCAATAGTTGCGTCAACACCCATGGCTTGGTATTCACGGAAATGGGAAGTCTGTAAAAGAAACCCCGCCCTCCCAACCATCGAGCATCTCGTAGGCTAGGCATCATGGCAGGTGTTAGGAATGAAGGCATGTAAGTTACCTCTACAAATGAACTGCCCTTTTCTTGGCAGGGTGCTGCTAGCTTGCTAGGACCTCTGTGCCCTTTATCAGGATAACCACTTGCTAGACGCGACTGCTGTGCCCTTTTTCATATCCAAGCACCATACCCTAGGGAAATCCTGGAATTAACACTGAAGCCTGCTCTCCGATTCTAATAGTAATGCAAAAATGCAGAGAATTTGTTATTTTCTGAAACTCACCAACGCTACAAAACTGTACACTGTACTGACTACTGGTAAAAGTCTTGCATGTTGACACAATGCTACAATCACCACCAACATTCTTTTCCAATTTACAACCAACCCAACTTTATACCAAAGAGATTACAAATTGTATGTATAACTGCGAATGTTCTTTATATATGTCAAAAGACAAAACTTTGGTATATGTCTGGGAATATTGAATGTTAGGTTGGAAGAACATTAGTTCTTTAGAGCACCACCTTTGGTCAGATAGCTATCTACCCAGCATCGTACCAAGCTAAACTCTTCATATTCAAAGAAAACTAACTGTGTGCATCACAATTCAAAAACAATTTCTTTGGCACTTCGCTGGGGATGGCCAGTACTTGCATCCAGCGTACAGTGCCCCCTGGAGGCAAATTTTTCCGACTTTAGATGTTTAAAATCATCTACACTGAGAATACTACCATTGAGATTTTAATAATGCTGTAATGTACCACAAAGGTAGTATGTATCCAGAGAATTTCAGATCTCGATCTAGCTGGGTAAACAAAATAATGCCACCAAAACATAGGCACAATCTGCTATGAAATTGACCATTTTAAGTTTTCCTCCAACTTTGGCTCCGTCTAGCTTGAAAGCGTGGATACTACCAAAGAAATGCTTGGAATTCCTGAAAATAGAGTTCCAAAAGCACAACAAACAGCATTTACCCTCACAGTACAAATCTGGGTTACTGAGAAAATATACTGCAAACATGCACCAAAAATGAATTTCAACCATCTTTCTGGCTGTCCATTGCACAAACACTGCAAGATACCAAAGTACTATTCACTGAAAATGATTGTCTTGTTGTGTATAAACACATAATAAAACATTCTAGTTTGGTATATGTCTGGGGCAATATTTTATTCCCATTCCCATTTGCAATTTTTATTCTTATTTCTCAAATAATTCTGACTCGATAACGTAATTACCCAGCTTGGCGTTGATGTGGTGCTGAAGTCTAACCGAACTTGAAGTGTGACAAGTCATTATAGAAGTATAACATATTTGGTACTGTGTACCCATAAGTCATGATAGTTGATGTAAAATGTGGTGTTAACAGCAAAACTGAGCCACCTAAGTGGCTTCCAGGTGGCACTATCAGCAAGCAAAGTGGAATACGGACCAATAATTTGGCTTTTTCTGTGAGACACCCATATCTATCTATGTGCCAAGTTTCATTCAATTCCAGGGGGGTCAACTGCGCACCGAATGTCAATCTCTCGTGGAATGGCTCTTAATAGTCTTGAGGACCCATGCAGTAAAAATCATGTTTACCCCTCATCATTCATAAAGAGGTTTAAAAATGATTAAATAATACAACCCAATTTTCGGAAATATTGGGACGCTTGGTAAAATATGAGAAATTACAGAATGCAATAACTTGCAAATCATTTAACCTCTTAAAGGAGAAGTACCGTTTTTACAGTTTTGACATTATTTGTGGCATAAAATACGGTCATTTACTCACCCATATAACTTCCGTGTTATTAGAAGTCCTTCGGAAGATATTTAAATCCAAAGAGAGCCGCGTATATCCGGATAATGGGAGTGAACAGGGCACCGAGAGCACAGCCTCTAATGCCGCATTATCTGTCCTGAAACTCATTCATTTCACCAATATTTTGTTATGATTCACTAGTGTTGTTCCCCTTTTGAGTCCCAGGTTGCCTGTTATTGTCATCCGGCGTCTGTAGCTGGACCAACTAACCTCTGAACTGGACGTTGTCATCTCAGGTGCCGCGAGTAGGCGCAGTACAGCTCATTAGCTCAGCGACGGTCGGTTGCTTTACTTGCTGGTAAAACATCATGGTTCGTGTTTGCGTTTTTCCAAGTTGTTGCAACTAAATGACCAGTTGAACAACGTATAGCTTCCATAAGCTACCTTTATGCAATTTGGAATTGCTAAAGCTCTGGCTAGTTGCGCTGAAAATAGACCCGAATACTCAAGTGGAAGCATTGAGGCATGCGGATCTTTGGGTTTGCAGTGCTCACTTTGCTACGGAAGACTTTTTTTTCCCCAGCAAGGCCACAAAAAGAGGGCCAGAAAGTGCAACAGACACCGGATGACGATAAAAGGCAACCCTGGACTCAAAAGGGGCGAATCATAACAAAATATTAGTTAAATGAATGAGTTTCGCAACAGATAATGTGGCATTAGAGGCTGCGCTCTCGGTGCCCCGTTCACTCCCATTATACGGATATACGCGGCTCTCTTTGGATCTAAATATCTTCCGAAGGACTTCTAGTGACACAAAAGTTATATGGGTGAGTAAATGATTGTATTTTATGCCACAAATAATGTCAAAACTGTAAAAACGGTACTTCTCCTTTAAGCCCTAAGCCTCTGGCTCGAAAATGGCATGCTCAAAATGAAATTAGTATATCTCTGCAACTACTAGGTCCATTTTAATAATCTTGGTATCATAATAAAGGTAACACCATTTGGCATTTGTGTCATGGTGTAAAAGTCAGTATATATGTCACTGAGTCAGAGTAAATGAAGATTTAAAGTCAGTGAAAGATCTCATTTTGCACCGAACAAAGTTTTACTTTTATCCCTTGTAAACTTATTTAGTTGCAGTCTGAAACCTCTAAAAAAATTACAGCACAGAATCCCTTCATTATTTGTGCCGCAGTTTATTCTAATCAAGTAAATCAGAGCAAAATTGGAGAGGAATGTCTAGGTGGCTTCTCCAAATTGGCAGTTTGGGTACCTTGTGTGCCATTTCAGATTTCTTTGGTACTGGACTGTACAACTCATTTAATTTCACTTATATGTGACTACAGGCATACATTACGTCCAAATACAACCACTTTTTTAATTTTTTAAATTTTAAAATTTTTTTTAGCATTATTTCTGCCAGTCCGTTATACATTTTCCCATTCGAAGAAATTGCATACAAAGAAATGAAGTTTGACTCCGCTGGAGCAGATTTATTTAAAAAATAAATAAATTTAAAAAAAGCAAATAAACAAAATTATGAAAATAAAGAACAAAAACCCCAGCAATTATTTATACAAGAATAATGCTTTTACTGTCAACATAAACACGTCACTGCAGTACTTGAACCCTGATTTCCCAATCCACAGTGTTTCCCCTTAACCACTAGGCTACATCAGCTGACTAATTGTCTGCTGTCAAATTGCTGATATAAAGACTGAGTCAAGAAAACATGTCATGCACCCCAGTTTAGCGTTTGTATTGCCGCCTGTCTTAGTGCTTGTGCTTAATGCCATAAGGATTCTCTGTCAGAAAAGACTTTGAAAATGACTTCTGAATATTTAGCGGATAATCATAACGAGAACACCACAAACAAACCAGTTAAGCGTTTATATTGTCGCGCTCTTTAAGTACATGTAAATGGCCCATGGAGTAAGTGGGAACGCAAGGCTCTACCTCAGGCTAGGTTTGTGGGATTAAGGTGGTTTAGGGCTCGTTGGAAACATCAGAGCCTGCAGAATCAAACGGCCACCTGCAAAGTCTTACTGATAGCATCACAAGCTGATCACAGAGAGGAAAATACATTGCAAGCAAGCAGAATGCTCAGGTGCTGATATCCTTTGATGCAGTGCCCCAAAAAAAAAAAAAAAAAAAAAAACGTATGGAGACTGGAAGATCTAGTTTCTATATAGCACAGACATATTGGGCTAACAATAGTTAGCACAGATTTACCCTCAAACAGTTTTTTTATCACAAAATATCAAAGGTAAGAAATATTTTTTGCTCATCTCTGTAGAATTTAAAGTGTATGCCTGCTGTTCTTTGAGTGTGGTGTCGATTTAAAATGACAACGCTTATATTGTTGGATTCTGTGGACTTTCCTCTTTCATTTGATGTATCTTTTGTATGCCTAGCACAAATTCAGTAGAAATGCTAGCGATTGAGCGCTGATATGATTTTATCCTATCGTCGCTGTCGGGCGCAAACCTATGTCCAAAAATCATGATTTTTATTTTTTCCATAAATCAGTACTATTGGTCACCCTTTATGTCTGACTGTGGTTTTATAAATATTTAACCAATGAAAAGTTTTTAAAACCACCTGTGACTAAACCTCCTAACTCCATTGGATCCTGAAACTGTCGACCAAACCTCCTAACTCCACCCCCATCCCTCCGCTATATTTCAAAGGATGTCAACAAGATGAGCGGATACAATACTGTTGGATTTCACTGAGGTAAACAGCTCAAAGTGTTTTTATATAAGGCTTAGGTGATTGCAAATTCAATTAAAAAGTATGTAGTGTACCTGATTGATCGATTTTAATGTGTCGAAGTGCTGAGCTAGCTAGCAATGTGATAAGAAATTACCAGAGCAACGTTATTCACAGCCTGTCTCTCACTAGCTAACTTCAGATTGATACTTCATCGAAAGTTATACTTATTAAAAAAAAAAAAAAAAAGACGAGGCACATTTATACCACGGCAAGTTCTACAGGTAGAACATAATCAAAACTGTTATTTATGCACATTTGGGCGTCCAGCCTTCCTCAGGAAACAAACTTCTACACAGACGGTGAGTCATTAGCAGGTGAAAGCGTTCAGTAATCAGGGTACACCGGTCTGACAGCTGGACGCCGACACGTGTTAAAGTAATAGTTTTTTGTTTTTAATTTGGCATCTCCAATCCCACTCGAATCTGGAATATCAAATTAGGGAACTATATACGATTACTTAGGCTTTTTTGCATGTGCGGCCCTTTTTTGCCAACTCAGGAAAGTGTGCACAGAAGTATGCACTCTTTGGTCGCTGTTACTCGTACATTCGCCAATTGGCCTTTCGCAAGTTCAGAATGAGGGCGGGGGCTATTCATGTTGTGGGCATACAATCTTCCTTATGAGCGCCTGTCTGGTCAACAGGAGGCACCTAGGAGAACTCTAATCTACATAAACCTTCCCAGCAGACCCTTCCCAATTTGCATCCTTGTAGCGCATTGGCCAATTGCGCGCTACTTCTGAAAAGAGCTGCCGACTACTGCTGGTTGATACGAGACAGGGAGCGAACCCGCACTTCTGCTTCGCAACGCGATGCTTTTCTGAGTGAGCCATCCGGCAGCCCACAAAGCAATAGTTTTTACTCATGTTCTGTTGTTAAAATGCCTTATTCTATGGCAAGTTTTATCTATTTTTCTAAAGATGAGTGCCCCGTTTTTTTTCTTCTTTATTATTTCAAGATTTGCTCTGGACCTAAGAGTTTCCAAAAGCGCTCCTATCTGTAAGTTGATGATAATGTAATGCAATGAGCTACTGCAGCCGATGCGGCCGTCATAATCAATGACGGCAAAAACCTTCTATCTCCACTTTCGTTGGTCACAAACCTCCTAACTCCACGTGAGCTTGATTTGGGTAAAATATTAATAAAGTATTGACACATTCAAATATCTGACTATATGTAAAGACAGAATACAAAGTTTGATGACGTCATGTCCAGTTATTACAAAACCAGACGGTTTTTTTTATTCCCTGAAAAGTAACAGTTTTGGACATAGGAGGTTTGTGCCCAACAGCGACGCTATGTTTTGCTACATGCTTATTTACTTGCTTGGTGCTTGAATTGTGTTTGGTTGAGGTAAAAATGTTCAAATGAGCTTTTTGCAGTGTTTCTTCTCGTAAAATGGATATACCGCATGACAGTGTTGCTGTTTGGTAACATGCTGTATTTATGATGCGAAATGATTGCCCCCAATACCAGGGGCATTCGGGTTTAAGAGGTTAAACCTTATTCAAAATAAGCAAATATCTCACAAAGAATAATATAATTTCTGCTTCAACATTTGATATTGTCTTGTACATGTTGTACCATTTTCAAATAATGATCTGCAAATCATTGTTGTCTTTTTTATTTACATTTTACACAGTATTGCAACTTTTCTGGAAACAAGATTGTAATTACTATATTTTATTGAGCTGAGATTTTTAATGGATATTGCCTAAAAGCATAACACTACCCAATGTAGGAGGATTTTATATTGTTCTCATGTTTTTAATGTTGCTCACATAATCAGCATTGTGATTTACTTTCACTCTGTGGTCACATGCCTTCATGTGTCTAAAAATGGCATAATTTAACTTAATGTTTTAATTTTCTGTTTAGACATATGGCTCAGGTATGTATACAGTTGTATCTTTTGTGCCGTCTGCATCATGCATAATGACATTCTTTAATGCATGATATTTGAATGAGTCAAAAAGAAGCCACTGTACGCAATAATATATGAAAAAAAAAACTTGAGTACTTCTTTCTATACACTATAACAATGCTATTCTCACTGGTTTCTCCACAGCTTTAAAGACATGCTCCGGCATCTTTGAAAGTCAGGGAATTGTGCCTAAATATCTAATTAAGTGGTACACTCTGCACTAGTTTCAGATCCTGAATCAGTTGCCAAATTTGAACAATAACATAATGAATAGTCGAGTAGGAAGAATAGTGCCAATGCAAACTGATCCTTTTCTCTTGCCATGAGGAATATATGAAAGGCAGATCAGCACAGGAAATGTTTGCACAGTGAATCATGATGCATGCACATTTCCAGGTAAAGAATTCGCATTAGAAACAGACGGTTCATATAATAGACACCTGCAGCGCTGCCTCACAGACGAAAGCCTCATGAGGAAGGGAACACACTACAGTGAGTGCTTTGGCTCAGATCTGCGGCCTTTTGGAGCATAATGGGACTGTGGAACATGTGGCACACTGGGAAAGGGATCCGGCTTTATTCAAAAAAAAAAAAAAAAAAAAGAAAAAGTATGAGACACACAGACACTGTTGTGCTGGAAAATGTGCTCTTCAGTGCTCTCAGCTAAAGAAAAGGTGGAATAATGGGCTCTTCTTTGATAAATGCCCCATGAGTGAATTCCTAAAAAGGCAGAAAGAGGGAAAGTGAGACAGAAATATAAAGTCAAAGAGAGAAAGATTAGGAGAGAGAGTCAGAGAATGAGAGAGAGAGAAGAGAGAGAGAGAGAGAGGAAATGTCTTCAAATTACACCATTGGGAGTGAGAATGGAAAACCCATCCCCTTTTTTAAACACAGAGGAGTTGTATTTCGTAGTCAACCTGCCTGTCCCGTCCCATTTTGCTTTTACTCAGAAGGACAGCCCCTCTGAGAACCCGCCCATCACATTTGCAACAGAAAGTGCATTAATCGCAACAGAGAAGCAGCGGTAACAGTTGATTTAGGTAACAGTTAATTTATTGTACTTTCAGAGGATTGAACCTGATGCATGAATGTGTGTCATCTTAATTTCTCTTCATCCTGGACTTCTGGAGAGGACGGATTGTGGATTGTCCACTGGATTAGTCAGAGAGGGATGTGTACAATAGATAGATGTACTTCTCTGCCAGCCTTTGACGTGGTAAAAAGGAAGAAATTTCCAGCAAAGGCTGCAAAGAGAAGACTATAAGTTAAAAAATTTGATGAAACACTTCCTAATCACGAACCATAACAACAATGGCAGCAGCAAATATCGAAGTCTGCTCTTTGATATGGATCATCTCGATGGCAGTCTGTGAGAAGATTCCAGGTAAAGATAAAGTCACTTCCCTGTCTGATTTCCAATGCAGCAGCAAGGTCTTAGGGTCAAATTAGTCAATCACAGCAGATAAAATTCTTTCAGCAAATCAAGAAGAAGAGGTGAATGTACACTGTTATGTGCAAATTAAATTTAGATGGATTTTGCTAATTTGTACAGTGAAGGACTTAACACTAAGTGAGATGGTTTATTTAGTTTTTTCTTTTTTTTTTCCTAACTCAGCAGCCTCTTCTTGGTATCTGATCAGGACCGGAATCACAGACCCAATCCACAGACATGAACTCCCAAATCAGCCTGCCCCAGTAATGCACAGAACAACATATTCAGTTATTAGGTCAATTAGGAAATATTGATACTGTTGCTAAGAAGTAACAAGGAATAAAGAGGTATTATTTCCATTCTAGATTTCTTCTGACCTGACTTTTAGTGGAAACTGTAAGTGTTGCAATTAAAATGACTGGGGCTCAGTGGATGTACCCGAACAAAAGATGCACACTTTCAAAGCAATATCTAGCACAGGGCACAGACTATTAGAGATCCTCCTTTGTTTATCAGCGTTACTCCACGCTCGTAAGATCACAATGAAGAAAAATCGTTGAGGTCAAATATTAAAAAAAATAAAATAAAAACATGCCGCTGCATTGACTTAAAGGACGTACTGCACCATCAATGCCATGACATGATGAATGTTTGAATTTTTATGCTAGAGGGTTTATTGCTCAATAAATTGTTGACATTCCTTTATGGAGCTCCAAGTTAAAACTTGTGTAATCAAAGTCTAAGATGTTTCAATAGGTTGTCCAGTGAAGACCACGGAAGAAAATGGGACAACTACTCCATTCAAACTGAATTAAAGTAAATTAGGTTTTACAAGTGTAATATTCAGTTTTGCTCATGTTCTGATCATTTTGTTTTGACCAATCGTGAAATTTAGTGAGAGCAATTTTCTTTTTATAAAAGTAAGTTTATCCATGTTGAAATTACAGCACAGTTTAAATACCCCCTCCCCCCATTTATGCTGTGTAAATGAAATGAATCATGTTGAGCGCTTTCCACATGTTGTGTGCATGCAATGACTGAGACTGTTGAGGAATAATACAAATTTATCTGCGGAATATAAACTGTCAGAGGCCATTCTGCCACGTGTCCTTCATGTAAATCATGTAAGTCAAAACAAGCAGGTTCCTTATCTTAGAGTGTCTGAATACTCTAAGCTTAAGGCCAAAGTAATTAGCTTTGCTTTTACAGTTTTCAGTTCAAGTCTGTGTCCTTTCCATTAAAGAATGTGATGTCAATGTCTGTCTTAGATATGCACCAATAATGTGCCGTATATCCTTGTATTCCAATTACCTTCATATACAATTAGCTTTGGTGTGAATACAGGCCATCATCCCAACCATCCAGCTAATGTTTCAACCAATCAACCCCTAAGCCATGAATCATTATATCACTGTCCTCGAGGTCCTAAAACTGCTGGTTTTCCTTCCTGCCTTTTCCTGGTAATTAGACGCAAAGTCAGTCTGGCCAATCAGATGCACTAATTGTTCAGTTAATTACCTGGGAGAAAAAAAAACTAGGGCAAGTTTTGGATTATAGGATGAGATGGTTATTCCATTCCTTAGCAGACTTCCCACTAAAAGCTGCACTCGGTGACTTTGGAGAAAACGGCAAGAGAGAGAAATTTTGAGCGTAACTCCACCACCCCTCCCTCTCTGCTCCTCCCCTCCCAACAGCAATTTCTCCCTCCAAGCTGATTCATGAATTCAGTTCTAATTGCTATATAGCCTCCAGAAACACATGAGCTCCACTATTTCTTATTGCGAAGTAAAGAACCACTGGTAATAGCCAGAAGTAAACATTAAACATTCACATTTTACTCACAGATTTATACCATGCCATCACAAAGTCTTTGTAAGTGTGCTTGGTAATCAAAAGATGAGAGACACGAGGCTGTTTATCAGCCGAGCAAGTGAGTGAACTGGCTAAGTTACCCACTGGACATTAGCATTAGCAACCAAACTGAGAGAAACAAGGCTTTATATCTGCCAAGTAGGTGAGCAATAGTGATGGGCAGTTCGATTCATTTCAAAGAATCGGCTCTTTCTAGTTGATACATAAAAATGTACCGAACCTTTTGTTCATTTTCAAAAAGTGTTCAAAAGCGGGGGGGGTTCTTTGTCTGTGACCCTGTTCGTAGCGAAATTAGAAGCAACAGTGTTGTGTCTAATTCTGTTCCCCTAATTTCCCTTGAGATAGTTATTATGCTGCCCCTATTTTATGAAAATTGCATGGAAAATAACTTTACGAGTGCTGATGAAGCATTATGTACTTAGGAAAGGTATCAGATGAGATGACGCATCGTAAAGCGATAAATTCTAATACTCTGCCATCTCCTGCGATTTGCACATTTGCTGCATGTTTTGCCTTCAATTTCAAAGTGATATGTTTCATGAAGCCTGAATGTCAAGCAAATAAACAATAATTGTTTTGTCATATGTGTAATTTGCTTCTTTGTTATGAAGGAAAAAGGGTAAATTAACATCCTCGGTGTGTGGTGATTCCATACTTTTTGCCAGGGGTTGGTGTGTGGTGATTCCATATTTTTTGCCAGGGGAATACTGACGGTACACAAATGCCTTGAGAATATATTGCCTTTTTCTATGGATACTCTTTGCCTGTTACGGATATCATTGCTTTGCGTTTTTAGGTGTTAGGCTACGTTATTTAATGCGCAACCAAATTGGACACAACACCAGCTGCTATCCTATGCATCTGAATGATGTCAAACAGAAATTACAATAAAACACTTGCGGACTTTAGTGCAATAACGTGGTGATGGTAGTGCGCGTCCCCTGATTTAAACACATAAATATTTATCAAAATCGACGGAATAAAAGTAAACTTAATAGAACTGAGGATGCCATCGCGGCAGTAACATACTGCGTCGCAACGACGAGCAGGTACCACGGAGGCGGTACTATCCTCTAATGGAAAAGCAACCCCAAAAAAGTGTCCGGTACCAAGGCGAGTAGAGTAGAGTAGAGTAGAGCAGAGCAGAGCAACCGGTACCACGTAGTGGAAAAGCTCCATATCGGTACCGTAGCAGCCTGTGAGCAGTACGAGTGGGCGAGTCTAACTGGTGGGAGAAGTCGGGGATTCACTTCACCACTCGGTCATTTGACAGGCTGATCCGGTACATATCGGACACTAAAGAGAGTCGTTCAAAAAGATTTGTTCGTTCATTTTTACCCATCACCAGTGAGCAAACTAGAGTTACCCATATGACATTAACATTTGCCACCAAACTGAGAGAAACGAGGGTGTATATCAGCCAAGTAAGTGAGCGAACTATTGTTACCTACACAATGCTAACATTACCTAATGTTACCAAACCAAGAGAAGCAAGGCTATATATCAGCCTAGCCAGTAAGCAAACTAACGTTACTGGCACAACATGCAGGGCCGGATCTGGGGGGGGGGGTTTCCTGGGTTCCGGAAACGGCCCCCCCCCCCCCGCCCTGAGCATGTACCTTCAAAATAAGCAAAAAAAAAAAAAAAAAAAAAAAATCATCACAGGACTACCCAGCCGCACGGGAAAAAAAAAAAAAAAGTTATCCATACGCGATAGTGGATGCAGTCTCACAGCTGAGTCAACGGGGGGCACCTACGCAGGGGAAAACACTGGTGTTGCGCCAGCCTTGAAAGTTACTTCCCTTCGTTTCACCACTTCCGACCATGCGCTTTTTCACCGGAAAAACAGCATAGCCTACGAGTCGTTTTCAAATTCAGGTTGCGAGTCCGCAAGAACCATGCCAAGGAAAAAACCACAACGAAGACACAATGAACCTTTGCTATATTTCTGTGCTGAAAGACAGGAGGTCAATGCACATTTTCTTGCATGATCTAATAAAAATCACACTCTCTTTGAACTCAAGGTTTGAAATTTTGTTGTTGATTTTTGATGAGGCTTTTACATTTAGGATATTTTCTCAGTTGCATGGGTGAAGACATATGATCTTGGTGTAGATTTATTGTTAAGCTGAATGGGTACTTGGTTTAAAAGGCATTCCTGTTGGTTATTAGAGACATTTTAACATGATCTATTTTGGTTGAAATTGGATGTAGAATGCCTGGAAATGGCTCGATTTTTGCGTCAGAAATAGCCAAAATGCTGGATTTTTCGGGTGCTTTTCCCCCTGAGCCCCACAGGCCCGCTGCCCCTTAATCCCGCCAGGGAGCCATTGCGGTCCCCTGGACCCCCGCCAGGAAACCCCCCCTCACAACTCATTTGATCCGTCCCTGACATGAGCATTAGCTACTGAGAGAAACAAGGCTGCATATCAGCCAAGCCACAGAGCGAAGAGACGTTACCTACACTAAATTAATATTAGCAACCGAACCGAGTGAAGCAAGGCTATATATCAGCCAAGCAAGTGAGCAAACTTAGTGATTCCACCAGGTGCGCAAACTTAGTGATTCCACCGGGCGCGTATCTGCAACACAACGTGAGCAACGCCATTTTGCTCTGTCTTGCACGCGACTTCATGTCCCACTGAGAGCGAAATGTTAGCGAAGCGTCCTGCCAGCTGATACGATTGACCTGCTCAGATTTAGCTTATTTTGTAATTTTTTCCTGGATATTTGTGCGTTTACCATGGGTGAGTTGGTTACAAATTTAAATGCTTTCTGTTTTTGTCTGCTTTAATTGTATTTAATGTCATTTCTGACTTTGTTGAACTGTAGCCTACTAAAGTCCAGCCATGAACGCCAAAAATCAAATTTTTGAGCCTGTGTTTTCGCTAAAAACAAAATCACAGACAACTAGTTGAAAAATAAGTTATAAACAAATTTTATATTAAAGATTTGTGGCTAGTTTCTTTTAGATAAAAGCATATCCTCCTCGATACTTACTTCCTGCCCAGCACGTTTCCCATAAGCTCAGATGGTAACGTAGTTGGAACCAATGACTGCATGTGGTTGAACTACGGGAAACCTACCCTGTCACGTTCAGCTCAGCGCGACTGCAGCCCGTTGCTGTCAAAAATAGAATCGTCGCGTATTCTCCGCAGGCCAGAATGGAGAGTCGCTTCTAGGACACTGCCGAGACGTGCCTTAGCACAGCTGGTGGAATCACAAGCATTGTCTAGAATGGCTGCGATCAGCTCTGGCTACCCTTTGGTGGCAGTAACGCGACAAAGACACTCCCTTTGGAATCTCGGGGTAAGGTTACCTACATGACGTTAACAGGAACTACTGGAATGAGAGAATTGAGGCTGTATATCAGCCAAGCAAGTTGGGGAACTAATGTTATCTATGTGATGTTAGCATTAGCTACTGAACTTAGTAACTAGCTGTTCAAATACCAAAAGCTACCAAGCAACGAATAACATATAAACTTTTTTCATATTATTATGCTGTACTGGATTAGACCCTTGGATCTGGTGATAAGTAACTTACATTCCAGGTAAAACTGCCAAACGAAGGAAGTGGATAGACTAGCGACAAAAATATAAGCTATTTTCCATCCCAGTGCACTAAAGTGAAGTCTGCTTCCCAGCCGCTTCTGAGCTAGCTACCTAGCTACTGATCTAGCTTTCTGTTGACTAGCTATTATTTTCACCGCCTCACTGGGCTTGGCTTTGCAAAGCGGTGAAGCTAAGCTAGGCTATCGAACACATGTAGCTAGGCCCCGGTAATTAGAGCTACAGTTTCTAAGCATAAACTTACATGCTATCGACCATTCTGTTATGGATGGATTGCTTTAACATTATTACATGAAGAACCAAGTCACCATATACAACTATAAATGTGCAGACCAGTGTTACAGTGCTAATGTACAAGCATGCCTACAAGCTACTCACCAACATAATGCCAGCAGATTTTCCAAACCATCATGCCCAGTCTATGCAGGTTGCAATTATTTCCACTAAATTGCACCTCGTTCTTGGTTGACTGCTTTTCTGCTAGTTTCTTTGGTCTTTTTTCTGCTAGTAATGTATGCTATAAGAGTTATGCAGTTGTTGACAATGGAGGAACTGGAAGTGTAGCTACAGAGAGGTTTCAAGTTTCTGGAGTTTGGCTGTTTGGGTCCACCACACAGACATCCAAATTTAATCTCAGACCACTTCAATTTCTGATAGCTGAAAGGGCATTATGACATTTTTACCAAGTAAAAAACAAAAAAAAGTTACCAACACTAGCTTTTAGATCCTCCAGGAACCGGGCATAGACAATATTTTGGTCGAGACTCTAGACCAAGGAAGAAAGTATGCATGCAGGTAGATGGCTGAACAGCATGTATATAAGCAATAAGTGACACTGAATTAGAAACTCCCCACTGGGGGGAGCCAAATGAACCTGACTGTCAGTTAAAAGACAATATATCATTTCAGCATTCCCATGCCATACACCATACTCTGCACATATTACAACTACATGTCTTGTAGTAAAAGAGTCTGGGTGCTAAATTGGTCTGAATACAATCCAGACCTGTCACCCACTAACAATATTTGGCGCATTATGAAACAAGAAATGTGACAAAGGAGGCTGCAAAGTATTGAGCAGCTGAAATCCAACATAAAATAGAATGGGATAACATTTTGCTTTCAAAACTACAGCAGTTGGTCTCCTTAGTTCCCAACTGCTTACAGAGTGTTGATTTGATGCAACACAGTGGTAATTATGCCCCTGTGCCAACTTTTTTGAAATGTGTTGCTGGCATCAAATTCAAAAGGAGCTCATATTTTCCAAAAAACAATAAAATATCTCCGTTTTATCATCTGGTATATTGTCTTTGGACTATTTTCAAATAAGTATGAAGTTCAAATGATTTGAATATCATTGCATTCTGTTTTTATTTACATTATTTACATTATATATTTACATAATATATTATTATATATAATAATAAATATAATATTTTATATATATATATATATACACACACACACACACACACACACACAAAAATTGAAAATTTGGACCCTGATCATTTTTCCTTTGTGGTCTTCATATGTCATCTGGTACAAAAACATGGAGTATTAATATTTATTGTAAAAATGAAGAAATGAAGTAGAACGTCATGAACATGATTAATCACTCCCAGCGATCAAGTCACGAATTCCCTCAAGCCTAACTTTATTTCCATAAATTATAGTGTTAAAATTAAATTAAACTGTGGCTATAACAGATCTGAAAAATATGACATGTCCTATGCATAATTTATCATAAATTCTCATAAAATTCTGTTACTATATACATGTCCAACTAAACATCTCCCTTGGATTTGATAGCACATGTAGAAAAGCAACCCAGTAAATAAGCAAAGTTTGTGAATATTGTTCAGGAAAACACAAAATCATCTGCAGGAGTGAAGAGGAACAATTTTAGACATTAAATTTTGTAGTACCTGTATTGATTTCACCTCTTGTGTCCTCCTGTATAGATGCATATGTGACCTGTATTGTCTCTAAGGACTGTATATTACCATGTCCTTTTAAACCTGCGGGAAGTGAAGTTATCCAATGGTACAGAGACAAGACCCTTATTCATGGCTTCAACAATGGCAGCGATATGCTGGATCAGCAAGACGAGCACTACAGAGGCAGGACATTTCTATGTCCGGAGCAGCTTGCCCTGGGCAATGCCTCTTTGCTTCTTCGAAACAGTGGCATTGAAGACAAAGGCAGGTACAGGTGTTCCGTACATAGCGCACTAGGGGACCAGGAATCTGCCATCATTGCAAAAGTAGAAGGTAAGTGTTTTGCCCACGATGAAATCTGGAATCATTCCATAAACATATGTACTTTATGGACAAAAGTATTGGGACCAGGTGATTAATTCATTTGCCACTGGTGTATAAAATCAAGCACCTAGCCATCCAGTCTGCATTCACAAGAGCTCAGAGCTATGCTTAGGGGCATAGTGAGTAAAAATCAGAAACGCTCTGTTGACTCAATAACTGCAGAGTTCAAAACCTTCTCTAGCATTAACATCAATGCCAAATCTGTGCGCTGCGAGCTTTGTGGATGGGTTTCCATGGCCCAGCGGCTCCATGCAAGCCTTACATCATTAAGCACAATGCCCAATGTTGGATGCAGATGTGTAAAGCATGACGCCACTGGAATTCTGGAGCAGTGGAAATGGGTTCTGTGGAGTGACAAATCATGCTTCTCAGTCTGACACTCTGATGGAAAAGTCTGGGTTCGGTGAATCCCAGGGGAGGGTTTCCTGCCTGACTGCACTGAGCCAACTGTAAAGTGTACTAGAGAAGCAGCAATGGTACGAGGTTGTTTTTCAGGGGTTGGGCTAGCCTCCTTTGTTCCAGTGAAGAAAAATCTTAATGATTCAACGTACTTAGACATTTTGGACAATTTTATGCTTCCAACTTTGTGGGAACAGTTTCGGGAGGGCCCTTTTCTGTTCCAGCATGACTCTGCCTTAGTGCGCAAAGCGAGGTCTATAAAGGCATGGTTTGGAGAATTTGGTGTGGAAGAACTTGCCTGGTCAGCACAATGCCTGGAGATCAACTCCATTAAACTTTCAGATGAACCAGAATGGAGACTACAAGCCAGGTCTTCTTGTTCAACATCAGTGCCTGACCTCACAAATACTCTTCTGGAAGAATGGACAAAATTACCCATAGACACACTCAAAAATCTTTTCGAAAGCCTTCCCAGTAGAGTGAAAGCTGTTATAGCTGCAAAGGGGGACCATCTCCATGTTAGTTCTTATCGATCTAGATTGGGATGTCATAAAATTTGCAGTTGGTACAATGGCCAGGTGTCCCAATACTTATGTCCATACAGTGTCTATATATATATATATATATATATATATATATGGGAAACGCGTTTGCTTCTTACTGGAGCCTTAAGGATTTAAAGAAGCTCTTAGCGCTAAGATCTTCTTAAATGAATCTGGGAAACGTGGCCATTATCAAGCGTGGCCACCCTTTGCTTTAATTTTCAGGCATAGTTTTCACATATTTTTCTATTTTCTCACTCACTAAACCATTCTGTATGGTTTGAAGTTAATTCCGAAGAGATTCTTTCGATGTTGCAACAAATTTGCTCAATCGAATTAAGGACTTTGAGCAGGCCAAGTCATAGCTTTTATGTCACCAGATGTTTCTTTCTGAGACAATTCTTTAACAACTTAGAAGTGTGTTTAGGGTCATTATCTTGTTGGGAATAAAATCTCCAATCAATCAATTTCTTTCCAGTTGGCAATTTGTGCCTCAGAAGGATGCTGTGATACATAGTTTGATCCATGATAACATTGATTTTTATTCTCCTCTCGAGCAGACCGAACCATAACACTACCACCTCTGTGTCTTACTGAAGGGGTTAAACAGTCATTTTTGAAACATTTTCCAACTCTGCAGTGCGCATAAGTTCTGTGTTTGGACAAGAAAATTTTGAATTTTGATTCATTTGGACAAAAGACTTGTTCCCAGTGCAATCATGTCCAATCCTTTAATTTTTTGGCAAACTCATGTCTTTTTTGATATTGCCAGCTCTAAGCAGTCATTTTTTGGCAGCAGACCATTTTCACTCAACTGTCTGGAAATAGTAAACCTTGATTCTTTAATCTCTTCACTTTTGACGCTATTAATATCATCACGGAGTTGTCAACTGTCAACCTCCAATTTTTTTTTTTTACTTGTCATTTTGAGATAATGAACATCAGAGACACTTAACTTCCATTCTGCACAGCTGTTGCCTCTATTTTTCAGCAAACCGATCTCTTTGAAACGATCAATGGTGTTTCTTACAGTGCCATGGCACCATTTAATGAATTCAAAAAATTTTTTTTAAGTGACCAACCAGCATTATGTAAGACCACAATGCGGCTACGAACAATATCAGAGAGTTCCTTCTGTCGTGCCATTGTGTTTAACGCTGTGACACTGCTCAAAGTTCAAGTCACCTTACGTACTGGAACAGCTGACCATCAGAGGTAAGGACATCTCCTGTTTTCCTATCATTCCAGCCCACTTTCGTAAACTTTTTCGTCTCTTACAAAGTGTTGATAAAGAATGAGAGACAGTGAAAGACACCCCTTTTTACCAGATCTCATGTCAGTTGAAACTCTCCAAAAAAACCTCATTAGAATTATCCAATTTTCTTACCTATTATTGCAATAACATATCCAAAACTCATATGGCAATATCTACACATAATAAACCATGAAAAATAGGCAAAAGTATCACATTTTATTACATGACTTCTGACCTAGATAGAGTGAACAGCAGCCTACATTACTATCAGAAGTCACTTCATCATGCACTTTCAAAGTTAAAAACATCAACCTTGCCCTCTTCTAGGATTCTATTGCTTGAAAAAAACATTTTAGATATGATAAGTATGTACAACATATATCAAAGATTAGATCCTGGAGGAGGGCAAGTTAATGTATTGGGGCTAGAATACAGGAGTAAGAAATCTTGATAGTTTTATTGACATACAAAATATTCACAGTAGTGATGATTACCTAAGAATTTTTCATACTTATTAAAATAAAATATTGGCTTTTTGGGATAAAAAAAAAAGTACAGTATATACCATTCTTTGATGTCTTTTTTGGGTCATTTTAGTCATTTTCTCTTCAGTTTGTGACTTTAATCACAAAAGAGCTAAATCATAGGCCTACCAAAAACTTGTTTTTTAAAAGACAAACCAGCACTACACAGTGTTGTTCAGGAGCTGGAGCCATCCAACACCAAGAATAACCTTTCAGCCTGACACCAAGCGTTACATTTTACTCTGACACCAAGCATTAGGTCTGAGAGCACAATGATAATCTACTTCTATGTCAAAAATCATGGTTAAAGGATTAATGGTTTTTGAGTTATCAAGCTCGCAAGAAAACTGAAGACAGACTCACATACACACAAACATTTTCACATATACAAGCCCTGTTGCGCTGTTATGCAGGGAAAATTATTTTTTAACCTTGAATAGATAATATTCCAATATATTAACATATATACAGATGAGAAACCGAAAGCGGGCTGAAATGATAGGAAAACAGGAAGTGTCCTTTTGTGGAATAATGTTGCCTTAAACCAGTTTAAACAAATTTTTTAGCATCAATAATCATGGAACGAGCCTTCGAACATGCATTCATGCTATGTGAGAGTTAGAAAAAAAAAAAATTCGCAACACCTTTCAACTGTTATGAAAAAAAATTATATTTTCAGTTTTTTTGTTTATTATGCATATTTTTGCCTCAATTTACTTGTGGGAACTATTTTTTTTTTTTTTTTGCTTCCATTGCCTACAACAGCATTTTTCAATACATTTTCACCAGAAAAAAAATTATAGAGAAGTAAGACATTAGGACCCCTTTCAGACAAAGGTGGTGGTGTATAATCCTCACTGCACACTGCTGTATGGAAGCTCAGGCTCAACAAGTACTTGTTTCTAAACACAGATTCAATTTAGTAGTGAGCCAACTAATAAAATACACAATGACTATGGAAAGGTAATGCATGCATCCATTCCATTTTTGAGAGTGGTGCTTAGCTGGCTACCTAGACAACCAAGCCATCCAAGATAAACTAACCTTACATTTAAAATTCAATTTAAATATTACAGAAATTGGAAATGCCTAGATAGCTACATATTCTCCTTTAAACTAAATCAAAGCCACCGCTTCTTTCCATCATCTGACACTGGCAGACAATGAAGACATCTAATACTAGACAGTCCAGTCAGCTGCGACCGCATGGGTGTAGCCCCCGAAAGCCCGCTTCTTCCCATTTTTGCGCATTATTCGGCCAATACTGTCGCCATGGCAACTGAAATCAACTGGTGTTATAAGTATATCACATGTCCAGAGCAAATATGAAAGTAATCGGTCCAAAATTGCAGCCTGTACTGCGTCCACAAGGAAATCTGTATGTTTTGCCAGTAACGTGCGTATTATTCGGCCAATACTGTTGCCATGGCAAAAAAAATTGATAGGTGTCATAAGTGAAGTGTAACACATGTCCATACCAAATATGAAAGTAATCAGTCAAAACTGCAGCCTGTACTGCGTCCACAAGGAAATCTCTATGTTTTGTCATAAATTTGCATATTATTTGGCCAATTCTGTCGCCATGGCAACTGAAATCGATAGGTCTCATAAGTGAAGTACAACACATGTCCATACCAAATATGAAAGTAATCAGTCAAAAATTGGTCCAAAATTGCAGCCTATACTGCATCCACAATTAAATCTCACTGTTTCGCCACTAATTTGCATATTATTCAGCCAATACTGTCGCCATGGCAACCGAAATTGAGAGGTGTCATAATTGAAGTGTAACACATGTCCATACCAAATATGAAAATAATCAGTGAAAAATTGCAGCCTCTACTGCGTCCACAATGAAATCTCCATGTTTTGGCACTAATTTGCATATTAATCGGCCAATACTGTAACCATGGCAACCAAAATTAATTGGTGTCATAAGTGTAGTACGACACATGTCCGTACCAAATATGAAAGAAATCGGTCAAAAATTACAGTCTGTAGAGCGTCCACAAGAAAGTGTCTACGGACGCGGCGGTGGTGGAGACAACACACGTGAATCCATAGTACTCGCCCGACTTCGTCCAGGGGCTACAATTATGTTTATCATCTTTGTTGATGACAGAGCAATTGCTATTTTTACAAGAATGAAAGTAAGCCTTTTTTGGGACTTTATTCTGTTCCAGGAGCAAATGACCATATAAAGAAATCTGTGACATCACACTGAGGCCAGAGTAGAAAAAAAACTGAAGGAAACAGCATTCAGAGCTGTAGGAAACTGGAGGTTTTTGCTCACTGGGATTACTTCCACAGATATGTGCTGCATTATTTGAAAATTTGGCCATGTTTCATATAGCCATCCTTCATTGTAGCATTATATACAGTCAAAAAAGAAACTTCACACTCATAAATTTCTAAATATTTTCTTGAAACTTAATACAAGAGAGATTATTATTATTATTAGGGGTAAATGCGTTGTCAAAGACATCATGACACACAGCAACTCCGACGTGCACAAGCATGCAGCACGTGCGAGCATACATCAAGGTAAAAGCATGTTTCCTTGTGTTCCTAGTCACATGACCTTATGAGACACGTTCAATTGAGCCCACGTTAGCACGGTAGAGTGAAATCTTGGAAAAACAAGTTCTTACAGTCAATTATCCGTTAATTTGCAATGCCACGACTGTCAAACATTCAACGTGAACGTGCCATTGGCATGCTGAATACGGGAACGTCGGTCACTGACGTTGCCAGGGTTATGGGATGCAGTCAACGGACTATCCATGATCTTCGGACATGTCTCCAACAAACTGGCACCACAGCAGACCGACCTCGTTCGGGTAGAACACGTGTGACGACACAAGCAGAAGACCGACAAATCGTCTTACGTCATTTGCGTAATCGATTTCTCACTGCAACGTCCACTAGGAATGAATTGTTTAGAGGTCGTGTGACTGCCCAAACCATACGTAATCACCTGTGCACTGCTCGTCTCCATGCACGTCGGCCATATTGTGGACCAATTTTAACCCAGTTACACCGATGTCAACGGCTTCTCTGGGCACAACGACATCTGAGATGGACTCAGCGTGATTGGAATAGGGTCGTGTTTAGTGACGAATCCAGATTCACTTTGCACTTCGCTGATCGGAGAGTTAGAGTTTGGAGGAGACGCGGTGAACGCAACGCCCAGTGTTGTGTGCAGGAACTGGGGGGCGGTAGTGTTATGGTTTGGGGTGCCTTTAATGGTCCTGCCCGTTCCCGACTGATGGTCGTTCAAGGAAACCTAACTGCTGCAGGATACAGAGATCAAGTGCTCATTCCAGAGCTTTTGCCATTCATGGCAGCTCATGGCCCAGGTCTGACATTCCAACACGATAATGCCAGACCTCATACGGCCAATTTAACGCAGAATTTTCTTAGGAATGCTGGCATCAATGTCATGGAGTGGCCCTCAAGGTCTCCCGACCTTAATCACATAGAACATGTATGGGATGTGTTGGGCAGAAGACTCCGTCAAGTAAGGAACCCTCCACAGAATTTGCAGGAACTTGGTGCCATGTTGGTTCAATTATGGCGACGCATCTCCCAAGCTGTGTTCAGACGCATCATTCAATCCATGAGGAGACGTTGCGTCGCAGTTGTGAACGCTCATAGAGGGCATACGCGCTATTGACATGCTTTCATCAAGTTGTAACTTACCATTTTTACTCTCTTACATTTCCGTAGCATTTCCGGTGGAACTGGTAACATTATGAACATGATTTTTATGGTACACCGTCCTCAATGGGTACAGAATGGAATTAAATCATTATTTAAAACCACTTTTCTTGTATGTTCAACTTATCGACCTCCAAACGAGTGTGAAGTTTCTTTTTTGACTGAGTTATATATAAGACCCAAAGTACAGAAAAGCATTATAGGTCCCCTTTAAGGGTATTTGTTAGCAGGATGTAACCATGGTATTCTACATCTTCAATTAAGGCTATTTTGCTTGTGACAATGGCTTCACAGGTGATTATTATTAATTTCCATAAATGCACAGTATAATCAGTTTTTTTGTTCAATAAAACTTCAAGTTTCTTCTAGCATGCCTGCAACTATTCATCTGTTGTAAGACTACACAGACCACTGTGGTTGTTACCTGTCTAACACATTATTCATTGCTGTCATTACAGCCCCCATACAAACCATTTATATAGCCAGCTCCAGTGGGTTCAAAGAGGTAACATGCTCATCCAAGGACATCTATCCTGCCCCACAGCTGTTGTGGTCCACTGCACCATCTGCACCATTTGGTGCTTTAAAACCAACCACACGCAAAACAGCGAATGCACAGGGACTATACGCTGTGGAGAGTATGCAGAAGAGGCTGGGAAAGCTCTCAGACTTCACCTACGTCTGCACCCTCCACTCCTACTATGGCACACAGACATGGACTGCTTCACTAAGAGAAAGAGGTACAACACACTTAAACACACAAACAAATGTAAAATGTGTGAAAGGACAGCAAATAAGTGAGAGAGAAGTCATTTACATACATACACTGAGAAACACACAAAGTTTCATGAACAAACACACACACACATACACATGCACACAATATTAATCTCAGCCTCTCTAGGCAAACACAAAACATGGCTTATTTTGCTTGCTATTGAATTATTGTAGAAATCTTCTGTGCATCTGGAAAAGAGCTGGCCATCCCATGTCTCATTCCAATGAAGCTCCAAATCTTCACTCTCACCTGGACCTTCACAAGAGCAAACAAGTCTGAGGTCATTCTCACGTTCCACAGTGTGAACCAAGAGATCTCCAACCGCTGGCAGAATCATACGAGAGTGGACCCCGACCAGGTTTTGACAGGAAATGGATCCTTGTGGCTGCAGAGCCTGGAAAATTCAGGAACTTACACTTGTGAATTTTCAGCTTTCCAGTCTCATCACATTGTCCACAACCACGTCGGCTTCACGGGAGTTAAGGCAGCAACTGAAGGTGACAACAAATTAGACGGTGTGGAACTCTGTGTGTCCTGCTTAAAATGTGCAGTTCTGTTTCCTGGTAGTTAATGAACTATGTTTTTAACATACAGGTGGAAACCAGTCAAAGCTTTGGATCATTGCGGTTGTCATTGGAGCCATGGCACTATTCATTACAGGCATGTTCGTGTGTTCAAAACAAAGAGGTAATGTTTGAATTGTAAAAAATGCTCTGGAAAACACTGTGCTTATTATCCAGTTATCACAGTCATGGACTCCACTTGCTCTTCAATGGTGTATTTCTACTGGCGCAGTTCCTCAGGTACTGCCTGGTCCTCCCATTCATTTTCTATGGAGAGCAGCGAGAGCACTAAAAGTGTTGTTGCAATTCATGGTGGTAGCAGTGTGCCCAATTTTGATCTTGCAGGGCATTGATAAAGTTGGGGAGGCGCAACTTTATGCAAATAAATCTGACAATTACGAGGCAAGTATCTAACCAAGTAAAGGCAAACAGTGTATGTATCACTAATTGTTTACAACCTCATGTCGCCAGTGAAATATTAGTTCTGCTTATCTCAAGTTCCACGCAAAAAGAAGGAGAAACTGATTATTGCCATTATGGCGCTGCCAATTTTTAAGATGCTTCCTTGCCAAATCATAGGGACTGTGACCACAGAAATTGCATGTGGAGGAAGGTGACAGAGATTATTGGTGTCTCTGGTGGGTTTGAACTTACCGTTATAGCTAAAAACAAAATAAGGTCCAACACTGTGCTGCTCACGCTGTTGCCAGCTATTGTTACTCAATTGCTTTGCCATTCTTTATCTACAATAGCAACGACTCCTCAATTTATGATCCATGACATGAACATTTACAAAGCCCCTACATTTACACACAACTACTGCCCTACCACAATTGAAAATCCAAGTGGAAAAAGAACAATTGGATAATTTAATTATCTTTATTTGCATTAGATTACTTTAGCCCAAAACTACTGATGGAAGTATTTTGCTTTCAGTGACATCACTGGGAATGTTGAACTGCCCATAAATGGCCAAATCAAGGGGAGCGAAGCATCTGCAGGTGTTGACATGCTGTGCTAGTGTAAATGCGCCATCAGCAGGCATGCACACAAGATGCGTGTCCATTTTTCGGCACATATTTTTGAAAATTTTTTAACAATGGTAACATGCGCTAGATGCTCATTTTTAAACCTTGCAATGCGTTTGCTGAATTCACACACCGAGCGCTGGGTTTAAGGCGGAACGCTCTCATAGGGTTTGTGTTTTTGGACGATGTCCTAAGTTAAAATCTTTTAAACTCTGGGGGAGATGCACTGCCCATCAATGTTGAATCTCGCTTTTTTCAAATGCAAGCACAGTCATGAGAAAAAGTAAGTACACCCTCTTTCAGTTTTGTGGTTTTTCATATCAGGACATAATAAAAAAAATCAGCTGGTTTTAATCAGGTGTAAAACAACACACAACAGATTCCACCATGCCATTATTAATTTCACAAAAATTCAGCCAAAATGCAGAAACCATGTGTGAAAAACTAAGTTCACCATTACTGCTTCAATGAAATTAAAAAGGTAATTAGAAACCAGGTGCAGCTGATAAAATGCACTTGATTAATTGATCATCAGCAAATGTGACCACCTCTATAAAAGCAGAGGTTTTGGCGTTTTGCTGGTCTGGAACATTTATGTATGTGTTAACACAATGCCAAGAGGGAAAGACATCAGCAATCATCTTGGAGAAGCAATTGTTGCAGCCCATCAATCTGGGAAAGGGTTACAAGGCCATTTCAAAACAATTTTAAGTCCATCATTCTACAGTGAGGAAGAGTATTCACAAGTGGAAAACATTCGCAACAGGTACCAATCTTCCTAGGAGTGGACGTCCCAGCTAATTCGCCTCAAGGTCAGACTTGCAATGCTCAGAGACATTGCTCAAAACCCAAGAACTACATCAAGGACTCTACAGGCCTCAGTAAGCATGATAAAAGTCATTGTTCACAGCAGTACAATTCGAAAAAGACGGAACACGTATGGCTTGTTTGGAAGGGCTGCCGGGAGAAAGCCTCTTCTCTCCAAAAAACACATGGCAGCACAGCTTAGGTTTGCAAAGTTGCATCTGAATAAACCACAAGCCTTCTGGAACAATGTCCTTTGGACAGACGAGACCAAAGTGGAGTTGTTTGGCCATGATGCACAGCGCCACGTTAGCACAAACCAAGCGCAGTGTATCAACAAACACCTCATACCAACTGTCAAGCATGGTGGTGGAGGTGTGATCTGGCTTGTTTTGAAGCTACAGGACCTGGGCACCTTGCAGTCATTGAGTTGACCATGAACTCCACTGTGAACCAGAGAATTCTAGAGTCAAATGTGAAACCATCTGTATGACAGCTAAAGTTAGGCCATAGTTGGGTCATGCAACAGGACAATGATCCCAAGCTCACCAACAAATCTACGACAGAATGGCTGGAAAAGAAAAAAATCAAGGTGTTGCAATGGCCAAGTCAAAGTCCAGACCTCAACCCGATTGAAATGCTGTGGCTGGGCTTTAAGAGAGCTGTGCATAAACTAATGTCCTCAAACATCAAAGGACTGAAGCAATGTTGTAAAGAAAAGCGGGCCAAAATTCCTCCACCGCAATGTGAGAAACTGATGAAATCATGTGGAAAATGATTAGTTCAAGTTATTGCTGCTAAAGGTGGTTCTGCAAGCTATTTAATCATTGGGTGAACTTAGTTTTTCACTCATGGCTTCAGCATTTTGGCCGAAATTTGGTTTAATAAATATTGGCACGGTGGAAAGTGTTCTGTTGTTATGCAACTGAGGTTAGATTTACCTAATTTTAGGACCTGATAAGGACCAGCCGATTTCTTTTTTTATGTCCTGATATGTAGAAGTATAGAACTGAAAGAGGGTGTACTTTCTTTTTCTCATGACTGTGTGTCTCCTGTATGCACGCCCTCCCAGAATAGTCATCAAGGCAGGGCCTTATCAGTCTTAAGCTAAACAAAGTGGGACACACCCCAGGCCAGGTAACTTAAAATGGGAAATGTGTCATTTTGATAACGCCACACTTTTTTATTGTTTGCTTTATGGGCCCGCTGATATGGCACAACACAAAAGTAGGAAAAAAAACAAAATTGTAAATATCATTCTTTTTTGTTCCTGCCGAACTTCCCAAAGTGACAGTTTGACTGCATTAAAAAAAAAAAAAAATCCTGCCTACATCAGCTGATGTAAAAACTGCTTGTTAGAACACGTTAGAACACGGTAGGCCCCGAGCCTACCGTAGAATCTGCTTCCATCTCGTCACCTTTCCGTGGCTTTCACCTAGGGCCTGGATGGAGTTACAGGAGAGCATAAGGAGGCATACATTTGTCAAAGGTTATGATGTTAGGCTTTTTTTATTATTTATTTTTGATCATATAGTATGGCTTTTGATAGCACTTCAGCTTACTAGCCAGCTAACTTACCTGTAAAAGTGTTAATATATGACCTTATTTACTCAATTCATGCCAAATTGAAGGGGTTATTTCCATAAGTGCTCAATCCACGCACAATCCTTAAAAAACCTCCCCCTCAGGTGTCTCTCATCATTCAATCATTACTAATCACATGGACAATTTTTTACGCCACACTATGTCACTCGCCGCCGAGAATCACTACAGTACCATCTTTATCCACAGAATGCTAAACATAGCTTTGCAATGCCACAAAGATTATCAATTTCATATTGTGCTTACGGCACTAAAGGCAAAAAAATATATAAAAATAAATTAAAAATAAAGAGATGTAACATTTGAATGAGATTAACTGGCCAACTTAACCAGTAACCACGATGATCATCGTATGTGCAATTATTACCTATTTTTTCCATATACTTCAGTGCAAAACAGGTGGGCCTCATTATCGTTTGTGTGGTTACTGAATTCTTCCACATGGTGAAAATTGGTTGCCAGGCGCAGATACCAATTAAGAGCTTGCTGATTGGCCCCAGTCTTTAATTTCATTGGTTATTGATAATCATTGGAAGCAATGGAATTGCATAAAGACGTTTCAAATGATCTTATTTCATTTCAACAATTTAAACAATAATGAAACGCATGCAGTGCTTCCAACCCCTGAGTAAAGCAAAGCGTGAAAAGTCCAGGGTCGGTTTCCAATTACTAGAGGTTAAAACCACCGTAACGCATGTGAAACTGATAAACCTCCATGCACAAGGACTTCAATTCCGCATGAGAATCTCTTACATATGCGTTGATTGAAAAATTGCTGACTACAGCAGGGGAACGTAAATATACCACTAAAACTCACACCGAATGCGTGAGAGTTGACGGCTATGCGTTATTAATGAAAACTGACCACACCTGATAATGTTGAGAGTTTTTGGAGTCTCTGTAATGGTAATTTAAATGAATGATTGACAACAAGTCATGACCAATCATCATTTTTAAGGGATGGGTTTGAGCTTCCCCTATCGCCAAATCACCAGCTGCCACTGAGGGCCGCATAGACCCCAGGAACCCAAGGGAGGGTTTGTATATTTTCAGGATTGCTACGGAGGGTTTTAAATGTATTTCTAGCTCAGGTTTGAGGGATTTTATTTTTTTTCATTTGACATGTAAATCTATGTATCATAACAGTTGGAAAAGAAAGTAACGAGGGAGGAAGTTTTTTTTTTTTTTTTTTTCCCGCCCTCCATACCTTGGGTAACTTTGCAGGATGCCCGTAAACCAAACAAAAAGTGTGGCCTAATAGTTTGCTTTCTGAGGCTAATTTATTTTCCCTCTCTAGATAACCGCACACAACTAAGCAGGACCACTGAAGATGCCCTAGAAATACAGCACATGAGGACTGGTATGACCGATTGACCCAATAGACATTTTCTCTGCCGTAGCTATGCTCTAAGACAATGACATGCAGAAGTATGCCATTGTTTCAGACCATCCATACAGTTGTAATTACTTTATTCCTCTATATTCATTAGATGCATTATTTTTTTCAATCACTACATTATACTACAGAATCTCTCTCTGTTTCGGGATTTATTTTTACCCATTTTCAATTTCAGATGAAAGAGAAAAGAAGCCACAGGCTAATCAACAACTCCTGTGACATCGCAACAGGACCGCAACGTCTGTTAGGGCACAAGATCTGACACTTCAAGACCTAATGGACAGATATATCATTGAAATAGTCAAACAGAGCATTACAGAAGAATAATTTCTTGTTTTATATGAGGAACATCTAATGCTCCAGTAAATTCAAATACAATGACAAGAAAGTCCAGTTTGCTTGTCATATTGACCTCTGAGGAACTGCTCTGTTGAGCGACATGGTGGAGCCATACAACAGAGCAATGCAGCTTTTGCTCCACCTAAATCCAACACATGCAGCAGAACGAGCGAAGAGAGTCAGGCAGAGTAGGTGGGAGCGACAAAACCAAAAAAATGTCAATGTAAGATGACAATGGAAAAGTAAAGATATTTCAGTAATTAAAGATTCAGCTTGAGAGAGATGAGATTATTATCCAAAAATGATCCATCCACTGGTCATAGTGGGACCACCAAAACTGAAATTGGAACAGGGTAAAGATCTTATTCACTTGCTGAATACTTTGATGGCAATTCAGTTATTCAGCAAATCAGAGAGTGTATTTTAAGAAAATTTTATGTGATCATACACACTTGCAAGTCGGGCACAGCCTCAAAAGCAAATTCTAAGGCATGTTTACCACTGTGTTACATCACCTTTCCTTTTAACAACACTCAATAAGCGTTTGGGAACTGAGGACACTAATTATAGAAGCTTTGTGGGTGGAATTCTTTCCCATTCTTGCTTGATGTTGCTCAACAGTCCGGGGTCTGCGTTGTTGTATTTTGCGCTTCATAATGCGCCACGCATTTTCAATGGGAGACAGGTCTGGACTGCAGGCAGGCCAGTCTATTACCCGCACTCTTTTACTACGAAGCCACGTTGTTGTAACACATGCAGAATGTGGCTTGGGATTGTCTTGCTGAAATAAGCAGGGACGTTCCTGAAAAAGACGTCGCTTGGATGGCAGCAAATTGCTCCAAAACCTGTATGTACCTTTCAGCATTAATGGTGCCTTCACAAATGTGCAGGTTACCCATGCCATGGGCAATAACACATCTCCATACCATCACAGATGCTGGCTTTTGTACTTTACCCTGATAATAATCTGGGTTGTCGTTTTCCTCTTTAGCCTGGAGGAAAATTTGAAATGTGGACTTGTCTGACCACAGCACACTTTTCCACTTTGCGCCAGTCCATCTCAGATGAGCTCAGGCCCAGAGAAGCCGGTGGCGTTTCTGGATGTTGTTGATATATGGCTTTCGCTTCGCATGGTAGAGTTTTAACTTGCACTTATAGATGTAGCGATGAACTGTGATAACTGACAATGGTTTTCCGAAGTGGTCCTGAGCCCACATGGTAATATCCTTTACAGCAGGGGTTCTCAACAGGGGGGCCACGGCCCACTGGGGGGCCTCAGAAAGCTGCCAGGGGGGCCTCACGAGTTATCATATATTGTACAGGGTTGTCGCGTTTTTTCGTGGAGCGGATTTTAATTTTTGGAAGTCACTGGTTGCGGTTTTTTGGGCTTGTTTCTGAAGTGCGGTAGCTTATTTTGGTCTTTCTCTGCACCCCTCTCCATGGCGCTACATACAGACAGGCACCAACAAATTGAAATCGACTTAACTTCAATGGCGGGAAGTGAGCGCAACACATTCATACACAGACCCCCTCCGTCCATATTGTTGGTGCGGTTACCATTGCTACAACACAATGGTCGTGCAAGCAAAAAGGAGAGCGAGAGAGAGAGAAAAAAATCATTTTGTTCGCTCATTATAGCATTTCTTAAGTGATATCTCTGACACAAAAAATATCATTTGCAGCCCTCAATTTCATGTGAAATCAGTTGTAGCCCTCAGTTTCATTAATTAACATACCCATCCCTCTCTCTCCTGTTTATTTTTTGGGTCGCTTGTTTTGGGCTTGTTTTAATGCCCCTCTTGCTTGTTTTTTCGCCAGAACTGGCAACACTGATATTGTGCTCGTGAGCAGACTATGCATTTTAAATGTAGCTGGTGAATTCTAGCTGTCAACCTTGCCCACTTTGACAAATAGCCAATAAACAATCTCACAAATTTCATCTTGTTTTAAGGAGATTTTTTTTAAATTTTAGCCATTCATTTATCCACATATGTTAGATTTTGGTTTTTAGATTTAAACTGAAAATGGATAAGTTTTTGACGAGAGGAGTTAAGCCAAACAATGCCGTCCAACAGCCGCCAGATTCCTCCAGTGCTAGTACCAACAGTGCCAAGTGTGACCTAGTCAGACACGGACCTATGGAAGATATAAGTGGCAGAGCTAATAAAAAGCAAAAATTGTCAGAAAAAAAGTATCGGAAATATGAAGACAGTTATCTGAACTATGGCTTTGTTGAATTTCCTGTAAATAAAGGATCGCCACAACCGCAGTGTGTAATTTGCTCTCAAGTCCTATCCAATGAGTGTTTGAGACAGTCAAAATTGATGAGACATTTACATACTAAACATGACCATTACAAGGACAAGCCCAGGGTATTTTTTGAGCGAAAGGCAAGAGAGCTTAGAGGTTCGCAAGTGGAGATGAAAATGAGTACCATTGTGGATAAGAAATTGCTTAAATTGTCATATGTCGTAGCCCAGAAAATCGCTCAAGAGAAGAAGCCCCATACTATTGGTGAAACTTTGATTATGCCTTGTGCAACTGAGATAGTCAAAGAATTGTTTGGAGAGGAGAAGGCCAAGCAGGTAGCAAACATTCCGATGTCAAATGACAGAGTTAAATGCCGCATCACATCAATGTCGTAAGATATACTGGGACAGTGCGTTACTCGCCTTCAGGGAAATTATTTCGCTATACAGATTGACCAGTCGATAGACGTGTCTAAAATGTCACATTTGCTCGGATACGTTCGCTTTGAATGGGAAAATGAGATAGGGGAAGATTTTTTGTTTTGGAAAGATCTCAAGATGACTACAACAGCAAAAGATGTTTTTCAAGCACTGGAAGATTTTATGAGGTCCAATGGAATAAGCTGGATGAACTGCATCGGGGTTTGCACAGATGGAGCCGCTGCAATTACAGGCAGACATTCCGAAGTAGTTCAAAGAATAAAAGCTGTCGCCCCCCGTGCTGTCTCAATGCATTGTTTTTTGCACAGAGATGCGCTTGCAGCACAGGACATTGACCCCAGGCTACACGAGGTGTTAAACAATGCTGTGACCATTGTGAACTTTGTTAAATCTAGGGCCACAAACACCAGGTTATTCACTTCCCTGTGTGAGGAGGTGGGTTCTGACCATCATTCCTTGCTTATGCACACGGACGTGAGATGGATCTCCCGGGGAAACATGTTGACGCACCTGTTCAGTCTCAGGGAGGAACTACGCGTGTTCCTTTCAGACAAGAGACCTGAACTGGCTGAGCTCGTCAACGATGAGAAATGGCTGGCCCAACTCAGCTACCTTGCTGACATCTTTAATGAAACAAACAAACTCAACAAAACAATGCAAGGTGGAAACACAAACATCATTACCCAGCATGAGAGAGTGGAGGCTTTCAAAAGAAAGTGAGGAATGTGGAAAGTTCGAGCTTCATCAGGAATCACTGATATGTTCCATCAGTTGCATGGCTTCCTCCAGGAGAAAAAGATGGATTTCAGAACCATTAAGCACCAGGTAACTCTGCATTTATTCATCCATCCATCGATCTATTCATTTATTCATTATATAGGTCTGTGCTTGTGTGTGTGTGTGTGTGTGTGTGTGTTCATTTATTTGTATTGAGGCCCGGGTATGTGTGTGTTAATTCATTCATATGTAGGTCTGTGTGTGTGTGTTTGTGTGTGTGTGTGTGTGTTCATTCATTCATATGTAGGCCTGTGTGTCATTCATTCATTCATCCATCCATCCATCCATCCAGGTAACAGCACACTTGGCTGGGATGTTGGCAAAGTTCAACAGCTTTTTCCCTGAGCTGATTGAAGAGGAAGCAGCTTCCTACCTATGGATAAGGAATCCTTTTACCGAGAACATTGAGGCCAAGCTCCCAGACTGTTATCCATCCAAACTCGTGGAAGATCTCATTAATATTTCATCTGATGCCACCTTGAGAGCTCATTTCAGTGAAGTGTCACTGGAAACATTCTGGTGTGAGTGTGGTGCTGAGTACCAAGCATCTCATGATGCTGCAATGAAAGTGTTGGTACCATTCAGCACCGCATATCTGTGCGAAGCTGGCTTTTCAGCGATGACGGCTCTGAAAACAAAATGTAGGAGCAGGTTGAGCCTTGAGGATGATATGCGTGTTGCACTGTCACAGATTTCCCCATGCATTGACCATATTATTAGCAGGCAGCGGCAGCAGACCTCACACTAGATTTTGATTTGGTGGGGAATTAAGTTCTGAAAGAGTTGATGGATATTGGGGTGTGTGGTAAAATTGTGAGCTGAAGTAAATAAACATCCAGAGTGTACATTTATGTGTCCTCCTAGTTTGCTTTTTTACCAGCCAACACAACAGAGACCCACAGGACATTTAAAACCTCACAAGTCTATCCATTCAATAGCCTAGTTTTAGCTCTATTGAACAGTAAGCACTTAAATAATTGTTACTTTGAAATAAACTAATTTTGTCATCATTGGAGCAAAAATGGGCAGGCAAAGTCTTTATCAGGGGGGCCCTGGAAAATTTTATTTGTTACAGGGGGGCCTTGGTGGCCCCCTTGTTGAGAACCCCTGCTTTACAGAATGATGTCAGTTTTTAATGCAGTGCCGCCTGAGGGACTGACGGTCATGGGCATTCAATGTTGGTTTTCAACCTTGCCACTTACGTGTAGAGATTTCTCTGGATTCTCTGAATCTTTTGATGATATTATGCACTGTAGATGATGAAATCTCTAAATTCCTTGCAATTGCACATTGAAAAATGTTGTTTTTAAACTGTTGGACTATTTACTCAGGCAGTTGTTCACAAAATGGTGAACCTCGCCCCATCCTTGCTTGTGAACGACTGAGCTTTTTGGGGATGCACCTGTTATACGTAATCATGACTCTCACCTGTTTCCAATTAACCTGGTCACCTGTGGAATGCTCCAAACAGGTGATTTTGAGCATTCCTCAACTTTACCAATCTTTTATTGCCCTTGTCCCAGCTTTTTTGGAACGTGTTGCAGGCATCAAATAAAAAATGAGTGAATATTTCCAAAAAAAAATAAAGCTTATCAGTTTGAACATTAAATATCTTGTCTTTGTAGTGTACTGAATTGAATATAGGTCGAAAAGAATTTGCAAATCATTATATTCTGTTTTTATTTAGGTTTTACACAAAGTTCCAACTTCATTGGAATTGGGGTTTGTACATTTTCAATTGCACAACGGTTGCGATTGTGGTTCAGGTGATTATATATGTATTCTCCATCAATATTGCTGAGCATTTATTTTTTCATAAAAACTTTGGCAGCACCAGGCCATGCATGTTTAATCCCCTGCCCGATACCGAGTGATCTGCAACCACTGCAGCAATCTTGATTACTGATACAGGAGACATCCAAGGTTCTCCTTCATGGTGTGTTCTTTCTGGAGATAGTTCTTTCGACACCTGAAATAACCGTTTCGCTCACACTGAGCATAGTTGGAGAAAGTACTGCAATTTCACATTTCAGCTGACCAGAAAGAATAATGAAAATCCGTTTCAAACTGAATAAAATTAAGAAAATGGGGGAGAATGGCCTGCAACAACCAATACATGTCTCATCAAATAGGTAATCAGCAAATGCATCTTCAAACATGTATTTAGCACTATTAGAAGCCCATGTCTGATGCATGCACTGAATTTGAAAATTGAAGAATCAAACAGATTTTTGTCATTTTTCTATTGAGATTTGAATGAAATAAAGGAGAGTGCGTAGCATTGTAATCCCGATGCACACCATGTGGACACGCTGAGCACTTCCACAACAAACGTTGAGTCGTTTGTGATGTGTACTGTGATGCTTGACTCATTCTTTTGGGTGTGGTCAATAGCCTGGAAACTAAACAGATTTTAAGGAATAATGTGGTCAAACTGGGGCTTTGACTCATCACTGTTCCAGGACCGGGGTACACAGAGATCAAATAATATTAAAAAGCTATGATTCAGAGCTCTAGGACACTTCGTCCCCGGACTTTTTGTCCCAAGTCTTTTCATCCCCGAGGAATTTTCCTTCCCGGACTCTTCGTCCCTATGGACTTTTCATCCCCAGATTTTTTGGCCCCGGACTTATCGTCCCCAGATTGTTCGTCCCCAATAATGTTTTGCCCTTTTCCTGCCTTATAACTCTATCCCTAACCCTAACCCTAACCTTAACCCTTATATCATGGTGATTTTTGTGTCCTCCATCCATCCATCCATCCATCTGTCAACAATGGTGGCACCTTTTTTTTTTCATTAGGGGACGAAAAATCCGGGGACGAAAAGTCCAGTGACGAAAAGCCCTCAGGGACGAAAAGTCCGAGGACAAAAAGTCCATGGGGACAAAAAATCTGGGGAAGAAAAGTCCAGGGCTGAAAAATTCGGGGATGAAAAGTCCTGTAACCATGATTCTGGGGACAAGAAATGAGCGGGCCTATGGTCTTTAGCTATAAGCATTGCTGGATATTTGGAATGGCCGAGTAGAGTGCAGCATATAAAAGGGCACTTATTTCAGTTTCAAACATGTAAAGCATTTATTTTCTTTATTGATGAAAAATATGCATGCACATTGGTGATGAGCAAAGTAGTTTAAGACCAGAGCAGTCTCTGCAAGACTCTGACGCAGCAAGTTGAACATTCACGTTTTATCCGTCCTCACTGAAGCACACCTAGATCATGCATTTGCTCTGCAAAACCATGAGAAAATGAATAAAAATATATAATTTGCACTGGGTAGGGCTGGGCGATTAATTGAATCACAATTTTTTTTAAGTGCAATAAAAGTAACTGCCATGATGGGGCAGACAGACGAGCTTGCTTATTACCTTTTCTATGACACATACCTAATGCGGTGTTGAACAAACATGAGAGGCCATTTGAAATGCTTCCGGGAAGAAAACTGCTTTTTGAAATCTGCAAATTACCAGCGAGGTTGGACAGCCTCCATCGCCTTGGCATAATTTGCTTACCTTAAATCAATTCCTGTGTACTTTGCCTAACTTGCAATCAAGCAATTTATTCAGCCAATTGACTGATCAAAACTGAAATGCAGCCTATAATGATTAAGCAGAGATAATGAGAAGCAGACAGACCTAGCCAGGCTCCCGTGAAGATTAAAAGAATGTCAATAATCTGAATAAATAACAGACCTCTGAATTCCACCTCTCATCATAGAATTTTTACGTATTACTTAAAAGATTTCTTGAAAATAAAATAATTTTAAGATGGCCCTAGTTTTTAAGTGTTTAAAAATATACACAAAGTGGAAAACATTTTATGAAGCATATGGAAAGGGAATGTGAGGGAGAAATTATTTCCACTTTGCACGCAATAGTCAAATGCAAATCTCATAAACCCACATTTTATTCACAATAGAACATAGAGAACATATTAGATGTTGAAAGTGAGACATTTTGCCATTTCATGAAAAATATTAGCTCATTTTGAGTTTTATGGCAGCAACACATCTCAAAAAGGTTAAGTCTCCTTCAACGCAGTCCTTACTACATCCTCCAAGGCCAGCCGATCAGACTTCCTCCTTCCGCCTTCGCCCCTCCCCTTTAAACCCATTCATTCATACCTAGCATTCATTTTCTATTCATTCTCTAAAGTCCAAAGTACCCCTGGTGGTAACACCTGCGTTACAGGATTTTTTAGTGGCAAATCTTGAGCCTCTGACCCTTAAATGCGTAACTGCTTTCACGCTGTTCCTGTTTCAACCTACTTAATAGTGATATTCTTGGGATGGAAAAAAATGCAACTAATTAATTAATCCAATACTTTCTCTGAATCCCATCTCCCGTTTTAGCAATTTTTTTTTCCAGCAGTGCAACTTAATTTATCTTAAGATTGCACTTAAAATGTTTTCAGCATTCAAAAGAATAGGCTACATTTGCCGGGAAGCGCAGTTGCACACTGGTTGCCGTGTTCTGATAATTAATTTTTTACATTACCAACGCTTATTACGTCAAAACATTGGGAAATGAATAATTCAGTATATTGGTTATTAATGCATTGTGAAAGTTCAATGCATGGCATGCATTTAAAATCATTTAAAATACATTCCATGCATCGAACGTTCCTGGTTGCAAAATGTAGTTCAGCTTCCAGGAAAGTTGTATTAAATTGTATGAACACCAATTACTCCTTTAATTCATTGGAGACTAAATCTAAGCATTATCTAAATACCATCTTCAGCAGTATTTACTGCATTACCCTCTACTTCAAGAAGGAATTTTGAGAAATTACAGTTCATTGCCGTCCATGCAATTTCATATTGTAGCTTTCCTCTTTGATGCAAAGCTATATGTCTTAATCATTAAGTACTGATGCATGCACACTTAAACAGTAAATGCGTTTTAATGAATTTCTGCATGGCACTTGAACATAGCTCGCATCGCACAGTCACAGCACATATAAACAAGCAGGTGTCTCCGCTTAAAGTTCCTGGGATGAACCATGGGTTACCTAAAGGTTCCAGTGTGTAGTTCACCCATAACACAGTGACCAGTCTATAACATTTCCCTCCCTTTAAGTGAATACAATAGGAGACAGAAACAAAATAACCAAGACTGTGCATCGCTATAACTATCACCCTGGATCCCCAGAGCAGACAGCCATCCTGAACACTTCACTCCAACTGACGCTTGGTGTAGGGCTTATAGGGCTTAAACATTTCCTGCTCCACAGCTGCTGCCCAGTCTTGCATCACCCATCTCCTAACTTGTGATAACGCAGGGTCTCAGTCAGTCCTCATTTTGATGTGTTTTGTGGTCACTGGAATGTCAGACAGTCTGTTTAGCAGGAACGCAGTCTCAGGGGGCAGGGAGAGGAATACGGCTAAAGGCATCAGCATTTGCATTTTCACAACCTGCCTTATACACTATTCGGTTCATGCCCAGCGCTGCACTCCTGCTGAAGCCATAGGCAGAATGCCTTTTGATTCACTCAACAGACCCATCAGAGGCTTACGATCTGTGAAGATGGTAAAAGGATGACCACACAGATACTGATGGAACCCTTTTACAGCAAAAACCACGGCCAGTCCCTTCATCTCCATCTGGAAATACCCCTTTCTGCTGGTGTGAGAGTCTGTAACACATATGTAATCAGTTTTTTGATCCATCTTCCATCTTGTGTGACAGGACCGCGCCCACACCATAGGGTGACGCATCACAGGACAGGACAACGTCTTTTTTGGATCAAAATGCTCCAACAGTCATTCGGAGTGTAAAAGTGCTTTTACCTGCTGAAACGCTTTTTCCTGGAAAACTTCCATGAGCTGTATTTCTGCAGTAGCTGATAGAGGGGGGCCAGCACAGTGGAAAGGTCAGACAAGATATTCCTGCAGTAATTCACAAGGCCCAGGACGTGCCTGAGCTCAGCTATATTCTTTGGGCTTGGAGCCTCCTTTATTGCTCTCACCTTCTCTTTTACAGGAGGAAGCAGGGGCGGAGTGGCCATCGGGACGGCCAATAAGCTCAAGTGAACCGGCCCGCAGACTGCCCTGCGCGGCCGTGTGACCGTCATGGTTGGCACACTGAATTAAAACTATCATGAACCGAGCATGATCCCATGAAAATCTGCATGACGTTCTTCCACTACACACTTCCCAACTCCGACCAATATCTATAACACTTGGTGTCTCTCTACATCTCACTCATGGCTGCTCAAGTGTCAGACTCACTCTCATCAATCCAGGCTACTGATTTTTGTTTAGCCTCCTATCTTGATCTAATTCATTTTATTCAGACGTTACATAACTTCCATGACTACAAATATAAAATTTAATGTTATAAAGTTTGTTTGTTCAAAAATTAATGTAGAATGGTTGGAGCAAAGCCTCATGGGAAATGGAAACCGCGTGTCACTCTGCGTTTATCCACTGAACGTAGGGGGATGAGTGAGCGGCCATCAGACAGAGAGAAAGCGGGCAGGTTGACATAGCGGATTTTTTTACACTCGAAGATGGAAGGCAAGAAGAGAAAGGAGAAAGGAGGGGCCGAAAAGGCCAGAATGAAGAAGAAGCAGATGCTGGAGGAGGGTGCATCAAAATGGTCAAAAATCACAGATTTATTCCGAAGCAACCAGGTGTCAACTAGTGATGCAGGTGAGTTGACTTTCTACCGGGATGAATTTACCCGGTGGATTTTGGTGTCCCACTCCGCCCCCTGCGCAGGGAAGACCCTGTGCAGAAATCCTGTGGCCCAGGTAAGTGACACTTGGAGCCTGGAAAACACACTTACTGCACTTAAAACACAGGCCAGCTTCTGCCATCCTCTTCAACAATTATAGGAACACGCTAACCATATTTTCTTTTCCCAAGGATGCAGACAGGTAGGAAATAAATGAGCAACTGTCATATTTCATTCCAGCTTCATAAGTTTAAATGATCTTTTGTTGTTTCGTTTTGAAATGGCCTTCAAACTAATGGCAATTATAGTAATTTGCGAACATCCGAGATAGCCAGTTAACTCATATTCGTAATGCTTAATGTAGACATTAGCGGCGTAGGGAAAAAAAAACGCCTGAAGAAGCAAAGTAAAATGAAATATCAATGCATCATGCAGATCTACGACAGATGCTTGTATATTCCAACATTTACTGCGAGCAGAACGCTCAAAATACTTCCGCGACCGCGCCCATTTAGGAGACAGGAAGTGTGAACAATTTCTTACAATGGGGTTATATCGGGGATTTCTTTGGCTTAATCTTCTCCATTTTTGTTTGTTTGAAAATTGAAGTAGACTACACTCGCTCGGCTGTTGTTTTAAAAACGGCGGTACAGTGTTTGCGCTGGTCTTGTTGGTCATTAAAACTCCGCCCCCACTCCCTGATTTAATCGTTGCTTGGCTCTGGACCAGCGAGGAGTTGGTGCTTGCTCTAGCACCAGTTTTGAGAGTCTGGAGCTGGTGCTTGGGCTGTGGAAAGCAAAGAACAGGTGCTAAGTCAGGCTCTGGCTCCGAACCAGCGCTGGAACCAGCTCGGTGGAAAAGGGGTAAGTGACATAATCTGAAACAGTCATATGGTCTCAAAAGAGATAAATCACAAATATACAATACAATGCATCAGTAAACAGAAGCACCAAGTTGAAATGGCTAAATGCACCATATTCTTATTAACTCAATGCCACCAGTCTCTACAAACTTGTGCAGTAACACTAATATCATGAACAAAGATGTGAATGGCTATACAGGATAGCATTAAACACCAGCCTAGCTCTTTAGCAGTAGCATACATATACTTTCACGCTAGCATTACAATCTAAATTATGAACAGACCAAATTATATATGCATGAACAGACCAGAAGTAGTGATTCGACATTAGCTCATATAACTCTAGCATTAACTTTTAACATCAAGACATTATAATTACCTATGCTGTACAACAACAAATAACTAATAATCAACTGAACTTAAGTCTTAAACTTAAACCTAAATTATATAAACTAATCAGCAATAACATTAACCTTTCCTATTTGTCCATGTACTTACTTTGCTCATTCACACATGCTGTTCAAATGCTGACAATCCCAACGAGAATGAAAAACTATAATGAGCACATATAAAGGACCCTTTGGAAGACCTATACCTATAGTTGAGCCCCTAAGAACCATACCGGGCCAACCCATGTTGGGGTACTTTTGAGAAAATGGGACTCAAAGTTGCCAGCCTCCTGTGTCATCTAGAGCAATTGGCAACAAGAACACTACATATGCTACAAAGTCAAGATATGTGAAATTATGCACATGCACTTTTTGTACAGGTTTTGGACGCATAATCATCATTTAAAGTGAAACCTACCTCCTCCTGAAGAGGAACCATCATCTTCTGATTCATTTGGGACAAACTCTGGGTCTCTGTCATCTTCCACTTCACCATCATCGTCAATCATAGGATGCGATTCCTCATCAGTGAGATACCTAGCCTCCATGTTTACAATGAATTATGGGGAGGTTGGGGGATGGCCTATTATGGCTAAGGCAGTGCAGTGCATATGTATGGGGCAGAGAAGACATTTGCTTGTATTAACAATCCATGGTGGAAGACTGGGTTTGCCAATTTAGGAAATGTAGATCTCAGTTTTCTGCACATGCTCACAACCTCAACTGATTTTCGCCAAAAGTGCGGGATGGCCCAGTATGGTTCTTAGGGGCTCAGTTGTCCTGCTAATTGCCTGATCAATTACCAGATTTTGCCTACTGGACCTTATGGATTGGCACCACCTACAGGCAAAGATTGGGAATTCAGAAACAAATATTCCTCAAGATGTCACGCCCCAGCAAACTTGACCCCGCCCCCTCAACCACAAACAGCCTCCCTGTGGCCTCCTGCCCCTGGTACCCAATGTTAATGTTTATTGCCTCAAGAAGTGGAATGTACAGCCCCAGATGTTTTCAGTCTTACATGAGTCTCCTCAAGTACAGGCGCATCCCCTGTGCCCCACAAATTGAGGTAAGTGACTTGACCTATCACTGGAGCAGTGGCACCCGTGTCCACCTCCATTTCCAACTCTTTTCCATTTATCTGCAGTGTAGCCAGAATAAGTTCAGCCCGGGGCTCACTGAGATCTGTGAGACTGAACATATTAAAGGAGACCTGCTCCTCAGCCTCCTCACCCAGCAGGTGATGTGTGTTCATTTTGAGTTTTGGTTTCCACCCCCCTTCTTCTGTTTACTTTTAGCACCTCTGTACTTCTTTGCAGTGTGCCCCTTCTTCTGGCAATTATGACACACGGTGTACAAAAGTACTTCAAACCACAGTCATTGACAAAATGTGCTCCCCTGCACTGGTAACATTCAACTGACCTCAATGGCTTTCTCGATTTCTCCTTGGATACACAATAAACGGCACATGAATGCATACACCTGCTAGCTTTCTGAAAATCTTAGTGTTGTTTGCCACTGTTTCCATCGCTTTAGCCTCCTACAGCGCTTTGTTGAAAGTGAGTGCTGTTTTTCTCAACAACCAGCGCTGCATGCCATCGTCACGTATGCCGCAGACTAACCTGTCGCGCAGCATGTCATCCAGAGCGGCCTCAGACTCACAGTGCTCCGATAATTGTTTCAACTCCGCTCCAAAAGTAGCCCCTGAAACCCCTGGTTTGCAGGAATGAGTATGAAACTTGAAGCGCTGAATAATGACTGATTGCTTCAGGTTGTGGTGATCCTACACCATTGTCACCAGCTCCTTAATTTCAATGTCTCCCAGTCTCCGCGGTGTGGCTAAATTACAAATGAGTTCATACGTTTTCGCCCCGCACACACTGAGGAGAATGGAGCATTTTCTTTGCTCATCTGTGATGTCATTTGCCAGAAAGAAATGTTCTAGCCTCTCCACATATTCAATCCAGTTGCCCTCCGACTTGACAAATACATTGAGTGACCCCCCTGTAGCCAAACTATCCGACAACATCTTCTTCAAACTTACGCAAGGAAAACTCAATTTTAATCCTGGTCGCCAGTGTTGTAACCCTTTAAGTACTGATGCACGCACATTTAAACGGTTATCGTGTTTTCGTTAATTTCTGCATGGCACTTAAACATAGCTAGCATCGCACAATCACAGCATGTATAAACAAGCGGGTGTCACCACCTGAGAGGGACCTGGGTTACCTAAAGGTTCCAGGGTGTAGTTCACCTAAAACACAGTGACCAGTCTATAACACCTCCGATGGCAAGTCCAGGGTGGAAGGGGTTAAACATCCACCACAACACTTTGTCGAGGCGTGGCCCTTGCTATTGAATGCATCAGAATGCCGCAAAGCAGGTTACTTTCCTAAAGTTAAAGTGTAACTCTACGAGTCAAAGTTCAGACCTGTCAAAGTACTTTGGTGAGTTACATTACTATGGCGTGGACAGCAGCAACAGCAATTTTGTTTTTGGTCTGGAAACTGTCATCTTCTGCTCCTACAGGTATGTCTTACTCAGGGTTTAAAGTTGGAATGTCAGCTCAAAATGATGATCTTTGAGGACTGTAGCTTTTGATCCCAGGAGGAACACTGCCACTCTGACTATGGCAAGAAAAGAGGTCTGAACAACTCAGAGCATGCAGTAAAAAAAAATTAAAATTCTAAATACTGTAAACCTTATTAGATAAGTTCATTTGTGAAACTTCTTGCTTTTCTTGTTTTCCAAGTTGCTTTCACTTACATTCTCCATAATTACATTCTCCATAAGTTCATCAATTGTAATTGAACTTTAGAAGTATACACAACAGTAAACTGATGAAACTGAAACTTGAGGAGATGCAAATATACTATAGGTATTTAATGTTCTATCTTAATTTTTTGCCTATGTTACATAACTGGTGCACTGGATTATTGAAACTACCTGTCAGCCAATCATTTTATTGAAAACAATATACAGCCAAACCATGTTGGTTTTAATAAATCATTCACAACAGAAAATGTTTGTGTGTTCCAGGCTGTGCTGTCTACAGTGGTGAATACGCACCCATTATATCAATTTCTGCCACTGTTAAAATATGCTGTAGATAGTAGTAAATTCAAAACCAACGGTGATTTATTTTCAATATTTTTTAAAAATAATGTGGTTTGTATTCAAATGTATTGCACTCAAAGAATGCGAAGGACTGATATGCAATTTAAACATGTTTTACACAAGGGCTTATTCCTCTGAGGTGCTAAGGAGTCTAAAGGTCAGAAAATATGCTATTCTTTTTCCTATAAACTCAACTAGCCAATTTCACAAATTAATTATTACTTCATGGCCTATGAACTATGCTAAAGTGTAAAAAAAAAAAAAGGGTGACTTAGAATATTGGAGAGGATACTTGAGCACTGAGACTGGATTTTCCGCCTTTGTACCTCTCTGTCCACATTCCGCAAATGCCTGCACTTATGTTGCAGAACCAGACCAAACAATGAAAAGTGAAACAAACATTTACATGACATCAATACAGGCAGCGTGTTTGGGATGACATATATTATTTAGTATGTGTCCATGCCCATGTACTAAAACGTATTTGAATGTTTCAGATCGCCTCATTTTTGTTTTTGTGTTTTGCCTTGTTTTGATATGTGTGTAAATTAATAATACCTGCTACCAATGTTTCGAAAATGCCATGCTTGTAAGCATATAGAAAGATAATTTTTATCTAGCCATCATATTCTCTCAGTCGCCAGAAAGCAAATAATCCAGAAATTAGGTATTTGTTGTTTAGAATAAATTTTGTAAAATGATCCTATAATGTTGTATATTTATACAGAAAATGGTGCTGAAAAATGCATGAAGTGTTTCTGATATCTACTTCATCAAACTTGGTTGCTTTTCATTTCAGAGACCAAAGTCATCTGTACATTCTCTGAAGACTGTGTTTTGCCATGTACTTTCAAAGCAGCTGGAGAGGAGGTCATTCATTGGAACAGAAATAAAGCCTCAGTCCATGTGTTTTACCATGATTCAGACCATGTTGATAAACAGGATAAGCATTTCAAAGGAAGAACATCACTGTTCAAGAACTTGATAAAAAACGGAAATGCTTCACTGCTGCTGCGGAACTGCAACATCGAGGACAGTGGCACATATCAGTGCTACACCAGTACCAAACAGGGAGACCAAGATCAATCAGTCCACTTGAAAGTAACTGGTTAGTTATGGAACCCTTCAATATCAGTTCTCTCTCTGTGTAATTTTTTCATGTCTTTGTTCCACATTTGTCCTTGTCAGGTCTGTCGCCACTTCTACACAATGTTCCAGTCATTCTGCTGACATATTTATTTATTTATTTATTTTTTTTAAACAGGGACAGTGCATATTGATGGACATAAAGAAAAGAAAGATGTAAATATGCAAGATTATAGCCAGAGGCTAATTTCCATCTTTAGTCCCTTTGGCAGGTTGGTGTCAACAATAAAAAATGGAAACACAGAGCAAAATCAACAAGGAAAAAAAAAGATAACATAAAATAGCGTACACCTTTGAGACTAGACCACAAATATAAAACCTGTCAATATAACAGGATAAGACAAAAGTTAGGGGATAAAGGCAAGAGTGCATGGTCAAAGTGCCGAGGGATAAAGTGCAAGAGTGCATAAGTGCTAAGTGCAAAAATGCTAAGATGTCTATATATTGCACATTTTTCATATTTTCCTTGCACATATAAGGGGGTGCTAGGAACAGACTCCAAGCAGATGCCCTGATTGAATCATGGAATTCTTGGCCAGAAATAATGAAATCGGTGACACTGCGAATGACTGGACCACGTGCAGAAGCAGAGACAGGCATGACAGTCATCTGTTTTCGTAGATAGTGTGACCCTCTGTGCAAATTAAAATCAGCGGTTTAATGCATGTATCACGCTTGTCGTTCCTGGTAAGTGCCAGTGTAATGTTGTTTCACATGGTAATAATAACACTTCATATTTTGGAGCAAACATTAGAAACACCCAATTAAGTGTAATATTTAGTGATTATTTTGGCTCGGTAAAGGTAATTACTGCTTGAACTTTTAAAAAGGTTCATTATCCACATACAAAAATGCACATTATTCACATACAAAAATCGTTATGCCATATCTTTAATAGGGCGAAGACTGCAGACAACTGGAAGTTTAACTCTTAAGATGTTTGTGAAGTGTATTTGTAACCATTATATGGTTTAGATACGAAAATTGTTTTTCAATGCGAAAACCTTGTTTCAAATTGTCTTACAGCTCCAATCCAATTAGTGAACATTAATAAAATCGGCAAGGAAATTATTTGTTCATCCAAGGACATCTACCCAGCTCCTACTGTGTCTTGGACCACTGACCCACCCACTCCGGCAGATACTTTAAAAGACCCAAACTCAACGACTGTTGATGTCAGGGGTCTGTATTCTGTACAGAGCAAAGTAAGGATGCTGGGTGATGTTTCTGACTACACTTACATCTGCTCTGTTACCTCCGGTAATGGGTTGAAATGGACAGCATCAATGAGACAGCAAGGTTAAGTGGAACAAATCAGTCTTATTTCTTTTGAGCTGAAACATTTTCTGAAGTGATTCTAATTTATATTTAAGCATGTAAAAGCAAGAATTGTGTTTTATTTTGAACATCAAGTGTTATCACCATCTATTCTGACAGATTATGCATTTAACATTTTTATTTTACATATTTGATCATTCAGAAATTGACAGTACAAATGGAGAGGACATGGTCATTCCCTGCATTGCTCCAGAAACTTTCAAGCCAAACAATTTTACTCTAACATGGACCTTCACCAAAGAAAACAAATCTGAGGTCATTCTCAAGTTCAATAGTCAAACCAAAGAGACCTCCAAACTCTGGGAGAATCGGACAAGAGTGGATCCTGACCAGGCTCTTGCAGGAAATGGATCCCTTTGGCTGCAGAACCTGGAGAATTCAGCACACACAGGAACTTATACCTGTCAATTTTCAGCCTTCAAAACCCAACACCTTGTTTACACAGATGTTTCTTTTGCTCCTGAGCCACACAGATGTAAGTAAAAAGCACTCCTCATTACAATAAGAGAAAAATGCAGTAAATAATTGCTGCCATGACATATTTGAGAATAATCAATTATTAATATTGAGATAGACAATCCTGATTAAATACAAGTCAAACATTTTTTATGCACATTTCTCCATATGCAACCAAGATTTAAATCCTGACCACATTTTTTGCATTATACTGTTTTTAATGTTGTTATTCACAGGCAAAGGTTTTCGCAGTCACGGTGCGGCAATAGGGGCATCTGCACTATTCGTATGTGCAATAATGGTATTAGTCATAAGGTAACGCAAATTTCTTTTTTTTTTTTTTTACTATTTACCACTAATTGCTGTATGGTAGAACAGCCTCATTCAGAATCCAGTTATGGAGGCTTAATGAAGACACAAAACTTCATTACAGTTTCATTTTTGTTCCAATCAGCTCCATAATCAGGTGTGATACATGCTCCAAAAGGTGAATCAGGTGAACATAAAGGTGACACCCATGTGATCACTCAGAGCTCACATAAAACCGGTGCCTCAGGAGAAATCAAGAGATCCAGGGGAAGCAGGATCAGACTGAAGGAGCCCAGACTGACCGTCTCAATCTGCTTGTTGAAGACTTGAAGGCGCAGCTAACCCTCTGCTGGCTTGGAGTAGTTAGACCAATGGCAAATGGCTGACTTATGCCTCCCAACTATGCACTGACATTAAGAGAATTCACAGACTGGACCCTCTTCTGGGGCTTCTCTGCAGTTATGGTCAGCTAGTTTGTTTGTTTTTCAGATTTCTTTGTTATTAAAGAGTAAAGACAGTTTTGCCTTGTTGAAAAGGCTAATATTTTTTATGGTGCAAGTCCAATCGCAAAGGAAAAAGCTTGCACTCTATGGGTCTGAGGAAGCTTTCTGATTATGAACAGGAGAAATCTAAAGATTCCAATGACAATTCAACCCACTCAATACCGAATAATAAATAATTAAGTGTTTACACGTGGGTTGGCTGACTGAATTTAATTCACAGTAGTTTGACTGTTTTTTTATTGTGCCAAAAAAGAGCTGCTGTAAGATTGAAATGCAGAAAAACACAGTGGTGCAAAGTGCAAGATCTTACTGTATGTAATTCATATCCTATGTGACAAGAAGCAAAAGACTGTGAATTTAATTATTCAAATTCAAAAGGTAAATAGTAGGCCCAGCCTATGGCACTCTTGGGGCATGCATAAAGCGATGTGTGAACACATTTTCTCTTATATTTGATTGTATCTACAATTTTCTCTTATTTTTTAGTGCTCATAGATTTCTGGGATTCACCAATGTTTTCTTATTTTTGCTCTTCTCTTAGGCTAGAGAAAATTTTACGAGTAGTCCAGAGCACTCTTACTGACATAAGAGAAAAACATCCTGTTTATACAGTCCACAAATTGTATGTCCAGTGTCAAGGCCTTATCCAGGACAGTGAAAATTGCTATGTTCGTGCCGGTGTTTCCACTCTTATATCATGAGGAAGAAGGGTGAAGTCCTCTAATAACCAATGCAGTGCAGGCTCGGACAGCAAGCTCTTCTTCATAATCTGTTTTGTGTTTGTACATATGCAACTGATACTTTTGGCAATTGTGCACACCGTACCTTGTTTAACCTCTTAAACCTAAACATGTTATGCTTCTGCCTCGTGTGTTGTCGTCGTGCTTATGCTTTACTTTCGTTTTATTTTTTCAGCTTTCATTCCCGCTGTCTGATGTTCGATTCTCTCTTTACCCAAACTCCAGTGGTGTCGTGTGACAGCCTTCAGCATGCCTGAGTCTCGTTGTCCAATCACGTTTCCTCTTTCGGTTTACGGCTGTGGTATTTCATTCATTGCTTCCACCTGTGCTCAATTCTGGGTCTCGCTAATCTCAGAGTGAATGCGTTCTCTGATAGGATAATTACTAACCCGTACCAACCAGCACTTATTTGAGGGTGACTGTATATATTTCGTCACGTAGTATTAACCTAATTAACTCATTAGCGAGTGCGAGTGTTTCTAGCTTTTGTAATTCCAGCCTAAGCTTTCCCTGATTAACTGCGTTTAAAGCTGTGCTTTTCTTTGCTTCTCTCGTGGTGCTTTTTACTCGTCGCGTTTAGATTGCCTTAATCTAAACTGTCTAGCTTGATTGATTGTCTTAGAGTCTTGTGTCGAGTCATTATTGTTAACCCGGTTCTCGTGTAATTGTTTTATTAATCCCATGTGTTTCTGTTTCCTTTCGAGATCGCTTTCCGAGTTCTTGCCTCCTCTCGTGGCTATTTCTGTGGGTAAAGTGAGAAGAGACATCAGACGGAACTTTGTTAGACTCTGCATGGTGAAATCTCAGCTCCTTGTGCCTTCCGAGTATTTCCTTTGTATGATTCCCGAGTCATGTATTTTGCTGCGCCCACATCTTGTCTGCCCCTTGTCTAAGCCTCCCAGTTTGTCCGTCAGTCAAGTTAGGTCCAGTTTTTACTTTTCTAGTTTATACACTCTTGGAGTGTGTATTTCTGTTTCCCCCTGCCTTGGGCAGTGTACTTTAGTTTTTCCCATTTGTTCAGTGCATGTGCACGGTGTTTTGTTTCTGGCCTGAGTGCCCATTTCCTCCTTTAGCGTTTGGTGTTCTATAAACGCTTCTGGATCCTGCATCTGGTGTTCCTCTGACCTCTTCTTAACAGAACACCCCCGGTACCGGGGGCGATCATTACACATCATAAATACAGCATGTTTCCCAATAGCAACATCGTCATGCGGTATATCCACTTAACAGAAAGACTCTGCAAAAAGCTTGTGTTGACCATTTTTACCTCAACTGAGCACAATTCAAGCACCAAGCAAGTAAATAAGCGTGTAGCAAAACATAAGATAAAATAATATCAGTTCCCAATTGCTAGCATTTCTACTAAATTTGTGCTAGGCATACAAAAATCTATCACGTGAAAGAGAAACTACAGAATCCAACGATCTAAGCATTCTCGTTTTACATCGACACCACACTCAAAGAACAGCAGACATACACTTTACATTCTACAGAGATGAGCAAAAAATATTTCTTAACTTTGATATTTTGTAATAAAATTGTTCAAGGTTAAATATGCGCTTGCTATTGTTAGCCCAATGTGTTCGTGTTATATTAAAACTAGATCTGCCAGTCTCCATGCATGGTTTTTTCTTGGGGCACTGCGTCAAAGGATTTCAGGCCCTGAGCATTCAGCTTGCTCACAATGTATTTTCCTCTCTGTGATCAGCTTGTGATGCTGTCAGTAAGACTTTGTGGGTGGCCATTTGATTCTACGGAATCTGACGTTTCCAACGAGCCCTAAAGCACCTCAATCGCACAAACCTAGCCTTAGAGCCTCGCGTTCCCGGTGCATCAAGGTGAGTCCATGAGCCATTTACATGTACTTAAAGAGTGTGACAATATAAACGCTGGTTTGTTTGTAGTATTTTCGGTATGATTATCGGCTAAATATTCAACAGTCATTTTCAAAGTCTTTTCTGACAGAATTCCTTGTGCCACTAAGCACAAGTACTAAGACAGGCGGCAGTACAAACGCAAAACTGGGGTGCATGACGTTTTTCTTGACTTGCCCTTTATAATGGCAATTTCATGGCAAGGAGTTAAACATCTGATTTAGCCAAATGGTCAAAACAAAGCGCTCTACCCTGGGGAACCTGGATTCAAATCCTGCAACAACTTGCACTTTTTTTTTTTTTTTTACAGTAAAAGCATTATTCTTGTGTAAATAATTGCTGGGGTTTTTGTTCTTTTATTTATAATTTTGTTTATTTGCTTGTTTTTGTTTTTTTTTTTAAAATAAATCTGCTCCAGTGGAGTCATTTTCTTTGTATGTATTTTCTTTGAATGGGAAAATGTATACAAGACTGGCAGAGATAATAATAAAAAAAATTAAAAAGTGCTTGTTTTTGGATAGAACGTATGCCTGAAGTGACATTGAATGTGAAGTGAATGTGTGTTGAATGTAAGTGAAATTGAATGAGTTTTACAGTCTGGTACCAAAGAAATCTGAAATGGCACACAAGGTACCCAAACTGCAAATTTGGAGAAGCCACCTAGACATTCCTCTCTAATTTTGCTCTGATTTACTTGATTAGAATAAACTTTGGCACAGATAATGATGAGATTCTGTGCTGTATTTTTTTATTTTTTTTATTTTGAGGTTTCAGACTGCAACTAAATAAGTTCACACGGGATAGAAGTAAAACTTTGTTAGGCTCAAAATGAGATCTTTCATTTATGCTGTGCTCCATCTTCATTTACTCTGACTCAGTGACATATTTACTGATTTTTACACCACGATAGAAATCCCAAATGGTGTTACCTTTATTATGATACCAAGATTATTCAAATGGACCAAGTAGTAGCAGAGATATACTCATTCCATTTTGTGCATGCCATTTTGGAGCCACAGGCTCAGGGCTTTAGAGGTTAATACAGTCTACATGGTTCGTACACATGAAGTGCAGAAGCTCTGAAAAGTGGTCCACTGCGGCCAATGGAAAATTGTGTTGTGCCACTGAAAGAAGCATCTGGTTGTTGATGCTGTTTTTTTTCACTGTGGTGTGTGTTCATGTGCTCTTTCATTGTTATCAAAATGAACTGCCCCACTAATTCATATTTTGATCAAAGTTTTTTTTCTAACTAGAGACCATCTGGAATCAAACCACCTGCGATGACTGCAAGGTGACTGCCTGAAGCAGGGCTTGATTCAGACGTGTATGATGATTGTAAACCTACTCTATCACACCTATTATACCCATCTTCAAACTCAAAATTTCATTTTATCCCCACAAGCGACATGCAATGTCTTACGGTTGAACCTAAGCGGTTCCGATATTATTATGTTAATGTGGCCAAGTAAAACCTATGATTCCAATACCAGCTACCACATCGCAGCTGGTTTAACCAGCTACACTTCGCAGCTGGAAATAGAAATCTGTATACCTTTATGTGTACATCCAAAAGCTGTGTAATTCGAGCAATCGGCTATACAAAAAAAAAACGCACTAATGTTGCAGTCATGCCCCATTTCCGATTCTTTATGGGATAGTTCGGTGACCGAGCTGCTCCCGGTCTCATGAAGCTGTGGAAAGTTACTTAAGCGTGCATGGTTACAGATACTTCACCGTACGATACCGAGCGACGAAGCTGTATTAAGGAGCTTTCAGCTGGGGAAAGGTAATTTTCTTGAAGTATCAAGAATGGCCTTCCATGGTGATTTTTGGTTGATTGATATAATTTCTAGTATAATTTTTGGGGTTGTCGTCAACAATCACAGATTAAATAGATCAGTGCCTCTCAAACCTCTCCTGGGGCCTATTGCACGAAAGTCGGATCCTGAGATCCTGGATCAACGTCAAAGCAGGGATTGCCATATCCCAAACAGCATGTCACTGGCTTAATTGATTGCACAAAGCCAACAGCGGGTGGTGGATGATCGGCTAAGTTAAGCCAGCTGCTGTTAATCCTGCTGAGTGCGCGCACATGGCTACCTCAAATAGACCCAAATCATAGAATCTCTGATCATCACCTTGGATACTCAGCAAATGCAGCAGACACATGCGCCAGCTTTCAATTAAAGACCGCGTTCAGACGACGTCTGAAATGCCAGTACTACTCATTCAGCTTCTGTCTTAATGGTGCAAGGTGTTTGAGAGGAGTATTAAAGTGAGCTAAACTCAAGTTAAAGTGAACTCGAGAAGTGTTTCAGCGCCGTCCAAAAGGAGTAGCTGATGCACTTCGGCGTCTGTGTGAATGGGATAAGCCGTCGTTGCTAGACATAGGCCTACCCTATTTAAGATACAACATTGAGACAAGAAAACAGGCAGATGTGATTGTGCATAAAATGCACACGTGAACTGCCAAGCAAACCCAAGTTCTTTGAAATTTTTACAAACATGCTTTTTCCGATATACCAAAATTTGTCTCAAGCCCCTTTTTTGTCACGCACAAACTCTGAAATAATAGTCCGATCTAGAAGACGTTTTTAGACTAGTTGACTTTATTTTCTGCTTTTAATCACTTCTCATGGGGGCATATTCAATTAGAAGGTAAAATGTTAACATCAGAGAATAACTTCAAACTCCAAAAAATGTTTGATTCCAGTATCACGAAGCGAGAGACATTGCACATGTATCCGGTGCTAAGGCAATGACTATCTTATCCATTGCAGTTTGAATAAAGACGGAGAAAAGTAGCAGAAGTACTGTATGAAGGGGGTCACCGTAGCAATTTAGGACCACGTTGAAACACTGTTACCCCCTTCATACAGCATTGCTCATCTTCTACTTAGATGGGAGTCTCAGCTCGGGGAATAAGTGTGATGGTTCTGCCCTGCAGTCCCTCCCCTCCAGCTGTCTTCACCTCCACTTCAATGAGCCACACCTGTTGCTCGTTGAAGTGGAGGTGAAGTGTAGAGTATTTAAGAGCTGCACTGCCAAATTGGCAGTGCAGCTGCATTCTGGCATTTTAGCTCCGTGTGTGTTGCTGCTGCTCCCCTGTCTCTTTGTTATTTTTTAAAGTATATTTATTAAATATCTTTCTATTTTTTGTACCAGCCTGTGCGAGTGGGTCCCTTTATCAGCCTTTGGGTACATGGTCCCAGTGCCTGCCGGCTTGCATGTTGCATCCGGTGGGACTAAACCATGACAATAAGGACAAATCTGATGATGACAGATTCTAAATATGGTTAAAATGTGATATGGAAGGGGGATTGACTGAATTGTGATGGTGACTGTCACATGGATACTTGAATATAATGATTGAATATTGGCTATTTTACTGACATCAATGGTCACAAGTTTTTAAGATAATTACTCTGGGCCTACTATAATTGAGATAGCAATGTGCAGTGGACAATTTTAGAATGACTGTTAAGGACATTGATTTTCAATTTGGGTGACTGCTGACTGAGGTGAGGTGAAATTGGCTGGAGCAGGAGCTCAGCCATTTGGGAAGCCAGCTCTGGAGCTGGCTAGCGCTACAGACTTTGTTTCCATAGTAACTAGTGCCATGGTTTAGCTCACACGCTCCGTGCAACCGAAATGGGCCTTGAGATCAGGCTAATCCCGTGCCGATCCTCAGCTAATCCCGTATCCCACCTTTGTGCAATAGGCCCCTGGAGTACCACCTCTCCCGCATGTTTCAGATCTCTCCCCGCTAGCACGGATGATTCTAATGATTCGCTCATTATCAAGCATGTCACAGGAGACGAGCCTGATCATTTGACTCACCTGTGCTGGAGCAGGCAGAGCTCTAACACATGCGGGAGAAGTGGTGATCTCGGAGAGGTTTGAAAAGCGCTGATGTAGACGATAACATTGCTATCATTCAATGTTATTATAAGCATGCAATAGACCTAAGCACTTAAGTAAGCTGTGCAAACAAGTGTGGTAGTCTTGGAAGTGCAATAAATTTAGGTGAAAAAGTTACATCCGGCTTTTTTTTTTTTTTTTTTTTGTATTGACGATTGCTCAAATTGGGGGAATATCGGTATAACTTTTTGGCAATCTGTATAAGCTGATATATGCGATAGAATTTAATTTAGATAATAATATATTTTAAAGGAATTTTAATTATTGGATTATTTAATTTGTAGTTAAAAAATACTGTTGGTCAGTGGATCCCAATTAACACGTTAAAACTCTAGAAGATCACATTTACTTTGTTTAAGTTGATTTAACTGTAGCCTACTTAAATTTTGTGGCTGCTTGAGTTCTTCTTCTTGCAACCTTTTTCAGTGGAATCTCTCCACTTGTTGTGCCAAAGTAAGCTATCTGCACACAGCACACCTGCCCTTATATGGTGTTGAGTAGGCATTGCCTGTGCTAATTACAAACAATCGGCCATTCGCCTCCAGTTTATGATCAAATGGGATTCATCAATCAGCACACATAATTAAGAGCAGATTTGGATGGTAAGAACATTTGGTGCATCTGGAGTTGACTTCTCTAATTTTTTACTCTTAACAAAAAAAAATACCGGTAAAAGAAAATGTTGGAACATTTTAAGAGAATGTTGTTACATGAGGCCCATTCTTTCACACTGATCAGTGTCTTTCCAACTCGGGCAAGAATGCACAAGAGACACACACGCACAAACTTGTATACACACGCACATACATACATACAAACGCGCGCACTCACATACATGCGCTCCCGCATGCATGTACGCACTGGCACACACACACATCTGACCCCTTTTTGTAGCAGAATATTAACCTGTTCTTCTCCGTGGTTACCTGTATAATGAACTTAGCATGCTCACCTGCAATGACTTCAGCCATCAAAAAATGTAACTCAGCCAATGTCATTTTTTAAATCCATTTTTCCATTCCAAATATGTGCATACTCTACTACAATCCAGTTCATGTTTAACTTCAAGTATTCAGAGAATTGATCATGAGGAGGAAATGACCCAGAACATTCTTAGGCTATAACAATCAGATTTCATGTACTATGGCTGTAGGCTGTAGCATGCAGTCAGTGGTATGAAAGGCCTGCAGTATCCTCACTTTTCACACTGGATTACTTCCATTTTTTGTTCACCTGATTAACAATCAAACAATTTATTTGCTGAATGATGTACACCAATATGAGGCCAATAATGATTTAGAAATCATAATGACAAAGTTATTGCCTGTTGGCTACATTTATTTAATGGATGTGATATTGTAAGGATGGCAATAACCTGCAAAAATAAATTATGAAAGCAAAGAATCCAAAAATTTCAATGATTTGTTTTAGTATTTTTCAGCACTGTAATAAATCATAAGTTGGGAATAGATTTCTCCAGAATTTTGTATGAATCTAAGAGAATATATCTGAGGAGGAAGAAAACTTGGGCATATCAAACCATACTGTACTTCCAGTCTAAAAACTAATCACAATAACCCTCACAAACTTATTTATGCAAGTCTGCGCTGTAACATGAGCTGCATGAGTTCAGAATCTTCGAAAAACATATCAACAGTTTACAGAGTCATTTATGTGGATAAAAAAATGCCTCATAACTTTATGATTCAATGTACTATAATGCTTTAAGAAGAATTTAGGCAATCATTCTTCCAATTTATCGTAGCAAATAAGCAAATCATTGTTTGGCTGCAAATTAAGAAAAGTAAATTGTGACTAGTTTAGCGTAATAGTGCATTGAAAGGGGAGGTTATATTAGGTCTCTCGTGCTGCTGACAGCCCGCCACTGGCTGTTCGACAGTGGAATCAGAGATATATGCAAAAAGTCATATACTGTACATACTTTGGAGTGTGATTTAAACCTCCGTCATGTTCACTAGGGTACAGTTAATAATTGATCAAGATTAAATAGTAATATCAAATACGCTGCCAAAATCCTCCTTTGCTGACACACCTGAATCTGAGGGAGAGGTCAAATCAGACTGAAAGTATTTGTAATTTTCTTTTCAAATAGAATTGCCAAATGAATTTCTCAGTTGGGAGTGAATGTCATCTGTGCTTGCAAGGGATGAAACTAGCACTAGATCTAAGATCTTAGTATCCAGGCCAGACAGCCCCAGCACATATTCTCACACATGAATCTCCAGTCGCTGTACTGCTCTGAATTCTCACCCATATATGAGAATCATAATACAACATACTAGGGACCTTGCAGATCCTATCCAAAGTATACTACTAAGTTTAATTATGACCGCCCCCATCCCCTCAATCACCACCACCATGGCTCCTCACCACCCTCACCTAACGGCTTTGCTTGCTTATCTGCTGAGTGCTCACGAAACCTCCCATCAGTCTGTGACAAAATACTTGGGAGGTATCCAAGTACCCATACACATTTGATATCCAGTGGGCAAAAAGCTGCATGTGAAATTTGTAGTTTGACTAACTCCTCTGGATGAATCAAACTATATGGAAACAATTCATCAATCAACCAGGCATTCGGTAAAATTCTCTTATATGCGTCCAATGGACGCTACACTATCCTGAGATTGAAAGCTGCTTTCAAGATGATGGAGGAAGCAATAGCTCTGTAGAAAATTAGATATAAACAACATATATAATTAACAGGAAAGCTGTATTAGCCTGTATTACTGAAAATATTTATAAATGCCAAGTCTGAGGTAAAGTTGTGTCTTTAAATTTTTATCTGGGTAAGGTTATGCTGCATCATTGGTAAACAAGGTTGGGAGATAGATGATAAAGGGAGTTCCCGAAAAAATAGGTTAATGAATTCTGGACCACTCTCAAAGTAGAGGAGAGTATTGGGTGGGATTGCGGATCGGAGATCGGGCAGATAGGACATCGGGGCGGGTGTGGTGTTGGACTTGGTCTGTGATTGTGCGGACGTTGAGCGCCCCCCGGGTGGCGAGACTCAGGGTGGGGCTCGCATCTCTTGTCGGAGTCCATGTGGCTCCCAAGCCCTGGTGGCTGTCTCTTGCTTCCTTCTTGGCGAGGGGAAGGGTGGGAGGGACGTAGAAATGAGACGAGCGAGGATTGTGGGAATGTAGGAGCTATATATAGGCGTAAGGACGAATAGGAAGGCGCATTGGGAGTGGCCCTGTTCATTAACCTACGTTATCGGGAACTCCCTTTAATGAATTCTGGACCAATCCCAAAGTAGAGGAGAGTATTGGGTGGGATTGCGGATCGGAGATCGGGCGGATAGGAGATCGGGGCGGGTGTGATGTTGGACTTGGTCTGTGATTGTGCGGACGTTGGGCGCCCCCCGGGTGGTGAGACTCAGGGTGGGGCTCGCATCTCTTGTCGGAGTCCATGTAGCTCCCAAGCCCTGGTGGCTGTCTCTTGCTTCCTTCTTGGCGAGGGGAAGGGTGGGAGGGACGTAGAAATGAGATAAGCGAGGATTGTGGGAATGTGGGAGCTATATATAGGCGTAAGGATGAATAGGAAGGCGCATTGGGAGTGGCCCTGTTCATTAACCTGCGTTATCGGGAACTCCCTTTAATGAATTCTGGACCACTCCCAAAGTAGAGGAGAGTATTGGGTGGATTTGCGGATCGGAGATCGGGCGGATAGGAGATCGGGGCGGGCGTGATGTTGGACTTGGTCTGTGATTGTGCGGACGTTGGGCGCCCCCCGAGTGGTGAGACTCAGGGTGGGGCTTGCATCTCTTGTGGGAGTCCGTGTGGCTCCCAAGCCCCAAAAAGTGTTAATGTATCAACGAGAGATGGGCTCTACCTAGGCCGTCAACATTATTGCGAATATAGCTTGCATACGAGTTCGATGTCCAGCAACCGAGGATTTTAATCAGGTGGTCCGGCACTCCTTGCCTGGATGCTGTGGTGGCGGTGCCAATGCGGAAAAAGAGCCCAGAGGAGTATTTGGGTGGAATGTTGGATCTAATTAAAACTTGACGGAAATGGTAGAGAAACCAGTGGCGAGTGGCCACGGCCCCGGTGTTGATTGTGAATGACGGGTCCGGGGGAGAAGCATGGTTATTGTATCTCGAGGGACGTAGTTTGATATTGGCTCGAACGGACTGAGGGTAGATCTAGGCAAAACAGGAATATGGGCTGAGAAAAGCCGAACTGATCTGTTTACTACTTTTCATCTTGAACATGAGGCGGTCGGTGGAGTAGAATGAAATGTCGTTTAGGCTGGTGTGACGAGAAGGATAATAATTAGCGGATAGCGGAGCGAACTCGGCACATCTGAAAAAAAAACCAAAGAAGGCTAATAGAAACACTGCTTCTAGAGCGGAATCCGTGGAAGGAGAATGGTACCCTGAACGCAGCGTCGGGATGCAGTGAGAGAGCAGGTCTGCTGTTAGGGGTAAACATTTGGTCGGAGTGGGAGGTTCTTGTTTACGTAAACCTCTCAGCAGTGTTTACAAATGAGAGTGGGAAATAGACGAGCATGGATAACCAGTGGCCAATTTGACGAAGAAGTTGATGCCGCTTAGGAAGACTTGTATTGGGGCTGGTCGCACGTGGTTTATGGAGTGAATGTACGAAATGAAGCTCGTAAGGGAAACAATGTCGAGTGCCGGGAATGGCAGTCGGAGGGCTGAATGGAATTTCTTGAATTGCCTCCGTCCTGCGAGGTACGGGGAAAGTAAGCATGGAGCGAACCCGTTTAGAATGGTATCTTGAGATAATGCGGCAAATGGCTTGGGTTGTGGTGTCAGGGGTTGACGGTCGCGGAAAACGGAGGAACCGGAGTGGGGTGAATGTTCAAGTGCGGTGCTAAGCGTCTGATCCTCTGCCAGGAGAAACAAGGAGGGGCGTCAGCGATGGCATTTTACGGTCGGGAATATGTGCGAGTTTGAGCATGGACTGGTGTTTTGTGGAAATTAGGGTTAGTTTCCCGAGGAACGGCATGAACGAGAGGGAGCAGGAACGGCCTTTGTTTACGGTGTCTACTGTGGTCGGTTGTCATAATGTACGGTTATACATTTGGCGGCCTGTTCGTGACCCTGAATGAGGGAGGAAGCGATGATGGGATACGGTGAGGTGAACAGCGAAGTAATTGCGCTCCTTCCTGGAAACACCAAAGGAACCCCCAAAAAAGCGTGGGTCGAGTGGGACGGCCCTAAGCGTTTGTGATATCAGCTTTAGCCAACCAGGCGCCGTGACTGGCAAGGCGGATGAGAGTGGCGAGATGGAGGACAGTCGGTAAAGGGTTAACCACTGTTGGGCAAGCGACCAGTTGGATTGCATGGAGCGACGTGCTTGAGTGTGGAGACTGCAGACGGTGCGGAATGATGGATTGCGGGACTGAAAGTCGGCCGAGAGCGTGAACCTTGCCACTGCAGGTGGCCGTGAGGTGGAGAAGCGTAGTTTTCGAGAATGTTTGCTGGCGAGGCAAAGTGCACCAACAACCAAAGCACTAGCAAAGCGCTAGTGGGCTGCCACTGCGAGTGGCCGTGAGGAGGATATGCGCAGTATCCGTAAATGTTTGCCGGCGAGCCAAAGAGCACCAATTACCAAAGCGCTAGCGAAGCGTTAGTGGGCTGCGCCACCTCCAGTGGCCGTGAGGAGGATACGCGTAGTATCCGTTAATGTTTTCCGGCGAGGCAAAGTGCACCAATAACAGAAGCAATAGCGAAGCGCTAGTGGGCTGCGCCACTGATAGTGGCTGTAAGGTGGATACTCGTGCAGTATCCGTGGATGTTTGCTGACGAGGCAAAGTGCACCAATAACTGAAGCGCGGCTGTAAGGTGGATACTCGTGCAGTATCCGTGGATGTTTGCTGACGAGGCAAAGTGCACCAATAACTGAAGCGCGGCTGTAAGGTGGATACTCGTGCAGTATCCGTGGATGTTTGCTGACGAGGCAAAGTGCACCAATAACTGAAGCGCGGCTGTAAGGTGGATACTCGTGCAGTATCCGTGGATGTTTGCCGACGAGGCAAAGTGCACCAATGACTGAAGCGCTAGCGAAGCGCTGGAGGGCTGCGCCACTGCTAGTGGCTGTAAGGTGGATACTCATGCAGTATCCGTGGACGTTTGCCGACGAGGCAAAGTGCGCCAATAATTGAAGCGCTGGCGAAGCGCTAGTGAGCTGCGCTAATGCGAGTGGCCATGAGGTGGATGCGTGTAGTATCTGTTAATGTTTGCCGGCAAGGCAAAGAGCAACAATAACCGAAGCGCTAGCGAGCTGCGCCACTGCTAATGGCTGTAAGGTGGATACGCGTGCAGTATGAGTGAATGTTTGTGGGTGGCCGTCAGGTGGATACGCGTCGTATCCATGAATGTTTGCCGGCGAGGCAAAGAACATTAGCATTTGTAATGATTTTACAATTTTGGAATAAACAATGCGATCATTCAACAGGACCATAAATGTGGGGCATTTAATTTGCGAAGAACACAACATTCGTATATAGCAAGAGTTGATCAGAATAATTGGTAGAACCGATGAAAGTCTAATTTATGTATTTATTTATTTAGTTTATTTTTTGAAAGCCTTGTTATACATTGCGCTACGAAATTATATGGCATTTTCTTCCGCGCATCGATGACTACGAAAAATATCAATAAGTCTTTGTAATTTCTGTGCTTGTGTAGTTCGTGAAAACAACGCAGATTCGCGTAAATAAGTTTGCAAGGCTCATAGAGCAATAAGCCATGAGAATCCGTTCTACAGTCTGAATGGGGCGGCAGCTAAATGGCGTTGTAAGGTACGATCCACAGCTGAGAGATGGCGAATATAATTACTGCGAAGTCAGCGAGAGTTTCGGATTTGCAGATTGTTATCCTTTCGGAGTCACATCAATTATATCAACGTAGCCAACAGGCAATCGCTTACCGTACAGCCGAAGCATAAAGCGAGATCGAGAATGAGCGAAAAGTAATCGTCCAGTTCTTGCCTCCGATGAGGAAAGGACTGGGGAATTGGGTCTCGGTAGAGTGGGACGGCGTCACGGCGAATGGCGAACTTGATTCGTGGGCTCCCTGGAACGAGCGGGGTGCGGGTGCCTGAGCTGTGCAGGGTCGATGACGGCTAGAATTTTTTCATTTTTATTTTTTTTAAATATGCTACGAAAATATGAATGCGGAAATGGGGGCAATATGTACGAGGTATGGTAAATTCTTGCACTGCCGAAACGAACAGCGAGACCGAATATTAGTGTAAAGTAATAATCCGGTTCTTGCCTCCGATGAGGCAAGGATTGATGGATTGTGGCGGTTGAGTGAAATGGGATGTGACGTACTCGGTTGGCGTATATTTTCCACAATGAGCCGGGACCGGGCGTTTGAGCTGTGCGAGGTCAATGATGGTTTGGATTTTTTTTTCTTCTCACGACTAAAATATGAATGCGGAAATAGGATGGAATGAGCTGGGCCAGGTCGACGCGCATGCCCGATAAAATCTGTTGTCTAAGTGTGGGGGATAATGGCGAAGGGTTTGGAATTGGCTACGAGAGGCGTATGGGAGGTAAGGCGGTGGCTAGTGTGCGCTGAAACTGTCGTGAGGGGAAAAATGCGAAGAGCCAAAGCAGTTGATGGGAGGGGCGGACCTGTAGGCGGAAGCACAGAATTAGTGACATGGGAAACGGGGAAGGGGGGGGGGGGGAAGATAGTGCGGGAGGGAATAGACGAGCGGATGAGGCAACAGCGGAAGCTTCTTCGGGTGCAGGTGGGTTAACACCGGAACTGCTAGAGCCTTGGAGAATTTGGTTGTCGGCAGCAGAAGCGTAGAAGCCAGGTTTTGTCCGGCGGAAGTGATGGGGGGGGGGGACGCATGTGCACAGGGCAAAGGTGCAGCCTGCGAACACAGGGACGAAATAGGGGACGAAAAGAGACCAAGGAGGTCGTAAACAGAGGGAGCAGGCACGGAGTGGGGGGAGAGAAACTGGCTGGTTTGTGGAAGGAGTGGCTTCTGCCGAATCTGGAGCAGGAAGGACGTCTCCGAGCTTGATGACGTTGGCGCTGGGGATGTTGAGCGCGGAACCCGGGAGTGCTGTGTGGTCTGTACACGTCTGGTCTGCACATGGGGAGGATCAGCTACATTGCTGAAAGAGTCAGTGTATAATTTTTTAGCAGTCTGGCATTGTTGTCGGAGCGGTGGAAGGGACGTGGTGCCTCAGATGAGCTTGGAGTGCGCACCGTGGTAAGCCTTGCTGGTGAGCCTCGGACTCTCACTTCTGGGCGCTACGGTTAGCGAGGAGCGTAGTTGGAATTCCTGCGGTGCGGAGCCTGAGACAGGGAAACAGCTTCGGACGTCATCATACGGAAGCATGATCTGGTATGTGGGCACCCCGGTTGGGCCGAGCGGGTGATGCTTTGTGGTGGAGGTAGGAGAAATGGAGTTGTGGGAACGGATTGAGAAGATTACTCTGGAGCATCGGAGCCTTGGATTATTCTGCGCCCGAGGGACTCAGTAGGATTTCGGATTTCGTGCTTCGGGTAAGCGAACTTTTGCTGTGCGCTGGCTGTCTGGTTAGCGAGTGAACGACGTAGAAACGAGACGAGCCGGGATTGTGGGAATGTTGGAGGTATATATAGGCGTAAGGACGAATAGGAAGGTGCATTAGGAGTGGCCCTGTTCATTAACCTATGTTATCGGGAACTCCCTTTAATGAACAGGACCACTCCCAATGCACCTTCCTATTCATCCACACGCCTATATATACCACCTTCACTCCCACAATCCCCGCTCGTCTCATTTCTACGTCCTTCCCACCCTTCCCCTCTCCAAGAGGGAAGCAAGAAACAGCCACCACCTGGGACCGCGGGGGGCTTAGGAGCCTACACGGACTCCGACGAGAGATGCGAGCCCCACCCTGAGTCTCGCCACCTGGGGGTTCCAAACGTTCGCACAATCACAGACCAAGCCCATGCAACATCACACTCGCCCCGATCTCCTATCCGTAGTTCCAACCATTACTATATGCTATGAATTGCTTATTTCTGAATCCATGATTACTAAAATTAAAACCGCTTGGAAGTGGAACTAAACTTTCCTCTCTCGGATCATTTTTGGATTAGAGGTACAAGAACCGTCAATTCTTCCTCTAGTTGTGCAAGGCTCAGTGTTATACAATTCAAAGCAGTTCATAGACTTCATTTAGTAAAGCTAAACTTTCCAAACTGTTTCCAGATGAAATAGACGAGAAATACAATAGGTGCTTTAAAACCCCTTGAAATTTGACTCATATGTTTTGGTCTTGCCCGAAACTGTTGTATTTCTGGTGTTTGTTTTTTAAAGTTATCTCTAGTATTCTAAATTTGAAACTTTGTCCATCCCCTCACGTAGCAACTTTTGGATGTCCGCCAGGCGAAATTATAACAACGAATATTCAAACATTATTTCTTTTGTTTCTTTAATAGCTCGCAGAGAAATTTTTTTCCTCTGGAAATCACCTCAATCCCCTTCTATTAAAACCTGGCTACAGAATATAATGTTTTTAATGAAACTAGAGCTTTGAGGGGCCACACTAATAAATTCTTTACTCACTGGAAGCCATTTCTAGATTATATAGACGGCCTCCCTCCAGCTGAATTGGCCCTGTGGCGAACCTGTTTGTCCTGTAGGGCAGTTCCTCGCTGCCTGCCCACCACCACCATAACATGATACGTATTCTTATGTTGCCCAATTATCTGTCTTCAGGATATGATTGTGTAAATGACTGATAATTTTATGAATTGTGTTTTTTTTTTTCAAATATACTGAGAGGCATTAAAAACGCCAAGTGGTTTTTATTGTCTAATTTGAAAACAGTAAAAAAAAAACAGTATACTTAAAAAGTATATTTTATTATGCATTTTAATGCCTCTCAGTATATATATATTTTTAATCTATTGATTTACTTGTTTTTTTTTATTATTTTCTTTTTCTCCCTAATGATCATTAATATCTTGTATGGATATGGCATCCTCTTTGTATGGGTCTGGGGTGGAGGTTTGGAGGCTGGTTTTGGGGTTTAGGGTTATTGAATCTTGTATATGGTATGAATGTGACATTGTAAAGATGGCAATAATATGTTCTAATATAAAAAAAATTATATTGGAAAAAAATATACTCACAAAATTTTGAAATGTCATTCCGTTTCAAAGTTACATGTCAATCAATATTTAAAGCTGCAGTTGGTAAGTCTTATAAAAGTAACTTTTTGTCATTTTTGCTAAAACTGTCACTGTGTACAGACAGTATTACATAAAACTAGCACTCTGTAATTAAAAAAAGTCTCCTTTAGACCCACCTACTGCTCCTACTGCAATTTAAAAGAATCGTTCGGTCCGACCAAAAAGAACCAATTAGAGCCAGAATGGTGTCTGACAGCCGTCAAACAGTGCACATGCACGCGCTGCAGACAGCCTCCTCCCCCTTCCTCCTCAGTTCACGCCAGTGCTTAGTCAAGCTCAAATCTCTGAGAGAGGGTTCAGGAGCTTAGAGAAATTAATGGCGCAACAACAGGCATCAGCGAGGAAAAAAATACCGATGCCTCCGTTACCGACAACAGCACACACGGCTAAGACAAGTAAGAAGACGAAGCCAGAAGAAAAAAAAGCGCAAAAGAAAGAATTAGACAAAGCCCGGAATAAAACAAGAGTGAACATCGGAGTGGCTTTTCAGAGATGGAGGGAACTCCTGGATCTGGAAGGATTAAAAACTGACGCAGAGTTTGCGACTTTTCTGCTTGACAGGTAAACCTCTGCTTTATTCGTTGGTTCATTTTTGCTCCGCAATGCTCTGCAAATAAGCGAGTTGGCGTCGCTCACATGCGCAGCTGGTACTAACCCCAGCCCTAACCGGCATCAATTCAGTTTCGCTCTGCAAATAAGTGAGTGAACGTCGCTTACAAGCACAGTCGCTGTTCGAATAGCCAGCGTCTTGTAATTGTTCCAGTGCTCCATAGTGCATGTGATGTTACTGTGATGTTGCAGTCGAGCTAACGTTACCTTGTTTCCGATGCTAGGGCTAACGTTACTGGTGTCGTTTTATTAGAAAGTAGCAGAAAATATCTTTATGAAGTGACCTGGCAGTCTTATCACGTGTGTTGATGTCCTCATAAATATGTGTAACATTTCTGTGCTCTCACAGCTAAATGCTGTCATACATGGTTTACTGGCCATTCAGCAGGATTCACAACAGTTTCTGTACTCAGAAAAATGGGTAACTTACAGAAATAAGGGTGTGCTGGGTTTTTACTGAATACATACTGCTGTAGATTACTTTTCATGTCAACATGATTTATTTCTGCTGGTTTGTTGGCCAGCAGTGTTGACTGTTCACAACAGTAATTTCTAGCCTCGGCAACTTGGTCACATGCATAACAGCTTGCGTGCCTTCGCATGCACGGCAGCCTTCTGGGGGTGAGTCTTAGGGCAGGAGTGCAGTGGAGAGGGGAGGGGGAGGGATCTGAAAGTTGCATTTTTTCAAATTTTTATGCCAAGTCCTCTCTCTCCTCAAAGTTACCAACTGCAGCTTTAAGGCGTGGCCCTTATTGATTTTATTGCATATATCTTGTGATGTGATTGTCAAAATTTGATGAAACCTAATTAAAACAACCACCAAAACATTCCTTAGAGGCACACTAAATGTTGTAAAATTCCGTCCATAGGGGGCGCTATAACTGAAACATGTCAATATTCAAGAACCGCAAGAGATTAAAATCTGAAATTTGGTATACATATACTTGGTCACATTTGGACACAGTGCCTAAAGTATGGATCGGCTGAATTTCCAAAATGGCCGCCAAACAGCCAATCAAAATTCAATGGGTAATATTTGCTATTGAGAATGGCCAATCTTCATGAAACTTGATAGGCTCATTCAAAAAGACAACTAAAAACTATGTGCCAAATATGAATTAAATCAGCCGCAAGGGGCCGCTATAATAAATACATTTTCATTTTTGCTTATATTTCATGAAATATTGGGCTTAGAATAAAAGCTTTTCTTTCCAATGCTTCATTGAAAGTTCCTGAATCTACCAAACCTATTGCTGCTAATTTCTACCGTCAGATTGTCCTGCCATTTTCAAAAAACTAAAAGTGAAAGTAAAATTTACTAGTCTGAGACCGTTCATTTGATTCGCATGAAATTTAGTATGAATGATCTACACAGTATGCTAACAAAAATTTTTCAGAAAATTTTGATTTGTCGTTCCGTTCCAAATTTACATGTCAATCAATATTTAAAGCATGGCCCATATTGATTCTATTGCCTATATCTTTTGATATTATTGTCAAAACTTGATGAAACTTGATACACAGAACCACCAAAACATTCCTAAGAAGCACACCTAATTCTGTAAAATACCATGCATGGCGGGGCGCTATAGCTAAAACATGTCAATATTCAAGAACCACTTGAGATTAAAGCCGGAAATTTGGTATACTTACACTTGGTCCCATTTGGACGCAGTGCTTAAAGTATGGATTGGCTGAATTTCCAAAATGACCGCCAAATAGTCAATCAAAATTCATTAGCTAATATTTGCTATTGAGAACGGCCAATCCTCATGGAACTTAATAGGCTCGGCTCATTCAAAATGACAAATAAAAACTACGTGCCAAATATGAATGAAATAAGCTACAAGGGGGCGCTATAATAGAAAAATATTCATTTTTGCTTACATTTTATGAAATATTGGGCTTAGAATAAAAGCTTTTCTTTTCAATGCTTCATTGAAAGTTCCTGAATCTAACAAACCTATTGCTGCTAATTTCTGCCTTCAGATTTTCCCGCTATTTTCAAAAAACTAAAAGCAAAGTAAAACAAACTAGTCTAAGGCCCTTCATCCAATGTGCATGAAATTTCGTATGCATGATCCACAGACTATGTTGACAAAAAATTTCCCAAAGAGTTATTCTGTTGTGAAGTTACATGTCAATGAAAACTTAAAGTGTGGCCCATAATAATACTATTGCCTACATTTTGTAATGTGACTTAATGAAACTTGACACACATCTTTGAAGACATGTCTCTTTGCTTCAGCAGGCTGTATACATAGGGGCTCTACAACTAATATACAGCTGCTCTGGTGCTCGGACCTCGATGATCACCGCTTGCGGTTATATTTTTCATTTGTTATTTCTTTTTTTTGAAGGAGAATTCAAGTTTTCACCATTTTATCTAGGCGTGGACCTTTCCAACCTGTCAATCAAGTGTAGAATAACAACCTGTCAGATTGCCTAATCTTACTAAGGTCCTGCCTACCCCGACAGCACCAACATATTGTCCCACAATTAATGCAATCAATAGCTGTGTGTAGTAGGCAAGGTGTCTGACTTTATCGAAAATGGTTCTTAGACGTGCTTGGGGAGCGTGTAATACTGACGAAAGGTACCCTCCCTGGCAACAGGGAGCTCAAGTAATCCTCTTTCCAAGACCAAAAACGATGGATTAAGGCATGTGGAAGGCCTCCAATGCAACTCATACATGGCTGTTTGCTCAAAGGTAGCCTAAGCGAACAAATCTTTTTGCCATTTCGCCTTCACTAGTGACTAAAAATCTATCCATATGTTTTGCTATGAAGACAGAATTACAACGGCATCATTGATGCACACAGTAACATAGTATTGTTTTTCCCTAGTGGACTTCTGCACGCAATACCAGATGTAGCTACACACCAGTAACTATTCTGCTGAGAACATGATTCCTTCATGCCACCCAGCACAGGCATTCGCAACACTAGGTAATATAAAAAATTTAGCCAGATGGTGAAGGACTTTGTTATGGCATGATGTAATCTGCTTAGAAATGTTTACGTGAGAAAAGTTGGCTTGGTAGCTAGCCAGCAAACTAGCTACATTCGGATTCAGAATGTCAGTTGCTTAGCCGAAATGAGTAAGGTTAGCTTGTCATTGAAATTGGTTTGGAAGAAAACGCCGATATAACTAACCTAAGATTAATAAGTGGATTATGTCTAATGTTGCTGGTTTAAGGGTTAGCTGTATTGAATAATATGATTTATTACAAAGTCTGGCTAGCAGATTGTCTGACACATGGCCAACTGACGTTAGACAGCATAACTTAACATAATATAAATAAATGGCGAGAACAGGCCGTTCAGCCCAACTACGCTCGCCAGTTTCTTTATACTATTGTGAATATATCCCTTCAGATACTCAATGACTCAATGGTATCTAGCTTTAAGTCAAGCCTGCTCTTGAAAACCCCCAAGGTCTCTGCCTCAACAATATGGTCAGGCAAGCTATTCCACATCGAAATTACTCTTTGGGTGAAGAAATATTTCTGAATATCAGTGCTAAATTTACCTTTGGTCAACTTCCATTTGTGACCCCGAGTTCGACTAACAACACTTGGTCAAAGGAATCCTACATAATTCACTTTGTTGATCCCTTTAACATATTTAAAGACCTCAATCAAATCACCCCTTAGTCTCCTTTTCCTAAGACTAAAAAGATTAAGGATCTTCAGCCTCTTCTCATAGCTTTCATATTTTATACCTGGAATTAGCTTAGTGGCTCTTCTCTGAACTTTCTCTAGAGGATTCTGCCTACCCTAACTGACCTCCGACGGCATGTCACTGTCTGTATCGATCGCCAGCACTTCGCGGTTCTTGTATCTCCACCTGTTTTCCGTTAAAAATTTTGATGTCATGGATATATCCTTCCGTGAAATAGTTAAGGCCTCTCTGGACGACTTTGCCGGGCAAGTTGGACGCATCTGGTAAGAAACAAACTGAAATGTTTTTGGGGATACGTGCAAGAGAGTGGTGCTCAAATTTCTGCTGTGCTGTTGGCAATGTGGAACTGAGCTGCATTGTATGTGGGGCATGGCAACAGTAACTAAGGGGGGTGGAGCTGGTCGGAGTGAGTCAGAAAGGTCCATTTCAGTTACATGTCGAAGGGGATTGGGGGAGAGCACAGAATTCTGAACACTTTTCAACAGGCTGTGTTTTTGTCCTTTTCCTCTCCCACTGGGTTCCTGGTCTCAGCCTCTCAGGCTTTTGTGGACATTAATAAAGCATTTTATTAATTGCGTTATTTACAATATCAAAGAAAATTTTGTGGTTCAAATATTGCCATTTTAAAATATCAAATGCTTAAACCCTGGTCGTACCAGCCGGCAATGGTCGGTAGCCTTTTCAGAGCAGCGCACAATTGGCTTTGTGAAATAAATTTATTTCCTTTCCTGTGTTAGCCTACTTCCTCTGTCACATCCATGAATTTTTCAGCTTCTCGGTCATAAATGCTGTTAGTAGTTAGGACGGTTTGTTATTGATTACTCTGCTAGTACAGAAAATGAGCACCTTTTCTAACGGTAGTTTTGATTTGCATGAGCGATCTTTGCGAGGGTGAACTAAAACTGTCTGGAACAACAGGTCGATCGCAAGTGAACCTGAACTGTAAATATTGTTCTCAATTTTAAAGTAGTATAAAGTTGGCACATAAGCCGTACTTAATTACTTTCAGTTCAATAGGGTTTCCATTCAGCTGGACAACAGTGCTATGATTTTATATTTAGTTTTATGTGCAAAAAAATGTTGATATGCACAATCTTCTACCATGTGTTCTGAGGATTATGATAACTGGATGATTTAACTGGAGCTTCCAGGGAAGCAGAACTCAACTGGACGACATTTGGTCAGATGGCAGCCTACGTCAGCTGTCTTTTGTCAGATTTGGCTGAAATACAGTACTAATGTGGTCTTTGGTGTAATGATGCTGCACGCGAAGTTTCGCCAAAATCAGTTAATATTAGTAGACGCTAGAGTCTTAACATCGGAAAGTTAACATAAAAGGGATGCGGGACGACGCTGGATGGTTCAGTATGTTGTGAACTCAACTGGACTAGTTAACCAAACTAAAAAGAGTATTTATGTTGTTTTATGAATACTGAGTTGTGGCAAACCACGAGTGCTTCATTCATTTGCGCACTAGGCTATATAACAATTACCTGAGGGGGCTCAATCATCAAATCAAGGCATGTTGAAAATATGTTTTACAGTAAATATGTGCCACACAGTTGATTTAAAAGGCATTATATAAGTGAGGCTGTATGAAAGTGGTGTCCTGTATTCTACTGCTTTCTAGAGGAATGGAACGTCCCTGTCTTCCCCTCTCAACATGACAATGACGCGTTTCACCAAACTAATAGCATCAGATCTAAAACATATTCTGATTAGTCGGTGTCAATGATCATGATTAGCTAACCGAATCGCCTCAGGAATGACCCTCACGTAGCCACAGGATGTTTGATGCACTTGGTTGTTTTTGTTGAACAAACCAAAATTCCAATGAAGTTGGGACGTTGAAGAAAAACAGAATACAATGATTTGCAAATCCTTTCGACCTATATTCAATTCAGTACCCTACAAAGACAAGATATTTAATGTTCAAACTGATAAACTTTATTGTTTTGTTTTTTTTTTGTAAATATTCACTCATTTTGAATTTGATGCCTGCAACACACTCCAAAAAAAGCTGGGACAGGGGCAACAAAACACTGGGAAAGTTGAGGAATGCTCAAAAAAACACCTGTTTGCAATATTCCACGGGTGAGCAGGTTAATTGGAAACAGGTGAGTGTCGTGACTATAAAAGGAGCATCCCTGAAAGGCTCAGTCTTTCACAAGCAAGGATAGGGCGAGGTTCCCCACTTTGTGAACAACTGCATGAGCAAATAGTCCAACAGTTTAAGAACAGCGTTTCTCAATGTGTTATTGCAAGGAATTTAGGGATTTCATCAACTACAGTCAATAATGTCATCAAAAGATTCAGAGAATCCGGAAAAATCTTTACACGGAAGCGGCAAGGCCGAAAGCCAACATTGAATGCCCGTGACCGTCGCTCCCTCAGGCAGCACTGTATTAAAAACCGACATCATTCTGTAAAGGATATTACCATGTTGGCTCAGGAACACTTCAGAAAACCATTGTCAGTTAACACAGTTTATCGCTACATCTACAAGTGCAAATTAAAACTCTACCATGCAAAGCAAAAGCCATATATCAACAACACCCAAAAACGCCGCCAGCTTCTCTGGGCGCGAGCTCATCTGAGATGGACTGACACAAAGTGGAAAAGTGCGCTGTGGTCTGACGAGTCCACATTTCAAATTGTTTTTGGAAATCATGGATGTTGTGTCTTCCGGCTAAAGAGGAAAAGGACCATTCAGATTGTTATCAGCGCAAAGTTCAAAAGCCAGCATCTTTGATGGTATGGGGATGTGTTAGTGCCCATGGCATGGGTAACTTGCACATCTGTGATGGCACCATTAATGCTGAAAGGTGCATACAGGTTTTGGAGCAACATATGCTGCCATCTGAGTGACGTATTTTTCAAGGACATCCCTGCTTATTTCAGCAAGACAATGCCAAGCCACATTCCGCACCTGTTACAACAGCGTGGCTTCGTAGTAAAAGAGTGCGGGTAATAGACTGGCCTGCCTGCAGTCCAGACCTGTCTCCCATTGAAAATGTATGGTGCATTGTGAAGTGAAAAATACGGCAATGGAGACCCCGGACTGTTGAGCAACTGAAGTTGTACATCAGGCTAGAATGGAAAAGAATTTCACCTACAAAGCTTCTACAATTGGTGTCCTCAGTTCCCAAACGCTTATTGAGTGTTGTTAAAAGGAAAGGTAATGTAACACAGTGGTAAACATGCCCCTGTCCCAGCTTTTTTGGAACTTGTTGCGGCATCAAATTCAAAATGAGTGAATTTTTCAAAAAAAATAAAAAAGTTTATCAGTTTGAATATTAAATATCTTGTCTTTGTAGTGTACTCAATTGAATATAGGTCAAAAAGGATTTGCAAATATTGTATTCTGTTTTTATTCATGTTTTACACAACATCCCAACTTAATTGGAATTGGAGTTTGAACAAATGTTTGGCCATGCATGTGATTCAGAAAACAGGAGGTGGGCAGTTTTCACTTGGGCACTGCAAACAAGGCGCTTGGTTTCAGGTATGTCAGGCATGTGGTCTACATCTCCTTCCCTCAGCTGTCTAGGATGATTATGGCACGCAGGAACAATCGTGCCTCAGAAACTAAGGAAAGCATTCACACTGTGGTTGTGACAACTTTGCAAACATGTTTGTAGAATAAATTTAAAATAGGCATATAAGGCCAGGTAAATTGTTACTCAGACTGCAGCAGGGATAGTATTTGGATCGCTTGGATGTCTTCAACCCTCATTGAAACATGTCTCCAGCAGTCTTGCACAATCTAATATCATCGAGCGATTGTTGTTCCGGGATTAACTAAATAATGTTTATCAGGTGCAGCATAGAGACATCAGAGATACTATTCATTGGTGGACTATCATTTCACTCCTGGACAAGCATTATTTTGTTGACTCCGGAGCAACACGTACACAAGATATCAGATTGTTCAGCCTTCCTACTTAGTCAAGACTGGCTGTGAATGTGTATTCATCTCCTGATAAGTGTGTATTCTGCTCTCTATAAATTGATGCAAATGTAGACCATAGTGCATATCTTGCACATAAAAAAATACTGTTCAAAACCAGGTGGGTAGAATCACATAAAATCCAGCAAACTTAATTTCTTAGGCTACATTCAGACAGCAGGTCTTGATGCAGAATTTTGGAGAAATCCGTTTTTTTTGTGCTCGTTCATATTACACATTATATGCGACTTGTATCAGTTTTGAGTATGAACTGAATGCGACCTTGAAGTGACCCACATACGCAAAAGAGGTCCTGAGCCAATACGTGACCACGCAGGCACGCGCTGTTTGTTTACGGAAGGAAATATGGAGGCATCTCGTCTCGGCGCGTGTGTGGCACTGATGAAGTTTATCTACAGCCGAAGTCAGTAGCTACCATTACAGACAAATAATGACGTAAAGGTCGGATAAATGCAACCTGGCCGTTCAGACAGCAGTCGCATTGCAAAATATCAGATATGTATCGGATTTAGGACCACATATGAAAGTGGCCTGGGTCGGATTTAAAAAAATCGGATTTGTGCTGTTCAAACTGTCTTTAACAGATCGGATACAGGTCACATATGGGCAAAAAAAAAAAAGGATTTGGGCCACATTTGCCTGCTGTCTGAACGTAGCCTTAGTCTCACTGTAAGCACGATTGACATGCCCAGCTGATATTCTTCAACCATGCCCTTCCATAAACCTGCAGTAGAGTGAAGCTGGCTGTGAGAAATAGCAAACAGCCACAGTTAGGTAACATTGTTATCAATGCCAAACGTATGCCTACAAATAATAAACATTGCTGATAGAAATGAAACAAGATACAATCATGATGCATTATTTATATTATCACCGTTATATTAGGACACATTATTCTGTTTGTCAGCACCTTCAAGTTATTTGGAAATAGGTCACGCATCATGACTTAGACAAGTCATATGCAGATTGCTTTAAGTTTCAGTTACCACAAATCGCCATTCAGGACCTCATTTAAATAAGACTCCCACTGGTGCCATCTACTTTACATTGAAAATGCCCCCTGGAATATGACTGCACCATGATATTCTCCTTTCTAACGAGTTGTGTATGGCCCAAGGGGGGAAACACGAGTTAGTCCTTGTGGCTGGAGATTTATAGGAATAAATGAAGCATTTAATGTGTGTGCATATCATCAGATGTAGCGTACACAGAAAAATTAGGCCCACAGTGTATCTTTTTAATCTCTCATGAGACTTTTGTTAGTGCGTTTCCATGAGACAGAAACACACCCATGCATAAAGTATGAGATTCCATTGAGGTTATTCAACCAGAACTGGTTCCTGAGGCTCATATCCTGTGGTGACATACTGACTGACACAGGTACAGGTCAGACGGCATTCTTTTCTGGTTTGTCAAATGAATTTTATAGTATTGTTGTTGCCTCATTACAAATACAGATACTAGAACATTCCATAAGGTGGAATAATGCCAGCTTCTCAGTCTGGCCCTTTGTGATGAAATCATTGCCCACCTTGACCGTGGGCTCCAGCAGAGCTTCGACCAGATCAGGGGAGATGAGACGCATCGGGATAATGGGATCACACTGCATGCATCCTCAAAGTCCACTGAATTTCTTTATCCTATCTGTCACTTGTGTCACAGTACTGAACACAGGAGAGTAAACTGTGATTGGCCAGTGATTATATGTGGTAATGTTCAAATTAGGAAGAACTCAAAGTTGTAGTTTCATTCAGGCACGTGTTTTCTTTTATCACCTTAAATTCTGTAATGTCTAACAGAGATCAAATCCTTGGTTTATTGACCATAATCAGGTGAATGAGAGAGTCTGAAATGACCTAAGGTCCTTTGGGAACGTAGAGCATTGTTTCAGCCACTCTTAAACCACTTTTATTAGTCTTTATGGCGTTAGTAGGAGAAATGAAGTTGAAAACAAAGTAAAGGTATTTGTCCTGTTAAGTTCAATTAGCATTGTATTAAAATAGGGATGCCACAAGGGGGTGATGTACGACGGGTTTAAGAATTAATTTGTTTCTCAATTTGATCTGCAATCAGTAAAATTTAAATATCAGGGCAAGTGCCAAAAGTTGCATAGCAACCAACTGGAAACACCATAACTACCACATAAAAGTGTTTGAGCAACATCATCATAAACTAGCAACCAGTTGATATTACATTATTTTAGCGCAATTTTTTTCTTTACTCGCTGACAGTTATTGAGCGCCCTGACGGAGGCCCCATCCATATTGACGGGAAATCTGTGTGTACTCTCAATAATGATAACTACTATGAGTGAGCTGCACACAGATATGATATGACTGACCACCCTGTGTGTTGCAGACTCACAAGTATTTATTAGGTTACATATCAACACCTGTCTTTGATTTCATATCCTATGGCATGGAATTTTTTGACTAGCAGCCACATCCAATAGCCATAGAGAACACAAAGGCTAGGTGAGGGGAAACCAGAAGGAGTCATAACGCCAAAATCATGATAAATAACTGAGACCCCGGACTGCTGAGCAACTGTAGTCATACATCAAGTAAGAATGGGAAGGAATTCTCAAGAAATCGTGATAAATAAATAAATATCCCCTGACAGCATGGAATTGCGTTTTCGAACCCAATCAAGGTCATCACTATTAAAATACACTACAGGCCAAAAGTTTGGGGCCACCCTCAGATTTTTAATGGTGCATCAAGTGCAGTGTGACCCCTTGGTTTTGGGGAAAGCATTTATACAGCATGCCTTCTTGTTACATAACATGATTTTACGCCACTAGGACGTAAAAATGTTAACACAAATTTAGGCATTGGAACTCAATTATAAAACATTGTGGTCAGTGATCAATCAGTCAAGACAGCTTTAAAATGTGGTCTGAGGTCTTGAATTCACCCGAAACCTATTGGCTTCCTATATTTTATGTACTGAAGTCATTTCATGTGCAAAAAATAAGGAAAGAACAGTTGATGTGTGATTTTTTTTTTTTTTTTAAATCTGAGGGTGGCCCCAAACTTTGGCGCTGTAGTGTACTTACTCAAAATTTCATTCACTGAGGTAAGTCAGTCTCTGAAAAAACTTTTCCCTTCTTATCTGGATGGGTGGATAGACAGACAGAAGGACGGGCATACGAACGGATTAGCTCCATTGCAGTATCCCCCGCTCCGCTTCTTGGTGGTGTATAATAAATAAATAAGAATCTACAAAGGAGCACACGCATGGCTTCGATCACTCTGTTGTTTATATCCATTTTTTGTGGGGGAAAATCCTGTGTTGTGTGTTAGTTATTTCCCATGTCACTTCTTTTATATGTCTCATGGTTAAACATAGTTTCAAGAGGGAGATTCTGGCTTATCAGGGAGTCCTGTCAGCGTGAAATCAAGTCATCTGTGACCCCCTTGTAGTTGTAAAGTGTGAACAGTGGAGCAATCTGACGACTTTGCAAGTTCTGTGGCATGTAGAATTGTAATATGATGTTGTTTCTTTTCATCCTGTAATATGGCCATCTGACCTTCCATAAACAACACTGTAAACCAACAGAGTCTGAAATGTAAGTGTGTATAAGCCCGGTACACAGGCGAAGAAGGCAATGAGAAATTAGCATGGGCTGTGGACTTTATTAGCCCCTGCCACACTGTGGAGTGGGGGATATTGCAATGGAGCTCATACAGTCATCCAGATAAACAGAGATGAATTTTCTCTGGAACTGCTCAATCTAGATGAATGAAATTTTATGTGTTTTAATTGCAGTAGTTGTTAGTTTTAAGCAGGCAATTTTAAGTAGTTTGAAGTAGGCCAGTAGTTAGTTTTAAGAAGGCAATTGTTTTTTTCACATGGGTGTTATGAACTCTTTTCATTCAATAAATGAAATGATCCTTTAAAAGCTGCAGTTTGTGATTTCATGTTGTCTTTGTCTTAAATTAACATTGATAGAATGAAATATTAACATATGACAAATTAGCAAAATAGAAGAAATTGGGACGGGAGCAGATACTTCTTCACAGCACTGTGCACATCATCATCAGCGTAATGTTTTCTTGTCATATGTCTGTCACTCATACTGTCCTAACTGTCACACATATCCTTTGTGCGTGATATCTTTTGAAGGAGTGGACAGATATTCAGATATCGTACCTCTCCACAGAGGGTAGCTGAATTTGGAGCCATCGGGTCAAAGGTGAAGGTCAGCTGTATGTGGGGACCGAGGATCAGCTTTTAGGGTACATGAAGCTATGGCAGGCAGAGGCATAGAAATGAACGCTTTGCATTGACTTGTACATTATTATTATTATTATTATTATTATTATTATTACTTGGTGTGGGGTCAAGGCTATCCAAATGGGGGGTGCACTTTCCTTTATAATCTCTTATAGCAGCATTTCTTCAACCTGTGAAAACAAAATCAAACAGAAACAACATGCTGATAGAGCAAAGTAACCATGGCCAACTTCAAATTCAAGAGACATCATTTGCCAATCACACCACATCCATGGCATTCATTACAAAAAGGAGTCTCTTTTTTGGTTTCAAAAAGCCTCTGTGAAGCAATAATTTGTCAGGTCAGAGGAATTGTTTTGATCAGTATTCTGTAATATGTCATCAGAGTAAAATAAACGCATTACCAAAACAAGCAAGCAGCAGGGATAAAGTTTTCTTTGTCTGAAATACAGTGTGATTTTGTGACACCTTCCACAGAACTGTGAGTAAACCATTTAGTACGCTAATACATTAGCATGTACTATATAGAGGCCCTAGTAGGGGCATTTATTTTTGGTGTCAGGCCTCAAGTTGTGGTAACACTGTTAATGAGGAAAAACAGCTTGTTGAAGTGAATGAAAGATGCTCTAATTTAATAACAATAATCAAAGCAATTACGTTACAACTAGATTCTTATTGACTTACTCAGCACCTGTGGCTATAGTAAATTGGATGTTTGCATTTATAACCCTTGTCTGTTAGAAATTATTACGAGAGAGTGTATTTAAGTGTCCCATCTTTCCCAACATTTATTAGTATCTGTTATTGCGAATCTAATATTTTTAAAGCATGCTTAGCACACCTAAAGCATGCTTTCCCACCATCTGCAGATCAAAGTCATAGCAGTGCATTTCATGCTTTTCTCTGGCATATTAGTGTGATTGCAGAACTGAATAATGAAAGTTGCAGTTTCCAGTGGTCTGACCTCAACTGAGAAACAGACTCGTTGAAGTTTTCTACCACTTCCTGTTTATTCTGGTCAAAATAGCCATTTGCCTGGAGGCTTTGACATTTTAATTGTTAATTCAGTCATCACCATGCAGTAGCAAAATGTGCGATATCTTTATTTTTTATTCGTGGGATTCAGGGTGATGCTAATTTTAATTAATTAATTGAAACCTAAACATTTTTTAAATCTCTCATTATTGCAGAATTGCCACAATCAGCATCACTGATCAGAATGATAACTGAAACAAAACTATACTCAAATTGACTTGCTATACAGTTTCTTTATATATAAAAAAAAACACTTCAGAAACATATTCAAGTTCAAGTTCAGCATTTTTATTCACATATATCAGACAGGGATGCACAGATTGAAATTCATACATAAAGGACATGTGAAATGGGATCACCCCAAGAAAGCTAATTAAGCTTGTAGGAGTGGGCCCTGTCTTACTCACATGAACTTAACAAATATACAAACAACGATAACTTCATGACAACAACACATAAAGATCCCAGAAACTCTCTCTGCAGCAGTCATATAGATCCAAAAGAAGAGATTCCAGAAGATCAAGAATGAAAGATTCTAATGGTATACTTCAAGATCCCAGGGTAACACAATAGGACTCTACCCGATGGCAGGCATTTGGAATTAAATAAAAATGGAAAATAGCCAATCTTCTCGTTAAGAGCCTAGATAGGTTTATGCAGATCATATGGAGGCCTAAGCTCCAGACTGATACTACAACACAACCAACCAAAAGTTCCCGGAAGTGGCCATAAGGCAGAACAGGGCGAAGGAGGAAGAGCATCAAAACCTCAATAAAGATAGCTACCCTATCTTTATTGAGGTTTTGATGCTCTTCGCTTCTTGCTACATACAGTACAGTGGAATGAGCGTCAAACCTGCATCAATTAATCATATTCATGGTACAACTAAAGAAGATGTTGTTTTAAGTTTTTCTTAAAAGTGGAGAATGATTGTGACATTTCAATATTGTCAAGCTCACTCCGAATCTGCAGACCCCAGTATGCGGCACTCAGACTGGTTCATTGTAGCCTATGTTTCTTACCAAAGATTTTTTCTTTTTTCTGGTGTCATGTGAGTGCAGTGGGCGGCAGACTGGATCAAGGTCACATAATCGACTATTTTATCCATTAATTACCTCATACATCGTACATGCATTATGGAAGATGTTATGTTCAGTAAGTCTCAGTAGACCATAAGCGCAAAAAGAGGTTTTGTGGGTGCATAAACGTGTGACCGTGTTAATGCATGGAAAGCAGTTGCTCCATATGATATAGCAGTAATTTATGCCGGGTTCAAATAAAGTTTTATATATGGTGAGAAGTGCAGAAATTGGGAGGAAGTGTCTCAGTTTAAAGAACAGACCAACATATTTTGACAGATCCCTTGTTACAGAATAAATATGGTATTTGAAATGTAAAAATTGATCAATATTTTTCCTTTCATCATGACAGAGGTCCTGCTAATCCACTTTCATATTATGATTTCAGAAGACAGTGCTGGTCTAGAGGTTCCTCTAAAACTCCAACACAGCAGACAGCAGTAGCAGAAGTGCATGGTGTGTATGCACTTTAATAGTACTCTCCACCATCATAGACATGTATGGTCAGTATATTTGCTGCATATTCAGTTGGAATGAATATATTTTATTACCTCTGCAGCTACCTAAATATTCTCCTCCCTTATTTAACAAGGCTTGTAGCATTGAGATAAATATCTTATCATCAGTAAGGGAATGCAGCCTTTATTTCACACATTTCATATATAATTATTAAGTCAACATAACCAAAGTTTTTTAAGGAAGTATAGGAAACTGAAATATATAAAATTTTCTCAGCAAAACAATTTGGAGAGACTAAAAACAGGGTAGATCCAGGCACTCGAAGGAGGGTATAGATAAAAAGCATTTATTTAGTACTGGCTAGTAGTTTTCAACATGTTTGACAACCGTTGGGCCAGTACTAAATAAAGGATTTTTATCTATACCCCCCTTCGAGTGCCTGGATCTACCCTGTTTTTAGTCTTTCTAGATTTTTTCCCTTTTGATCCAAGAGCACCGGCTTCACTCCTGATTACCTCCCGCTGAGCACCTGGTTGGATTCTTCGTTTTTTACGTAAAACAATTTTGAGGTTTGGTTCTTACAACAATGAGAAAACACTCCAAATTCCCGACATCCGTTGATGATTAACAAGTTCATAGGATCTGTGCCTCACTGTGGGTGCAATGACGGCAAAGGAGCAGGTCTGTGGATCATGGTGCAGACTTAAGAGGGCAGAACAAGAACATAATCTGCTGAGTCTTCAACTTCTGATAAGCAAACAGAAAAAAAAAACAGTGTGACTTCATCCTCATCATTTTCATCAGGAGTCTAATCATGGTTCTGAGCATGTATCATGAATCTGATGTACTACACTGACCCTCATAATCAGCCGTCTCATCCTGGACTGGTCTCTGTTGAGGCGGACTCTTCCTCTTTACAGCATGACGAAGATGGATGGCGAGACCCTGGCCAGATTTCCTGTAGTTTTTGATGAGGTCCTTTAACGTCTTAAAGAACTTCTCCTGCACACCGGCAGAAGTCTAAGCATGGTCAGACAGGTTAGTTGGTGAGGGTGAGCTGAAGTTCTCTGTTACAGGCAGAGCACTGCAACTGGCACAACTGCTAAACTATTATTTGCAGTTGCTTAATTTGTTTGCTAGCCATTATGACAGAGGAAGTTCATATTTCTGGAGAGGGAACCTCCAGGAGAGGAGTTTATGTCACAAGAGTGATTTCTCAGCAGAATGTTTTTGAGAAAACCTCACATTTGTTTTGTATGAAAGCTAAGAATAAATAAGGCATTCACTGAAAAGGCTCAAAAACTGCCAACAACATAGGGACGCAATCACATGAGTACGTGACATCTAACACATTCATATTTTGTTTCATGGACCAAAATGTATGTAAATTACTTTTCACAGCAAGATATTTTATTTTAAAAAATTCAGAAGATAAAGAAAAATGGAGTGTGAACAAACCAAATTGTTAAAATTTTTATATATCTTGTATACATTATTCAAAAGATGACTAAAATTGTTTGACAGACCATAATCTAGACAGTTGGATGCAAAAACAAATTATTAATTATGAAAATCAATGGTATCAAGAGGAAGGCAATAATCACTGCTGGCAATGTAAATAAATGGGGGACAAAAATGGAATTCTTGCATGATACAAAACTTTTGAGTCTTCATTAGTTACTCGTCTTTTTCAAACTAGATTCTCCACAGTGGTGGTTCTCAATCTTGTTCCTGGGACCCCCCTGTGTATGCTGGTTTTTGTTCCAACCACAACTATAAACTCAGGATTATAACAAGATGTTAATTTCGATTAATTAATTTCTTATCGCACCAGTTGACATGGACAGCTAAGAAGTTATTCCCCCCAAACTAAATTCAATGCAGCTCTTTTTTAAGTTCATGCTCTATTTCATTTCTGAAGACTAATCAGTACACTGACCAGCCAAATTTGTTTTGAGTTAGCACTACTGTTTATTGCATCACAAAGTTATGTCATTTTCCTATCCACATGAATAATGACATAGAATGTTAATATGTTTTCAAAGCTCATAAAATGACACCTAATAGTTAGCTAGGCTTATAAATGACATAGTTTTGTGCAATGTTCAATATGGTTTAATGCCCCTAACAAGATGTTGCCCATTTTAGAAGTATTCTTGTTAACACTGAAAACATTTTGAATAAGTTAAAGTTAAAAGCATCATAACCAAGCCCATGGCCCCCTTGAAAAATGAGAAAATATTTACATTTAAAGGATTGTGCCAAATGGCAGAACAATAGTGCTGGAAAACAAAATTAGACATTCTCTTTCTTATCTTAATGGACTACAAAAAATCTCAGGGCAAACATTTTTTCCTATTTAATTGCTGGCAACAAAAACATGTCTCTTGTTTAATTCTTCGTAGTTGATAGATTACTAAATCCAGCTAATCCAGTACATATGGAACTACTTTCCACAGCTAGGTGCAGTGAATTTGCAGAATATTTTAGAAGCAAAACAATGAACATAAGCCGAGAAATATACATAAAACAAATCGGCGATCACACAGAAATTGACATTGTTTCACATTCAAAAAGATCTTTTGGTTTTATTGCCCTATTTAATGGAAATATTTTAAACTAAGTTATGAACAGTCCCCAGAAGTTTCCTCAAAAAAGTTTGTGTGCGCTTTTTCGGTGAATTCTAAAACTTTATCACTCCCGACAAACTGGCAATTTCTTGTCTACATTTAAATTACAATATTTAAGTCCCTTCTTAGAAGGAATGCTCTTGACCTGCCCTTTCGCAAAACTCTCAGGCGTATTTCAAATGTCATGTTTATGCGCAAAATCCTTGAAAACCTTGTTTTCTGGCAATTATCAGAGTACTTAGATTGAAAATCTGTTTTTGAGAAATTACAATTAGGTTTCTATGCCAAGCATAGCACTGAGACAGCTCTGATTTAAGTTGTTCATGACATCAAAATAAACTTGGATAGTCAAGATCTTTCTATTCTGGTAGTTTTTGACCATGCTGCTGCCTTTGACATGGTGGCTTCCGAGATCCTTATTTCTATGCTGGAAATATGGGTTGGTTCATTAGGCACAGCTCTTGATTGCTACAGCATCTGATTGCAGGATCGTGAATATTACATCTTCATTGATAAATTCTCCTAAGGGAGCTGGCAATACTTGTGGTGTGCCTCAGGGTTAAATTTTAGGACCCATCCTATTGAGTTTATGCATACTCCCATTAGGGACAGTCATCCGAAAGCACAACATTAATTTTCACTGTTATGCAGAGAATACCCATGTACTCTGTGATTGTGTGTGCATATATATATATATATATATATATATATATATATATATAATCAGTGGCGGCTGGTGAACTGCCGATAGGGGAGGCCCAAAACAATCCCTTAAAATTAATGATTGGTCATGACCTGTTTTCAATCATGCATTTAAATTACCATTACAGAAACTCCGATAACTCTTCAACATTATCAGATGTGGCCAGTTTTCATTTATAACGCATACCAATTACGACTCTGGACTTCTCACGCTTTTCTTTATTCAGGGATTGGAAGCAATGCATGTGTTGCATGATCGTTTAAATGAAATAAGATCATTTCAAACGTCTTTATGCAATTTCATTGCTTCCAACCCCTCCAGTGCACATGGACTTCAATTCCGCGCGAGAATCTCTTACATAAGCGTTGATGGACGCGTGAACACACCCGAAAGACCAAGTCGAGCATCACTGTACACATCAAAAACAACTGAATGTTCATAATTACTGAAGCGCTCGGTGCGTCCATGTGGCGCGCCTCGGGATTACAAGACACATTTTTATACCCCAGTGAAACAGGAAGTGAGGTAATGCTTCAGTATAGTTCTTCAACACTAAGATAAAACTTAAATAAGCAGAATTTAATACCTGGTTTAATTTTGGTAGATGTTATTTACAATAATCTTTATGGGTGCCATTAATTGTGAAACCTTGATTTGGATGAAATTGATTTTTAATTAAATCAGTAAATGATTTGGTTGGTTCCATTGGAACATAAATATCGTACAATATTTCACACATGTTGTTGTTTAGATATTCTCAAAAAATATATATTTCAAGAATTTTTTAAAGCAGTGGTCCTCAGCATTGTTCCTGGGGACCCACGGTGTATGCAGGTTTTTTTTCCAACCACAACTGTAATCGCAGGATTTTAAGAAGCTGTTAATGTCTTAATTAGGTGTTTTTCATGTTTAGAATTGTTAATTACTCTCTTTAGCCAAATGCAGCACAGAAACATCCATTCATGCTATGAAGAGTAAAATACCCAAGAGGATAGTGTTTATTTCTATGCTGCAATTTCAAGCAATATAACATTTCAAACAGATCAAATTAGACACTGAAGAAATCAGTAAACCCCAAATTAGGCTGCTGGACAAAACTGTTTCAAGTTCTTTCAAAAAACTTCAGGTGAACTTAATTAGATTAACATAACACAAAACTGGCTTGACTCTTTATAATTTGCTTGTTGAATAAATTTGTCATGATGTGCCAATTAGTTTTCACCAATTAGGAGCCAAGTACACCTTTAATTTGATTGGTTACATTGTTTTCTCTCATTTTATGCTGTTATTTCCAATACAATCCCCCGGAACGACGTTAAAGACCATTGTTTTAAATTATTATTTGTGCATTGCCAGTCAGGGGTGCCAGTAATTTTGCAGCCCAGTGTATTTCTGTCAAACCTTGGATTAAAAGCATAAATGACTGCTGTAAACATGAAATGCTCCTACAAAAAACTAATAGCTATTTCAAATCCTATGACCCTATGACTGCAATTCAGGTTAGGACAAAAACCAATGTACACTGTGGGGCTGCAGGGCTAGTGTTGCTTAGTAACACAAGGGAGTGCTGTCACAATTTAATTCTTTGATTCACCTGAATCCAGGAGTAAAATCTCCTAAAAGTTTATTGAAAGTAATTAATTGTTTCATTGCATAAACTGGGACTTGCATCATTATTCTTTTTCCACAAACTCCAATATGCGATGTGCTTGTAATTGCGTCTTTGCTCCAATCATTAAGTTTGATTAAAAACTACTTAATCAAGATCTTGATCCACCTGGATCCAGTACATTTAATTTGTTTTGAAATTGGGCTCATGGACACATTTTTATGGACAACTGTAATATACCGGATCAAAAAATATGTCTGAAGTTAAGCAAATGAATAATATAATCTATAAGATATCCCCTTAGCATTTGTGAACATCAAATTGATCAGTTCAGACGTTCGATAATTCAAGTGTCCTTTTTCTGTTGAAAAATCAACTATTCCATTTATTCTCAGTTGGAAATAAAAGCATGAGAAGAAAAAGTTAATTTCATGAGATCATTATTGTATTGCTACCACTCTGACAATAAACTTCCAGACTCACCTGTAAGGTGTAATATCCTGTATGGGTCTGCAGGATTCGGTAGGTATAGACCATGTTCTGTTTGCTGCACCCACACACATACACATGCACACACAAAATATGATGCTTCAATTTACAATGTTCAAGACCTTTCACCAAATAGTACTTTAACCAGAACAAACCGTTATATGAAAGAGAGCATGTGACAGACACATTCATTCACACCTTATTTCTCTCTGTTTCCTGCATCAAAAAGAGGTGAGACAGGACATGAGTGTTCTGAAGAATGTGCATCTCTAGAGGAGATATACAATGAATAATGAAAATCCTTGAAATGTTTATGAAATCAAAATATAAAAATACACAATTTGGCTTGTGAAAAAAAGTATGAGAAGTTTTTTTGGTGGGGGGCACGTCTCTAAAACTACCACGAAAGTGTGTCGTGCCCACCAAATGACTGCACTAGAATGCTCTTTCTCATCAAGTGAGGTAAACGTCTGACTTTGGGTCAATTAACCTGGAGGTGATTTGGTGGCAGGTTCAGAGAGCTATGTGGGGAATTTAACTGGGACACTGGGGAATACCCAGGTTCATGTGATAAGTGTCATGGGATCTTTTGTGATCACACTGAGCCAGGATATTGCCCTTACATATATTTTGACAGAGTGCATCTCTGCGCCACTGTACCCCTATCAAACTACAAAGACATTCTTCCTTTGACAAGATGTCACCTCTAAGTAGCACAAACATCACTTTCCTGCAGCAGCTTTCACGCACATTTACTAGACAAGCCCATGACTGTTTAAAAACATAATTTCTGCTGTTTCTGTGTATATGGCCAGATTGCCCATTCTTACTCCATGCTAATGTTACTTTTTGGCTTGTTTCTCATGCTTTAGTTTCCCTAATTTCTCATTCTAGCCCCAGCCTGGTGGGTTGTTTTCATTGTCCTGTCTTTGTCTTTTCCTGGTCATTTCTAAAGATCAGCTACTGAACAAACTTGCCAAAGTTGATTTTACATGATTATCAACGTGACTTTATATATCACAAAGAATTTGTTGGGTGAAAGTTGACTTTTGCTAGATTTTCTTAAAAAAAAAAAGGGACTGTTTGGTTCCAATGGTGCCTGTGGAATTTCAAACAATGTTAAAAATTCTGGAAATTTCTGAAAAAAGTTGTGTCATGAATGAAGTTATCACACAAAAAAGCTCCATTCATCCATCATCTAACTCGCTTATTCGAGGTAAGAGCCGCAGGCAGTTGTCTTGGCACACAGCGGGCGAGAGGCAGGAATGCACCCTGAAGACTATGTTAATCCATTGCAGGGATCACACTACATTCACAAACTAATACTGATATCAATTTAGAGTCTTAAATCAGCCTGGCTTGCATGTCTTTTTTTTTTTTTTTTTTCTTCTTTTTTTTTTTTTTAAATTTGGCATCTCCAATCCCACCCGAATCTGGAATGCCCAATTGGGGAACTATGTTCAAGGCTTGCTCATAATGCGACCTCGTGCTGCCAACTCAGGAGAGTGAAGACAGTTCGCGGCTCTCCTCCGAAGCACGCGCCCGTCAGCCACTGCTTCTTATACACTCATTGGTTGAATCCTCGCAAGTTCAGAACGAGGGTGGAGGATACCCGAACATGGACAAGCTTAGAATCTTCCTGACGAGTGCCCGTCTGGCCAACAGGAATGAACAGCAATGAACAAAGCTACCATTTGTATATTACCCTTCCTGGTAGACCCCTCCCAATTTGCATCCCTGTAGCGCAATGGCCAATTGTGCGCTACTCTGAAAAAGCTGCCGACCACTGCCGGTTGGTACAACCGGGGCTTGAAGCCGCGCCGTCATAGTCACTTCTGCTTCGCAATGCGATGCTTTAACCGAGCGAGCTATCCGGCAGCTGGCTTGCATGTCTTTTTGACTGGGAGGAAACCAGGTACCGAGAGCAAACATGGAGAGAACACACTAACTTCACACAGAAAGGTTGTTGGTCAGTTTCAAATTCAGGACCTTCTTCTTGTGAGGCAACACTGTGTAGTCCTACATTAAGGATGTGATGACATAATTTACATAGCAGTGTAAGACTACCTTTCTCATAATGCGCCATACTTTCTCAGTCGGAGACAGATAAAAGCTGTAGGCAGGCCAATTTAACACCATGACTGACCAAGTTGACAAGTATTTCTGACATGCTTGGTTTGCCCCTCTGCCAACTACTTAGTTTACCAAGTATCTTATTAACCATCTATATACATAAATGACATTTCCTCATCTATAAATGGTTGTCAAGCGCACCTTTATGCAGTTGACACTATTGTACAACCCCAATTCCAAAAGAAGTTTGGATGCTGTGTAAACTGTAAATAAAAACAGAATGCAATGATTTGTAAATCTCATATACCCAAATTTTATCCATAATAGAATATTTACAACATATCAGATGTGACACAGTGGAAAGTGAGACATTTTACCTTTTCATGAAAAAATATTAGCTCATGTTGAATTTGATGGCAGCAACACATCTCAAAAAAGCTGGGACAGGGGCAACAAAAGGCTGTAAAAGTAAGTGGCACTAACAAAAAAAAAAAACAGCTGGAGGAGCATTTTGCAACTAATTAGATTAATTGACAACAGGTCAGTAACATGACTGGGTGTAGAAAGAACATTTTAGAGAGACGGTGTCTCTCAGAAGTAAAGATGGACAGAGATTCACCAATCTGCAAAAAACTGCGTCAAAAAATCAGGGATCGATTTCATAAAAATGTTCCTCAATGTAAAATTGCAAAGACTTTGAATCTACAGTGAATATCATCATCAAAAGATTCCGAAAATCTGGAGAAATCTCTGTGCGCTAGCTTCCAGTCCGAAGGTCAATATTGGATGCTTGTGATCGTTGGGCCCTCAGGCAGCGCTGCATTAAAATCAGGCATGATTCTGTGCTGGTGTACACTGCATGGCCTCAGGAACACTTCCAGAAATCATTGTCTGTAAACACAGTTCTCCGTGCAATCTACGAATGCAAGCTAAAGCTGTTTCATGCAAAGAAGCATGAAAAGTATGTGAACATGATCCAGGAACGCCGCCATCTTCTCTGGGCCAAAGTTCTTTTAAAATGGACTGAGGCAGAGTGGAAAACTGTTCTGTGGTCAGATGAATCAAAATTTGAAATCCTTTTTGGAAACCACGAACGCCGTGTCGTGCAGTCAAAAGAGGAGAGGGACTGTCCAGCTTGTTATCGGCGCACAGTTCAAAAGCCTACATCTCTGATGGTATTGGGTTGCATTAGTGTCCATGGCGTAGGGAGCTTACACATCTGGGAAGGCATTATCAATGCTGAAAGGTATATAGAGGTTTTACAACAACATATGCTCCCATCCAGACAACATCTCTTTCAGGGAAGGCCTTGCATATTTCAGCAAAACAATGCCAAACCACATACTGCATCCATCACAACAGCACGGCTTTGCAGAAGAAGAGTCTGAGTGCTGAACTGGCCTACCTGCAGTCCAGATCATTCACTTATTGAAAACATTTGGCACATCATAACCAAAAAATCCGGCAAAGAAGACCCAGAATTGTTGAGCAGATAGAATCTTACATCTGGTAAGAGTGGAACAACATTCCTCTCCCAAAACTCCAGCAATTGATCTCCTCACTTCCCAGACATTTACAGACTGTTGTTAAAAGAAGAGGGGATAATAAACAATGGTAAACATAGCCCAATCCCAATGGTAAAATGTCTCTCTTTCAACATCTGATATGTTGTTTATGTTCTATTGTGAATAAAATGTCAGTTTATGAGATTTGCATATCATTGCATTATGTTTTTATTTACATTTGACACAGCATCCCAACTTTTTTGGAATTGGGGTTGTATATTGCATTGCTGATTCAATTAAACTGGCCACAGAGAATCTGAAACTCGCTTTTAATGCATTTCAAGTGTTATGGCCCCAATTTGTTATGACGTCACGGACAGCAAAGGATGACAGACAAAATTCTTAAAGTTCAACAGATTTAATTAAACAAACACATAGAACTAATCTACACCCTACACTACTGACCAAGATTGAAATGAAAATAAAAAAATGAGATATTTACAGTTCCCTGTAATGGAGATGGGCTGCTCTGTTGTGATGTCTTGGGACAGGAAAATGCTCCAACACAGGCAAAAATCCACAAAAAGCTTAAAAGGTCTTGAAAAGAGTGACAGGTCTGGTCAAATGTATCCTTCTTGCAATTTCTCCTACAACTCTACACTCCCTCGATTTTTCTCCTTATATACTCTTTTCCAGCCCCCTCTGAGGCATGCCCGAGACATGCCCAAACCTAGTTTTAGATTGCTTAACAAAAAAAAAAAGTCAATACTGCCATCTAGTGGCTTTTTACCACATTACACAAGATACACATAGTAATCTTAAATTTGAGCTTAATGCCACCAAGACCAAATGGATGTTGTTCTCTAAAGCAAAAAGTACAAGGATTTGAATATATCTCCCGTGAATGGGATTGTTATTGATAGAGTATCAGAATATAAATACCTTGGAGTTTGGATAGATTATAAACTGACATTTAAATATCACGTGAGCATTCTTGCCAGTAAATTGCGGCAAAAGATTGGATTTTTAGATAGTAACAGAGCAAACTCCCCAAAAATGAGAAGAAAGAGAGTCGCTGAAGCAGTTTTCCTGCTTTCCTGCCTCTCTATTGAAATCGGTATCTGTGTTGCAGATCCGACGAATTCTATACAATTGGCTCAGGGGTAGACCTCTCTTAAGTGACGCCGGAATAAAACTATTAGCCAATAAAAGTGTATTTCTATCAGTTGGCTTACTACCGTGGTATTTAATGTCCCATGGCTTTTGTAGAAGGTTACATCAAGAAAATTAATTTCCTTCTTACCCCTGAGCCAATTGTATAGAATTCGTCGGATCTGAAACACAGATACCGATTTCAATAGAGAGGCTGAGAACATGACTAAACGCTTTCAGGGGCGGAGCTATCCTGATGAATGGTTAACTGAGGCTAAAAATACAGTTATGTCCAAGGACCGGCATGAGCTTTTCCAAAAGACCCAAAAAGACATGAAATTTTCAGTTTTTTGTTCTCTTACACATGGGGCTCTAAATTCGTAGACCAGGCGCAGGCGCGGCGAATGGGGGGTGCGCCGCGCCAATGGGGTGTGTCCAGGCGTATGTTGCAATTTCGTGCCCGGCGTAGCCTGGCGCAAGTACTCCTCTGTCCCGCCTCGGTCCCTCCTGCGGCGCAAGTGGCAAAAGAAGGCGTGTTTGGGTATAACACAGCCGAGTCAAATCTTCACCAATCAAATGAGCTCCTCTCCTCACCTTTAATATGTTGGAATATAGAAGCCTCTGTCCTATATCTGCATGATGCGTTAATGTTGCATTTTACTTTGCTGCTTCAGGCATGTTTTCTGCACCGCTTACGTCTATATTAAGCATTACGAATATGAGTTAGCTGGCTAGCTAGGGCATTCTCGAATTATAACCATTAGCGAACTTGAATGGAATTTCAAAACGAAACTACGTCAGATCATTCAAACTTATGAAGTTGGAATGAAATACGACGGTTGCTCATTTATTTCTTCTGCCTACATCATTGGGAAGAGAAACGATGGATAGCGTGTTCCTATTATTACACCCTGTTGCTGCTTAAAATTTTGGGATTAACATGCATGGACAACAATGCAAGATACGTTACACATTCATTTTCACGATGTGATCTTAACTCAGTACGAGATCATAGCAATCAGGCTGTATTCCTTTCCCCCACTAAAAACGATAAAACCTAAGTGACAATAAATAGTAGCCTAGTATTAAGCCGCTTGCACACTGGACGCGAAACGCATTTTTTGCACGACAGATTGCGTTGAACGCAGTGTCTACGTGTCCGAGAGTCTGACAGGGTTTTAATATATCTCCGTGTCCGACAGTCGATTATTGTTTTTAATTTCTTCAAATCTACTGAATGTTTTAGATATTAAAGGTGAATGTTTTGATAAGAGGGCTCAGTTCTTCAAGATGAGTACCGAGAATTTCAATCAATGTTTCTGTTTAAGCTCTGCTCAATAAAGTGAGTCGACATTGGCGCGGGACAATGTACAATGCCTGTCGGACATTAAATGCAAAATACTCCGTGTCTGACAGCCAAAAAAAAAGAGGGCGATTAGAACAGATTGATAACGAAATAAAGAATAAAAAGAAACATTTTAACAACAAACAGAACATCCAATGAACACAGCGATTTATTTATTTGCGGGCCATCTTTTTTGGATGCTCTGTTTGTTGGTGATATATTTTTATTCTTTATTTTGTTATAAATCTGTTCACATACTAACACTTTTACTTTTTGCTGGCTGCCGTACATGGAGTATTTTGCATTTCGCCTCGGACAGTCTTGATCGTGCATGCGATAATTTATTCACACTGTCAATGGTCATGGAATTGATTTGCTCACTGACTACAAGCACTATTTTATCTCTGGTGTGGAAATAAAGCGTGAATCTGTTCGATCCATCTGACTAATTTTCAAAAGAGAGACCGAATAAGGACTGTTGTATATCTTCAACGGAAGAAAACACACAAATAAAAAGACCAAGAAAAGTCGATAGCTATCAATTTGCATTTTGTGAAGGTCGAACACAAACGTGGCCAAGTTTGCACGTCTAATAATTCCTGGAATACTCGAAAAATTAGAACTTTTATGACTTTTGGACACGGAGATATATTAAAACCCAGTCCGACTTTCGCGTCTTTGCATTGACTTTGACTGTAATCAGTCGTGGGAAAAATTCGTTTCGCGTCCAGTGTGCAAGCGGGTTTACTGAGCATAGAACACAAGCATTATATATAGGGAGTTTGTGGTTGGCTGAGAAAGATGTGAAGTCGTTAGTTTGCATCACAGATTCAGCTGCGTTGATTAAGCCAGGTGGAGTTTCCATTACGCGTGCCAACCGCCTTTAATCTGACATCAGGACAATCGATATAGATACTATAATTTATGTCCTGATTCAGATAGTTACATTAAATAGTGGTTGCTGTAATTATTTATTGCATTGAAATGTGCCTGACATTCTGGAAACCTGCCTGTGAGGTTTCGGTGACGTGTGCGCACTGTGCGCCGGTCAGCCAAATTACCACTGCACAGAAAGTAAACCAGGTTGGAGCTGGCGAGCTTTCTGCGCAACTTCAGCGAAGACTTTTTTCTACGAAATTGTCACTGCGTCTTGATGAATATGTGACAACTCCCCTACTACGCCGCCACACCCATCTCGGCGCACGTCCGTCTACCAAATTGCCAAAGTGGCTGCGCACGGTGTTGCAATCCGTTTAAATTACCACTGCGCAGGCTGCACCGGACGAAATTACCACTGCGTGGGCTGCGCCACACTACGCCACGCTGCGCCACCCTGCGCTGCGCCAAGAAATTAGAGCCCATGGTCTTCAAAGTTCATCAATTCAAAGTATTATACTCCAACATTGGCATATCCTGTCCGCAGATCCACAATTGTGTGAAACGTTCAAAGATCCTCCTCTGTTTACTCATTCCAGAGCTCGTAACTTGAAGGACAGACTAAATCATGCAGATCATTTTCGCAGTGTCTACAGATACCCCAGTTTTTATTGGTATGGCAGTTGATTTGAAGGGATAAGGATGAGGATAAGGGATTATGTTTAGGGGAAGGGTTAGGTTAGGGGTCAGGGTTAGGGTCAGGATTAGGTTAGAGCAGGGTTTGAAATCGCGACTGCCGTACCTCTCTACATTGAAATGCATTGGAAAACTGCCGTACCCATAGCAACTGCCGATCATTTTAAACCTAAGTTGCCATATTTCCCTATACCCTCGGGTTGTTTTCCATGCCATAATTGTGCCTCTTGTAACAATTTTCAAAACTGATACATGTAAACACCCTATGACGGGCAAGAAATATAAAATTTCACAAAGGATAACTTGTAACACGAGCAATGTTATTTATTTCTTGCTTTGTCCCTGTGGTTGCGGTTATATTGGCCAAACCACAAGACCACTCAAAATTAGGCTAAACGAACATAAAAGTTCAATTAGACGGGGCGATCTAAATTCACCAGTGGCAAGACATTTTGTTGAACATAGACACACGGTTCAATCTCTTAGATGTATCGGCATTGAACATGTAAAATCTGGAAGAAGGGGTGGTGATCTTAAAAAGTGTATTCTTAAAAGAGAGGCATATTGGCAATTTATGTTAGACACAAGATATTCTGGGATGAATAAAGACTTTGACTTGTCATGTTTTCTATAACTTTCCTTTTTTTTAGGCAAATCTCCCCCTTGTAAATTTTATCTGAATGGTCGTCGATGTGTCTCCCATGAAACTTTAGGTGATTAATTAAACCGTCTACTATTTGCTGGTTTAATACTTTGTGTCATTATCAAACATTTTCTGTAATTTATTTCCTATGAAATCGTTCGTCTGCCTAACTGAGTGTGTCTGAATTAGACACGACTATATAACACTTTAATATATTGGGGATGTTCATCTTGATTGAAAAGCTGTTCCTGCTCGATATGGTGATTTAATTGTTGGTAATCTAATAGCTTCAATGGCCTTCAATTTAATGGGCCATTGACATAGAACAACTCTATTTTCTTAGTCGTGTCTATTTTAGTCGTATCATTTATTATGTAATAATTTAAATGTTGGGGCTACTCATCTTTAGTGAAAAGTTGTTTGTGATTGATATGGTGATTGGCACACTAATGGTCATTAACAGACTTAATTGATTGCAGTATTTCATACTTTGCACCTGTTTTTCTTTCCTTTATAAATTGAGTTTCCTTGTGCTGCACCGTTTGTAGACACGGCTCTGGCCTAAACATGTCTGTCCTGTCTTTATTTTTTTGCTATTTGAGAATTTTTGCCAATGCTAATGAAAACTGATTGAAAAACTTTTTGCGACTACATGCATTCTTTGAGTGTGCACCCCCGTGTTTCTTTGTGTGTTTTATTGGGGCGGCTGCACCATCAGTGAACTTTCTCATATTTTAACATCACCTGAGGTGATGTTAAACTGGTGAGCTAATTGGGTAATTGTGTAAAATGATCCTGAAAAAAGGCCTCGTCCAGGGGCCATAGACCTGCATGTTTCAGATGTTGCTCTGCTTTATCACACCTTACGCAAATGATTGCAGCTTATCAAGGGCTTGACAACAAGGCAATCATTAGAATCGGGTGTGTCAAAGCAGAGAGATATCTAAAAAACGGAGGGCTACGGCTCTCCAGAAACAGGGTTTTCTAACCTTCGCCAAGTCTATCAAGAGCAAAGGTGGGTCAAACCTCACCAATTTGCAAACAGATGTATAAGTTTATAATCCATCATTTTGACTTTAGCCTAAGATTTTAGAATATTGGCCCACATTAATGCAATAACACATGTTGTGCGAGCAGTCATGGTCATGTAGTCTAACTAGTAACTTAACATTTTATTCTTTCAACACTTCATTGAAATTCAATGTGAATAATATACTCACCAGCATTAAGAATGCACTACCCTAATTTCATGGCCAAGATACAAATTATGTATGATTATGATGTGTACGTGTTATAAAAAACAAAATCAGATTGATGTTTATAATGATCAAACTGCACACAGACCAAATGATTTCTGGCCTCTAGTTTGGAATAACCCTTGCCTTTAAACAGTACTGCAGTGGTGTCTTTGGTGAAAATGGGCATGTGTGGGTTTAACACGCCATTTCTGCAGCTCTTGCAGAACATTGACACTGCAGCTAGTCTAAAAGAATACACAAGGAGGAAAACATTCTAAATGATGGAAGAAACGTGATTGTGAGATATTAATTATCGCAATTGCACGAAATGGCCTAGTGTAAGTCCACAAAAAAAATCTTGCACTCGCATTCGTACAAATCTCTGCTGTTCTATGGCCATTTAAATTTCAAAATGCGACAATCAAACGCGCAATCTTGATAAATTGAACTATCTGCTTATTTAACTTGGTAAATAAGTGAATCCACGGTTTGATTGCTAATTGAGTAAAGTAAACGGTGACAGGATTACAGTAGCCTAATCGGTTAAAAGGAGACGATTCTGTAGTCCTTTAGTTAGCTCCGTTCGGCACGTCGCTGAAAAATACTGAGGTCAATGAAGTTTTTTTCCAGAAGCAGTTCACATGTCCTCTGCCGGCAGCCGTTCGTTCAAGACTGCATCGGGTTAATAAAGGAAGAGGGCAAGCTCTGATGTTCGCCCCATGGCAGTGGGTGGTCTTACTACGCTTTTAAAAAAAAATTGCGATTGAATATCACCACATCCCTATTAGATACTTAAAGGCTTTATGTTCACTTGATGTAAACTTAATTCTATCTGTCAGATATATGTTACAGTAAGATTATGACAAAAAATTTCAGCCATTTCATGAAATGGCTGGCGCTAAACTTGAGTCATTTCATGAAATTATTAAAAAAAATGTTTTTGTCATTTCACGAAATGACTAGTTTCACAATCTGACTCTAGCATATATGACAATTTTATATTCACGTGTTCATACCATTCAGTCAGTTTCCAGGTTTTTAAACAATGTTTCAAATCAAAAAAAGTATTAATTCAGTGTTATATCTTGGCAAACCAATATGAATAAACAATGCATTTCTGTAAATGTAATGAATTTAAAACTACATTTAACAATCAAGTTTTTGTCATTTTATGATGAAGCCTTATGTGTCAGTGACCTATATTTTAATTTCCACAGATAATCTAACTAATTACCCTAAACATGTAATCAGATTAAACTTGAGCAGCACCTTAAAGTGCATTTTCTTGCCAATTGCGAAGCACTAAATGCCCACTGTTTGCCATTGCAAAGCCTGCTTGTATACATATCAAAAATACCACCATGAGAACTTGAAACATAAAGAAATACAAAAGCCTATAAAGTGAACTATCCTCTGAACTCTAATTGCGTAATAGCAATTGATAAATGCATGTTTAGTTGATATATTGCAATACAAGACTCGTATCTGTGTTATTGATCTTTTTCCAATAAGTGTGATCCTGAATTGAGGTCTGGCATTGTGATTCTGTAGTGCAGACCATGATTACGTGAGAGGAAAGCAGAACAGCTGAGTAATAGGATCTGGAAAAATAAAGAGACTGAGGAAAAGAGTATACAAGAGTATATAGTCGTACAGATTGGGGAAGATTGAGATGCATGGTATATACTCACTAAACACAGAGGCATAGGGCACCCTGGATTGTCTCACTGTCTCGAATCAAAAAAGATCCATCCTTCCCCTTCTTGAAAAGCAGTTCCTCGCAGGTTTGCTTTGTAATATTCCCATGATATATGTTGAGATCCATTCCCACAAATACATGGAGCCTCCACTTCTATATGCAAACACATACACACACACACACACACACAAACACACATACACACACCCACAAACACTTACACCTGCAAAGACAAACTTGTCTCTGAGATCTGTGTTGTTGTTCCCTAAGATATCTGCACAAACAAGTACTCCTGTCTGAGTTCCATTTGCTTTTGTACTGCACACTCAGCCAACTATAAAAGCAAAAATTACACAATCATGGTCTCAAAGCTCCAGCATCTGGACTGCACTAGTCTTTACTTTGTACGTTTTAAAGTAAGAGCACAGGAAGTGGGGGGTTGTTGTGGATGTAAGCATGTTCATAAGTCAGCAGATACATACCGCAACAACATGGTCATTTGAAACAACTGCAGAGTTCAATACATAGCTTGAACCTAGCACCTACAGAAAACAAACCAAGAAGCATCGAAATGTCATTGCTTGACATGGCCATGGTTCACATTGTAGAAGCCTTGCACGTTGTGAATACAATGTATAAGGCGCTGTACTAACATTAGTTAGCAGCCTAGTCACATTACTATTACAATAAAATCCACCGGCCACGGCCTTCGAACTGCCGAAACCTTCCACAGGAAGCATAGACAGAGCACAATCAATCAATCTACCCCACCAAGATGATGAAGAATGCATAGTTCACAAAATTCCTAATGGGAAGGTCCGTCCCAAAAAATTGGGGAAAAAATTACTCCTTGCCCCCTTCCTGATTTCCTCTATATCTGCTTAATTGTCCCATTTAAATGTTTCAGATCATCCAATTAATTTTAATACAGGTCAGTGACTTATGTGTGTTTCTCCATTTGTTCTTGAATTTCTTAAATAGTGGCATCATATGCAGCATTTTGCTTACTTCACATTGCCAGGTTGTATTTAAGTGATGTTTTGATTCAACAGGGATGGCCGTTATCATGCCTGGGTATGTCTAATCAAACTGAATGTAATTATCAATTTAATTAGTTGAATTTCTTGATTAAGTAACTCAGAGGGTCAATTACTTTTCACGTTGGGTCAGGTAGGGCTAAACACAGAACTGCATTTTGTGTTTAGGGGCGGCATGATGGTGCAGTGGGTAGCACTACTGCTGCACTGCAAGAGGGTCATGGGTTCGAATCTGGTCTGAGGCCTTTCTGTATGGAGTTTGCATGTTCTCCTTGTGTTTGCATGTGTTTACTCCGGGTGCTCTGGATTCCAACCAGAGTCCAAGGACATGCATGCCAGGCTAATCGAAGACTCTAAATTGCCCATAGGTGAGTGTGAGTGAAGGGTGTGTGCGCCCTGCGATGGATTGGCAAGCTGTCCTGGGTGGTTTCCTGCCTATCGCCCACAGTCAGCTGGGATAGGCTCCAGCTCACCCATGACCCTAATGAGGAAGTAGCGGTAAAAATAATGGAGGAATAGATTTTGTGTTTACTTAGGTTATTGTTGTCAAATATTAAAACAAATTTGATGATTCTGAACATTTAACTGTGACAAATATTCAAAAATTGAAGAAAGCTTTAAAATTTAAAGACTTTATTAATGCCCCATTGCAAATAACTCAATTACAGGAAATACATAACTATAAACATATATAATAATTATTAAATTATTGAGAAAAATTATAAAAGCATTGAATATACATTCTTTATTTTCACTCTCTAATTGTTCAGGTAATAAGTTCACATAGCAGAATATTTCATTGTACAAATTGGGTCAATCTGGTATTTGTAGTAATTGAATTTAAAATTGTACTTCCGGATCTCAAGCTATATCCGTGGTGATCGATGTTACAAGGAATGTTCAATATGGCCTTAATTGGACTAATATACTTATTGTTCTTAAAGGTCCCCTATTATGCTGTATTTAGTTGTTTAAAATATGTCCAATGGGTCTCTAAAATAATGTTAAGAATTCAGTTACAAAAAAAAAAAACCACACACATCCAGGCCTAGTGAGACCTCTTCTCTCACCCCGTCTGTGCCGGCCTGAAACACGAGCTGTTTTGAAATGGGAGAGTAGGCTATCCTAATGCTAATGAGGTGCTGCTCTGATTGGCTGCCTGGTGCTTCGATTCCAGGGGAGGGTGCAGACCATGGACCTATAAGGAAAACTGGACAAACAATGAAGGCTAGAACGCATGCCGATATGGGCTTAGCAGTCAAGCTGATATTGCAAGTCACGTGATGCCATGGGGGCCAAAAAGAAATTTCTCCATAGGGAATAATTGAAAAAGACACGCTGATAAATCTGTGAATACATTTTTTTGACAGTCACAAATTATTGATACCGAAACTGTTTATTTTTCTCTTTAAAATCATTGATGCCTCGTTCCTCGGTAACGACAACATTTTTTATTTATATTCAGGCTGTGTGAACACCAACGGGTCCTCATATGTAAGCGCGTTCTCGTCTCCTCCGAATTTAGTACTACAGCGGATGTGAGTGGGTGGGGCAATGGGCATTCCTTGCCGTCCATCTAGGCGTAGCCAAGTCGGTAAAGTGAGCTGGCGTTATGGTGCAAATATACTGAGCAACAAAAAAACACAAGTTAATTAATGACAAACTGGAAAATAAGTTTGCGCGTAATTATTATAGAAAATCAAATTTATAACTAGCGTGTGCACATTTGCACTCGTTTCATCAAACTTTTCTTTGTTTTGCGGTCACTTTGACTGAGTAACCATAAGAGTACATTAACTAACTAGCTAACTTGCGTTTCTTTTGTTGTTCTGTATATTTCAGCCATTTTACTTTATTTATTTTAATTGATGAATGGCCGTAATATGTAGCAACTCAATTGCCACACTTCATTATGTTGCGCGGTAAAATGTACAGTAAGCTAAGGCCGCTGTTTTGACATCTTAGAGCCATGTACGCTGCCAACACTCACCTTACTTTTTTCATATTAAAATAATATGGATATATCCATAAACTGAGTTGTCTATTTCCATTACTTTGAATAGCACCAATTCACATTACTGTATTTTGAGTGCTATGCATAATGTGTCAGCTGAGTAACATCTAACGTAATCTCCATATGAGTGCATTTATAGCACTACATACATTCAGTTTGAACACTGCTTAGCAAACCATTTATTAACCATTCTGCATTCTTAAATTAGTGACAGACCTTCATACTTGATGACGTAACTTTTCAGCAACTTGACAGATGAGATCCAAAATGATAACTATTTTTTGTGCATGATCCAAACTTCCATGAAAAGCACTGAAGACACATACGCATTATTTATGGTATAGCCTTTATTAAATTGAAGTTTTGGCTAGGTGGAAACATCAGAGTTTATGAAATCCAAACATCTGTTTGTGAGCAGTATCTGAGATCAACGGGAGTGATGCAGGTAGATTCGACGATGTGGCTGATTCTCACCTAAACGAAGATAATACAAGTCCTAAAAGAGAATGCAACAGTTGAGTATGAGACGAAGTTCGATTAGATGTACATTTTAGAACAGAGATGGCGATTATGAGATAATGGGAAGGACAGAAAAAAGGTGCATTAAAACAAAGGTAAAAATAACGCAGTACAATGTGCCTAACATTTCAGGGTAGACCCACATTTTACTATACTCCACGGAATGGTTATGAGTCTAGCGCGAAGCTAAGTTACGTTAGCTTAAAGTAAATTAGCTTGCCAGAATTGGCAAAAGTTTAAGGCTCTTCAAAAAATATCAGTTTATAAGGCACATGCAGTGCGTTGTGTTCGGTTCATTATCTTGAATCCGGAGAAGATAATGGAGTTTGCACGCAGACAAGCAAGAATCGTCTGACCCTATAAATGTAGTTACTCATTGTTGAACTAAAGAGGACACGAGCCTCAGCAATTTCATGTTACACAACAAACAGCAAGTCAACTATTTTGCCAATATTTTTGCGTTGAAATCAATAGTATTACTTCCCTGTTGAATAACACTCGTTTTAAACATTTGCATTTGGGTTTTAAAATTGTATTTCAAACTATGATTAAGCCTTTACTGGCGGCTATGTTTTTTCCGATCTGCTCATAGTTACATCAGGGGTTTCCTATATGCAAGGTTCTGCAGTGGGAAGAATTCCATTTCCGGAGAAAAGTGATCGTGAACACGCACCCTGGGTAGGAGTTCCACGAGCGCCGGCCGTTGTCATGGACACCTCGGATACCAGCGCGTTCATGAGCCCCACACTACGCATGTGTGAGCAAAAGTCACACAGCGCATGTCCGCGTTGCTCCGGAAATAAGGCCCCCATGTTGGCGGGCTGCGCCATTAAGCAATTTCCATTGAAATGAATGGGCGGCCATTTTCCAATTGTATATCCAGTGAAATATAAAACACCCTTGGTGCAGACCCGAAGAATCAGGAAACCAAGATGGCAGATATTTCAGGACAGCTCTTAGCGGCATGTATTGCTGTGAGACCGTACTTGTTTGATCCAACGCCGAATGGGAGGAAAAAGCAAGTGAAGTATTGCAGCAACGTTTACAGCAGGTTTTCAATGAGTGGCAAGTTGAAATTTTAGTGTTTTGCTCGTACTGTTTCGCTTTCCATGCATGTGATTGTAGCTGTACTGTTATATAGACATGTTATATCCCCACTAAGCTATCCGGAGGAAACTTTGCTAAAAGCTCCTGTTAACCATTTCCACCTAAACGAAAAGCAATTCCGACACCAAGCTACTAAATGAGTTCGTAGCAAAACGGTGTAAGCGTTGTTTATGTGGAACAAGCAAATCGATAACTTCTACCGAAATAAAAAATCCTTACTCAATCTCCACTTTTTTCTGGCTTATTATTCGCCAGAACAATTTTCAAAGGTGGATGAAATTCCGCCGCGGCAATGCAGATAAATCATTTGTTATACCAGCCACGTTATAGTGCGTTTTGCAATTGCTTTCACCGCGCTAGGATCAGAGAGCTAAACCCACACCACGGCAAAGTACCCAGCTGACCCCGGTCATGGATAAGTAAAATCGATCGTTTCACAGCAGCAGTAAACAAACCCAAACACGTACCCTAAGCTCCGCAAAGCCTACTTCTGGTCTAACCGCTGCCTTATAAGCCCAACTTTGCAGACATGCACAACACCTCTCCGGTTAGCTTCAACTGTAGCGGCTACGGTCACGTAACGTTATGATGAAACTACCACCTTGATGCTGACCAAAGTAATACAAGCATACCAATCTGAATTACTGCATATAAATTAGGTCACCTGAGACGAAGTCTCAAAGTGACCTATTCTAATCGCGTTTTGTCCGTCGTCGTCCATCGTGCGTCGTGCGTCCGTAAACAATTTACATTTTCGACTTCTCAGAAACCGCTGATCCGATTTCAGTAAAATTTTGGAGGAACCTTCCTTGGTCAAATATGCACCAAAATTGTGAATTATATGGTGCTCACCCCCAGGGGCTCTGAGGGCCGGGGCTAAAACTGGTCTATACATTTTCGACTTTTTCTCAGAAACCGCTGATCCGATTTCTATAAAATTTTGCAGGAACCTTCCTTGGTTGAGTATGCACCATAATTGTGAATCATATGGCGCCCACCCCCAGGGGCTCTGAGGGGTGGGGCTAAAACTGGCCAATATATTTTCAACTTCTTCTCAGAACCCGCAGGTACGATTTCGATAAAATTTTGCAGGACCCTTTCCTTGGTCAAATATGCACCAAAACTGTGAATTATATGGTGCCCACCCCGAGGGGCTCTGAGGGGCGGGGCTAAAACTGGTCAATACATTTTCCATTTCTTCTCAGAACCCGCTGATCCAATTTCAATAAAATTTTGCAGGACCCTTCCTTGATCAAATATGCACCAAAATTGTCAATTATATGGTGCCCAACCCCGGGGGCTCTGAGGGGTGGGGCTAAAGCTGGTCAATACATTTTCGACTTTTTCTCAGAAACCGCTGACCCAATTTCAATTACATTTTGCAGTAACCTTCCTTGGTCAAATATGTACCAAAATTATTAATTATATGGTTCCCACCCCCAGGGACTCTGAGGGGCAGGGCTAAAACTGGTCAATACATTTTTGACTTTTACTCAGAAACCGATGATCCGATTTCAATAAAATTTTGCAGGATCTTTCCTTGGTCAAATATGCACCAAAATTGTGAATGATATGGTGCCCACCCCCAGGGGCTTTGAGGGGCAGGGCTAAAACTCGTCAATACATTTTCGACTTCTTCTCAGAAACAGCTGATCCGATGTCAATTACATTTTGCAGTAACCTTCCTTGGTCAAATATGTACCAAAATTATTAATTTTATGGTTCCCACCCCCAGGGACTCTGAGGGCAGGGCTAAAACTGGTCGATACATTTTTGACTTTTACTCAGAAACCGATGATCCGATTTCAATAAAATTTTGCAGGATCTTTCCTTGGTCAAATATGCACCAAAATTGTGAATGATATGGTGCCCACCCCCAGGGGCTTTGAGGGGCAGGGCTAAAACTGGTCAATACATTTTCGACTTCTTCTCAGAAACAGCTGATCCGATGTCAATTAAATTTTGCAGGAACCTTCCTTGGTCAAATATGCACCAAAATTGTGAATTATATGGTGCTCACCCCCAGGGGCTCTGAGGGCCGGGGCTAAAACTGGTCTATACATTTTCGACTTTTTCTCAGAAACCGCTGATCCGATTTCTATAAAATTTTGCAGGAACCTTCCTTGGTTGAGTATGCACCATAATTGTGAATCATATGGCGCCCACCCCCAGGGGCTCTGAGGGGTGGGGCTAAAACTGGCCAATATATTTTCAACTTCTTCTCAGAACCCGCAGGTACGATTTCGATAAAATTTTGCAGGACCCTTTCCTTGGTCAAATATGCACCAAAATTGTGAATTATATGGTGCCCACCCCGAGGGGCTCTGAGGGGCGGGGCTAAAACTGGTCAATACATTTTCCATTTCTTCTCAGAACCCGCTGATCCAATTTCAATAAAATTTTGCAGGACCCTTCCTTGATCAAATATGCAAAAAAATTGTCAATTATATGGTGCCCAACCCCGGGGGCTCTGAGGGGCGGGGCTAAAGCTGGTCAATACATTTTCGACTTTTTCTCAGAAACCGCTGACCCAATTTCAATTACATTTTGCAGTAACCTTCCTTGGTCAAATATGTACCAAAATTATTAATTATATGGTTCCCACCCCCAGGGACTCTGAGGGGCAGGGCTAAAACTGGTCAATACATTTTTGACTTTTACTCAGAAACCGATGATCCGATTTCAATAAAATTTTGCAGGATCTTTCCTTGGTCAAATATGCACCAAAATTGTGAATGATATGGTGCCCACCCCCAGGGGCTTTGAGGGGCAGGGCTAAAACTCGTCAATACATTTTCGACTTCTTCTCAGAAACAGCTGATCCGATGTCAATTACATTTTGCAGTAACCTTCCTTGGTCAAATATGTACCAAAATTATTAATTTTATGGTTCCCACCCCCAGGGACTCTGAGGGGCAGGGCTAAAACTGGTCGATACATTTTTGACTTTTACTCAGAAACCGATGATCCGATTTCAATAAAATTTTGCAGGATCTTTCCTTGGTCAAATATGCACCAAAATTGTGAATGATATGGTGCCCACCCCCAGGGGCTTTGAGGGGCAGGGCTAAAACTGGTCAATACATTTTCGACTTCTTCTCAGAAACAGCTGATCCGATGTCAATTAAATTTTGCAGGAACCTTCCTTGGTCAAATATGCACCAAAATTGTGAATTATATGGTGCTCACCCCCAGGGGCTCTGAGGGCCGGGGCTAAAACTGGTCTATACATTTTTCGACTTTTTTCTCAGAAACCGCTGATCCGATTTCTATAAAATTTTGCAGGAACCTTCCTTGGTTGAGTATGCACCATAATTGTGAATCAAAAGGGGCTCTGAGGGTGGGGCTAAAACTGGCCAATATATTTTCAACTTCTTCTCAGAACCCGCACCGATTTCGATAAAATTTTGCAGGACCCTTTCCTTGGTCAAATGCACCAAAATTGTGAATTATATGGTGCCCACCCCGAGGGGCTCTGAGGGGCGGGGCTAAAACTGGTCAATACATTTTCCATTTCTTCTCAGAACCCGCTGATCCAATTTCAATAAAATTTTGCAGGACCCTTCCTTGATCAAATATGCAAAAAAATTGTCAATTATATGGTGCCCAACCCCGGGGGCTCTGAGGGGCGGGGCTAAAGCTGGTCAATACATTTTCGACTTTTTCTCAGAAACCGCTGACCCAATTTCAATTACATTTTGCAGTAACCTTCCTTGGTCAAATATGTACCAAAATTATTAATTATATGGTTCCCACCCCCAGGGACTCTGAGGGGCAGGGCTAAAACTGGTCAATACATTTTTGACTTTTACTCAGAAACCGATAATCTGATTTCAATAAAATTTTGCAGGATCTTTCCTTGGTCAAATATGCACCAAAATTGTGAATGATATGGTGCCCACACCCAGGGGCTTTGAGGGTCAGGGCTAAAACTGGTCAATACATTTTCGACTTCTTCTCAGAAACCGATGATCCGATGTCAATTAAATTTTGCAGGAACCTTCCTTGGTCAAATATACACCAAAATCGTGAATTATATGGTGCCCACCCCCAGGGACTATGAAGGGCAGGGCTAAAAGTGGTCAATATATTTTTGACTTCTTCTCAGAAACCGCTGATCCGATGTCAATTAAATTTTGCAGGAACCTTCCTTGGTCAAATATGCACCAAAATTGTGAATTATATGGTGCCCACCCCCAGGGACTATGAAGGGCAGGGCTAAAAGTGGTCAATATATTTTTGACTTCTTCTCAGAAACAGCTGATCCGATTTCAATAAAATTTTGAAGGAATCATCCTTGGTCAAATATGCACCAAAATTGTGAATTATATGGTGCTCACCCCCAGCGGCTCTGAGGGGCGGGGCTAAAACTGGTCAATACATTTTTGACTTCTTCTCAGAAACCGCTGATCCGATTTCAGTAAAATTTTGCAGGAACCTTCCTTGGTTGAATATGCACTATAATTGTGAATCATATGGTGCCCACCCCCACAGGCTCTGAAGGGTGGGGCTAAAACTGGCCAATATATTTTCAACTTCTTCTCAGAACCCGCAGATACGATTTCAATAAAATTTTGCAGGACCCTTTCCTTGGTCAAATATGCACCAAAATTGTGAATTATATGGTGCCCACCCCCAGGGGCTCTGAGGGGCGGGGCTAAAACTGGTCAATACATTTTCCATTTCTCCTCAGAACTCGCTGATCAAATTTCAATAAAATTTTGCAGGACCCGTCCTTGATCAAATATGCACCAAAATTGTCAATTATATGGTGCCCAACCCTGGGGGCTCTGAGGGGCGGGGCTAAAGCTGGTCAATACATTTTCGACTTTTTCTCAGAAACCGCTGATCCCATTTCAATTACATTTTGCAGGAACCTTCCTTGGTCAAATATGTACTAAAATTGTTAATAATATGGTGCCCACCCCCAGGGACTCTGAGGGGCGGGGCTAAAACTGGTCGATACATTTTTGACTTTTACTCAGAAACCGCTGATCCGATTTCAATAAAATTTTGCAGGATCTTTCCTTGGTCAAATATGCACCAAAATTATGAATTATATGGTGCCCACCCCGAGGGACTATGAAGGGCAGGGCTAAAAGTGGTCAATACATTTTCGACTTCTTCTCAGAAACCGCTGATCCGATTTCAATAAAATTTTGCAGGAACCTTCCTTGGTCAAATATACACCAGAATTGTGAATTATATTGTGCTCACCCCAGGGGCTCTGAGGGGCGGGGCTAAAACTGGTCAATACATTTATCACTTCTTCTCAGAAACCGCTGATCCGATTTTAAAAAAATTTTGCAGGAACCTACCTTGGTCTAATATGCACCAAAATTGTGAGTTATATGGTGCCCACCCCCAGGTGCTCTGAGGGGCGAGGCTAAAAGTGGTCAAATTGGCTGAAATTTTCAAAATCTTCTCCAGACCCAGATATGCTGGAAAACAATACTCTTTATAGATGGAAGGGTCTACAGGTGCTCGGAGGGAGTGAAGTTTACTACACTTTATATAGAAAAATGATACTTTTGGGTATATTTGGTTCATTCACATCAATAACATCAGATTTTATACAACTCAGGTGACCGTTAAGGCCCATTTCCCCCTTGTTTAAGTAGCACTGAATGCTAACTAACATACGGTAGTAACCAAGCGGTCGTCATAACTACAGAGACAAACGTTACCCTGCAATACAGGTTTTATAGACAGTAAGTTCCGTTACCGTGAACAGTTGTACTAAGCATCCAAATTACAAACAAGTATAAAAAGTTAGCTTCAAATGAGGTTTATGTTCACACACCTTCTGTTGAATGTCCCTTGATATTACTCTTGCATATTTAGGACACACACATTAGCAACAGTAACTTTGCTTCGTTAGCCGCAATGCTACAGCCACATTCAACAGGCTATCACGTTAGGTAAGCTTATGCTGTAAAGCAGCACAAAACAGTAAAGCTTATTGCTTCTGCATCTGTGAGTCACGGACAGTCGCTACCGATCCAGGCTTTATCTTCAGATATTTTACAAAGCCCACATTTGAGGCCAGTTGTTAGTGCTAACTATCGTTAGCGGTCCTGCTAGCCACCCGTAACACATTAGTTTCGCTTACATTATTTGCTGTTATATCGTTACTTACAGCTTGTGGCTTCGAGCACTTGATCGATGCAACTGCTCCAGGCTTGAGAAGCAGCTGAGATGCATATCCAGCGTTCAATTATCCTTTATTGACAAAGCTGTCTTCGGTGAAATGCTGAGCACAAACAGTTAACTTTCCCTTTGAGTGTGGCTGTGGCCGCCAGCAAACAAAAAAGCTACCCACTGATCTCTGGTGGCATTGTCTTTTGGAAGATAAAATAATTGTGCTTTTTTTTGCATCCAAAAAAACACGGACAAGCAGCTTTTGACATACTGACGAAACCGCACCTCAAATGATGCTCAGTTCTAATTCTTCTTCTTAGTATTTCCGGAACTGTAGACGCTATTAAGGCGTAATATAATCCACGGTTGTTTGTGCCTGCTAGAGTAGTTTCCGGGGCGGGCAGGTCCAGCGCCGTGATTGGCTCTGGCTAGGTCTGTACTAATTGGACAGCACAACCTGATGTCAGGTTTTTCTCAGATCTTGTGAAGATCTCGGGACGAGCTGTTCAGAGAGGAAATCATGTTCAGGAAATATCGTTCTCGGATTACGGCAAAACCCCTGTATCTTAGTTTGGAAACTTTACAGAGGTTGAGTATGGACATCCAACATTAAAACATCACTTGTATGTATTAAAAGAAGGATCAGCATAATAGGTCCCCTTTAACAAATTTAGTGCAAATGTTCTCTCTTCTCTAGTTCAGAGGAAGGAGTCCAACTTCACCTAGGCAGCTAGCATAGCTAGTGTACTGAGATCTGAATATTATCCATAATGCTCCTCATTGAACAGATTCAATTTTGTTACTAAGATACAGTGCTAATAATGCCCAGAAGGGAACAGTGTACTCCAGGACTGGTCTGATCAGGCTGTAGTACACATCTATTAGCTCTTTGGTACCATGGCCAGCCCTGCGCAGTTGACGTAGAATGTATAGCCGTTTAGTGGCTGTCTTAGTAATGTATTCACAATGCGTTGACCACTTAAGATCATTACTGAAGTAAAAACACCCAAAAGCTTGAACGATTGGACAGTCTGTCTAGAGCAGCCCTCAATAAACAGCGGTGACTGTATAGCAAGGTGATATTGAAGGGGGTTGAAAAGCATCTCTTTACATTTCTTTTGATTCAGGCACATACCTCTTGTATTGGCAAAATCTTGAATGCTGTTGATGATAACGGGCATGATGCTAGGTAAAAGCCTAGCATATAACATCTAATATATAATTAGCAAAACACTTCAATATCATCTTGCAGCATTATTTCTGGATGTCCATTCTTGATAACAAAGTTGTCGTCCCTGTCAAAATATCAAGTTATAGCCACAATCAAAATGGTTCAACCGCGGCATTCACTAACCTATATTTATTACAATCCGCTGCATTTCCCGAGTACATGCCCTGATTGGCATTTCAGGATCATAATAATCCTCAAAACTAGGTTTTTTTTATAAGTATTTAAGTAGTTAGGGCTTCAAGGAAAACCTGTTTGAATTTTTAATTATTTTTAATCGTCACCTATTTTTATGTGATTTTCTATGATTTTCTGATGGTAGCCAGCGGACGCAAGCCAAATTGCGCCATAGTTTATGCATCAAGCTTCTGTTTAATGCAAATCCACTTCACCTCATTCTAGAACTTCAGTGATTCACTCTTTGTCACTTTAAAGGGGACTGAACCACACCCGGCGGCAAGGGGGGGCACTGGGGGTCCAGGCCCGCCCACTGAGTCACCTGTGCTCGCCCTGACGAGAGTCCCGTACCTGGGGGAAAAAGACATGATAGACGAACCTTAACACTGAAACAAATAATTAGAATTAAATATATCAAATAAATAATTATGTCTAGTACATAGGAAGAGTTTGTTTCCAAAACACAATATATCCATTTTACTCATTTTGAGTAAATCAACTTTTTCTATGTTGGCGCCTATAGCATTTTATTGAGAAACACAAACTTTGACCATGAAAAAATACGCTTTATAGGATGAAATTTCTGAAAATGAAAATTTGCACCATGTGTCAGAACCACAGGGCTATTGCTTTATGGTATTATCTCAAATTTTGTAATTTTGACACTTATTGCATTTTGAAACCAAACTCTTCATATGTAAAATTAACAGTAAGGCCATCAGACTCCCTGAGAGAAAGAGAAAATGAGAGCGCGAGAGAGGCATTGCCCGCCGACTGGACTAAAGTGCTCCTTGTCATTTTCGGTGATGAGACTGGTTAAAGTTGAGGTTACGGTCGGTCTTAGGTTTAGCCAACCAGAGGCAGAGTGTGTCTTCCCCGGAGCTCTGGAGGGAAAATATATATATATATAAAATATATATTGTGTCGCTAAGTTTTACATGTAACATAAGCTGAAGGATTTAACGAGGAAGTTCAGGGATGAGTGGAAGGACAATGTTTTTAGAAGATTTCACTTGGTCGAAAAACGTCGCCTACTGCTCTCCTAGTGGTAAGTCACCATTTGGCTACTTTATTTACTTTTCAGAGTCCCGGCTAGGTATTGTAAAACATTAGAAACTCAACCTCACTGCGCCCCCATTCCTGTGTCTGTCTGTCTGTCTGTCTGCAGATGCGGAATTTGAGCGAGCCGAGTCAAGAAAAGGAGTCCGGTAGCCTTACTGTTAGCCTACATATAGGCCTAGCTTGTAGTCTGTAATTTTGAACTTTACAGTGTTCTTATGAACTGAACAGTTTTTTTACAATGCTGCTTGTGGATGCAAAACACGATTCGATAGGCTATAATGCGGGCTTTTGTATTACTGCAAATGTCAAAGCATGGAGTAGGCTTAGGCTAATTATTTTGAGTATATTTTTGCATTTGTTTCAATGTTTTGTGAATAGCATATAGCTTAGGTTTATGGTTTGATACGGCTGTTCTCTTGCGTGCTTAATGTGAATGGATCACATAGCTAGTGGAAATTTACGGTGTGCAGTAGGCTGCTGCCATCGGCTGGTGTTCTGACAATTTGTGCTGCCTTGTCAAAAAATGCTACCATAATGCAAAGCGATCGTGAAGTCTTTGTTTTTGCCATAATATTGCCATGTGAATCAGTCTACAGTAGTAACTTCGTTATTTTTTAGCTTATTATAACATATGCAGATGTTATGATGAGTTGGATAAGTTTGTTTGAATATATTTGCCCATATACGCTATTATCATCTAATTTCTGCATTTTCAGGAAAACCCAGCGTGTACATGCAAATATATTAATGCCTGCAGGTCGAAAGGCGCACTGAAAAAAATTTATTTTCATGATTTTTGAAGATACTTAAGATTTGAGCGAAGAAACAGCCCGAGATTTTAGGTTTGCGCATGCGCAGAACCGCGAGGTAGCATATTTTGATAGGTAGCAAAGTTTTTGGCCCCTTTTAAGTGTTTTCTCTGCTGTGCGGATGTTGTTGCCTACGTCGTTCAGCAGAGTTACATAGATGGAGAGAGATCCTCCGAAGATATATCCGTTTCAGTCTTAGTTTTTGTGCGAGGCAGTGTTTTTAAGGAGCGAGAGAAACTAGTCTTTTAGTTGCCTTTCTGCATAGGATTTCGGCCGTTGTCCAGTTCTGCACCGCAGACAATGCCAAGAACGCTTGTTACAAAATAATTCTGCACTGACAATGAATGAAATTAAGCTTTATTTGTTACGTATCCTTCAAAAAGTTTAAAAAAAAAAACAACATCGGCTTTCCACTATGATTTTACTCATAATGTTGAAAAATCATAATGCCCCCCCGAGTATATTTAGTGCCCGTCCACGAATTTGTTTCTGCCGCCAGGTCTGGACTGAACATAACTGCTGGGCTGCGTTTGAATAGTTTTTTTTGCTTAGGAAGGTTCTTAACTCCTAAAAAAAATGACCTGGAAGTATTTGCATGGCAGCCATAAGAAGTGTGTTTGAATTCTCTAAATGCCAAGGAAAGGTGCTTCACTGCTTCCTAACTTATCTCCTTTATAGGGGACACTGAACCATCCTTTTCGAAAAGAAAGGAGATAATGCAATCCCCTCAAGTCAGTGCGCCAGCAATATTTAAAGCGATGACTATACATCCAGCCAATCACAAAAACAAATGAACATGACAGGCATGAGACACATGATTACATCGCCTAGCGTAAGTACATTTGGATTCTCATATCAGTGTAGTTGTTTTCCTAAGTCGTTATGAATTCCCCTTGACACCTTTCCTTTACTCCATGCCGTTTTCAATGGAAGTTAAAGAGAAGTGGTTAGGAATTAGATAATAGGATGTAATTTTTTTACTTTGTGAATGCAGCCCATATTTCCACAAAGAGTAATGGCTTATTAGCTGCACTAGCTTGACTGATTCTGATCAATACCATTATCTTCATGGTGCTGGAAGTGTCTTGTCATTTGTGTTGTTGCATGGCAATGTACTTGCCAGTACCTGTTTCACTTGTCATACTAAGTTGTAGCCAGAGTAATTAATATTCAATACTGGTTTACATTTCCGAAATGCAAGCAGTGCATTAAGATTTATTAGCGTGGCCTTTATTGGAGTGGCCATTCTGCACACAGTAATTATGCATGGAGCTGTCCTAGATATAACTGAGGCATTTAAAAATGGTATCAATTTGGATATTTAGCCATCTGTAGATATCATACTACCACTTTACTGGAGCATAGAGATTCAATTTGTTTTCAAAATAACAATTATCATTCCCTGTGAAGAACCTTTAGTAATCAAATCAAAAGGGGCTCTCCTGAAGAGAAGAATTATATCCAATCTCCTAGTTGACAGATATTGATGAAAAAAATTTTTTTACGCCAGTGAACAGCATATACAGGAATCCCAAATTAGTGTCATTTTATCCATAATTGCCATACCATATCAGGGAAAAGTTCTACAACCTGCGTGAAAGCAGCCATTGTTAATTTTTATTTTATTTTATTTTTAACATTTCATTTGCATATATAGTTGAAACTATAGTAAATATCAGACTTTGAGCTTTGGTTTAAAGTGACTGTTTGGTTGTAATGGTGTACTTCCCCAGTTTTAAACTAGATAACTCGGTTGCCACAGGCACCGAGTCGTGTATCTCCCCAATCCCCAAATTTCGAACATAATGGCCACCAGCAGCCATATTGGGCGTCCAAAATTTACAAAAATCGGTCTTGAGCATTGTCATATATATATATATATCTTGCCTGTGTAAAATTTGAAAACATTCCTGTAATAATTGTGGCTTCCAGAGCTCGGAGCATAAAAAATTTCGGACAAAATGGCCGCCGGAAGCCATATTGGACGTCTGAAATTGACAAAAATCAGTCTTGAGCATTGTCATATATATATCTTCACCAGTGTAAAATTTGAAAACATTCCTGTAATAATTGTGGCTTCCAGAGCCCAGAACATAAAAAAATTTCGGACAAAATGGCCACCGGCAGCCATATTGGACGTCTGAAATTGACGAAAATCGGTCTTGAGCATTGTCATATATATATATCTTCGCCTGTGTAAAATTTGAAAACATTCCTGTAATAATTGTGGCTTCCAGAGCCCGGAGCATAAAAAATTCGGACAAAATGGCCGCCGGCAGCCATATTGGATGTCCGAAATTGACGAAAATCGGTCTTGAGCATTTTCATATATATATCTTTGCCTGTGTAAAATTTGAAAACGTTCCTGTGATAATTGTGGCTTCCAGAGCTTGGAACATAAAAAATTTTGGACAAAATGGCCGCCGGCAGCCATATTGGATGTCCGACATTGACATAAATCGGTTTTGAGCATTGTCATATATATATATATACAGTCGCGCCCAAAATTATTCATACCCCTTCCAAATTTTGGTTTTTTTCGAGATATTTTTTGACAAATCAAATTTATTCTTGCACAAACGACACAGTAAGTTGACATAAGGCTGTAAGAAGTACAGTAAACAATTTTTCAAGAAATACAATACTTTTTGGCATTTTATTTGACAGATTTACAAAAAATGCCATGTCCAGAATTATTCATACCCTTTTCTCAGTAATTGATGGCAAAGCCTTTATTCACGATTACAGCCTCCAAACGCGTCCTGTAGTTTCTACAAGTCTGCACGGGCATTTTGGCCCACTCCTCTTTGGCAAACTTCTCCAGGTCCTTAAGGTTTGAGGGTTTCCTTGCCATGACCTTGGTCTTCAGTTCCCTCCACAGAATTTTGATAGGATTGAGGTCGGTGCTCTGGCTTGGCCCCTCCAAAATGTTCACTTTGTTGTCCACTAACCATTTCTTGACAGATTTGGCTGTGTATTTAGGATAATGATCCTGTTGGAAGATCCATTCCTTCTAAAGACCAAGTTCTTCGGCAGATTGCTTAATGTTTTCACTGAGGATCTGGATATACTGGTCCTATTTCATGATGCCATTAACTTTAACAAGGTGTCCGGGCCCATTAGCTGAAAAAGCAACCCCAGAGAATGATACTCCCGCCACCTTGTTTGACCGTTGGGACCATGTTTTTCAGGTTGAACGCTTCACCTTTCTTACGCCAAACAAAAGCTCCATCTCTGTGCCTAAACAGCTCCATCTTTGTTCATCCATCCATAACATTTACTGCCAGAAGCTTGTCTCTTCATCCAGGTGAGCTTTTGCAGGCTAGAGGAGCTCTTGTGTGTCTGGGTTGGAGAAGTGTAAGTGGCATGAGAAAGGTGAAGTGTTAAACCTGAAAAACACTGTCCTAATGGTCAAATACAGTGGCAGGAGTATCATGCTCTTGGGTTGCTTTTCAGCTAATGGGCCCAGAAACCTTGTTAAAGTTAACGACACTATGAAACAGGACCAGTATATCCAGATCCTCAGTGAAAACATTAAGCAATCCGCCGAAAAACTTGGTCTTGGGCAGGAATGGATCTTCCAACAGGATCATGATCCTAAAGACTCAGCCAAATCTGTCAAGAAATGGTTAGTGGACAACAAAGTGAACGTTTTGGAGTGGCCAAGCCAGAGTACCGACCTCAATTCTATCGAGAATCTGTGGAGGGAACTGAAGACCAAGGTCATGGCAAGGAAACCCTTAAACCTTAAGGATCTGGAGAAGTTTGCCAAAGAGGAGTGGGCCAAAATCCCTGTGGAAACATGTAGAAACCTTGTGATCAACCACAGGAAGTGTTTGGAGGCTGTAATCGTGAATAAAGGCTTTGCCATCAATTACTGAGGAAAGGGTATGAATAATTCTGGACGTGGCATTTTTTGTAAATCTGTCAAATAAAATACCAAAAAGTATTGTATTTCTTGAAAAATTGTTTACTGTGCTTCTTACAGCCTTATGTCAACTTACTGTGTCATTTGTGCAAGAATAAATTTGAGTAGTCAAAAAATATCTCGAAAAAAAAAAACAATTGGTAGGGGTATGAATAATTTTTGGCGCGACTGTATATCTTGCCTGTGTAAAATTTGAAAACATTCCTATAATAATTGTGGCTTCCAGAGCCCGGAGCATAAAAAATTTCGGACAAAATGGCCGCCGGCAGCCATATTAGACGTCCGACATTGACGAAAATCAGTCTTGAGCATTGTCATATATATATCTTTGCCTTTGTAAAATTTGAAAACATTCCTGTAATAATGGTGGCTTCTAGAGCCCGGAACATAAAATCTCTACGGCTGTGGTGGCAGCGGCGGCAGCAGTGGCCCCAGAACTAAACCATAGTATCTCCCGACTATCGTCGTCGTGGAGATACAAATAGCATTGAACCATATTCCTGGTTTTTATAGTGTTTAAGATGCTGCGTTTTCTATGACACTATATATTTTTTTTTTTAAATGGCAAAAATTGGCTCTTTTCTATGTTTTTTAACAAATGTCCTGAAATTGGTATGGTTAAAGATTTCAGCATATTTTTTTTTGCTAAAGTAATTTGACGACATGTATTTACTCCAGATTGGTGTCATTTCCTCAATACCTGCTGTTGCTTATCAACAAAAAATCTCCAAATTTGAGTTTGATTTTCAATTTACAATTTTTAGAAATTCTCTATGCATTAGTTCATGAAAATAAGTATTAGAATCTGAGCTCTGGTATCAAATGACAGTTTGGTCATTTTTTTGATTATTCCCCCTTTTTCTCAACCCTGAATACTGCCGAACTGTTTAGCCCACTACAAAGCAACCTGCCTCCATTGAGGAGGAAGATGCCGTGGCACTTGATAACTAGCCCTTGCTTCTTTCACACTATGCAGCTTCACTACCAATTACACAAAGCCTATGCCGTTGGAGGATCATGTAGTCAGTGTGCAATTTAGTGCAGTTTGGCCAATCAAAGGAGGTCGCTGCAGGACAATGAAATAACACATTTTTAAAGGAGGAGACCACACCTCACCAAAGTATATTTCAGTGGAAAGTCGAATTCTTGAAGTGTCTAAAATGCATAGTTTTATAAATTATAATTTGGTAATGATCCAGTGCGACACATTTTAAAACTGGTGAGTCTTCAAATCGGTGTCAATATCAGGGAGCAGACATTTTTACTTGGGGAATCTAAGGCTGCGTTCGAAATGCACACTTGTCCACTCGCTCACTCACTCTCTTTATATTGTTTCCAGTGTAGAACATTCACTACATAGTTCCCTATATAGTGGGTGAGTGTTCATCAAATGCCAGTGCCGCGGTGCTTGTGGCGTCAGTTATTCTCTTTCGTGATGTCAGTTGTTCTCTTTCCTTTCATCCGGGCCATGGAGTTGTTCAGAGGGCCTTCAGTAAGCTCATCCTTTATGGCTTGACTGCCCGCAAGCTGTTTTTATTTAAGCTGGCCTGATTAACAATCAAACAATTTATCGACTGAGCGACCAAGACTAATACATGTCCTATAATTAAAAATGATAATGAAAAGGTGAATTCCTATTGCCTACATTTCTATAATTGATATGGCATTGTAAATCCAAAACTTTCGCTGACTTTGCAGTATTTATTTTCGCCATCCTTAGGATTGTCACACAGCTGTGCAACTTGCCTTACAGTGCCCTTTAGCCATGACAACATTCAGAATATAGAACGGATTCTCGCAGCCTCGCAAACAAATTTACGCAAATCTGTGCTGCTTAACAAGTAACACAAGTGCTGAAATTATAAAGACATATTGATATTTTACGTCATCATTTATGCGCAGAAGAAGACGCCTCATAATTTTGTGGTGCAATGCATAACAATGCTATCAAAAGTAAATTAGTCTGTCATCAGTTTTTACCAATTAGTCTGGGCAACTGTGGCTAATCGGGAGATGTAAACTGCGAGAGGCTTAGGTTATTAAGCATTTGAAGGTGAGGTTTCCGAAGATAAAATTCAAAATCAGAAGATTCCCCAAGTAAAAACGTCTGCCCCCTGATATTGAAGCCAATTTGAAGACTCACTGGTTTAAAAATGCATCGCACTAGATTATTATCAAATTAAAATATGCGTTTTAGACACTTCAAGAATTCTACTTTCCGCTGAAATATACTTTGCCGAAGTGCGCTCTCCTCTTTTAACCAGCTTAACCCCTATTATTTCAGGTGAGGTTGCTGCGCGAATTGTTGCCTCGCCCATGCGAGGCTCCGGCCATTGCCAGTAATGGCGTGGCTGGGATTTGAATGTCCAACCGCAGGGCTCACAGACAAATGGCAAACGTCTTAGCTGTGAGCCACACAGAATCCCCCTAGTTGGTCATAAAGGTGCAGTTCTGTAGTTTAAAACAAACCTTGAAACATATTTCTGGCATTCACAGTTTTTGAGAAACTGAGCTTGAAGTAACAGAGGTCAAAACAGGCAGTATTTCACTCATTTTCTACTCAGGTGTACAAGTTTAAAGTGGAAACTGATCCAGAGATGCAAAGCAGCCTCTTGTACATAGCAAAGTACAGTATCCAATGCACATTTGCAGTGATCTGTTTCATGGCCCAACATGCCCAAAAATCTCACCACCTCGTAAGTGCTACAGAGACAAGGTGGGAGTAATCCTGAGATGGCTCATATGCTGGCTTTTGAAAGGATATCAGTAATAGATTAAGAAGATTACTGTCATGCAATGCCTCTAATGATTCGCTGTGATGAGGTATGTTTCTCAGGTAGTGGATTTGTCGCATTTCTAAGGACATGTGCTGACACTCCAGACGGCGTGGCTGTAATCATTGGGATAGCCACCAAGTGATGTGGAAATGGCTGCAGACATTTTGGATCTTAGACTTCTTTTGTGTTGAAGCTAGAGACCTGAAGAATGGAAATAAAATTGCTGTTAACAGCGATGGAAGTTCCAACGCTGACTGGATGGGCTCACTCAGTCCCGCACTTACCTCGATGCCCATGAAGTACCTAGCGGTACCAGGTAACTTACACACTAAGTCAGTAATTGCATGATTTTCAAGTAGATTACAGAGGGGATACTAAATTGTTTTCTCATCTTTTTTAAAAATTTGCATAATTATTATAGCATATGCTACTGCACTAAACATTGACAACTGAAAAGTTTCAGGTACTACAGCCAACAATAGTTTGACTTCATCCTATAAAAGACAGCTTGCATTTTCAGGTTCCCCTCCTTCAGGGGTGATCTTTAGCTACAGCCATCAAGATAGAAAGCATTTGAATCTGGTATTATAGCCTTAGGGTTGACAAATGCATTCTTTATGTCCATGACGAGTGAAGTGTTCATTGCAGAGTAGTGCAATCAGTGTTCTTATGCATCTTGTTAGTAATGATCTGAAGAGGATTTCGTCTGTTAATCTCATGTCAGTCGGGTGCTGACCTTAATCTCCCCTCACTCTGTTGTGTCAGTGCTGATGGCCAGCCACACTGCCCACCTGATACCAGCATGGGGGTGTTTCTCGGGGGTTATGAGTCAGTTTCTGTCTCTTTTACCATTCTCATGTCACAAATGTATCTCAATATGCAACTATGGAAGGTTTGTATCATTTAAATACAAGTAACTACAGCATATGATCTTAAAAGATAAGATCAATTGCGGAACCTCAGCTATTCCAATGTATTATCTCTCTCTCTCTCTCTCTCTCTCTCTGGTACTGCAGAAAACAGATGCAAAACTGCTTCAAAGCGCTCCAGCAACAAATATGTTGACCATGTATCCCATACACAGAATCTGACAAAGCAATGTTTCCATCATCTGCAGGCAATGAGACAGTTCACTAATTCATACCAATGTACCACTCATTCATCGTATTGTGCATTCCAGTATGCAACAGTTTTCCACTAAACTTGTTTGTGAAGCAAAATTTCTTGCAGGACACAAAATGTGTCCCAGGGTATCTCAGTTTGTTAAAAGACATAGTAAATCAAGACTTATTGTGCTAGTTGTGCATTATACAGTAAGGTGTTTTAATAATGAAAGTAATTCAGATGTGCTTTTGATTTTAACAATGCTCTACGCTACCCCCCAGTGTCTGAGAAAAGTGTGTCTACCAAAAAAGCCAGTTACAAATTCCATTTGTGATCATTCAAAGTAATGTGAAATGTGAACCTCAACTGAGTCAATTTAGTCTCTTCTAGGATCTCATGACTCTTTCAGCTTCTGGGTGGATGAGAAGGCTCCAGTGGGACCAGACCAAAAGGCCATAGTGAAGTACCTTGCCACTGTGTTCCGCCTGGTTGCTAAGAAAGTGATGAAAAAGTGGTCAATGACCCAGAACCTTACATTTAGTGAGCAACTGGAGGCTGGCATTCGCTATTTAGACTTGAGGGTGTCCTCCAAACCAGGTGAGAAAGGTCATGAAGTTTATTTTATTCATGGCCTCTTTGGCCACAAGGTCCGTGACGGCCTCCACGAAATCAACACTTTTCTGGACAAACATCCGAAAGAGGTGGTTTTCTTGGACTTCAACCACCATTATGCTATGAACAAGGAGCACCACAGGTACCTGGTTGCCATGCTGCAGCAGATGTTCGGACAAAAGCTTTGCAACAGTAATGCGGTAGAGAACATCACACTGGACTACCTGTGGGAAAAGAAGTACCAGGTGAGGTGATGTAATGAATGTTGTGGTGTTTGTGCGAAGTAGTCAGGTGAGGTCTGCAGGGAAACACCAGGTGTGTGTCAGGATGGTGCCATACTCTGGCCTTTACTACTGTAAAATACACTGTTTGTCCAAAAAAAATTGCAATTTGGATTTAATTAAGCAAATACTCAAGAGCCTACTATTTATTCATTTTTGCAGTGGTGAATATATTTCAGCTGGCAATAATTCTTTAAATCCTGACTGATTCAGTGTGTAACTTCTCATTTCTTAAAAAATCATGTCGGAAGCCATATCTCATGGTGTGTTGAAAAGATGTTACTGTTTTTCAAGGGGGGCAAATTATTGGCCAGCATCAAGTAAAGAAAACAGCTAAGGACATTGCTGAAATAACTGGAATAGGGTCAGGAACTGTCCAACAATTTATTAAAACCTGGAAGTACAGCGGTGAACTGCCGGGAGAAACGGGTTGAAGAAAAATCATGACTGATCCTGATCAGAGGTCACTAAAATGCTCAGTGAAGTCTACAGTAAATCTACAGTAGAACTCATGGCTGTGTTTAATTATGAATGTAAGAGCATTTCCACATGGACAATGTGGACAAGAACTTGGAGTATTTGGACTAAACAGTTGCATGGCCACAAGAAAGCCACTTGTTTGTGAGGCGTACTGGAAAAAAAAGGGAAAATAAAGATTGGGCTGAGGACCAAAGGAAAAAGGTCATGTGGTCCAACAACTCCAGATTTACCCCATTCCAGAGTGATGGGCACGTCAGGGTAAGAAAGGAAGCCCATAAAGCGATGCACCGGTCATGCATAGTCCCCACTGGACAAGCTTCTGCAGTCAGTGTTATGATCTGGGGTTGCTTCAATTGGTCAGGTCTAGGCTCAGCACTGTTCTGTAGCAATAAAATAAATTTAGCAGATGACCTGGATATCCTGAATTACTAGCGACTCATCAATGGACTTTTTAATCCCTGATGGTTCAGGCATATTCCAGGATGATGATGCCAGGATTCATCGGGCTCAAATTGTGGATGATTAGTTCATCAAGCATCAGGAATCATTTTCACACTTGAATTGGCCACCTCAGAGTCTGGACCTTGACCAACCAGAAGTCTTTGAGATGTACTGGAGAAGGCTTTACAGAGTGGTTTGGCTCACCCATCATCAATATAATATCTTGGCCAAAAATGAGCGCAAATCTGGTGAGAAATAAATGTTGGAACATTGTCTAAGATTACTGAAAGAATACCACTACGAATGTTTGCCGTGATGGAAGCTAAAGTTAGCCCAACAAAATATTACAGTGCAACTTTTTTTTGGACGCACAGTGTATTACTAAAACTATTTCTCCTCTTGCAGTTTAGGGTTGCATTATGTATGCAATGATTCAACAGAGTAATAAAAGACAAAGAAATTTACGTTGTAAAATATCATGGAAAAATTTTCAGTGAATGCCTCTTGTGTCTTCTCCCATCCAGCAGCTTGCTTGACAAATTGTCCCGTTTTATTGGTTTACGTCTTGGATGCTGTCTTCATCGGCTGTGTCCTTTCCATGTTTCCTCTTCCTCACGTGTATGTTGATTTATTTATATCCCTGGTCCTGTTTTCAAGCTCCCAGCCCCCCAGTGCCAGTTCATCGTAGAAATTGACACTTCCTATATGGATGCTGGGACTGCTCTCTCTCAGCAAGCTGACGATGGCAAACTACATCCTTGTGCCAACTTCTCTCATCAGCTGTCCGCTGCTGAGGGAACTATTCCATAGGCGATTATGAGCTGTTGGCGGTGAAGCCTGCCTTTGAAGATTGGAGACACTGATTGAAAGGGTCTAGGCTTCCCTTCCTCATATGGATGGACGACCGTAACCTGAGATACCTCATGACTGCTAAGAAGTTGAATCCAAGCTTGTTGGTCCCGCTTATTCACAAGAGTCAACTTTGTCTTGACTGACCGTCCTAGTACTAAAAATACCAAGCCTGACTCCCTATCCTGTATATATCCTTGGGTGCCCGAAGATCACCCTGACACCATCTTCCCGAGTAGTAGTTTCCTGGTCGCAACCAAGCAGCAAGTGGAGAGTGAGGTCGAAGAGAAGCTGTGGTTCTGCCCTTCTCCACCTGTCACTCTATTATATTGCCTCTTTGTCCCTGAGAGAATGAGAGGCAAGGTCCTGTCCTGAGCCCATGCCTTTCAGCTTGCACGCCATCCCAGCGTCTCTCGCACTCTCAACCTTGTTCATCGACATCAATGGATTGCCTCTGTCTGATGGGTTCACGGACTTCCTCACCATCATTAACTGGTTCTCCAAGGCAGTCCAATTCGCCACTTTGTACGATTGACTAAGCTACCCTTGTTCGCGTGAGTTTCTTCCGGGTACTCCGGTTTCCCCCACCCACAAAAACATGCATTATAGGAACACTCCTACCAGTACCCCTGACTAAGGTACTGGCTTCAGAACTGGAGTTGGTCCCCGGGCGCTGCTCTGTGGCTGCCCACTGCTCCTAACAATAGGATGGGTCAAATGCAGAGGACAAATTACCCCACGGGGCTCAATAAAGTATATCTATCTATCTATCTATCTATCTATCTATCTATCTATCTATCAGGTGGTCTTCAGATGTAAGATATCAAGCACCTTGATGCTGATAGCAGTATCTGAGGAGAGGTTTGGAACCCCTGCTATAATGAATATAACTCTTTGTATTTCATTTCATTTAACTCAGAATGTTTTCCAATTCTAATAAAGGCAGACCAAGGAATAAAACTACCGATTTTTCCATGGCAACAAATATTTTCACATAATTACTCACAAATGTACAGGTCTCTCCCAACTTCATTTGCCCAATCACCCATCAACCGATAAATCAACATATACTGTATGCAATAATTTCTCCAGACTTTCCTTCGCTCTCATATTGCCTTAGAACAGCTTGACATACCTGCATACATTACTGCATCAATTAAGATTAAAATGTTCTGAAAAACACACTAACCTTCTCTCACTATGGATTTGTCACAACAGCATTGTGATCCCACAGATCTCCAGCATTTGCTGTCTCTTAAGCTACCAACAATCAAGACTTATGAGCTCTTTGAATCAATGTGACGGGTGATGACTCTTGTTTTATGTTAATAGGTTATAGTGTTCTACCACCACCCTTTGGCTGATGAATGCCCACATCTGTGGCCTGGAAGTAAGATCCCAGCCCCTTGGGCAAACACTACAGATGCATACAAACTGATACAATTCCTGGAGACCACATTGGAGGAGAGGGCCAAGTACGGCTCTTTCCATGTATCTCAGGCTATTCTCACCCCCCAAGTGAAGACCATCTTCAGAGGGCTTGTCAAGGGCCTACGCAACCACTTAGTAGAGAGGTATGTGCTATTGCGACGTAAGCCGATAAGTACATATGCTGAGCGCAGTATCTTAAGCAATCTTGCATGCACCAGTTTATTTTTGTCTATCTTGTGTTCAGCCAACTCTTACATATCAAAATAATCCATCATTATGACCTAATTTTCAGCTGCATAAATGGGGTGATATTTGCTCAGCTAGTAAATTACTCTGAATGAGGGGTGTCTGCTACACTAATCAGTCATCAATAAAGGTAATGTGAAAATGTCCCTCCAATATATCTTGTTAAATTTGCATGTACTGACGCTATTCAAAGATGGTGCCAATGCAATAATAACCATTGATCATGAGCAGGCTTGTAGAGTTTTCCCAACATGCTGTTCCCTACTGTCCTCTCAACCAATGCTGTGGAACATTCTCTTTCTTCTCAGTTTGTTCCTCTGTGAGACACAGTGGACCGGGAGAAGGACATTTGGAAAGTTAACATAGTACTATGTTGAGAATTTCAGAAATGACTTGAAGGCAATCTGAAAGCGCATGACCTCTGCCGTTGTGAAATTCATTGGTGGAGAAAGTCGTATTCAGATTTATTTTAGCATGAAGTATTTGTACAAAGAAGAAATTTGATGGCTGACGTACGTTTTAGTGTAACGTGACACCAGTGTGCAACAGTGCTGTCTTAGCACGCATAAAAATTCTGCATCCTACATCAGGAGAATGAGTCAAATCTTCACCAAAATTAAGTCAATTCCTCTTAACCCCTTAAACCCAAATGGCGAACGTCGTTACGCATAATAAATACAGCATGTTTCCTAATCGCGACATCGTCATGCGGCTTATCCACTTTACGCAAAGAAACTCGGCAAAAAAGCTCATGTTGACGTGTTTTCTCATTCTTTATATTGGCAATTTGATAATTTTCAGCAAGTTGATATAGACTAGTAGTTAGGGTAAAGTGCTGCGTCCAAGATGACCAGAGTTCAATCCTGGTATAGACATATATGCTCTTGGGCATGGGTAGCATTTTATGGGTATAAATAAATGCTGGGGGTTTTGTTCTTTTTACTTATCTTAACCATTTTTTTGACATTACCTTTTAATATATCTGCTCCATTTTCTTTGTATTTATTATCTTTGAATGGGAAATTGCATAGGCTACAGGACTGGCAGAAATAATAATCCTTTTTTTTTAAATTCTAAAAATTAAAAAGTGGTTGTATTTGGACGGAATGTATGCCTGTAGTGACACATAAGTGAAATTAAACGAGTTTTACAGTTTGGTACCTGAAAAATGAAACTGCACAGTGTCAGCTTGGAGAGGCCACCAAAACATTCCCGAGCTAAAACCTCTCTAATTTTGCTCTGATTTACTTGGTTAGAATAAACTTTAGCACAGATAATGGTGAGATTCTGTGCTGTAATTTTTTAGGAGTTTCAGCCTGCACCTGAATAATTTTAAGACGGATAAAAGTAAAATTTTGTTTGGTGCAAAAAAAGATGTTTAATTTATGCAGCGTTCCATCTTCATTTACTCAGACTCAGTGACATATATACTGATTTTTGCACAATGACAAAAATCCCCAAGGTGTTACCTTTATTATGATACCAAGATTATTCAAATCGATTTCTACATCTATCACTGAAGGGGTAACTATCTTCAGCTCTCAAAAATGCCTTGGGTGTTTGCTCCAGTGGAATTTTTGATAATTATCATATTTTGAACAGAAGCTATGGGTAAAATCACTGTTTACATAAAATGTGCTAATTGGGACTTGCACCATTTGGAGCCCTTAGCCATTTGGCATAAAAAGCCAACGGTACCGTTCACTTGTGGTCTTTGAGTGTGGAAAGCGAGTATTCATCACAACCCTCATGTGAATCTTTTTTGTGTTTCCTCCCATCCAGCTGCTTGCGTGTCTTTCAGATGTATTGTCTCCTTTAATTGGTTTCCGTCCCTTGCGCTTTCCTCACCAGCTTCTACTAATTTGTGTTTCCCCATCCCCTCACGTGTGCGTTGATGTATATTTATTCCTAACTTTGAGCATGCAAGTGGCTGTATTTTCACTTGCTATATGCCCTTTAGCAACCAGTCAGTATTTCCGAGTAAAAGTTTATTGTCTTGGGAAATTATTTGTAGCCTTTAATGATGGTTAAATATGGAAAAACCTGTTCCAGTTTTATTAATAGGAATGAGCTCCCAAGCCATATTATCAGTCCCCAGGATTGGGACTGTGATCCTTTTAATCATCCTTCAGTTTGTTCCTCTGCCCTGCTTATTAGTAACTCCTCCCAAACCTTTTGTGGTCATCAGGTTTGAGACTGCATGCTTGCTAACCTTCCCAGTCCTGCCATCTGGCAGTTCTGCTCTGGTGAAGTGTGCAATTCATCTGGCAGCTGTCCAAGTTTGCCTCTGGCCGGGCACGAACACGCCCCCTGCACCCAAGCCTCGATCATCTGAACTGAACTGTACCATTCTGCTCTGGGCTCCGTCCCCCCGTCAATACCACATTACTGTCAATAAACCCTGCTATTGGACTGTACTCTGACTCCGCATTTGGTTCTTGGTCTGGATAACAGGAATGTAGGTCAGCTTAGGACCAATAGTACAGTGTACTGTGGGATAGCACCACAGAATTGATGCAGACGGCTTGTGCATAATAGTGTCACAATGTGTAAAGGCCCATACTGGGCTTCTCTGTCACTGCTCTCTATGCTCTTTTCAACAGGAATCTGCCCACCATCATGACATGGGTAGAGGCCCAGAAGCCTGGAGCTAATGGAGTCAACATAATTACTTCTGATTTTGTGGAGTTGGTGGACTTTGCCACGACCGTCATCAATCTCAACAACCTTCTGCTCCAACAACCTTGCTATCACCAGACCTGAGGAATCCATGACCATCAAATCAGCAACCACAACGATGGTCCCAGCAATGCAATGCATGGACAGCTGTATTACTTCTGGGGGAACAGTCAGGAGTGTACAAACTCACAATTGAATTAGGGTCAGCATGTTTTACATCGTAATGCATTTTTGGCTGATATTTTTTTGCAGTCCAGAAATAGGCTAATTCAGGGGACAGTGATGATGAAACTACAACATAATTTAGAATGAAAAAAGTAAGAGTAAAGCACTAGAACTGCAGCTGATTCATTTTAGGTTGGCAAGTCTGTTAGCTGTTTTTCCCCTGGGGATATTGAAATGTTTAAACTGTCATTTTCCCCATTCAGGTTGAGAGAAACTCAAGAACCCTATATACTTTGGACAGGATCTAAAAAAGAAAGCATGGAATATTGCTGCTCAAGCCACTAACCAGCAACTTCGAACTCGGTGCAACAGGGATCAATGAAGGAGCCCAAATATTGTGTTTGTCTCGCTGGTTCTGCACCATTTTGTTTGATTTGTTCTGATGCAGCCACATTTATCCCTGATCACAAGTCTTCATTGTTCAGTAAAACAGGACAGTTACTGATAAATTTCTCCCTCACTGTCCATATCATTAGCACGTACAGTATATAAAACTTTATAACTGGGTCAGAAGTCGTGCTGTGCTCTTCTAAATACATCAAAACAGGGCCTGTTACATGCTAACATTAACAGAAGTATTGAGGAAAAGGTATCAATCACTGAATGTTAACAGTGGAGATTGTGGATGATAGATAAATGGAGAGGATGGACAAATGGGAAAGAAAATGAGATGTAATCTAAAGGGAAGGTGAAACAGAGGCTAAAGGGGCAGAGTTTAACGACAGAGTTAAAAGAGCAGACAGGGATATATGAACATTTAAAGAGAGAGGAAGTTGTATGAAGTGTCCTGCTATAAGTACATATGCTCTGTGGGACCCAACTATTTGTTTAATTTTTTCCAATTTGTCTTTTCGGTCACATTACATTTCCCCCTTCAATGCAAATAAAAGCAGCCGGAGTGCCATTTAAGTCCCCCACACTGAACAGAAAAAGATGCATTCCTTGCCGCATGGATTCTGATTATGGACATTTGATGGCAGGGTAGCCTATTGGTAGGTTGGTTGACTGGCAGCTGAAGTGCTTAAGTCCCCAGTGAGTCTTGGGATTCTGACTTGATCCAAAGAGATGAAGTTGGGAAGAATTCTGCCACTGAGCCCTTCGGCAAGGCCATTAACTGCAAAGTTGCCAACTTTCACGCATTTGGCCTGAGATTAAGTGGTATATTCACTTTCCCGTGCTGTATGTTAGCAATTATTCAATCAGCGCATTTGTAAGAGATTCCCAGGTGGAATTGAAGTCCTTGTGCATGGAGGTTTATCAGTTTCACATGCGTTACGGTGGATTTCACCACTAGTGACATGGAAATCAATTATGACTCCGGACTTCTCATGCTTTTCTTTACTCAGGGGTTGAAAGCAATGGAATTGCATAAAAACGTTTCAAATTGTCTTATTTAATCCAAACAATTTGAACGATCGTGAAACACATGCATTGCGTTGATTGAATAATTGCTAACTGCGGCACGGGAACGTGAATATGCCACTAAATCTCACGCCGAATGCGTGAGAGTTGGCAGCCCTGGGCTTTACCCCTGTTCCTCTCTATTTTCTCACATTCTCACCCAAATCTGTATTCTGGACTCTTAAAGTACCACCTGCAATTGCAGTTCACGCTACTCTCCAGCTAATCAGCATTACCAGGGTTTCCATGGGTATCATTTTGGTTTGAAATGTGGTGGGGATGTGGATAAATTTACCTCTGTTGTAAATGCAGTGAAGCCATATATACAATATCACATAACTTCATCATGCAATTGTAATGGCCGATTGAATTGAGAGGCCAAGTGCAGCGGCAAGAGGGAAACAGAGCAGCACAGACTCAATACAAACACAGAATGATACAGACCACATGACAGGAACAGTTCTCGTGCTTCCATAAGGACGTCCAACCATCCGACAACATGGAAGCAAAGCAAGAGAGAGAAAGAAGAAGTATCTCGGAACCGAGATAAATAAAGCTCCTCAAATGGGGCGATGCAAAGATTAGAGAGTAAAAGGGAATAACCCTAGAGAAATAGTAACTCCACAAATAACGAGAAGATATAACGTCAAATAAATCCTGACTACAGATATCTTCGGCTGTCGTGCATAACTACAAACAACACTCTAGCGAAGGAGGCGTGGCGGCCCTCGGGCTTATATAGAGTGGGAAGGCGCCGCCCGAGTTCAATCAGCCAGCTGGGTAAAGAATCCGACGGAAAAGGAATTCGATATCGTCCCGGGACGAGAGCCACAAAGAGAAGTCCTTAACCACACAAACATCCAGAAACAAGACAGTAATTTCCTGTATTCTATCGATAGACAAGCCCAGATAGATGTGTCTCAGTTATGCGCAACCCATAGGGCCCATGGCCTAAATTATACACTCTATCATAATTTAATGTTGTACCAAATGTCTTGTATGTAGCTTCCATTAAAAGATTCCCAAAAAATACAATGCCTTACAACCTAAAATACCCGCTTTTCTGACTGGGACATGTCTTTCTGAGATGGCATAGTTCTTCTAACATAGCCTTAAGCTACAGTGGGCTCAAAAAACTTCTGGCACCACTGACTGGCAATGCACAAATATATATATATATATATATATATATATATAAAATATATAATTATAGAGAAATGGAATATAGGCTACCAACATGTGTGAAATACTTTACTTTATGAATGTTTTGATGGGAACAACCAAAAAAATAAACAATCATTCAGTAGAAAGTAAATTTCAACAAAATCAAAGTTTCATAATAATTGGCACCCTCCATTTGATACATGCTGCAACCACCTCTGGCAAGGACATTAGCATGGAGTTTTTTCCTGTAATTTTTGTCATGGTTGAGGCACACATCTGGGGGGATTTTGACCATTCCTCTAAGCAGATCCTCTCAAGATCCTTCACATTCTTAGGTTTGCGTTTATCAATTGCCCTCTTCAACTCAGCTTACAGGTTTTCAATTGGATTGAGGTCTGGCGACTGTGGTGACCATTGCAGAATGTTGATTTTGTTGTCACATAACCATGCCTGTGTGGATCTTGAGGTATACTTCGGGTCATTGATTTGTTGGAAAGTCCACCTACGGCCAAGGCCCAGCCTTCTGGAGGACCAATTAGATTGACAGCCAAAACATCCTGACACTCGGTGGAATTCATTATGCCATTAATCTTAACCAGTGCCCCTGGACCTCGTGAATTAAAACCGCCCCAAAACATGACTGACCCACTATCATATTTCACTGTGGGTATGAGGCGCTTCTCCTTGTATGCATCTCTGTTTTGACGCCAAACATGCCAATGCTGTATCTGACCAAAACACGCAATTTGGACTCATCTTACCAAAGCACCTAGTTTCAGTCACTGGAAATGGCTGGTTCTCAAGGGCTAGCTGATATTGTCATATTTCATGTTTGTTGGTGGACTGGCTATCAATTTACCCCACTAAAGAAGATCACAAACATAATATTAATCAACATTACTCAGAGGTAAGCTGGCAGGCAAGTGTTACCAAAAGAGGTCTATAAAACAGATAACATGTATTGGGTCAGTATGTGACTTATTTGGTGGAGCATTTGGTGTACTGTGTATTTCCCTTATAGGACACAGTCTGTTATGCCAATGGGCCTCATTTTTCAAGGATAGAAATGAGCTTTAAGTGTCAGGAAAGAAGAACTCCTCCATTTGCAAATTATCAGGTGCACCTCTTCCAAAGCAGCTGTGATATGATAAAAAAAAAAAAAAAAATTAAAAACTCAGCATCAGCTGTGAAGACTGGGCATACCATGCCCATCCGTTCTTAACACATTATATAAATATGACTCACCCTAAGTTTTGTCATCTGCATGATTACATTTCATTTACATAAGACACGCCTTAAGTGAAGCAACCGCATGACAATTCTCAGGTGATGAAAAGTAGGCTTTTCTTGAGGTTAGTTCTTCGTAAGATGAAATGTGCAGTAAGTGTCAATGAGTCAAACATTAAGGTGGTTGTCTGCTATGATCTCGACAAGGAACTAGATGCAGCAAAAGAGTACATCCAACAGTGGGGTTTATTGATAGAAATATGGTAATGAACGTGAAGGACAGAGCCCAGAGCAGAACGACACAGTTCATTCAGATGGAAAAAACTTGAGTGTAGTGCGTGTCTGCGCCCAGCCAGTTGTATCCCAGGGCAGTAGCCTGATGGAGAACTCTCTCTCCAGAGCAGAACTTTCAGGTGGCTGGATTGCAGAGTTTTGCAGCAGCACAGTCCCAATCGTGATGACCGCAAAAGGCTTGGAAGGTGTTCCTAATAAACTGAGCCGAGGAACATAGAGAAGAGTAATAAACAGGAATGTGGTTCCAATCCTGAAGATTTCCTTTTATAACGACTAGGAAGAATACTTCCTTATTCAAATGTCATTCAAGATTACAAATAATTTCCGAAGACAATAGCTCTAAGCTTGGAAGATACTGGCTGGCTGCTTAAGGGCATTTAGTTAGTGACAATCCAGCGATTTATACACTCAAAGTAAGGGGGATATGAATGCCTCACAGTCATAAGGGAATAGGAAGCAATAAAGCATAACACTTAGCGAAGGAGGAATGCAGGACATTGAACCAATTAAGGGAGACAATACAATACACTCCAGGCCAAAATATTACGAACACCCTGCATTTTTCAGAATTTGGCTGGTTTTGTCATCGTAAAGTTAATTTTCAGCAACAATGGCACACAAATTGCCAAAGGGACACTTGTATTGACTAAAAATATTGCTTGCTAACAACTGTACATCTTTAAATTCAACTGGAGTTGCTGTGGGATGAACTTGACTGGGCAGTCAGAGAAGTGCGCCCATCAAGTTCAAAAGAGATCACGAAGGACTCTTGAAAGCCCGGAATGAGTTACCAGGAAGTTCATTCCTTAAATTGCTGGAAAGATTGCATAGGATACATAAGGCTGTAATCAAGACTAAGGGAGGGTGCTTTGTAGAAAGTCGAGTTTGAATATGTATATCTCTTAGCAAAATATTTTGCACATTTCTTGTGTGGTTCTGCCCTGCAGTCCCTCCCCCTCCTGCTGTCTTCGCCTCCACTTCAACGAGCCACACCTGTTGCTCGTTGAAGTGGAGGTGAAGAGTACAATATTTAACAGCTGCACTGCCAAATTGGCAGTTGCAGCTGCATTCTGGTTTTAGCCCCGGTGTTTTGTGTTGCTGCTGCTCCCCTGTGCTTCTGTGGAAGGTTTGTTTATTTTTGTAAATATTTATTAAAAACCTTTTACCTTTTTTTCAGCCTGTGCGAGTGGGTCCTTTTTCCTGCTTTTGGGCCCATGGTCCCAGTGCCCACCGGCTTGTTGTTTTCAGCCGGCAGGGCCAATCCATGACATTTCTAGTTAAGATATGTGTTTCTGTGCTATTCTGTTTTTTGTTGTTGTTGTTGCTGCTGCTGAAAACATACTTTAAGTAAAGAAAAACCTGCCAAATTCTGAAAAAAGCAGGGTGTTTGAAATATATTGGGCTGTACTGTATATCTAAAAGACACGCAAGATGCCGGATGGGATGAGACATGAAAGGGATTCACTCGACGGTTTTGACAGTTGCCAATAAAATGGCCTCAATAAGGTTGCTTTGCGCTCTCCCAGGCATCAAGGGGACATTCTTTAAAAAAAATGACAACAATTAAGGGTATCTGCGAACACTGCTGCAGTTGAAAAAAAAATGGCCACAGAAGTGTGTTGTCAGCGTTTTGTGTGCTTGCTATTATACATAAGTAGCATATTCAATATAAGGTCTGCTTCAAACTCTAGCAATGATCTCCAGATGTCTTTAGATGGCCCATCCACGGCCATAGAAAGGCACCACATTCAGATTACCGAGTTATGGTAGCTGATGTGGAAGCAGAATGCATTTTCCTGTACAAAGCTGTGCAGAGCAACATAAGCTAAGATGATTTTACACTTATTTAGAGATAAACAGCTCTGTACCATCTGGAGCATCCAAACAGTATCCCAATGCAGTGCTCCACATGCGCAGATGTGCTGCATAAAAAGCCCTCTCCTGAGTAGTATTCCATCAATCGGTAAACCTTATACCCTATTCAAAGAGCATAGGCTACTGGTTAACACTAAAAGCAGGCTACAAATCCCACCACGCTTATGATGTTTGACATACCAGTGAACCTTTTATATGCACCCAGGTGACTCTTCTGTCGTCTTGTATGCATACTGCAAGACTTACGTATGAGGGAGTTGTGTGCTCCCTGACCAGCCGGAAACCACATTAAGCCGCACCAGCTGAGCATGACAGGTTACTTGTACATTGATAGAATGCAAGTTTTAATGATTAATTTCTTCATAATCATCACTTGATGGTGCATTCATATAGACATGTGTGCAGTAGTACCAGTGACAAAAGGAAATTATTTGCTATTTGGTGGAAATCCTTCCTACTTATTGTTTATTGAGCTGGTTAAATGTCATGTACCTGGAAATTAGATTCTTAGCAGCTGACAGGACAGCTAGCATAGTAAGGCTGATTGATTGCTGAGAATTTTTGACTCAGTTGCCCATCTCTGGCTGGAAAATGCCTATTGTCTGAGAGCCCAGGCTGGACAGTACCTGTATGGGTGCTGGAACAGAATTAAGTCTTGTAGTTTCCTGTCAATTTTGTGGCTTGGGTAGATAGCAAAGCTCTGACAGCAAATGTCATTGAGGTCTTTGAAGTGTGCAGGATTTATCATGAATATCAAATCTATCAGCTTCTTCTTTTCATAGCCGACTTATTGTGATCAATCTTACAATCAAGATAGTCTCCCATCTGGCTCAGAGAAAGCATGAGTCTTGTCCAAATGCCGGCCTCCTTTTTTAAAATCCATCCATCCATCCATTCTCTATACTGCTTCTTCCTCACTAGGGTCGTGGGGGAGCTGGAGCCTATCCCAGCTGACTATGGGCAAAAGGCAGGGACCCACCCTGGATAGCTCACCAATCCATCGCGGGGCGCACACAAACACATTCACACTCTTATACCTGTGGGCAATTTAGAGTCCCAATTAGCCTGATGTGCATGTCTTTGGACTGTGGGACAAAACTGGAGAACCCAGAGGAAACCCCAGCGGACACGGGAGAATATACAAATTGCACATAGAAAGGCCACAGGCCAGATTCCAACCCACAACCTTCTGCTGTAAGGCAGCAGTGCTAACAACTGTGCCACTATACCGCCCTCTCTCAAATTCCCTCCTCCAGATAGAACTACGCTGTCACCTGCCAAATGGCATCGAAGAATAGACACAAATGCCTGCTTGTACAGTGGTGTTACTGGCTGTTATGTTGCCAAGTGCCCAGTAAAAGGCATAGCTCATCAGTAGGACAGAAGTAACTAGTGAGCATTCTTCCTATCACTGAATCTCTGGTCCAGCATTCTCTTCTGACTGTCAAAATGTAATGGAGGGATCAGAAAACCACATCTGGCTGCTCTTGTCAATTCTGGAGATGATGAGCATCTTATCAACTCTTCTGTGCTTTGGTAGTCAGGCAATACCACCTACAAGTTGATTTGTCCACTCCAAGCTAACAACATGACATGCAGACTCCCGGAAAGATTCGCTCAAATCACTGAGTCTCTCTGCCTTGTTTCTGGTAACCATTGGAAGTATATGTCATTTCATCTCATGAACTCTCCTCAAGCATCCATTAACTTGGGCTACCCTTAGCTTCTAAGACACGACCCCAAGTTTGATTAGGTTTCCAAAACCACAGTGAGCTGGTGTCTTCAGGGCTTGTCCCAGTGACTGTCTTCAGCCTAGGGTCCCAGTGGTGCAGCTACCATCACCCCTGAAGAAATTCTAGACCTGGCAGCCATGCCTGACAAATGTCATGTCCTTAAGAGGATATTCAGTGAGTCCCAAGCCACCTTCTTGCCTTCATTTCAACTATATGACTGTATCATAAGCCTGCTTTCTGGTACAAGTCCCCCCAGAGGAAAGTTGAACTCTCTGTCTGTCCCTGAGATGGAGGCCATGAAGAGGTATGTCAGTGAGTCCCTGGTTTCTGGAATCCTCTGACCCTCATCATTGCCTGCTAGGGCTGGTTTTAACTTTATCAAAACAAGGACGGCTCTCTCCACCTCATTATCAAATATTGATACCTGAATGACATCCCAGCTCTGAACCACTATCCTTAGCATCTTGCCCTGAAAACCTGCGAAGGTGCCAATATCTTCATCAAGCTGAATTGGTGCAATGCTTACCATCTTGTCTGGATTAATGAGGGGGACGAGAAGAAGATAGCATTTAACACCTCTATTGGGTTTTAGAAGCACTGGATGGTACCCTTTTGCCTGTCTAATGCCCTCACTGTCTTCCAGGCTCTGTCAGTGTCTGGTTAATGATGTTCTATTAAACATAGTCAATAAATGTGTCTTATCTACTTTGATAATATTCTCGTTCTTTTTTCCCATTCCCTGGGGTATCATGTCCAACACATGCATAGCATCCTGATCCACTTGCCTGAGAACTCTTTGTCAAAGCTGAAAATGTGAATTCTACCAGCCTTTCTACCAGTCTTATTTCTGGGATTTTTTCTATCTGCTGGGAGGGTGCTGATGGACTCTGCCAAGATGAGGGCTGTTGTTGAGTGATTCAAGCCCACCGCTAGAAGGAACTACAAAGGTTATTGGGGTTTACTAATTTTTAGAGAAAGTCTGTGAGGAATTGCAGTGCTGTGGCTTCTCCTCTTACCTCTCTTATTTTACCCAAGATGCAGTTCCAGTTGATATTGACAGCTTAAAAGGCATTTAGCTTTCCCAAGAAGACTTTTACCACCACTCCAATTCGCACTATTCCTGACCCACAGCTGCAGTTCACCGTGGAAGTGGATGCATCAGATGTTAAAGTTGTTGCCATGTTATCGCAAAATTTTTCCAGCCTGTGCCTTTTTTTCTCACCCCTATCTTGTTTCCAACAGAGATAAATTATGACATCAGTAACCTACAGCTTTTGGTGGTCAAATTAGCCTTGGAAGAATTGAGGCATTAGTTGGAGGGGGAAGAACAACCATTTTTGGTCTGGACAGACCATAAGAATTTAGAGTATATTCAGATAGCCAAGAGGTTGAAGTCACAACAAATCAGGTGGACACTGTTCTTCTTTCAATTTAATTTCACCCTTTCCTACAGACTTAGTTCCAAGAACACCAAGCTTGAGGTCCTGTTTCGACAGCTCTGTAAAGAGGTCACGACTAGTAACTCTAAGCCCATCCTGTTCGGTTTGTTTACCTTTGCTGCAGTCCTTGTAGACATTGAGTCTACCATTGGAGAATCGCTCCAGCTGTGACATCCCAGTGACATCACCTCTAACTGCCTGTTTGTGCTTGAACCAATCTACTTCCAGATCTTGCACGCCCCCTTCAAGTGCTGCGATCTGAAGAGAAAGAAATCAGTATCCCCCCTGCCAAGGCAAGCATTTTTCCTTGTCGTTGAACCTGGAAAAAGACCTGTCAGAAGAAAGTTCTCCTTCAGTCAGCCTGGCAATGCCACCAGGCAGAGCACCACCAATCAGTTGCTCCTTTTTATTTTGTGGGCCAGAGGGTCTGGCTTTCAACATGTCACCTGCTCCTCCCTGTCTCGTTCAGAAAGCTCATCCCCAGGTTCATCAGGCCATTCCCAATTTCTGAAATCATTAACTCTGCCTCTTATCATCTCCATCTCCCCAGTGCTTGGAGGCATATTCAAGTTCTGGAAGTATATCAAAAAGCTTGGGCCTGCAAAGCGCGATATACCTATGAAAGTAAGGGTGGGAGAAAGTGTTGTATCAGACATCAATACGGTACGCAGTATGTGGGAATCTGAGTTTAAATCACTTTACAATAGACCTCCGGAGTTGTTGCAAAAATTTGATGAGACCTTTTATATTGAAGTTATGTCCGCTAAAGCAAACTTAGAGTCCCAAATGCATGATGAGTCCATTAGAAATTATATGCTCAATGAACCTCTGACTCTTGAAGAAGTAAGGTGGTCTGTTCAAAGGCTAAAAAATGGTAAAGCGGTTGGAATTGATGGAATTCCTAATGACATCCTTAAGAATCAAGGTGTCGAGGATATGTTACTATTTTGGCATGCTTTAACTATGGAGTAATTCCTAGTGTGTGGCTGAAAGCCATTATAACCCCAATACCGAAGGGAGCTGATAAAGATCCTTATGCCCCGGTAAACTACCGAGGTATTAGTATGTTGTCCTGCATGTACAAAACATACTCTTGTATTATAAATGCCCGACTTGTTTATTATTTGGAGATGGTTGGCATCCTTGTAGATGAAAAGAACGGTTTTCATAAAAAACGTTGCTGTATGGATCATATTTTTTCTTTGACATCAATTGTTAGGAATAGGTTGGATAAAGGAAATAGAACATTTGCTGCATTTATTGATCTACAAAAGACGTTTTACTGGGTAGATCGCAAATTATTATTACATAAGTTGTTATGTAATGACATTAATGATAAAGTGTACAGGGCAGTGCAGTCTCTTTATTTGAACACAATCACCTGTATTCGCCTCAATTGAGTATATACTGATTGGTTTGAGATGACCACAGGTGCGCGGCAAGGTGACGTGTTATCTCCTACACTGTTTAATATTTTTATAAATGACCTAGCTATGGGGATCAAGGATCTTAAAATTGGTATCCCTTTCAGAGAGTATATGCTTAGTATTTTACTTTACGCAGACGAGATAGTTTAGTTGGCTGAAAATGAACAAGATCTGCAATTAATGTTAAACTTCACCCGTGACTGGTGTAATAAGTGGAGGTTAAAAATAAATTATACCAAAAGCAAAATTATTCATTTTAGGAATACTAGAAGGTCTAGATCTACAGTCCGTTTTCAGTTTAGAGAAATACCGTTAGATAAAGTAGGAAGGTATAAATACCTAGGAGTTCACTTGAACGAATTCTTGAATTTTGACTCGTGCCAATGTGTTAGCCGTCTCAAGTGCCAGGGCTTTGGGGAGTATTATATCAAAATTTAAAACTTTCAAGAATATTACTTTTGAGATATTTGTAAAGTTGTATGAAAGTGGGTTGATTCCTATAATGGACTATTGTGCTGGGGTTTGGGGTTATGGTGATTTTAACTGTGTGGAGGTGGTGCAAAACCGAGCTGTGCGTTTTTTTTTTTTTAGGGGTAAATAAATTTGTGCCCACGCATGCTCTATTTGGTGACCTCGGATGTATTAAGCCTAGGTTCAGGCGGTGGATAGAATTAATTAGACTGTGGAATCGCTTGGTTGAAATGCCGGATGACAGGCTGACAAAACAAGTGTTTCTATGGGACAGAAGCCTCTGTTGACATAACTGGTCCTCGGAGATGCGTGAAATTTGTGAGGAATTTGGTTTGGAGTATGAATTTGCCTCTTTATGCCCATTAAATCTGCTCTCTTTTAAATCACATATGTTACAGAAATCATGGAAGATGTGGCACGATACAATTATCTTCAAGCCAAAATTAAGAACATATTGTAAATTTAAAACATGCTATGGTCTCGAAACTTATGTCAAGAGGCACCTGTCTCGGTATCAGCTTTCTTTGTTGGCTCAGTTCAGATCTGGCATTTTACCTTTACATATAGAAACAGGCAGATGGTCGAATACACCATTGGAAGAGCTTACGTGTCAGTTATATGTTAGCAACGTTGTTGAAAATGAAATCCATTTTCTCTGTCTTTGTCCTGCTTATAGTACTGAGAGAGAGGCTCTTTTTTGGCAGGTGGCAAATTCATACCCTGAATTTCCTGATCTTTCTCCAGAGCAAAAAATTTGTTTTCTTTTGAACTCAGAATATAAGCCGGTGGCAAAATTTATTCAACAGGCATATGAAAAACAGAAAAGTCGTCTTTATTTTAATTTGTCAGTTGGATAATTTGTCAGGTGTACAAGCTTTTAAAAAATGTATATTATTAATGTTTCAGTCGCTATTTTTCAGTTGGGAAAGCTAGGTTAGTTCACATTATTTTAAGTATGAAGTGACTTGTAAGCCTGTTGGGGCTGGATTCCTTCTATGTGTTCATTTTTAATATTGTTTGTATATTTATATGGAACATGTCATTATAATAAATAAACATATCATATCATATCATATCATATCCTATATCCACTCCATTGACAATGTCTCCAAGGTGATGTTCCATGTCTCCAAGGTGAAATCTGTCAGGACACATCGGGTCAGCCCTCCCACCCTGCCTTCTCCTCTGCCCAAAATCACTGACTGCATGGAAGTCTACACCTTGCGTTATCACTTGAAGTTCTGCCACCATGGGAGGGGTCTTCTATATTTAGTGGACTGGGAGGCTACAGGCCTGAGGAGTGGAGCTGTGCATCAGCCCAGGATGTCCCAGACCGCTCCCTTGATTGGGATTTTCATTGTCCCCACCTGGATCAGCCTAGTACGGCATCTGACGGCACCCATTAAGGGGGGTACTGCCATCAATTCAGTCAGCTCCCCCACTGTTCTCTCTGTCCCTGTGTGTTGCTGCCTGTCTGTTTTCCCTATGTCATTCTTGCAGATCCCATGCTCAACACGTGGTCTGACTTTTACTCTACATTAATTCCTATCTGACTGGTGCTGTTTTTCAAATGAGAAGGCACAGATTATTGTAACCAAACATTCGATGAATACATTGCATTCTGCTGCCTCATTGCAGAGACACAACTTGCTCCTGTTGGGTAATGCGTGCAAAGGGGTAATGATGCACTGAAGGTCAAAAAAATTGTCAGTGTTGATCAGCACATTAAGTGCAGACAGCTGATCAAATAGAAATCAAACATTATTTGGGACAAAAGAAAAGACAAAGCGGCAGGGTCAAAAACCTGAAGGCAGAATGCAGTACCAAATCAAAGACCAGAATCCGAAGTTGAGATAACAAGCGAAGGATCAACCACCAGGCAGATTGAGCAATTAGAGCAGAGACAGAATCCAAAATTAAGAACCATAAACCAAACTGGGCCAAAACAGGCAGGTGAAATAGAAAGCCTAGATGGGGACAAAGATCAGCTGCAATGAACCTGCAATGAGCAGAACAAAGACTGGGGTATAAAGACACCACTAAATGCACAGCGAGACAGGGGTAAACAGCAAAGCCTGAAGGATGCATAGTAGAGGAGGTGAGGTAACAAGACAGTAATTCAATTAGTCAGGTGACAGACATGACACAAAGAAGGGAAAAAAGAACCTATTCATGTACACATGGAAATCAAAGGCAAACATGAAAATGAAGTGACAAGAAAGAAACCAAATTATAAATACAACAATAAAAGTACAGGACAATGAGGAGGATGGCAGGGCAAACACAAGCGAATGAAAGCGACGGGACATGGACAATTAACTAATTAATAGAAACAGGATGACAGAAAGCACAGAGATGAAAAATAAAACAAAAATAAAAGCATAATTGTCACAACCCTTGTGTGTCTGTAACTGGCTCCTTCCCTGTTCCTACAGTCTGCGTGTTTTGCAGTTTGTCCCCAGGAATTGATTCATTTTCTTGTCATCTCCCTTGCTACCGGGAGTAATCATTTGTCTGCTTTCACAAATCTATCTTGCTTTCAGCCCCAGCTCCAGAACCATATTGTAAGGGGGGCATGTGACGATCACAGGGGGGCAGTGTTGATTTTCCCACAGACCTGCGCATACAAACATGCATACATACTTAACTGTACTTAATCTATATGGTCTATTCTGTGGCGTGCGGTGACTTTCACAGCTAAGCAAGCAGTGCTGAGGATACTCCCCTCCCCCGGCCCCCACCCACACACACGAAAGCACCACAAATCAAACTTAATACGTGATTAGCTGTTTACTAGACCATTCACACAAAAAGGTAGGATTTCATGACAGTGCTCAAAGTCTCTCTCTTGCATCTTGTTGCACTCTGTCTGGACATCTTAAGTAAACTGCACTCCTTTGTGGCTGAAGGACCGGAGAAGATATGAAAACTACAATGCAGAAGTGAATCAAAAACTTGTGAATTGTGTGAAATGGTGAACTGTAAATAAGTTCTCACAGCAGTGAGGGAGTCCAGGAGTTCAGGACTTCCATGCCTACACATCTCCTTGGGCTCCTAGACGGCAGTGTGAACGTAAACTACCGGTCGGCGCGTCACTTGCGGCAGCACGTACGCGTCACGTGACACAAATCGAGACGTATCTGCCGTAATTAATTATTTTGATATATATATATATATATATATATATATATATATATATATATATATAATATGTGTGTGTGTACAATTATATATAAATTGTATTTTAAATCGCAGTGGATATTTTGTCGTGAACCGGTTATACATTTCTACGGCTATTTGGCCGTGACTTCCGGTACACACGCGCAGTTGTATTATTTTTGGACTTCCTCATAGATATCAATGGATAATAGTGAATAGTTATAACTTCGCCATTTAGTTAGCTAGCTCGCATTTACATACATTAAATATTGCTAGCTAAGTTGGCATAAAGGCTCTCTTGCTAGCTAGCTAACGTTATATTTCATGCAATTTAAAATGTGTATAGCCATTATTACGCCGAACTAACTTGAGTCGCTCATGAGCATTTTCGCTCGCTAGCTGGCATTAATATGCACCGAATATAAAGGTTGCCAGCAAACATTAACTAGGAAACCAACAAACTAGCTTGCACGCTTGGCTAGCAAGCTAGTTCGCTTGCTCAACTACCCATTTGCGGTGCATATAAATCAATAAAAAATAGCGCATCGCAATTATTTCGCATTAGCTGTGTAGCTAGGTCAGTTATGCATTGACGAGGCTGGGATGCGTTGGGAATTTACGTAGTTGGGCTCATTGCAGAGATGCCAAGGCTTACGTCTTTTAGGCGTGGGTCTCTCCTCTTAGTTGCATTCACGTTTCTGTGCCGTAGTCAGCAATTATTCAATCAAAGCGCACTGAAGAAATTCACTCGCGGAATTTAAGTCATTGTGCATCAAGTTAATCAGTTTCACGTGCATTACGGTGGATTTCCCCCTAGTGACACGGAAATCGATTAAGTTATAACTCGGGAATTTTCAGGCTTGTCTTTACTGAGGGATTAAAAGCAATGGAATTGCATAAAAACGTTTCAAATGGTTTGATTTCATTGAAACAATTTAAACGATCATGGAACACATGCTTTGTTTCCAATCCCTGAGTAAAGAGAAGCACGGGAAGTCCGGAGTCATAATTGCTTTCCATGTTACTTGTATGAGGTCCACCTTTACGCAAGTGAAACGGAAACTTCAGTGCACAAGGATATTAATTCCGCGTGAGAATCTCATTAAGCATTCAAATTACGGACTATGATGAATAAGCCTAAAAAATGCGTAAGACCTACGCCGAATGCGTGAGACTTGGAATCTCTGACTGTGAATGGACGAACTATGTAAGTAAGTTGCTAACACAATTAGCAACTAAGCTTTTGGGAAACGCACCCCTGATTAGTTGTTCGCTAGCTATCGAGTTCTTAAACTAACGTTGGCCAAAACATACTCCACTGATTTCTGTTGAAGCCTAAAAATAATACAACTGCGCACGTGTACCGGAGGTCACGGCCAAATCGCCGAAGAAATGTAAAACTGGTTTACGGCAAAATATCCACTGCCGTTTTAAATTTTACTGATTAAGTTAACTGAATATGAATTAATACAAATAGTCACAAAACAAATTATGTCTCGTCCTAAAATTTTTTTCAGCAGGAAAAAACTCCTCTGACAGCCAATGGGGGGGCAAGGAGGCAGGGGCGGGGGGGCATTGCCCCCCTAATTGACCCCCTGACGCCGGGGCTGCTTGCTTTCCTTCCTTTCCTCCAGGTGACTTCATTGACTCATTTTTGCCCTTGTTCTTCAAATAACTCGAATTACCTTGTTTGCTCCGACACAATACAGAGAACTTTTTTTTTTTCTAAGTAAACAGTTATTTCATAATATTCTACTGTAGGTATAATTGCAGTATACATCCAACTCTAATGTATTATTAACAGAATTCGGAGGCCATTCCTTCGCAGATCTTTGGTTTTGGTTGTCCTCCATATCCCCACCTTGGCAAGCTGGTACGATTCTGTTGAAAATTTAGCTAATTTGACACTGAGTGCATTGCACTTGAAAGTGACAGTGACCATGGACATATAAATGGACCCAGCAGCACCCAGAATTCCGAGATTGCAAACATAATTCCCTTGTTCTCAAATTTCGCTGCCATAGGACGGACTGTGGTGCTTTAAAAAGCTCAGAAAAATAATACTTTCCGAAAACGCAGTAACTATTTGCACTTATTTATGTGCGTCCAAGCACAAAAATTGATCGAAATTCGCATTAGACGCACTTGTAAGTGTGGCCCAGATGCACATTGCTCCATTGCCCAAACTTATGTTTAAGTGTGTCCAAAGCTAAATTTTTTTTCTCGGCCAAACTTATTGTTTAAGCCGTGGCCAACGGAAAATTTCAGAATTGGCCACATGTATAAGTACGGAGGCGTATTGCTGCCACGCTAAAAAAAAAAAAAGGCTCCGTATCACGTAATTACGTGAAAAGTTTCACGTTTTTACAAGATAATTTTCACGTTATTTCGTGATAATAAGGCTCAGTATCACGAAATTACGTGAAAAGTTTCACGTTTTTACAAGATAATTTTCACGTTATTTCGTGATAATAAGGCTCAGTATCACGAAATTACGTGAAAAGTTTCACGTTTTTACAAGATAATTTTCACATTATTTCATGATAATGAAACTAAACGAAACGACAGGCATAAGCTAGGCACTATGGCTCCTTTGCACGATTCGATTAAACTGTACTTTAAGCTTGGTTTGAGACATGGTGAGATCCTAAACTTATTGAGCACAGTGGATGATATTAATATCAGTATGCGTACTTTGAGGAGGATTTTGAAATGCATGGGGTTGTATCGAAGGAAGAACGAATCCGACCCTATTGACGTAGCGTCGTTCCTCATTGATCAAATGGAGGGGCAAGGAACGCTCCATGGGTACAAGCTCCACCATCTCAACTGCATCCAAGCTGGATATGTTGTCACTTTTCACGTAATTTCGTGATACTGAGCCTTATTATCACGAAATAACGTGAAAATTATCTTGTAAAAACGTGAAACTTTTCTCGTAATTACGTGATACTGAGCCTTATTATCACGAAATAACGTGAAAATTATCTTGTAAAAACGTGAAACTTTTCTCGTAATTACGTGATACTGAGCCTTTTTTTTTTTTTTTTTTAGCGTGGCAGCAATACGCTTCCGTATATAAGTGCGAAGAGTGGCCAAGAAAAAAAAATCAGCATTGGCCACACGTATAAGTGCGAATATAACATCGGTTTTCTGAAAAACATCCCGCTATAACCTATCTCCTAACAAGTTATGTGGTATAGGCAACGTTTGTTGAATTCCTTTTTTCCCATCACAGTTGCAGCGAAACCAACGAAAGCAGCCCTCATCTCTGTCAGAGAGAAAAAGCAAACTTCCTGAAATACTGCTTATAAAGCCGGGCAGTTATCCCAAGAATAGCTTCCTGTTTTCCTGAGAAAATGGTCTCTCTTTTCTTACGAAAGTAACTCCCTCTTTTTTGATCCCACGGCGGCTCGTGAAAAGGTAGTCTGATGTATCTATGTATGCTATGCTACTTGAAAAGGGCGGTCGGGAATGCAGTGGAGCTTAATCGAAGCAGGATGCTTCAGCCAACTGTGCCTACATTTCCTGTCAGTTATCTTGGTGCTATATTGACAAAAAGACGCATTCCTTTTCCCAATTTTTAGGGAACTAGCCAAAGAGTGATCCATCGGTCAAGTGAAAGTTTCGGTAAGTTGTGGGGCAGAAAACACATTTTAAAATGCATTCCATTAATACTCAAATGCAGTGGAATGTGGCACCTCACAGTTCGTGCACCATTAATGGCAAATTGTTGATACACTGAAGTATGCCAATAAACTCTGGCAGCGATGATCATTTCTTCTTCGGATTAGTGTTGTTCAATATTAGTGTTAAGTACTGGGGGCTTCAGTCAGTTGATAATTTCTCAGAACAAAGCAGGTTTCTGATGCTAATGTCATGTTTATATAACTTATGACTGTCATTACGGCCAGTTGAACGCTCCCACTTCTCTTCCAGCGCACAACTCCGAACAGTGTGTTCCGGCAGTAACATGTCGATGCTGACGGAAGGCTGGTGACATTGATCAACTTTGAAGTTATGGGGATGAACTGACATGTCGCAACGTGCTGACCACGGTCCAGTACCGATAAAAGGCGACTCTACACAGTAACACTCTATAAATAGGAGGGAACCTCTCTCCATCTCCGGTACTTTTTTTCGGATTACAGTTGGATTTACACCAATTCCTAAAAATAATATCGCATTTAAGGGGTCACAAACGAGAACCATGGTAAGTTCGGCTATTCAAAGTGTATAGAGTAGACTGGCCTGTAATATGCCCTGACAGCGCGTATACCGTGAATAATACTGCCCTACAAAGACTAAGTGCAGTAACTACGCAATAATTTCAACAGTAAAAAATGACTTCAGAGTTTGTTTGCTGTCCCAACAGATAAATAGTCAGCACTTCTATGATAGATTATGATTAACTGACTCACCATGCTATAATTTCTGTCCAAATAAATCCTGACCTTAATATACTTTCAGGCCCAAAACTGTGTAACTTACATTTTACCCAATATGTAGTGACTGCACTTAGGCTTTGTAGGGCAGAATAGGCCACGCAACTGTCAATGACCAAACTGAATGAGAGCAGTGCTTTCCTAAATATTTTATTTACTGCATTATTTAACACATTTTCACAAAGGATTAGTTTTCCACTAAATGTACTGACTGGAAGATCAAAACAGGTCTCTAAGTGTGAATAACAATGCAAAGTTTCAAGACCTAACTGTGAATAAACTATTAATGGACAAATTGAATGTTCTCCCTCATTGCCTTAAATTATGTATTTTCCTCCGTGACCCTGTCAAATAATTAGGCAATTGGGATGTGTCCTCGGTTTTCAGAGACTATCAAATAAATGTTTGGAAATGATTTTAACTTTGATGCACGATATCTGTCTTATTTTTGTATTATCACTCTTTATTGTCATTGGAATTGGGTATCGGTCACTAATTGTCTTTGATGCTTGGGTGAATGACCGTGCTGTGTGACTTTGATAAGTTTCCTGTTGATGGGCTTTTCAGTGAATTTTCAAAACCTCATAGATCTAAAAGTAGTCTGTTCTCGTAAGTGGTTTCCCCTCTTCTTTCTCCACAATGCTTATACAGTTAAGTTGATGATTTTTTTCAAGGATTCCTCATCAAAAATTAAAATGAAAGTGAGCGCTATCAAATCTGGTTAAGCTGGTGAAGGACATTATACTTACTGTCAGAGTTTAAAAAGCAGCAGTGCCCTAAGGTGGCCTCTAGTATATGGGAACAGTAGAAGGTTGGAGAAATTTCTTTGAACATAACCAGACAAAATTTGTCTGTAAACTTCAAATATTCTGACTGATGCCACCCATCATTAAATCATCAATATAGCTATGAAACTCTGTTCCTGAAGCAGCCATACACACCCAAGCAATGGTACTCCCTCATCTTTTGCAAAGGCCTCAGTCCATAGAATGTGTCTTGGATATTACAATTATGTTGCCTTATCTCTTTCCCTTTTGTTCAGTTTTACCCAATAATTCTGTCTTATTTTGGTTTCCTCATGTCAATCTCCCTGTTTTGTTCTTACTTTCTATCTCTCTAGCCCACTGCTAATAGAAAGAAACATCTCACCCCCAAAACCCCATTCTAACAGTATGTGTTTTTGGCACAGAGGCAGGCCTTAAAGTCTGCTCTCATCCTGCACCTACAAGCCTGTTTTCTGGGATTCATAAAATAAATCATAGGAAGTTCTGTACTGCCAAACCACACCCTCAGTTCCTTCCCCCAGAATGACTTCTAACAAAATTACGAACTCTGACAAACAATGCCAGGTAATTAAAGTTCACTGTTCTACCTAGGATTCACACAAATATTGTAGGCCATATGTTGGTTGGCAAGCTAATGTATAAATCAGTTTTCTTCCATTTTTGAGGAAATAGAATAAACTAAGGGGAGGGGGGTAAGCTAATACAGAGGCTGGGGTGACCTCATGCAGGAAGCTTGCTGAAGCTCTGTTGCCTGTGATTCATGCTTTGTTGCCGGTCCAGGAGCAGGAATCACAGCCCAGACATGTGGCTATGGCTATGTAGGCCTCAAATCCTCAACTGAAATAGAAAACCCTGTCATTTTAACAATGCAAACTTTGTCATATCACACATCCCCGGGACTGTGTTCACATAAATGTTAACATTAAAAACAGGTTTTAAAAAAAACTTGTCATTCATATTATATTGTTATGGGAATGCTTATAAAACTGTGGGACATACAGCAGATTGTTTTGAGGGATAATAGGCTTTCCTTCCCTTTAAAAGTTGCAGGTGTGCAAAGACTCCATTATTAATCACCACCCATGTTAAAATGACAGATGAACTAAGAACTTGAGCTCTGTAATGGTATATGTTTATCTTCTTACGTAATCTATTCTTAATATTTTTATTTTCAGAAAGCAATAAAATATATTAAAAAAAAAAAAAAAACAGTCAATTGTGTTGCACTTCTGCTTGGTACAATTGCAAAACTTTTTGATATCAACAAACCAAACCTTGAAAAGCAATCGGCTGATGGCTCTCGTTAGAAACCTCTTTCAGATAACATACGACACCTGGAATGATAGGTAACCAACCGCAGTGGTGCAAGCTGGTACAGTAGGTGAGGCTGATGCTGTCCAAGGTTCTGAAAGCTGGGCAGTTCGGGGACGGTAAAAAATCTATGCCAGCACCTAGCATTGTTGGCACATTCCTCTGTGTGCAGCCTTATCCCTCCCACAGTAAGTACGCTCAGTGTATTTGGAGACTTTTTGTGAAGTATGTTTTTAACAGATACTTATGTTTCTCAATATAATTGAAGAGTTAGATCAAGTATTTTAAATAGCTCAATGTGTCTGCCTCTTTATCCTGGAACTCTATCCGGGGCTCCAGAGACCACCCCTGGACCTGATAGATACTGGCAATGGTCTGAAGGTACAGGCAGACACACCACATTTGATCTGTCTGGGCAGTGGTCGTCTCAGCGTGGCTATCACCGTTCTGCCCCACAATGAAGGGATTCACTCATTAAGCAAAACAAGCTTTTCTGTACTCAAAGGTGGCTTGAAGCTTTGTGGCAAAGATACTTGTTTGGGAATGGACTTTGAAGGTTAGATGTTAAGGCACCAGTATAGCCACAATAAGATCAGTGCTGCTGTTTTGAAATTACTCCAGGGGATTCACCCTGCTTAGTCTGTAATTCGCCTTAGGTCAAAGTGTCAGGTAAAAAAGCTCATGTTTTGATCTTCTTGAATCTTCTCAAATTGTACAATGATCAGAAGAGCAACTCTTATTGGCAAACAGATCTGTCTCTCAGGCTGTATTCAGAATGTACACTCACTACATAGAGCACTATGTAGTGAATGTTTTATATAGAAAACACAATAAAGCAAGTGAGAAATGGAGCGAGTGAACACGTACATTCCACACACAGCCTATTTCTTTCCACTCAGCAGTGTTCTCACCTCTTCAACCTGGGACATTACTTCTCCAAACTCGTTCCCATTTACATTTCCTAATTAGCAACTAAGTGTTAATTCATTCAATTGTGAGGATCAATCAGCAGAATTATCATCCATTTCCCCTCAGCTTACATTACTGTTCATTGCCATAGTTATCAAGTATTTTCTTATTCACATTTATGGTGACAAAAAATGTCAATATCTTTCAAAGCTTCTGAATTCCTTTAGTTCACAGAACAATGTATTTTTTTCCGCATGATTTTTTTTTTTTTTTTTAATTTAACCCTTATTTAACCAGGGAAGTCCCGTTGAGATTGAAATCTCTTTTTCAAGGGAGCCCTGGGGGTTGAGGTGGGGAGGGAGAGGGCAATTTGCACAGCCAATTAGATCAGGGGATGATTAGGTGGCAGGTCAAAAGAGCCAGGTTGGGACTTTAGCCATGACACCGGGGAACCCCCTACTCTTATCGATGAGTGTCATAGGATTTTAATGACCACAGTGAGTCAAGACCTCGGTTTAACGTCTCATCCGAAAGACGGCATCTCCTTCAGTATAGTGTCCCCGTCACTGCACTGGGGCATTGGGGATTATTCCACCAGAGGGAAGATTGCCACCTACTGGCCCACCAACACCCCTTCCAGCAGCAACTTGGTTCTCCTCAGTGGTCTCCCATCCAAGTACTGACCAAGCCCACACCTGCTTAGCTTCAGCCACGCGGCTGGAGCAGATCGAATAGTGGTATGGCTGCTGGCATGAGTGTCCGATTGGCCTGATAAGCCTAAGAAAACATTTTAAAAAGTACGGTTTTGCTGACTCAGGTCCGCGTGTTAAGTTTGCCCATGTAAAAATAACACTGCCCACAGCATTACCATCATGCAGCTTAACTCTCAACCTGTTTCCATTTAAGAATCAGACATTTAATTTACTGAGCAAATAGGCTACCAAGAAGCTGCCATTAATGATTACAACGCATATACAGCTTTGAGTCAAAGAGGAAGGTTACAGTATGAGATTGTATGGACAGCAATTAATTGAAATTCCATCTTGAAATAAAATGTTATGTACTAAGTGTTGGAATTTCGCTAAGGTTTAGATTTTATTTCTAATTAATTAATTAGAAAATTGCCATTCATACAATCTTATATAGTAGCTTTCCAACTTTCCCAGAAGCCAGACTATGAAGACCTCATCAGTAATTTTGCTATCAAGAGAGTTTGACGCATGGGATGCATTTTAAATGACTTTAAATGCATGCCATGTGTCGAACTTTCACGATGCTCTAATAAACAATTTATTAAATTATTTAATTACCAACGCTTCAACATTGAAGCATTAGCTATGCTTGGAACTGATATCCAGTGTATATGTCTCTCATAGCTCCCGCTCATCTTAGCTTAATTGCTTGTTTATTGTTTGTTGTTGTCTGTTTTGTGTTCTTTTCAATGTTGATTGTTAAGTGTTTTCTTCTCTCTTTTGTAGCACACCACCACCACAGCATGGTTAGAATCTAATTCACTTTTCAACCTCCTTACTGTATCTTCGTCTTCTTAGAGAGTCACAGATCTAAAAGGAGTTATGTAAAGTATTAAACTGATATGTTAAACCTCACAAACTTGCTGTTGCATAAATATGGCCTCAGTCGACATATTTCCATTTTGTTCTTTACAACACAACAATTTTTTATTTACTCAAACTTCCTTCCCTCGACCTAAACTTGATATTGGTCCTGATCAACGTGCAACGATGGCTGGCTATTACGAAACTTATGCAACCAGCACACTATCTGAGCATCTGAGCAAACACCTGAATACACATATCGTATGGATCCTAATGACATCACTGCAATGCCACCAACTAATGAATATTTTACGTTAAATCTACACTGAAAACATTCCTGCTAACCAAAATGACACACTCACTATATTTTATCTGAAAATAAAGTCTAAACAAAAACGTTTATCAGACTTTGTTCATAATTTATCATCTCAGCTTGAGTGAAACGTGCCTTCGTGATGAGCCCCACACAATTTATAATTTGCCTGGATTTAATCTGATAAATAATAACAGAATTAGATAGAACTGGTGGCAGAGTAGCATTGTATATTTAATTAATTTTAAACTATATTCCAATGCCCGAATTAAGTTTAATGTCTGATTCTATAGAAAGTTTATTTGTGGAAATAACACTTACAGAAAGAAATAACCTTGTCCAAATCAATCCAAACCTTGTCACCCTCAAATTACATACAAAACAAAACGTATCATATTATGGGGGACTTTAACCCCTTTGTGCAGATGTAGATGCCAGCGGACATGGAGCTGTTCTATTTATGCATGCAGTAACACTATTGTATCACTAGATAGCACACCCGGATCAGTTATTGAACATTCACTAACAAGCCGAGCTCGAACACGGTTTAGAATGTGGGCAAGTTCAGTCCCATCCCTGTTTTTCTGGAGTTGCTTGAATTAGGGCACTTTCACACTAGGTACGATTGTTCCGTACCGTGCCACAGTATGATTGTCCCCCCTCCCCTCTCCCCTCACTGGTCAGCTTTCACACTAGTAATATCTAACCATACCCGAGTGAACTTGCATATATGTCAAAATTCTGATACAGCGCACTGCAGTATGCACCTTGGTGGTTTAAAATGGGGAACAATTTTAATATGATGCCCTTATATATTTCGGAGGGTGTTATTATTGAGAAGGGGGTTTAGAATATTAATATCGAATATCAATATCGTGAGTGCATATGCTGCACGTGTGCTTGCAACCCGGTGTGTCATCATTAACATGGATTACCACGTATAGCCGCATGAGAAATTAAACTCAAAATTTTCTTGACTGAATGCTTGATGTTTTTACACATCCAAATTTTTCTCTGGGTACCAAAACATCAAGGTAAGCCAAAAATTTACTGATACATTCGATATTGGTGGATGTTGAATCCGTATTCTTTCGCCTTTTTGGTCGATTATGCTGTCCACTGCCTCATACCACGAAAATTTATCTGTCTCATAACTTGAGCTGCCAGACTTTCGCACCGCGTCCTGCACTTCGAAATATCGCAGCCGCATTTTCTTTAGTTTGTCAGGGCAATAATCTATTGTTCTGTGATAACCACGCGAATGTAACTACTCACAAATTATTCCATAAATCTTAGAGTTTTTGCGTGTAGTATCCAGTTGTGATTGTATATTTTCATCAGCCTACATTTCGAAAGCACTGAATTTCTTCGTTTGAATGGAGATATCTTTTCGCTGCTGCATTTGTTAGAACAAGAGAACCGTAACACATAACAGTAATCTTCCGTGCTCAAGTACGGTTGCTTTCACATTTGGTATGAGTACGGATGAGTCGTGCTCGAGTACGGATGAATCGTGCCTGAGTCCACCTCTTCCAACCGTACTCGCGTACCGTGCCCGAGCACGGTACACTTGTGTTCACACTTACCAAATGAACTGGACTTTGGGGTCAAGTGTACTCGGATCCGTGCCCGTGTCCCTAGTGTGAAAGCACCCTTAAACTCATCAGCTAAGCCTAATGTGTAAACTGCTCAATATAATTGCTGAATTGATCTCTTGCCACAGAAAACATTGTTGTCCTTTGTAGCAACCACTTCAGCAGTAGTGAGCCAATGGTATCCCAGTTAGTAGTTAAGAAAAATCAGCTTTCTGAAGCAAAATTTCCTCATGGTATTGATACTATGTCATTCTACTATCAATTATAGTCATCACATATCAAAAACGCGTAGTTCCCTACCATGGATTTACACATAGATTCCTCCATTGACGAATTCAGTGCTTTCTTATATCCTCCTAAGTACCGTTTTTGATAAGCCAGTCACTCAATTATATACTTAGGCTCATCTGCGTAACGCACAGTTGTAGTTCATACCCACATGAAACTTCCCCGGTAATGATGAATTGATTGACATGTCTTTTATTCAATTCCAGAGTAAATGAAAGACAGTGATTGGACCATCAGAAAGCCATGTAAACATTTGTGTAATATCTGTTAGGTTGTATTCTCTCAACTTTTTCTCAACCAATAATGACGTGATTGCATGGAAAAAAAGACTTCCAGATCCAACCCTGGAGTGTTGAGCTTAAATTTGCTGGATGGAAATGTGATTCTGAAATGGAAAATGGCAGTATACTGAATGGAACGGACTGGAGGGCTGACAGGATTCATTATTTGAAGGAGAAATTCAATGATGGAGAGTTTTTCCCCTTGATTGAAGTGTGAGTCGAACTGTCTTTGTATGGAGCAGCTCCATCTTACTTCTTGCCAGCTAGCTAACTAGCTAACTATTTCTTATTTTCAGTTTACCACCATGATCACAGAGCTAGTTTTTCACATTGGTTAACAGGAGTAGTTGATACTGCAATGTACTAGCATTTTGCTTAATGTGGCGACCTGTTAGAGAATTTATACTGCATTTGACGAAATAGAATGCCTTGGATTTTCGTTTGTTTAAGATGCGAACAGCTATTACTGTGTTGTGAGTTATACTTGCTTCTTATAGGGCGTGAAAAGCATTGTTACAAGCTTTTGTTTTGCTTTGATGATCGGAATTGTAAATAGCAAGCTCTCCGTTTCAGTGAACGTTCTGACCATAAAATAAGCAGTTCCTTTAATGAGTATGTGTGCTTGCTGATGCGGCTTTGTCAAAAAAATGGACAAAACTCTGAAATTTATGAAGAAAAGGCATTTTTTGGGTTTGGAGAGGTTACTGGTGACCATTTATGTCCAGCTGCCTATATTGATAAACTCATGCTAAATCCAACCAGAAAATTATTAATTATGTCACCCCCCTGGAGGGAGGGGAGACATATTGTTTTTGTACGGTTTCCCGTCCGCATCGGCGTTCCCACTGTTTCTGGCTTGTAACTCGGAAACTGTTTAAGATATTTACATCAAACCTTGCACACTCTTTCAATGTTGTATGTAGATGTGCCTTTTACTGTCCGTGAACATCAATGAGGGGGGCTGCATTGGTGTGGGGAAAGACATTTGTTTTTTTTCCCTTATAAACAATCTCTAGTTCATATTGAATTTCATGAGCCAAAAGTTAGACACTGTTAATTCTGCACTAAAATCAGTGCAAGATTTGATACAGGCAAACAAACTATCTTTAAGCATTAAAAAGACAAATTATATGTTATTTATTTAGTAATAAGATTGATACACTCCCTGGGGAAATAGTTATAAGTGGAATTAGAATCGATTGTGTAAAGTCAACTAAATTTCTTGGCATATTTAATGATAATAAACGTACATGGAAAACTCGTGTAGATATGTTATGTGGACTTGTGTTGGGAAATATTGGAGTTATTTATAAACTAAAAGCATATTTTCCACATAAAGCACTTTTGTCCCCATACTCTACACTTATTTTACCCTTCCTTAATTATGGAATTCTTGCTTGGGGTAATGCGCAAAAAAAACGCACATTAACAGAATATTTCTTTTACAAAAATGAGCCTTAACAATCATCAATGGCATCACTTTTTATTCACACACAGACCCTCTATTTTATAAAGAAAAATTGCTTAAAGTTCATAATCTTTATCTCTTAAATCTTGGTGCATTTATGTATCAATTATGTTCCAGGCAACTCCCATCTGCCATTACCTCACTCTTCACAAAAAACGATGAAGTGCATACCTATCCCACTAGACAAACATCACAAAACCATTATCATCTTCCCTTGGTTAGAACAGCTTTTGCTCAAAACACCATCACTTACATGGGACCAAATTATTGGAACAATATTGACCCTACCCTCAAACAACATAGTAGTGTTTGCTCATTTAAGAAACACCTTAAAAATCTTCTCTTGAACTCATATGACTGAATCGTCGTCTCTTCTTGTTATTTGTTTGTTCGCCCTGTGAGTTGTTCATAAATATTCATATTACACTCCCTTCCTGACACTGTGACTCTCAACCTCTGTCTTCTACTTTTTCATTTTCTCCTCCTATTCTATTAATGACTTAGTTTGTAATATAAATCTTTTTTTCTGTATGTCCCATATCTCAGTGTAAATTGTACTGTCAGGATATTCTACATGAAACAAAATATTAAATCATTTCTGGTTTATCTGCTCGTATGATTGTGAGGAACTTATTTCAACAAGCAATGGCTTCTAATGAGTTTCTTAACTTTTTTCACTTACTATCCGTGAATAGTTATATACACTCTTTTTTTTCTCTGTATTTTGTGCATATGTTATACTCACTGTCCGACATACCATCAAAGAACTATGCTTGATTGCTATACAAAATGCAATTATTATTTGTTTCTGCTTGTGGAATAAAATAAACTCAAACTCAAAAAAAGATTAGCTACTTTTTCCAATAGCACAATGGTAATTTAATGTGAACCTTACTGATGTCATTGTATTTGTGAGTTGGAAATAATGCGTATACAATTCCTTGTTCCACACGACTTTGCTGACGGCAGAGGAAATATGCAAGCACACTCTCGCTCAGAGCTCACACATACAGTACACTCACAAATCATGAGGTGAATGTGAGTGCTGCAGATAGACTGTAGAGGAACCAACAGACTGAAAACTATATATTGTGGGATGTTGTGCGATGCTGAAGTATAAAACTTTTCCAGGGACCACTCGAATTGGCAGAGAAGACTCTCCCATACCCCAGGACATAATCATGGAGGGTCCGGGCATTGAGGCAGAACATTGCCGAATTGAAAACCATGAAGGAGTCATCACGCTTGATCCCTGTGGAAACCTGTGTGCCATTGACAGTGTTCCAGTCACTCAACCCACCCTGCTGGCCCAGGGTAAGCACTGACATGAACATGTAAGAATTAAAACATTAAAGTATAGAAATGTCATGTGAAGGATGTGCCATGCCACACACATACTGTCACTGTCAGAAAACAAGCAATTAAATTAAATTAGTATGTTGTTAGGTGAAAAAAGAACTTACATGTGATCACAATACGTATGTCAGTTTGAATATATGCTTGTGCATTTTTTCTGGTAAATGAGTGTGTCCCCGAAACTCTGAAAGAGTGGGTTAGTGCAAAATAAAGTTGTTTCTTATTTTTAATGAAAGCCTGTTTACGAATCTGTAGTGAAATCAAACTTTTTGAATGCCATTGTGTTGAAAAGTGCTAAATACGCTGTAGTGTCTTTTGCTCTGTGTCACAGGTCATTCTATCATTTGACGTTTTCTTTTCTTTTTTCCGTGGGTTATTGCAATTCTGAGTTTTTTCTTATCACATATTTTGTACTCATCATAAAGTCAAAAACAGATCTTGAAAGATGCCTTGAGTGGCGCAGGGTCAGAGAAGGTGATTACTTGCAGTGCCTCAATCCTCTTCGAGACTTGCTCATCCTGTCATTTCAGTTTGTCGTCGAAGTATGTTTGCTGGTGTGAAAATTCAAAGGAAATTGTTGTAAATATACAAAATGTTATGATAATTGGTTTTAGTGGTCGCATTTTTAATACTAAACCTGATAAAACTAACAGTGATCCTTCTGAAATTGAAGGATTTAAGTCTTGACACTATAGTTCTCCATAAAGTTCAGTTTAAGGCAATATGTAATTTGCGGAATTCTGGTTTCGGAAACTTTGCATGAATATTGAGACTGTAGACCACAAGCCTCAGCCAGGCTATGACTCAAAGCGCTCGGGAACCGCAGGAGATGTGGATTCTACCTTTTTATGCAACCCAATTCCTTTTCTTTTGTGCAATCCCTATCCGACCCTCCTCTCTCAATGTCTGTGTTGTAATGCAGGTTGTAATTGTGTGCACTATAAAGTGTGCCTAAATCATCTTCTTTCATTTTGATTTCTTGTTTACTGAAAAGGCAGCAGGTTGACCAGTGTTTTTCTTTGACTGGTGGTCTACCCTCTTTTTCCCATGTCACTTTATGGCAAGACAAATACTGTCCTTCATTCCAAACATATGCACATAACTTTTTTCATTGTTTCAAGGACACTTCATCCACTCCCCTGAGCCAAACAACAGCAGCATTTCTAAAGTACACGGCTCTGTATTGAAACATTGTGTTTGCACTGATCTATGAAACGATTCCTCACCACAGACTCTGACATTAACTCTTTAGGAGAATCCGAGCTGAAGTCTGGAAACAATCAACTAGGTCTGGGACAAGCTCCAGTCGACCCCTCCCCATGATGCAATAAGAACTGAAGCCCTGTCTGTGGGAGTGATCTGCAAATGTTTGTTATGGCTCCCATGATGCTTTGCAGCTGAAGCCCTACTTGTAATGTTGTAATAGCACAGCCATATTGAGCCTAGTCTCATCCTGACCCATCACATATTGATGCTACCTGGCCAAGTGTCGATATACGACACATATACGACTTCACTGCTTTTGCAGACTTGTGGACTTTCTGGGTGCGTTCCCTGAGAAGTATGCGAGTGGCTCGGCTGTCCGGAACCACAATTCATCCAGGCCACAGGGGCCCTCATACAGACTTTCTACAGACCTCCAGAGATGTTTGCATAGGTGCAGACTTCACCAGACTTAGCCAGTGGGATTATACAATATTCATAGCAATAAGGATGTGATCACATCAATGATGCCACTGAAGTAATTTAAAACAGGCATGAAACCATGCCTACCCACAGTGCCTGATGCGCATATGTCCCACCAAAATGCCCCTACTGGATTTCCATGGATACATCTCAATTCTCCGTGTTCATATTTCCACGCTACTCGATCCTCGCAGTATCCAGCTGTTCATCATCGTCAGAAATCGACATCACTTCACATGACGCTTCAGAGGAAAGGACATCTTATATCTCTAAAAATGTATTTCCTCCTTTCTTGCATGGTTTCTTTGCGTCTCTCCATATACCCCTGGTGGGATGGACTAAGGTAAAAGAAAAAGACTCAAAACATGGTTGCAATTTGAGAGAATTGGGATGTATCCCACGAGTGATTAAGTGAGTGGCCACAATTTGTTACGCTTCGACTATGGTGGCAGTTTGTACACTGTAGGAAAAATGGTTGAAAAGTGACGGGAAGGTAACTAAATATGGTATCCCATAAATCATTCAGCATAAATGCATATCTATTTCAAGACACTGCTTTATACATTTTTAATTGGGGGTTGAACCCATGATAGTGAGTGAGGCCTGAAGTCCAGTCCCATCCGTGCATTTAAGTTCGCAGCCCCTTGCTCTCGTAGGCATCACGGAATGATGCAGAGCAGTTCAGTCAACATCTCAGTATGCAACAACGTAGTCTGTGAAGGCCGAGTCCGCGTGTCCATAGTGTGGGCATGTGGACTCAATATTCCTTGTCTCCCCAGCAATACTCCTAGAAAGTGTGAATTCAATCCGATGAACAGTTGTCGAGATTTCACTTATTGTTAGATCCTTTTGATGATGCCCTTTCCTCCAATGGTAGCCTGTTCAGCTGGTGTGCTCCATAGAACCTCAGCTACTTTCAAAACTGAATGAGATGAAAAGATCTATTTCTCTTGTGGCAGTGGCATATGCTTGAACAGTATTGCTTCAGTAAATACTAGCAGCGCACAATTTAGTTGTATGTTGTATTCACAATATTGGAAATGGCTACATTTATTTTGTATCATCGTTGCAGGCATACCTGATCATGAATTTTTCCTTATGCATTCAATCACGATAGAAGCATCATACCATTATATGCCCTCATGGAGTGCTCTAACTAACTGTTTTATTAACCTTTTATTTCTATTGAAGGTATAGCACACAAATGCATGCCTGTTATGTCAGGATTTACTCATTGGAAGAATCAAATCCATGATAAAGCAAGTTCTTGTTTTCAACCAAAGAATGTGAAATAGGCTTATTTCAAGAGATCAGAGCACAATAGTTTTATGGCCATTTTAGGGGTTTGAGAAAAAATTATTTTTAAGTTTGCAAGTGTTCCATTAAATCAGGTATTTTATGTCATTTTTATATCAGTCACTCTTTTACCACATGGTTCAGCAGTATATTGAACACATAAAATTTCATAGGTGAGATACCATGACATCATGGCCAAAATTGCCAAAGATGGACGTCAGCTCTGTGCTCCAACAATTCTAGCACTTTATGTGACATAACACAACGGTGATAGGTTGAAGTTAAAATTTTTTGCAATGGACGAAAGATGATTTTGTAATACAATTCATCAAAATATAAATGTTTAATTAATTTAAGCAGATTTTGTTGGACATACCACAACATGAAAACGTGAAATCTGCTTGAAACTGAGGCAGATGGACATATAGTTACTGTTCTCAAAGAATTAGCGCATAGAAAGCTGTGACGGGGTGAAAACTCAATATTTGGACATATTACCATTGTGCTCCAAACCCTCGATTTAACATTGTTTTATTCCATGTAGAAATAGTTTATAAAACAATAAAATAATTAGCTTTTTTTTCTCTCTTTTTTCAAATTTGTTTTCAGAGGTATCGTGGTTTGAGATCCAGGGATCTCAATTGGACAACAGGAATGCATAACGTTTCTTTCCCGTCTGTCGCTGAAACAGGATGTCAAGAATAGCTATATAAAAAAAGTTGAATTTGCTGTGTCTTTTAACCTATTGTGCTCGTACCAACACAAAAGAGGGGGATTACCATTTGTGCGCTTTGTTGCCCAGATTTAATCATATTTTGAGTTTATCATAGGCTATTATTGTATTTTGCTGATCATCGTTGATTAATAAAACTGACCTGACGCTTTATAGTTTCCTGTTGTATGTGGTCTCTGATGGATTCTTCCAGTTTCTTTAGCCGAACCACCCCCTTTTAAGACTTCGATTGTGTGTTCCTCCCGACCTCCAAACCATCCTATTGAAACCAGTCCGATCCTGGGTAGCGATGGGAGCAGGGTACTGTACGGGCTGGAGGGACGGACTTTTTTTCATGGGTGTCTTTTTCGCTAGAAGGGATCCCTTTGTCATGCTAATCGTCCACAAGGAAAACATTTGGGTCCTCACGCCGAACGCGCTGAATGGAGCTGAATAAGAGGTCGGTTGGTTCTGAATAATCATTAATGGAGAAGTTCAGAGAACTCACTTAACTTCGGTGGTTTTTTTTTCTTAAACTGTCCTAACGCACTCGTTTTTTCGATATTAAGTGTGTTTGTTATTACTTGGCCGCTTCATTGTCAGATGAAGCATATTCACCAATTTGTCTTCCGTCTTATTTTCTGCGTACTTAAACGAATTTTCAGTTACTCTGTCTCAGGCTCTCCTTTGCTTTTCCAGGTGCTTGTGATAAGAAAATTACTGATCAAAATCAGCGGAGCTTAAATGAAACAGGATGAACACTTAGAAAAAATGAAATAGTAAAAATTTTCTGTTGTCATGCCGTAGTTTTTCCAATTCTTAATTAATTAATGTATTTTTCTTTATATTTTCTTTTATTCTGGGTGCATGTCCCAGCTTCTAGAAGTCATTAATAAGTTGACCATGTAAAAATGTTGGAGGGGCTGAGTAGAAATGTGGTCAGGTTGAAGGGCAGTGTTGGCGAAATTCGCCTCTGTCATGATAATTGGACTACATGTCTAATGTTCACTAAAACAGCATCACAACTCAATCCATACCTTGCTGAGGCCTGCCCAACACGAATGGAATAGAGCACGGAAGTGTAATGGTTTGGTACAACTGCAGCTAAACTGAGATGCTGTGAGCACAATATTATGCACTTTAATAATGTTGCCTTTTGGTAATAATGTACTGTATGTCTGGTACAGTCTTGACACTCTTTTACCCAAGTTCTGAAAAACTAATGCGGGTAAACCAAAGATAATATCTCGCAATCTGCCGCACTAACATGATGAAGAACACACAATCTCAAAAACTGCAAATACAGACATCCAAACTTTCATCCCTGACTTCAACTGCTTATTTTTCACTGCCTTCTGCTTGTTCTTAGGACTATGAGACAAGACTTGAGTAAGAAAAAAGCATCGAAGGTGGAACCTGGGCAGTAGAAGAAATGTGAATTGGCAAAACTGATTTATTGCTTCTTCGAACATCGTTTTGATGTGACGTCACCTTCAGGTCTGGCAGATGCATGGTAGACGAGGAGACAGTATGTTCTATATGGCTCACATTCTGCAGAAAAAAAAGAAAAAAAAAAGAAAAATACTGCTGCGGAGCATAGTCATAAGGTTCCAGACTCAGGTTACCTTGGATGGGGCTTATGTTCGTGCCCATGCCTTGTTTTTTTGTCTGTTGGTTTGTTAGCTTGTCTGTCTGTGAACAGAATATTTAAAAAACTGCCTAGCCTATTTGAACCAAACTGGTTCCGGTGGGAAATAGGCAATCTTAAGTTCTGGGAGTTATTTAATTTTGGGATTTTATGAGGTATCATTGTGACTGAACATTGTGAAAACATAAAATCATTTTTTCAGCAAAATCTTGAGTACTAAACATAGCATTGACTAGCTGTTAATGCTAAAAATCTATTCAACCTAATATCTAAAACTTTCTGTTTGGTAGGGTTACACACTCTAGAGGTTACGCCTCTCTAGCTGTCTTCTGTTTATGGTTTTTTGGTTGTGTCATGGTGGCACTGTGGGTAGCGCTGCTGCTTCAGAGCACGAAGGTTGTGGGTTTGTGGGCATGGGGCTCTTTTGTGGGGAGTGTGTATGTTCTCCTCCTCTTTGCGTGAGTTTCCTCTGAGTACTCCAGTTTCCCTCTACTGTCCAAAGACGTGCATGCTTGGCTAATTTGATACTTTAAAGCAATATTTTTTAGACTTTTTATATAGCGCTTCATATGCAGTTACCGATGTGGACAATACATTTTGCAATTGACTCACCAAGATTCCATGTATGTGTGACAGAGAGGAGGCATCTGAAATTTACCTCCCCATGCACTTCATTGCACCTATGAGGTATTGCAGAATATAATATTTGTATAAAGAACCTATCCAATTGTAGGTATTTGTTTATGATTTTTTTCCTTGATATGGCCTGTTAAATTTTAACAAGAAGTGTTTTATACTTTGGTCCTATTTTAATTTTGCCATGCCGCTCTGAGTTGTGCAAACAAACTGTAGCTACATAATCTCACCCCAGAACTGCTGAGTTTATTTATTCTGAAACAGACCCGCCCACGCTAGGTGGTCTGACCAATGGGAGAACGTCAAGTGGCGCATTCAGGTCCTGATTGAGGTCAAAGGACTTCTTGTCGAAAAATTGGATCTACTGTATTTAAAATTGATAATTACACAAAAACCAACCGCAGAAATGACTTACATCAACAGACCCCTTTATTATTGAGTAAATTCACATCATGGTATGTTGGATACATTATATTTGAAATGCATTGTTTATGTTTATTTGAGTCTGTTATAATTTCAATGGTAGTGAAGGGGAGGCAAATTTTTAACACCTCGTATTTGTCACAAAGGCATGGAATCTTGGTGAGTAAACTGAAAAATTTATTGTACACATTGGCATCTGCTTAGCCCTATATTCAAAGTAGTGAAAATATTGCTTTTACTTTCCCACAGGTATGTATGAATGGAGCGTGATCCCCTTACTTGCTTAATGGCTCAATATTGCCTAAAATTTGATGAAATGTTGGAAAACATATAGTCTATATGTGGGCAAAGATGCACAAGTACTTGTTAATCCTCTAAAGTTCTTCACTTTCGTTTGACGCTATCTTGCCTTTTTTTGAATGTTTGTGTATGGAGTATGGTTTGTTAATTAAGAGCCAGTTTGTAAGAATCAAGCAGTTAACCATTAGGGGGTGATACATGATGGTCTCAGATTTGCCTAAAATTTTTGTTGGTGAAATATTGTTGGTTCAATCGACAAACTGCAAATTTTTAGGGGCCAATACCCTTCGGTTTCTTTTTTAGGGGTACCAGAAGGGCCAAAGATTCCAAGATGACAAAATGAGCGCTGAAAAAAAATTCAGTTTTAAAATGCAATTATATCATTGTGCCAACAACAGCCCACCTTCATTTTTACATATGTCAGTCTACTGTGTGTAGGGCTCACAGTAATCTGAGAATTTTTGTGGGCTGTCGAGGGCGCGTCCTGTTGAGGGCACTGCAATATGTGACTATTGGCTATTTGAGCAGTAATATCAGGGGCATTTCCAGACTGTGCCCTCAATAGCCCAAGATGACTTATTCATAATATGATACCATGGGACGTCCTTCATATAATCGACACAAATTAAGCGTGGGATGCTGAGGGCTTAAGAGTATAGGTGGTGCATCAGTCAGGGAAAAAGTGAAATTTGGTATTTTGGGAGGTCAAAGTTCTCCATGCGCCCTCATCCGATTTTGATGAAACCTTTTCTTTTGGGTAGCCCTATATGTCTACTGACTGTCGTGTGAAGATTACTCTGGGTTTCTGCTGCAATTACTCTTTACAGTCCACATGATTAAGAAAGGTTTACAAAATTGTACACTGAATTGCAGGGTTTTATTACCTCAGTACTTAATGCAGTATATGACACATGTTTATAAGTGCACATGTGATACTAGCAGCTAGTGATTAATGATTTTGACCTTTAAATGATTTGTATAATGTGAAATATTAGCTACTTCCAAAGGGCATTGAGGCTACTTTGGACTAGAGAACTGAAACTGCATTCCATCCAATGTTCACAGTATTTTAAATTTCTTCATTATGACCTCATCTTTTCTTCTGTTTTGTGACATCTATCATTAAAGTGAATAACTGAAGAGGACTGTTAAACATCAAAGACAATTTTGTGGAAGACAAATAACTTTTCACAAAGTGCGGTTAACATGAATTAGTAGTTGCAGTCTTTTCCATCTTTGCAAAAGGTGCTTTAGAACTGATGGTGGGAAAGGGTTAATGCAGCAGAAAGCCCGAGCAATCTTCCCATCACAGTTAGTAGACATATAGGGCTACCCAACAGAAAAGGTTTCATCAAAATCGAATGAGGGAGCATGGAGAACTTTGACCTCCCAAAATGCCAAATTTCACTTTTTCCCTGACTGAAGCACCATCTATACTCTTGCGCCCTCAACATCCCACGCTTAGGACTTACCATGGTATCATATTACGAATGAACCATCTTGGGCCGTTGAGGGCACAGTCTGGAAATGCCCCTGATATTACTGCTCAAATGGCCAAAAGTAGCATCTTGCAGTGGCCCCTATAGAATGCACCCTCGACAGCCCGCAAAAATGTGCAGATACTGCGAGCCCTACGCACAGTAGACTGACGTGAAAATGATGGTGGGCTGTTGTCGGCGCAATGATACAATTGCATTTCAAAACTGAAATTTTTTCAGCTCATTTCTCATTTCGGAATCTTTGGCCCTTCTGGTGTCCCTAAAAAAGAAACCAAAGGGTATTGGCACCTAAAAATTTGGAGTTTGTCTGTTGAACCAACCATCTCTCACCAAAAAAATTTTAGGCAAATCTGAGACCACCATATACCGCCCTCTGCTTGATTCTTAGAAAAACTGGCTCTTAAATAGAGGCAGGCAACAAGCCACTCTTATTGTTATACAAAAGTAAAAGCAAATGGATTTTTATCTCTGTGAACGCAACGGGGCTCACATGATTATGGGGAGTTTGATACATTGGGTAAAATAAATAGCGCAAGCCCTCTGGCTGTGGGGCCTTGCACACAGAGCTGCGCATTGTGTTTCCATTATGTCATGTTTGTGTGATTTTGGTGAAATTTGACAATGCAGGTTAATATGTGGTTAGGACAGCAGCCTTTGGAGACAAGGGGTGTCATTATTTTGCCTTGGAAAATTGAGGGGGAATCCTGCTCTCAGTTAGGATTTTTCTGGTGGGCTTTCAACCCCCAGACTGCCATGTAACTGCCTGTGTGATTGCTTTATGGGGAAGTTGAGTTATGATAGCTAATGTCTCTAATGAATGGGTGTCTTTAAGCAACAAGTTTGTTCCGCGCAGCGTCCTTTGCAATACAGCAAGATTTGCAGTGGGCAGCAAGTCAGAATAATTCCTTAGGTAATTTGGAGTTACAATGGCTCAGTATATTGAGTGGAGTGGCAAATCATTATTAGGCAAAGCATTGAGTGGTGATTATATAGTCTGTTTGCAGCAGTGCAACTGCTGTGAACTCTAAGTCACTTATTCCCTTACACGTATGGGTTTAAGGACATACACACACACACACACACACACACACGCTTTCTGTCGTTGTGAGGAAACAAGACTCCCCCAGAGGAGGCCTCAACCCACCAACCCCTCCCCCAACCGCAGCTCAGTCCGCCCTAAGTGGAAACCCACACATATGCCTGCTGCGCATATGGGCGCCTCATTTGGAAGTGAACGGCGTCTGTGACAGATCTTATTCTTTCTTATCTCTGTTGGTTTCGGTTAGATTCTCAAGAGTTTCACAGTCTGACGGTCTCGGATCAGGATTTGAGTGACAGGGCCCCACCCCACTGCTCCTCTGTTGAGATGAGCGTACGGGACACACGCAGGGCATCATTAGGCACGGACTGTATTCCAGACTGACCTCTGACCTGTATACACATCAGTGCGGCTTAATATCTTCTCTTCTTAGGCTAGACCCGGTTCACTCACTTTTGCTAAAAAACCAAAGCTCTGATGTGCTAGTTATCGGAAACTGTGCTTTATTATAAAAAAAAATATTTAGGTTTGTGAGGCGTTCTTGTTAACCTATTTGTTGTCAGTATGGATATTCGACATCTTTATTTATCAGTCGGTTGTACTCGTGGCTGTGTAGCCCAGCCCTCTCTTTGGGAAAATGTAACTACCTTATGCTTCAGACTGATGAAGTGCACTGGCCTTGTGAGGGTTGTGATCACACCATGAAGGATTGCTCATAGCCTTTGCTTTCGATTTGCTGATGGCAGACTTCTGGGTCCACTTCCTGTCCAATTCAGCCACAGCCTAACCCAAGCGGTAAACCTTCGATAGTGCGTCCAGCAGGGACTCCCATGGAAAAATATAAGGATCCCAGAACTTGGGTGCAAAGGGCTGGGCATCAAAGATTAAGTTACTTTCTGAGCGTGGTGCAGGCTTTCAGTCTTTACACAGCTGGGCAGGAAGCCTCTGTCACGCAGCCCGTCCACCACCCTTACACAAGTGGCCAGGGGATGGATCTGAGTGTACATGATTCTCCACTGTACTTTCCAGGAATCTCAGTCTAAGAAGGGTTCCCAGACTAATGCTGAATGTTTCACAGATCATTAACAGATGCTGTGGGTTTGCATCATGCAGTAAATACTGCAGCTTTGCTGAGTGGAATTTATACGTCCAAAAACTGGAATGAAATCAAGAGTCCTCTTAATGCTAGGTACTTCATATTGGGGTCAATCCACCCCAATTCAACAAGTGGGTTCTGCTCGACCATCTCAGATTTGCTTCAAATTTTTACCAGATGAAGAACAACCATAATAACTAACTCATGCAAAATATTAGACTTATATATCAAATATATACCGAGAAAAAAATTTGTGAACATGGTACCCCGCTCACCGTTTTCGGTGCATTTTGCGATCATCTTAAATCTACAGCAAAGTTCATACTGCATTATCTCAAAAAGTTTTCTAGGTAGAGTCATGAAATTTTCAGGGCAGAAAGCCTGCTATCTATAGATGTCATTTGTCTTATTTGAAGGGAATAGCCTTGGTTTTGACCATGGTGTGACATTGTGAAATTTAGAAAAAAAATTTAGCGCTTTCACGAACTCCTATATTCACTGGCCCATCAAACACAAACTAAACATGGCAAGTGTCAAATAACTAGAGGTTCTTTTACATAAGTCTATATTGTTTTGATATTAACATAACTGGTTATGTAGCATGCATATTTCTTGCATTTTTTTAAAAAATAAATCGCAAAATATTATTTTTCATTAAATTTCATCTTCCAGTTGCTCAGGTATGACAGGCTGTACCAATCAATCCTGGAAGGGCATCTTATATGCATACTGCATGTGAAATTTCAAGATGGTTCTAGGACTCCAACCAGGCAAAATATTTTTTTTGAAAAAATAGACATATCGTCGCAATTTCGTCATCGCCAGTATAGCTTTGAACACTGTCACACATTTACCATAACTCAAAGAATTTTATTTATTTGAAAAACACAATCTAATGAATTAATCAACATTGTTTCCAACTATAAACAGACATGATGAAACCTTATTTAATGTTTTTCAGTTGTTCTGTGCAACGTTTTTGTGTTTCCTGTGGAACTGTGTATCGTCTCCCAGTTGTTGTAACAGGTGAATCGATGATTTCAAGGACATGGCTCAGCGGAACCCAGCAAACATCATCTTTTCTGGGCCAGAATAAGCTTTTGTTTGGACCATGTGGATGCATGAACGAAACTTGAACATCATTTTTCTCATGGTCAACGCTTTTGATATTGCCTATCCACCACTCTCGGTCATACATGCAACTGATGTATTTTCCAGGTATCATGTCCTGTAACTTTAGAGTTGGTGTTGGATCAGAGAACACTTCCTGTGATTGCTTCATTCTTTCACCCGTTCCAAGACAGATCTGAATGATATCTCAGGAGTGGGTCTTATTTATACCTGATGGTGATCTGATGATGTCAGCGAAATCTGACCTGGTCATGGTGGAGGCTGATCTAATATGCCAGCCAAGCATTTTCCAAGAAGTGTTGGGATTTCAGTGGGCTTATTCCTGACATCACCAGCAAGCTGCCACATGTTTCTTGGACAGGACACTATCATGAGATCAGGAAATTGAGATATGTCATGACATGTACATGTATGATGAAACAATAGCTGGGATAAAAATGGAAGTAGTGAAAATGCACAAATACATGTACTTCAAAAATATACTTTTTCCTTGTTGGAGTCCTGGAACTATCTTGAGAGAGAACAAACTGAAAAACATTAAATAGGGATTTTTCATATCTGTTCACTGTTGGAAGCAATTTTGATTCATCCATTAGATTGTGTTTTTCAAATAAATAAAATTCTTTGAGTTATGGTAAATGTGTGACAGTGTTTAAACCTATGCTGGCGATGCGTAAATTTGACGATATGTCCATTTTTCAAAAAAAAATATTTTGCCTGGTTGGAGTCCTAGAACCATCTTGAAATTTCACATGCAGTATGCATATAAGATGCCCTTCCAGGAAATATGTTTTGTTGATTGGTACAGCCTGTCATACCTGAGCAATTGGAAGATGAAATTTAATGAAAAATAATATTTTTGCGATTTATTTTTAAAAAATGCAAGAAATATGCATGCTACACAACCAGTTATGTTAATATCAAAACAATATAGACTTATGTAAAAGAACCTCTAGTTATTTGACACTTGCCATGTTTAGTTTGTGTTTGATGGGCCAGTGAATATAGGAGTTCGTGAAAGTGCTAAATTTCTTTCCAAATTTCACAATGTCACACCATGGTCAAAACCAAGGCTATTCCCTTCAAATAAGACAAATGACATCTATAGATAGCAGGCTTTCTGCCCTGAAAATTTCATGACTCTACCTAGAAAACTTTTTGAGATAATGCAGTATGAACTTTGCTGTAGATTTAAGATGATCGCAAAATGCACCGAAAATGGTGAGGGGGGTACCATGTTCACCAATTTTTTTCTCGGTATATATTTGATATATAAGTCTAATATTTTGCGTGAGTTAGTTATTATGGTTGTTCTTCATCTGGTAAAAATCTGAAGCAAATCTGAGATGGTCGAGCAGAAGATGTTCTCTAAATCTGTTGAATTGAGGTGGAATGACCCATTGCTACAACCTTAAAAAAAATTTCAAAGATGGTTGCCCTATCAGATCTAACTATTCGGCTCTAATAGGGGCAGAATTTTCCCAGTTTTTCTACTCAAGTACATTTTGAACAGCAGCTAGGAGGTTAGCTGTGTTGTGCATAGTGCTTGGGTCTTCCATACCTGTGTATTTCGTAAAGTGTGCTGAGAGTAAAAGCTGATTTCACACATTAGTTGCCTTTCATTGCAAGATGCTCCATGGTGTGGGATCCCATTAAGTGCTTTTGTATAGGTGTTGCTTTCTGAACATTTTCATGCTCATGAATCTTCCAGAGGGAGGGTTACATTGTCAAGCACTTGATGCCCAATACAGAGAGCGAGGTATTCTGCACTGGCCATGGTGTTCTGTTTTAGTATCTGCTTCACAATACCATAGACTTTGTTTGAGTGAATATTTTCTTTCCTGAAGAGCAAGACCTGAAGTTCCAAAGTTTTGATTCATGATTATTCAACAAAGCAAAATATTATCTTTTACAGGTTGAAAAAAGTTGATTACAATGCACGTGTATAACTCCTAGCTTTATATACTTTTCCTGAGACGCTCGGCTGTTTTCTGTCTGCTAATCAAGTGGCAGGCTACTAAGCTGCCTGAAGTAGAATTTTAACTAATGTTTGTACCTGTCAACCAAGGATGTAGCACGCTGCAGAATGGTCATGTTTGCTACCTTTGTACGTTTGCCAACTCCTTTTTGTCCTGTTGTAAAACATCAAACATACTTTGTCCTCAATCGATCTGCATACTCAGTAAAGTATCCCAGTTGATTGCACCTTAGGTTATTGAATGTTCACAGATTTTTACTTGTGTGGGTTTTTTGAACTTGCTAACTGGGCCTTATGATCACTGGAACCGTAGAGGTGTGCTCAAGAGTGCACTGCTGAGGATTTGTGTAGTGTTTTGTGATACTTCCCCAAAAGACTCGGCCTAAATTAGTTTCAGCTATTCACTTGATATTGGGGGTTGGTCTACTATCTGTCCTGGGATATGCAACCCGAGCCAATCAGATGCTTGTGTGCCTAGTTGGTGTTTACGACACAGGCCCTGGAGGTCATCTGTGACATTTTGCGGGGGTTTTAATCAGGGTTTGGTCAGGAGGGTTTGATATGACCCGTAATACTGATGGCCACTGCCAGGGAAAAGGTTAGTTTTGGGGCCATGTACAATCACTTAGTGGTCTTACCGTGCTTCCAGAGTTATGTGTTTGTACCATGGAAGAAGTGTGACTGCCCTGCTGGCCTTTTTTATTTTAGAATTTCAGTCATGAGTTAGGGCCCTTGGGGTTTGTATTTACACCCAAGGCAGATTCTTCTGACTCTCCACCGCTCCGCCTTCATACTTCTCCAGCTGCTTTGGCTCTTTTGTGCTTCAAGTGTACACTCAGCACTCAGCATGCGGTTTGCGTGCAGCCAGGAAATGGGACAGGCGGTGGGCTGTTTCTCTTGTGTGCCTCAGTGGTCCCAACCTTCTGTTTGTCATGAGCAGTGCAGAATTCTAACCCTCTCATGCCTTTGAGCACCTGGGGATCTTTAAGTGGTTAGACAACAGGCCTGAGACTGCACAAGCCCACTCTGGGACCAGTTTTGTCTGTTTTCATGTTCCTTATTGCATCTAAAATGAATGGGAAAATCAGTCTAAATAATTGGCTTTTCATTTGCATGGCATCCTTTGTCTCAAAACCGTGCTAGCAGTTGGCTTTAAGGCAAACTGTGTAATGATACTGATCGCAAACTATGTAATGAAGGGTATTCAGTGCATACCTAGATGTGGAGGAGTGTAATCCCTCATCCTGGTATTAGCATTGACTGAACCAAAATGATGGACTCCCATTACATGGCTGACTTTAGCAGGGGACATTGGTGTCTTGTTAGCACTGCGTCAATGTTTGCCTTCTCATTTGCATTTCGTGTATTTTTTGCCTCAGCAAAGCAAGTAGTCATTTTAGTGGTTACATTTAAATGGTTGCATACCGTAGTTAAAACAAGAAAAGATAGAGATTAGAAAATGTTTTCATAACAAAATCCTTCATCAGTCAATCAAGAGGTGTCACTAGCACTCAGGTTTGAATCTCACGTTTTTCTCCTACAGCGATGCTTTGATATACAGTATGTACATTGCTCGTGCAAATCAAAATTATTTCACGTGTATTATCTTGTGATTAATTTATGAGCAAAATCTGTTGAAGACTTTATGGTGGGGATGAAAAATTTGCAGTTATCTGCCATTTTTTACCTCTGCTCACAAAATTGGGTGGAGGTCATGTGTTCACTTATGCCTGTTTGTTTGTCTGTTTATTTGTTTGTCCAGACGATATCTCTCAAATTTCTCGATCAATTTAAATTATATTTAGTGGAAGTGTGGGCCAGGGGCCAAGGAAGAACGGATTGAATCTTGGGGTGGATTTCAATTCAAATATGGCGACCATGGCCATATTCATTCAGTTCTTCGTGACAAATGTGTTGGAAGGGATATACGTTCAATGTGTGCTTTCGAGTTAGGTCAGGTGGATTTCTATTAGAGAGTGATATACAACCCCTCACATTTACCTGATTTTGTTTTTGGTTGAAAGTCAATAGGTAAATGGAAGAATCCTAAATTTCCTGGTCCTTAAACCAAACTTTCGTTTTTCTTCTCCTCTCTAAGGCCTCTTGAAGGGTCAGTTTTATGAGGACCAAAATTTGACATCTTAAAAAATCACATTTTGAAAGTGAAATATCTAAATGCGCCAATGACCGCCCAATTTCATTTTGATTTTGTGAATGTGTAATGGAAGGATTTCCAGAAGACAGAAAATTTTTGGCGGGCTGTTGGGGGTGCCACCTATGGGGTGCCCTGGAAAATGCTACTTTTTGATGAAGTGGCACTTATATTTGAGGCATTTCTAGACTGTGTCCTCTGTGCTAGCTTATCCATGATTTGATTCCTTTAGCAAACCCAATACTATGCCACTTAAAATTGATCTGGGATAGTGAAGATGCAACAGTATTGGTGGTGCTCAGGTTGGTCAGAACGTAAAATCTGGTGTTTTTGGGGGTTGCATATCAGGCAGCCCTGAATGTGTACTATCTGTCTTACAAAGATTACAGTGGGGTTCAGCTGTGTTAAGGGGTGATCTGGGATTAAATGGGAAAAATGTGATTATTTTTCCAAAAAAATTTTTTTGAATAAAAATATTCTATAATAACCCACCTTTAATAATCACTAATTGCTACAAGGATTAAAAACTGAATTTTGCCATAAAATCATGAATTAAAAGCGACTGTGATGATGAAATTTATGGTTTTCACTCCAGGAAAGTGATGAACATTTGAATAATCAGACAATACAGTCTGAAAAATGGGTGTAAGCCACAGACTAAGACTGAACTCAACTTTTCAATGCGGTCTAATGCATTTTCCATTGATTTCCTAAGGTATTACTTTTTCCACATTTCTCATGTTTGTGGCAGCCATAACTTTTTTATTTATCATTGAAAATCAATTAAATTTGGGCTGCGGGTACTTTACTTCATTAGAATTGCTATGAAATAGGGAAATTTTGCCTGTTACATACTTTGAATATTTTGAGTATTCGTCAGATTCTGCGCAGTATAATTTCAAAATTTGAGTAAAATGCCCCAAAATCACAAAACTGATAAATTGGGCAAATAATGGCTATGGCATTGCATTTGGATAAGCAATGGCTTTTAAATGATGAAAGAAAAACTGAATTCTATCATAGAGTTAAAGAGGAATCGGTGCCAGAAGTTTTCTGCATATTTAATGAGCTTGCTCGGTTACCATGGCAACCGCATAAACAGAAAAATGCTAACTTGTATCTTTTTTTCCTGCAAAAAATGTGCTATAGGAATCTTATAGGACAGTTCAATAGAATTCTATAGAACTTTAATACCTCAAGTCCTATAGAAAAAAAGTTCCATAGAAAATTTCTATAGGAAACAGTTCCATAGAAAATCTCAGGGGGACTTTTGTTTTTTCAGTTTGGCATCTTCAATCGCACCCAAATTTGGAAGGCAACTGCAAACAAAGTAACCATTTTATATTACATTTCCCAGCAATCCTTTCCCAACTTGTATCCCTGTAGCACAATGACCACTCGTGCGCTACTCTGACCGGGGCGCGAACCCAGACACTTCTGCTCCGCAATGCGGTGCTTTAGTCAGGTGAGCCATTCGGAAGCTTGTACATTCATGGTTAGAAATAGGAATAAGTCTCAGCAGACCACAAATTGTATTCAAATTAATTCTAAATCTGTATATAATCTGCAATCACATGCATGTGAATGGAAAGGAATAATTTGATTGAATTTTTAAAATTAAGGGAAAAGTTGAAAAGGTCAAACTTTCAACATAATTCTGTCTTCGTAAGCAAAAGAGGAACACGAGTTTTCCATTATAGCATAATAAAGTTGTAATGCCTTACATTTATGTTTTTGAATTGCTGCCAAGGAAATGGAAAGAGATCTTCATATACCGTAACTGAAATACTGCTAAGTTGTGTGGTCAGTCAGTCAATCAATCGTCTGATCAGAGAATCAATGAGTGCGTATGTGCCTGGTACCCCATGCCTGGTACCCCATGTGCTTAAGCACACCTTAAAGTTAAAAGGGACACAATTTCCTTGCTACTTCAGTATAGTGGATATCACTGCATATTGCACATTTTCATACCATTAGTCTGGTTTCTCACTTCTAGAACCCGGGTACACACAAGGTAAATTGACCCTTCAACAGAGCATTGCAAGGATTCATAAGATTTATTTTTATTTTTATTTAACCCTTATTTAAGATGTCTTTCCCATTAAGCTTTTGTTCTATTAGAAGGTTCTAAAGACCATCAAAGTCATATAGAACAGGTTTTCCAACTAGGGTGTTCTATTGGAAGGTCTTATAGAACAGCAATAATCTTACAGGACTTTCTTTTCCATAGAGATGCTCTAAAGGTTTCTAGCAAATTCCTATAGAACACACGGAAAATCCTATAGAACATGCTGTTCTACTAAAATGTTCTATAGAGTTCCATTGATGTTCTATAGAGTTCTATAGAATTCTATAGGATTTCCATAGAAGTCCTATATAACATTTTTTGCAGGGTTGGTGGTTATTACATATACCTCTTTAGATTAATTCTGAGTTGTTTCCTGGTGTCATTTTTCATTTAACCCCAGATCACCCCTTAAACCTTTTCTGACCATTATTCTACAAATATGTGACACTGGGCTGTCATGTCTTTGTGTTGTGACATAATTTTACAATAGATCTGTGCGTACTGTTGCACTGGCATTTGTCTTGTCGATTTATTTGCAAATTTGAAGAAAATAATTCCCAATGATCTCTTTTATCAACTATGTTCAAGCAAGCTGAGGTGAGACGTGGAGTTTGACTGTTTAATTAGTTTGACCGATTAATCACGCCTGATAGGATAATTATTGGTATTGACGGATAGTGATAGTGGCTGGTGGCTCTGCAGCCTCTACCAGCCACATAGGTACGCATGCCATCATTTGCACATTTGTTTGTTTTTGCTCAGTGATAGTGAAGGCATGACCACCATTTTCTGCCTCTGATTGGCCTTGGATTCTTACCCTAACTCAGTCTCACTCCTCATGCCTAAACCTGTCCAACCCCTCCAACGAAGGCAATGAGTACCAGGCAGTGCAAGACTTGATTGGACTATTGAAACTTGTTTGTCTTCCCCTTTAAGTTTGTGAATGTGTGCATGGGGTGTCTCTTGGCATTTTTGTCTATGTTCCACCCTGTGTGTGTCATTCTTGAGCTCTGTGTATGTGTTTCCCGAAGGGTGCACAATCTGTCTGGGTAAATCCTACTTCTTCCACTTCAACCACCCTGAAGAGGCCAGGCTAATGAAGAGCATGTTGCCACAGAAGAGCCCGGTATCCTCCATCGGATATGGTTCAGGTAGGCCCATGTCACATGCCCCTTGGCCCCTGTCCATCCCTAATGCATCTCCCCCTCCTCCTCTGTTGCATTCCTTTCCATTGATACCATGTAAGTTTTCTGTTTAGTTGTATGTCACCTGATATGATCCTTATGGTTTAATGGACAGAACTTGTTTTGATGTTTTTAAGTCGAAACATTTTGGGGGGACTGTGAGGGATTACTGAATTGTGCTTCTTTTGGTTAGGAGGCACATTATCCTGCATATAGAGGGACATGGAGGAGGTGACTGTGTTAACAGGTCATTTGTCACCCATTTGGAATGTGTTCCTCTAAGTGTAGTTAGCTAGGTATTCATCGAAGGCCAGTAACTGTGTGACCATTTGTGGGCTGTATGTCAGCCTTTTTTTCCCATGTGATCCCAGGAATGAGCTCTCTCTCGGTGACTTTTACTTTCTTTCCTTCTTGCTCACTGAACTTTCACATTGATGAAAACTCTGGAGCTTCATGCTGGCTCATTTTGTGGAATTTCCAGCTCAACCTTCATGTACAGTTCTGTGATTGCTGTTTTTACCCAGTTTCTGAGACTTGTTTTAGCATTATCAAAGAAACATGCATTAAAGCTGAAGTTTGCAGTTTTCTGGTAAAGGCAAAAAACAGTAAAATTAAAAAATGCAGCCTTGTTCTTGCAGCTCCCCACCCCTTCTCTTGGTCCTTAGCTCCTCCCACCGGACGAGTATGCATTTACTTCATATGCGCAAGCTACCATTACATAAATATGAAATTGAATTAGCTGCTGCCATGTTCCTTTGGCTACGGTGAGCAGAAAGCTAAACGACTGCTACTAGTCATTCATTTCAATCATCCCAATGATGTCTGAGATTCTGGCGCTGTCTTATTGCAGAAATTCTATGAGACTTATTATCATCCTATTTTCTTTGTGGGCCTGTTAAGCCCTTTGAGATGACATACCGTGAGCTGAAGCTCTAGCTGGCTACTTAAACATGAACTTCACTTCGCCACAGCGGTTAGAGGAAGGCTGTACTATTAGCAACTTTCAACACAGCCTGTTTACATGCGGAACACACTTCCACAGCCTCACCAGCCCCTGCAGCACATTTCGATATCACAGGGAAATGTGGTTAGTGAGCAGCTCACCTGTCCAAGAGAAGAACGGCGAGCTGGGAATCCACCTTTAGGTCAAAACAATTGCACTGTTCTCTCAATCTGTGAAAATCTTTGTGGAAATTTTACGTTATACTCGATTTATTGCATTCATTGTCAGATTGTCTTTAGTAGACTCTTTTTAATAATTCTGTCTACTTTTTTTTGGTTGGTTTACAGCATAGGCAGTTTTTTGCCAGTTATAGATAAGAACTTATTCAGCAGGATTTTCCACCATCCAGTCAAGGGAACAATAAATGTTTATTCTTTCCTTGCATTGAATCAGGCATTCACTTAACAGACAAACAACATGCATCTGCATTTATAGAACAGCCAATAGGAATGCCAAACTCCAAAATAGCTGGCCAGAATCTTCCTTCACGGGCTAGATTTTCTAAAGCTTGAAATTAGAGCCAAGAGGAGATGCTGAGGTCAAGGTTTTTCTCTGCCCATGTGAATTACAAGATGCTTAAAAGCTAATGTGGAGTTTTTTATGACGTCAAAAAAATTTCATACCCCAGCTTTAAGTTTTAAACAATTTTAGACTTGCTACTGCGGGCTGGGCTGGGGAAAGAAACCTTCTGCTCAAGATGTGCTCAAGTCCCTCCCCTGCGGCTTGTTCTCACCTCCACCTTAACGAGCTGCATCTGTTGCTCGTTAAGGTGGAGGTGATTATGTAGGTATATAGGGCTGGCAGTTGCCAGTGCTCATTGTCACTGCATTGTTGATTTTATACCCTGTGTTACTGCTCCCCAGTTTTATCTTTGTGTTTGGTTTTTCTTTATTTTTATTAAAGGAGGAGACAGCACCTCAGCAAAGTATATTTCAGCGGAAAGGAGAATTCTTGAAGTGTCTAGAACGCATAGTTTTATAAATTTTAATTTGGTGATGATTCAGTGCGACGCATTTTTAAACCGGAAAGTCTTCAAATCGGCTTCAATACCAGGGGGCAGACATTTTTACTTGGGGAATGTAAGGCTGCGTTCGGAATGCACACTTGTCCACTCGCTCGCTCACTCTCTATATTGTTTTCAGTGTAGAACATTCACTACATAGTGCCCTGAATAGTGGGTGAGTGTGCATTTCAAATGCATTATCCAATCAAACGCCAGTGCCGCGGTGCTTGTGCGTCAGTTATTCTCTTGTGACGTCAAATGTTCTCTTTCCTTTCATCCAGGCCATGGAGGAGTTCAGAGGGCTTTCAATAAGCCTGCCCTTTACCACTTGGCTGCCCGCAAGCTGTTTTTATTTAAGCTGGCTGATTAACAATCAAACAATTTATCGACTGAGTGACCAAGACCAATACATGACCTATAATTAGAAATGGTGATGAAAGGTGAATTCCCATTGCCTACATTTATATAATTGATATGGCATTGTAATTCCAAAACTTTCACTGACTTTGCAGCGTTTGTTTTCACCGTCCTTTGGATTGTCACACAGCTGTACAAACTTACAGCGCCCTTTAGCCGTAACAACATTCAGAATATAGAACAGATTCTCGCAGCCTTGCAAACTAATTTCCGCAAATGTGCTGCTTAACGAGACATATTGATATTATACATTGTTGTTTATGCCCAGAAGACGCCTCGTTATTTTGTGGTGCAATGCATAACAATGCTATCAAAAGTAAATTAGACGGTTGTCGGTTTTTACCAATTAGTCTGAGCAACTGTGGCTAATCAGGAGATGTAAACTGTGAAAGGTTACGGTTATTAAGCATTTTTAAAGGAGAGGTTTCTGAAGATCAAATACAAAATCAGAAGATTCCCCAAGCAAAAATGTCTGCCCCCTGGTATTGAAGCCAATTTGAAGACTCGCTGGTTTAAAAATGCGTCGCACTGGATCATTACCAAATTAAATGCGTTTTAGACTCTTCAAGAATTCCACATTCCGCTGAAATATACTTTGCCAAGGTGCTGTCTCCTCCTTTAAAATCTCCAGTTTTTTCCCAGCCTGGCATTTGGGTCCTGTATTTATCTTTAGGCCCATGGCCCTAGCTCCCGCCGGATTGATATTTGTATCCGGCGGGAGCAAAACCATGACAGAATGCAGTGACCAGTCTTGGACCCAGCCAGGCTGGGGTAGTGCGGCGGCCCAGTTTGTGGGGCTGGGCAGCGGGCCAGTCCGGTGGGCTGGCGGAGGGCAGCGGTCCGGTCCATGGGGGCTGACCGGTTCCAGCCGAGAGGGCAGCGGTTCGGTCCATGGGGCTGATGTGGTCCAGCCGTGGTTGCTGATGTTGTTCAGCCCGTGGGATCGACGGAGTGCTGCTTGGGCTGATGTGGTCCTGCCCGTGGACCGGCAGTGAGCTGCAGTCCAGCCCATGGGACTGGCGGTGAGCTGCGGTCCAGCCCAGGGGCTTTGGGGAGCAGTGGTTCATTCCAGGGCCCAGTGGGGAACACTGGTTCCGGTCCGGCAGAGTGCAGTGGTTCCGTCCTGGGTTTTTAGCTCGCCAAGAGTCCTGCCTTGGGGGGAGGGTACTATTAGGGTTTTCACCCTGCAGTCCCTCCCCTGCGGCTTGTTCTCACCTCCACCTTAACGAGCTGCATCTGTTGCTCGTTAAGGTGGAGGTGATTATGTAGGTATATAGGGCTGGCAGTTGCCAGTGCTCATTGTCACTGCATTGTTGATTTTATACCCTGTGTTACTGCTCCCCAGTTTTATCTTTGTGTTTGGTTTTTCTTTATTTTTATTAAAATCTCCAGTTTTTTTCCCAGCCTGGCATTTGGGTCCTGTATTTATCTTTAGGTCCATGGTCCTAGCTCCTGCCAGATTGATATTTGTATCCGGCGGGAGCAAAACCATGACAAGATGGGTGTATCTGCAATATTTTCTATGCAGGTTATAGTTGGGAGTGTCAGTGTTTGTGTACCTTCATAGAGAAACAAAATTTCATATCATTTATTTCAAAAATGCATGTTAAATAAATGCATCTATACTTCCTTATAAACACAGGGAATCTGCACCTGTGATACAACTTGAGGCCCGAGGCTGTGTCAGCTTGCAGGCAAAATCCTTTATCATCCCTATCTGCCCGTGAGCAAAATCACTTATCAGTAACTATTAGCAACTATTGCCATAGCAACAGTCACAACGTTGTTGGCAACACATCGCTGCAGACGCTGATTAGATGCTGTCATAGCGGAGAGACTCGTGAATTCCTTAGCGGCTGAACTTTCTGAACTGGACGATGTTATAGAAGAGGAACTTGTAACAGAATTATTTGTAAACAGCATGCATAATGCCGCGCTTTGCAGCAATATTCATGTAAATGGCTGTAATAAAACATTTCATGCGTAAGTTAACATAGAAATACAAATTTATTATCTTAATGGAGAATATCATGTTTGCGTGCTAGCTAGCTAATTAGCCATTCCATTGACTTAAATACACAGCTGACTAAAAGCTAATGCTAGCGACTGTTAATGGTCACCAGCTAACTAGCTGCCTTGGCAAGCTAAAGCTCTCGAGCTGATACTAGGGTCTCGGGTTGATACAGGGTGTGATATGAAAATGCCCAAATGATATTCTCTATACATCGGATTGTAAACTCCTGCTCAGAGATGACTTGATACGAGTTCAGACCTTTGATGCATTCTTTTTTACATTTGAAAACAAGTGTTGCCAGGCAAAACAAACCTCACCCGGTAGCTCTTATTTTAGTGCTTCAGCTTCTGATTCGACAGCCCTCTGAATGTCCCCAACCGTGTGTTTGACCTTTAAAGGTAACCCAAGGTCAAAGGTCACGGTACCAAATGAAAGCCCAAATGTTACTTTCTCTTTTGTTGGAGAAAGGAAAAGACGGCTGCACACTTACTCCAAGCCACAAAGAAAATCTTTATTTATTAAAATAGGACAACGTTTCGATCCAACTTGGATCTTCGTCTGGTCATCAGATCCAAGTTGGATAGAAACGTTGTCTTATTTTAATAAATAAAGATTTTCTTGGTGGCTTGGAGTAAGTGTGCAGGCGTCTTTTCCTTTCTCCATTGACACGTTTTATTTGATAGCCTTGCACCTATACGTGATGTGCTTATAACTCTTTCTTCGTACTTTCTCTATGTTGATGATAATAATAATAATAATAATAATAATAACAATAAATATCTTTATCTGCAACTGCTTTCAGGTTATAACCCTCTGAAAATTTGTAGCCTTCTGTTTGACCTTTCAAGGTCACTCAAGGTGAATGGTTATAGTACTAAATAAAAGCAGAAATGTGACTCTATTTGTTGATAATAATAAACACCTCTCTATCGCTTACTGTTTTTGAGGTATAGTGGAAAATAAGCAAATTTAAGCAATGACTTTAACCCCTCTGACATTTAACCCCCAACTGCTAAGAGAACTATGAGATACACTATCATGTAGCACATGAGTGGAAGCAGAATTGGAAGATGCACATTGTGCACTTAGTCTGAAGTTGACATGATCATTTTTACCAAAGTTATTGCAGAAAAAACAATTTTTACCTTTCCGGTGACCTTGACTTTGATCTTGACTGAATGACCTCTAAAATTTTTAGGGGTCTATTCTGGACTAGTGCCAACCTATCCTGAAAGTTTCAAGAAGATTGGTCCGGCCATTTTGCCATAATGTTGCTAAGAAAGAAAGAAAGAAAGAAACCCCACCAAAAACAATACCTCACCCTCTGGACTTCATCCTGGTCGAGGCAATTATTTTTGCTTGACTGTTCAGTTATTTTGAGGTCTACCTCTTACTTTGATTGCATGTGCGGTCGCTAGCTGCAGATTATGTGAACACCAAGGTGAACATGCTGATTCAATTGAGTCACAAGCTGCACTGGAGTATATTCCTGAATGTGGCCTATGTGGCTCTTAACCCTTTGAAAATTATGCAAAGAGTTATACGCAATTAGGGGAAAAGCAAGTACATACAGTATATAAACTCTGTAGATGTGATTAAAATAATGTTAATGGTTGATGAATGAACTTTTGGGCTGATGTTTAGAGGTAGTTAAAGCCTGTGTTGAGTTGCTTTTGTGTTTTTGTACAAGCATCATTGTGAATGCCTGCTGTAATACTGTGAATTTGGATTTTCTTGTCAGGCAATGCATCAGGACACTCAGTGGTCCGCGACACTGTTTCAGACTCTATAAATTATTTGGCTCTGTTTCACTCTCTCGCATGCATTTTTTACTCACTTTGCAATCGCACTCCACTTCTGCAAGTTCAGAAGTATTCAGTTCTTCTCACCGTTAACCTCATGTAGCAGTCGTCTGTCATCAGCATTATGTGGAAAACAGAATTCAGTCGCTGCATTTTTCTGTTTGCTTGATAATAATATTTTGTATGAATTGGTTTTCCAGGTGCAGTGTTGTAATTTTTGTGGACCATACTTTAGTGCGCCGACCAAAAGTTTTGCAGTACCATTACATAATTCTTGAACCCCCATTTTTGGTCCGCTTTAAGGCTGGCTCCAGCATTCCAGTGGAAATGGGCTGCTGGAAAATCGTAAACGTGTTCCATAAAAAAGCAGTGAGTGTGATCAGGCATGTGTGTGGCTCATGTGTGTGCGTGTGTTACTGAGGTGTTTTGAAATCTTAAGCAGTGTATAGCGGTTTAGGGTCCGGTTTTAAATCTGAATTCCAAATGGAAAATAAGACTTTGCTGGAAAGCATTATTCATAGTTGTTTTGTGCTTCACAGTATTAAACAGGGTTATGAAACGTGTTGAGTGCAGTTATCAGTATATCAGCCTGGATCTCTCCAAAGAAAATAAATGGAACAAGTAATAGCCTGCAGCTGAATCTTGTGGGCAGGTCAGCAGTTGCCCTGGTGGTCTGTATTGGTTGGCTGCCCGCACTCATTTATGATATTGTGGGATACTGGAGCTGCCAGCCTGATGACATCCAGTGAGGGGAAGGAGTGTGCTGACTGGGTCTGTTTCTCATGATCTTGCCATTTCTGAGATGCCAAGAACCACAAAAGAATTCAAAAGCAATCTGCTTTTGCCCAGCACTTTTTTCCATTTATAGAAGAATACTTAAGCACATTTCCTTCTTTATGTTGGGTATAAAATTCTGAGAGAAGGTTTATTTGTAGTCTGCAGAGTCCGTATCAGATCGCAGTTAATGTATGTCCCTGCCACGAAAAGACCTTTTATCTTTGCTAGTTCTGAATAAAAGTTTGCAAAAAATGTTTGACTATATTGCAGGTTGATGGTAGCTGGACTTAATGGACTTTACTCAGTAGTAGCTGACCACGGAATCTTGTAGCTGTTGTGTGAACTTCTGTGTTTATATTTCTTATGCCCTCTTTAATTCTAGATAGTCTTAAGTTTGACTACCGCGAGAGACCTGGTGTGTCCAGTGCCCAACCATCGCGGGGTGCTCGGTCGGAAGCAGAGCTCCAGGAGTTGATGGACACATTGCAGCGCCGGAAGTTGGTGTTGGAAACAACCCTACGGGCCAATAGCGGTTGTGGCTCCTCCTACCTCAGCATGTCCCAGTCACCACCTGTCAGCCCCAACCCCCTGTCCTCTACAACCAGTTACCAGGAGCAGAGCTGGAGGAACTGCAGCAGTGACCGTCCACCCATTTCCCTCAAGTTGCCCTCCTACCTGCCCCCATCGCCCCGCCACAGTGGCTCCGATATTAGACAGAGGGACAGGGACCGCGCCCTTAGCCCCTCTCACCTGCTCCCATATACCCGTTCCAGCTCCCGAAACTGGTCCCAGGACAGCTTGTTCCTGTCAGCTTCAGCCGATGGCCGACGCCTTCCGGGAGGTGGGTCCCTGCTCTCCATGTGGAACGGCTCCTCCATGACTGATGCTCTCCCTCCGACACCCAGGGGCAACACAGGGCCAGCCAGCATGCCCTCCAGTCCCAGGCTGGCCCGCCGATACCTCTTCCACGAATCGGGGCACGGGGGCCGGGAAGGGGACGAAGCCCTGGACCCTGGGCCCAGGCAGAGGAAGTATTCCGCAGGGTCCCTGACTGGTATGGGCGCCCACAGCCGCTCACTGCCCCGCCTCTACAGATCGATCGACTGCCAGCCCCTCTCCCTGCCCCCACGTCGCTCCCTGGGTACCCACAATGGGGAAGCAGTGACCGTCTCGCTACCCTCCAAATCCAGACGGAGCCTGCCTTCTCTGGAGCGCCCACCGGACGTGACGGTCCCCGCCAACGTCCCCGCAAGCCCTGGCGGCAACCCCAAGCCTGGCCTGTTTTCTGCAGGGTCCCACTCGGAGCTAGAGCGTAGTGGCCGGCGAAGCCCCTCCCCTTTGTTAGACCTGGGTCTGGGCGAGAGGAGGCTGTCCTTTGGGAAGGCAGGGGTGGGGCCTGGAGGACTCAGAGAGAGGCGGGGCAGCATCAGCTCACTGAGCGGGAAGGAGGAGCTGAGAGACTACCACCAACGCCAAAGAGATGAGAGGCTGCGTGAGCAGGAGGTGGAGAGGCTGGTGAGGCCAGTTGCTTCTTCTGTTCTTTGTTTCCTCCCTTCATTTCACTCAATCTCCTTTTCTCTTATTCCTTAAAGGAGCTGTGTCACGGATTACTGCGCATGCTCAGAACTTACATCCTAACACAGTGAATCTGCTTTTCTGCAAGTCGTCATCTGTTTCCGTTCCTGCCAACTGGTGTTCCTTTTGCATTGCGTTTATATATTTTAACTGGAGGCACTCATAGAGTGCAAACCTCCGCCAAGGCAGCACAATCCAAATCTTCATGAGTAGGAGCAAAGTTGAGTTATCGCGTGTCATACGATTCAAGATGGCTGCCGTGGTGGCCATGTTGTTTCACGGATCACGGTGAAAATCAATAGGGTCCATCCTTGATGTAATAGAAATGCACCCACAAAATTTCAGACAAATCCGTGCAGTACTTTTTGAGTTATGTTGTTCACAGACAGACAGACAGACAGACAGACAGACAGGGGCGAAAACATAACCTCCGCCCCAGCTTGGTTGGCAGAGGTAATTACTCAGGCATTATGCTTTTTATATTGAGGAGTTATCTGTGGAAATTCAAGGATTCAAAGCGCTAATCAACCACCAATAATCATACAAGAAGAAGGTATTCTTCTTCTACGATGTTTATTGGCGATGACAAACCAGTTTATACTCTTCATATCCTTTTATTTATTTAACCCTTATTTAACCAGGGAAGTCCCGTTGAAATTGAAACCTCTTTTTCAAGGGAGCCCTGGGGGTTGAGGTAGGGAGGGAGAGGGCAATTTGCACAGCCAATTAGATCAGGGGATGATTAGGTGGCAGGTCGAAAGAGCCAGGTTGGGACTTTAGCCATAACACTGGGGAACCTCCTACTCTTATCGAAGAGTGTCATGGGATCTTTTATGACCACAGTGAGTCAGGACCTCGGTTTAACGTCTCATCCGAAAGACAGCGTCTCCTTCGGTACAGTGCACTGCACTGGGGCATTGGGGATTAATCCACCAGAGGGAAGATCGCAACCTACTGGCCCACCAACACCTCTCCCAGCAGCAACTTGGTTTTCCCAGGTGGTCTCCCATCCAAGTACTAACCAAGCCCACACCTGCTTAGCTTCAGCCACGCGGCTGGAGCAGATCGAATAGTGGTATGGCTTTGGCTAAAGCACTAAAATAGCACTCTGAATCCTTGAATATCCATAGAAAGCTCCTTAATATAAAAAGTATAATGCCTGAGTAATAAAAATATATAAATACAATGCAAAACAAGGCAATGAGAGATGGCAGACTTCACCCTATTCACACAAATATTGGCAAGTGTGGAAACACAAACAAACACGCAGAGCCACTAGATGGCAGACTTCACCCATTCACGCAAATATTGGCAAGTGTGGAAACACAAACAGACAGACAGACAGACAAACAAACAAACAAGCGCACAGAGCCACTAAAAACAGTACTTCACGCCCACTCCATGGGGTGAAGTAATGAAGATGGATCGGCATGGATGAAATCAGTTTATTCCTTGCAGACTAACAGATTCACTGTGTTAGATGTAAATTTTGAGCATGTGCAGTAATCAAGACACAGTTCCTTTAACCCTTTTCATCCAGACATGTCATCGCTGACACAAATGCGCACGTCTTCTTGTAAGTACCGTAATTACCATAATATTTGCGCTATCAAAAAAAATCCAACTGTTCCTGAAACCTGAGAAGTTGTGCTTCAGCCCACATACAGTTTACTACGGTAAACACGGCAACATGATGCTCTCCCGGGATTTTTCAATGAGGCCATAAAGGGTTAATCCGTCAGCAAGGCATACCTGTTTAGCTGATCTTGCTGCATTGTGCCTGTGTTGTTCCCCTTAGTGGTCCTCTGTTAACAGTTTTTGAATTGTCGTGGGGCGGATTTTACTACCAGTCATTTGTGGTGTCTGGTCCGGCCCTGAAACATTTACAAATCACAGGCATAACAGATCAGCAAATGAATAAAACTCACTGTGATCTTAAGGCCAACTATAAATCCAAATTGGCCATCGCCTGTACCTTTCTTAGGCTGTTAGAAAATAAGCACGCAAATTGGAATATCCTACCACTGTATCATGGCTGGACTTTATTGACATACATCAAACCTCTTTAGGTAATTTCTTCTTTCTTCTGACCCATCCAAGCTAAGTTGGTGCTGTGGGTAGCCACAGCACAGCACCCAGGGACCAACTCTAGCCAGAGAGCCAGACCCTTAGTCAGGGCCAAGGGTTGGAAAGCTCCTCTAGTGCATGTTTTTTTTGGAGTAGGGAAAACCAGAGTACTCAGTGGAAACCCACACGAACACAGGAAGAACACTTCATGCAGAAAAGTTCTGCTTGACCAGAACATGCACCCAGAACCTCTTTATATCTCGATGCGAGGCAGCAGCGCTAACCACTGTGCCACCGTGCCTGCACAGATGGCTGTAGAGGCGAGAGCTCTGTTGCATCCCTCCATTTACTAAAGCTCTAGGAAAGATGCTCCTCTAATGTTTGTCTGTTTGTGACACTAATGGCTTTCCTGGTCTTTAGACTCAATGCAAACCTGTTCTTTTGGTCAGATCCAGGCCAAAACCAAGAAGTTCACCCATTCAGTGCTCTTCACAGCCTGGCAGAAATTCTGAGGATTTTATTAGCTTACTGGTGGCTATAAATATTCACTGGTATGCCATCAAGCGTGTTGGCTTGGCTGGTTAATAATTACTTGCTGCAGGTTAGTCGGTGTATAGTGGCCTGTTTTCAGTATAGGGTTCCTGTCTATTATCATAGTGTGTGGTACAGTTGTGGGTAAATCACATTATTTGGGTCAGCTGGAATTCAATCCCATACTGTGGGCTACATGAATGGGTGTGCAATAGCATGCTGTTGGCAGTATTAATGTCGGGAAGGCTGTGTATGCTCTAATGCCACCTTATAAAGTAAACTCAATCCTTGATCAGAGCATCCATGTAGAGGTGCAATGAAAGAATTGATTGACAGCACTCGAGTTTGTATTCCCTCACTGCTACTCATGAGATCTGGGTTAATTACTCTGTCACCAATGGCACAGACACTGTACTTTTACTTCTCCAATGGAGTTAATAAGCCACAGTGGCTTCATTCTACGTGGGTGGCCAACAGTCGCGGCTTGAGTGCATTTCCTACACAGCCCTTATAGTTCATTCTGTGATGTGGCATTGGATTGGAATTCCTTCTTGTCCTAGTAGAGTTGTTGAGTGGTTACGTTTGCTGGAGGTGGATGGCTGACTGTTGGTCTTAGGCCTTGCTCTCTGTCTGAGAAAATGTTTGCGTATTTTAGTTTTGCAGTGTCTGGTGAATACATGTGTATCTTTCTCCTTTCATTCTGTTTGTCACGTGTTGATTTTAAGAGATCCAGTGCATTCCTGGGACAGCTGGACTCCTTTAAAGCTTTTACCCCTAACTTTGTTTTGGCTTTGTGCCACAATCTTTCCTTTTCTTCACTCAAACCCTTCCATCTGTACAACACAGTCCCTAAATCGCTGTTGCCTAGTTTCACTCAAAACCTTCCTGCTGTTCTGAGGGCCTGGGCTTCATTGAAGACACCATGCTGTAGAAAATGCAAAATAGTTCAAAGTTCTTTACTCCGCTAAAATATTTTAATGAACTGAAGTTAACTGAAATTTACTGCACTTGTGTGACATGGTGTTGATTATTTTACCATAAATGACTTTTGCTGATGTACACAATGGAAACGTGCCGTGAAATGAGTGCCCTGACAATCTGAGTTGCAGACAGTTGCATGTCTTATATGTTTATTGCTAGTCCATTTGCATTGGTTTTAAAAGACTTGCATGTTCTGGCTTTTCAAGTTTTCATTTGAGTTATTTTTATATTGAATCTAAAAAATGTATTTTGGATCATTTTATATGATGCAAATGTCATGTTTGTCTCCTGCCATACAGGCAGCCATCAGGATCAGGATGTGGGCCTAAATCTGCGGCAGCAAGGGTAGAATTAACTTGTATAAATTTTTCCATTTTTATTGTATCTCCCTGACGACGATAGTCGGGAGATACTATGGTTTAGTTCCGGGGCCGCAGCCGCCGCAGAGATTTTATGTTCCGGGCTCTGGAAGCCACAATTATTACAGGAATGTTTTCAAATTTTACACAGGCAAAGATATATATATAACAATGCTCAAGACTGATTTTCGTCAATTTCGGACGTCCAATATGGCTGCCGGCTGTCATTTTGTCTGAAATTTTTTATGTTCCGGGCTCTGGAAACCACAATTATTACAGGAATGTTTTCAAATTTTACACAGGCGAAGATATATATATATATATATATATATATATCAATGCTCAAGACCGATTTTCGTCCAATATGGCTGCCGGCGGCCATTTTGTCCGAAATTTTTTATGTTCCAGGCTCTGGAAGCCACAATTATTACAGGAATGTTTTCAAATTTTACACAGGCGAAGATATATATATGACAATGCTCAAGACCGATTTTCGTCAATTTCGGACGTCCAATATGGCTGCCGGTGGCCATTCTGTTCGAAATTTGGGGATCGGGGAGATACACGAGTCGGTCCCTGTGGTGACCGAGTTATCTAGTTACAGAACATTTCTGATTGATTCTCTGAAATTCACTTGTTATGGATTAGTTTATACGGTGTAGTTAATGGAAGAGGTTTGTTTTTTGTGATTTTTAAAATTTTTAAAATTTTTTATGTTCTGTCCTCAGGATCTTGGCTAAGATCACCTTGGCCCAAAAGCCCCCTCGAAGCTAGTGTTTTTGCGAATGAAATATTTGTATTGACCATATAATTAGCATTAATGCTAAATTGTCCCTCCACTTACGCCACCTTCAAAACTCTTGTATCCCACTGGTGATCTGCTTATTGTAGCCCCTGGACGAAGTCGGGCGGCTACTATGGATTTATACTTGTTGTCACTGCCGCCGTGTCCGAGTCCGTAGGCACTTCCTTGTGGACGCTGTGCAGGCTGTAATTTTTGACGTATTACTTTCATATTTGGTGAGGACGTGTTATACACCTATTGATTTTGGTTGCCATGGCGACAGTTTTGGCTGAATAATGCGCAAAAAAAGGGGAGAAGCGGGCTTTCGGGGGCTACACCCATGCGGTGTCAGCGACTGGACTGTCCAGTTTATGTAGACATATGGGGCTTCTGTTGAAGGTGCGTAATATTAGGGGAGATATTACAGCCCATTTCCGTATTTCAGGAGCGTCAGCGCTTGGAGACGATCCTCAACCTGTGCTCGGAGCTGGGCCGCTCAGAGAGGGAGCAGGCTGGGTCCACCGTGGCCGACCTGCAGAACATCAACAAGGAGCTGGAGAAACTGCAGGTGTCCGACGACGAGTCTGTGTTCTCCGAAACGCTGGGCTCCTCTTTGGAGACCAGCTACGAGGCCAGGAGACAGGTCCGCCAACGTAGGCACAGTGGGCACCGGGACATCAGGGCACCATCACCCTCAGTCAGCCTAAGAGCCACCGCCCCCTCCCCCTCACCGCGCCTCATCAGGACTCAGGTGACTGATGTCTGTCTGTCTGTCTGTCTTTAGGCATGGCATTGAGTAGAGCTTAACCTGTTCCTGGATATACTGTAAGCCTTCATTTCATCCCTAATCTGGCACACCGATTACTTCTGATCAGCATCTAAATGTGATCTCCCGCTGTTGAGTGAGGTTTGATTCATTTAGGGCAACAGATGTCCACCAGCAATGTTTGGGTGTCCTGGTATAGACAATTATCTTCTTCATCCTTCTTGTCATGTCTGTTGTTCTGCATCCACATTTTGAGCGCTCAACCCAGAAGTTGGATATGTTGAGAGATTAACGCTGTTTTGGGCAAAAATGATCGAGCTCGCCGCTATGTTTTAATTTTCAAATACAATGAATCATGGACACTGGCCCATATATCTGCATCTGTGCAGAGACCTCAGGCCTTTCGGCCTCTTTCGTCTCATAACTGTGCCTCTGGTATCTATTTCTCTGTATGGGATCTAACTGTGTTCTTGGTGCTGGCTGTGCATTTGTTACCCCGCAAAGCTGGAAGAGGCCGTTTATGACCTTAATTGAATTCAGTAAAATCCTAAAATATCTGTTTAAATATTATGAGGTTACCGGCAGGGCTGGCTGAAAAGGGGAGGGGTTGTGAGGTGGTGACCACACACAGCTTCCTCTGTCCTCGCCCCCATTAGGGTATAGGTGTACTCCTCGTTGAACACACCCAAAGTATGAAGTGCTGTCAGTCTCAGGCTTAAACCCCTGTGATGGAAGGCTAGGCCACACATGAGGTCTGAGGCTTTTTAACTTACAAAGAGCTGTTTATCGCTATCCACTTTGGGCTGTCTTTTCTGTTTGCCGTCCATTGTCTGTCAGGCAATGTGCGTGGACTTATAACTAACGCTCAAGATTTACTCTGGTCTTCCTTTCTGGTCAGGCGCCCTCTGTTTCAGTGAAATCAGAGCTGATTTTCTCAGGCCCAGTCTCTCTGCGGTGTATTTTATGGAGTAATGGCCAAGAATAGCGCTACACCTGGAATTCAGAAGAAAACTGAGATTACAGGAAATGACTCAATTCCCATTAGAACTCTCTTAGCTCGTTGCCCGTGTGTGTGTGTGTGTGTGTGTGTGTGTTTAAGAAAGAATGAGAAACAGACAGCGAGAGGTACGTGTGCTCTTGTTTTTGTCTGGAATAAAGCCTCCAGCCTGTGCCTCAGTTGAGCTGGACTGTGGTTCACAGAATACTCTGAGCTGGGGTTTCTTGAGGCTTTCAATTCTTCTTTGAGCCTTCAGAGTGATACATGCTAGTTATGCAGATTAAATCAATGTTTCACAGTGAGCAGGTCATAAACCTCCCTCGCTTGTGCAGTCTCAAAAGAGGAGCCAATTGCAAGCCTCCATGTCTGTCAGCCTTTCCTCCCTCACTGTTTATAAGATTGGAGGCAAAGTCAAAGCAGCCCAGCCCCCACACTGTGTCTGCATTCCAAGGAACTGACGCTAATGCATCAATGATTTCACTTCACAGTTGCCTGAAGAGTAACCAGCCATCTGCCATTAAAAGCCTGAAACAGCTGATCATTTTTCTTGCTAATATTGAGTCCCAGCAGCTATATATTTGCTTATCTTTGGTTGATGTGAATTTGATGTCTGCTTTGTGAAATCTGGTTTGAGATGTTCAGTGTGCGTGTGCTGAGTGCATATATTCAGTTCATGCAAGAAGAATGTGTGCTGTGGATTTACAGTATATTTAGGCGCTGAAGATTTGGATATATACACTGCCTGTCCAAAAAAAACGTTGCACACTCAAATATCTTGTTGGAACCCCTGTAGCTGAATTTGTTGCGTCATTGTCTTGACAACCATATGCAGCATCGGAACGTGTATTTTAATCAGAGTTGCGTTCATTTTTGGCCAACAAAAAGGCCGACCCTTGTTTTGACGACAAGATAGTTGAACCACTCTGTCGGTTTCAGCAGCACATCCCACAGACCATCAGTACGGTTAAGGTCAGGACTTTGTGGTGCCCAATTTATGTGTGAAAAGGTTTCCTCATACTTGTTTTTCTCATTCCTTGTTTTCTTTACTCGATGCAGGCCAATAATTTGCCCCTTCTGAAACACTGTAGCATCTTTTTTTCTGCCACCAAGGGATACATCTTCCGAAATATTTTCTTAGCAAATGAGAGGCTATGTGCTTCATCAGTTAGGGGTATAATAATTATTGCCAGCTGAAACACATTAATCACTGCAGTAGTGATCCAATCCTAGTATTTGTTAATTTATATTCAAATAGCGACTTTTTTTTTGGACAGGCAGCATAAAATATGAATATATTCTGTGTTCTATTGCCTTTTGGCTAGAATTCTTGACTGGAATTCAGTAAGTTGGTTGTTCAAAATCCAAATTAGCCCAGATATACATCCACTAAAGAGCAGTGCAGCCAGTGGGCTTTACCCCACATTGCTCGGTAGGGGGATTTGCTCCCTGCTTAGTCTGATCAACTGTAAGGCACAGTGGATACATATTTCATATGACCAAATGTAATGTAATGCTGTTGAGATATGGCATACATACATAACATGTAGTTTTTTGTGCTTTGTGGACTTAATTTTATATTAGACGTGTAACGAGTGCAAATGTTACACAATTATGAGCGTATACTGTTTTGAACAGCTGCTGGTCACAGATGAACAAGTCCATCATTTGCACCATCATATGCATTCAAGTTGCATGTTGAGTGATGACCTTGCTGTCATTCATGGGCAGGTCCCAGAGGTATCAGATGATGCGCAGCTGAAACAAGAGGTCACCCGTATTGAGGAAGAACGGATCCAGGTGCTCAACAATGTGGAGGAGCTGGAGCAGAAGATCAAAGACCTGGATAATCAGATGGAAGAGTCCATCCGAGAGGTATTGTTTGTGTGTACACACATGCAGAAGGTTTTTACAGAGAGTACAAACACTTAGATTACTGGTTATAGGCTTAGTGTGAGGTAATGAATTACCCTTGTAATGGGAGGGAATCCAAACCCATTGTTTAGATGGCAGCTAGACAGTAAATTGAATAGTTGCCTGGCTGGAAGTCAATGCTGTGTTCACGTCATATGGTATATACCGTTAATGCCAAGTTCTGACTTGTAAATAGCAATCATGTCAACATCCAACTCATAATTACAGTACAACTAGGAAACTCATATTTTTCTGAAAGCTCTGTTATACCTGACTGAGAAGTAAATAATGTATAAGCACTAGGAAATGGCTTCCTCTTATCAGTCAAACCCCGCCATTGTAGGTTAAACCCAATTGAATGCTATTTTTTGACATGCATACTATTTCAACCACAATTGAATACCGTCTGTCATAAAATGCAACATGTGTTTGCTTGTTTAATGGTTTAACTGTGTAACCATTTCATACATCTAAGTCCATCGGAATGCAGACCACAATTGCACTTGGGCCCTAGCCACAGACGTCCTGGTCAGCTTTCTCAGATGTGAACTCTTTCATCTCATAGCATGGGAGTTTTTCCAACTTGTCTTTCCCATATGACGTGGACGCTTCACAACGGATTGACCGATGTGTGAGCCATTGTGGATATCATCTACACTTCCATTTCCAAATTTTCACATTAGCCTCCCTATGCTTGCCCCTCTTTCTTTTTCTTTCTATGCCTCAGGAAAGCAATTTTACAAAAGACATCCTGTAGACTTCCTCTATTGGTTCAAAAAGCATTTTGTTTAATTTCCTCCAATTATCTTCAACAGTTGACTAGCTGCTCACTTCCTTGGTATCGTGGTGAGAACTGCAACAGCTGGAGTGAGGCAAATATATCACTGATTGTTCATTTTGAGAAAAAGTGCTAAGTCTTTTGTCATCTTTTCAAATCACTTAAGGCCTGCTATCTTTGATCATCTAGTGCAGCTAGCCCGACACAGGGCAATATTTTTCAGTTACTGCATGCGCCACAAATAAGCCAAACTTATCACCTCACTACAGTCCCACTCTGACATGCTGGGAGTTCTGGAGTAGCTCTAACCTATGGTCATGAAGTGGGTTCTGCCATGTGGGTTCGTGTGGAGTGCAGCACATCCCACATACATGAATTCTAATTCCAGCCTTGTCCAGTATGGTTATATCGACTTGAGGTGCAATCTTGTTTGTCACACTAATCTAACTCTTTTCCTCCTAGATGGAGGTTGAACAAGCCCTTCTTGAAGGAGAGCAGGATGCTGAGGTCGCCCAGTTGCAGCAGGAGAAGGAAGTCCTGGAGCAGCTGAAGGAGAAGATGACAGAACTTGAGAAGAACGTACAGGAGAAGAAGTCCCAGGTCACTATAGCTGACACCCAATCAGCAATTCCTCCTCCCACACAGAGCAGTATCTCAAGATATCACAGCCACTGCTGCTTGCTGGGCTCAGCTTTTAGCTTTCCAGGCAGTGGGAGCTGGGGAAGCCTCTCACCTTGGTTGGACTCCGCGGATCTCTATAACTTTTTCTATATTATAGTGCTTTTCTGGGGGATGTCTGAAATGCATTTTTGCACCACTGCTTGGCTGTGCTTTTGGTGCCTTTGGGTTTTGCTGTGCTCGGATGAGTCATGGTTGCCATTATTGGTCAATTGCTGTAAGATTCTGCTGGAGGATTTGTAGTGTTTTGGCAAGTTGAAGGTCAGGTATGGGCAGGAGGAGATGTTTTTCTCCGAATACAGAAGGAGTTTCTTTGCTTTCCCCCTCCTCCCTTGTCATGCTCACCTCCTCCTCACTCTTCCTCACTAACCCCTGTCCCAGGCTGACTCTTGCACTGAACAGTCCGCTCTTCTGTTTCTGTTTTCTCTGTTTGTCCGCCTCGCTCTGTAGGAAAAAGCACAGCTCGATGCTGAAAGGGAAAAGGTAGAGAGGCTGGCAGAGCAGGTGTCTGAACAGAGGACCCAGCTGGACACCTGTCCCGAGGCACTCAAGGAGCAGCTCCAGCAACAACTGTCCAGGGTCAGTGGCCCCAGGCCTCCTGCGCCTGTGGCAGTCCCTCTTGTGTCAATATCCTGCAAACGGCTCCAGTCTTGGTCCGGAAGCTGTGCTGCCGTTTTACTCAGTCCTTGCCTCTTTATTCGCTAGCTGTCTCTTACTTAGCCCTTTCAGCGCCGTGGGCAACTATAGTTGCCCAATGGTGTAAGATATCAAAACCAGGCGCTGTTGAAAACCTATCATGTGGCAACTTGTTAAAGTTGCCAGATGATAGGTTTTCAACAGCTCAGGATAACTACATTTTTAATTCCTTGAAAATGTATTCGGCGCTCAAAGGGTTCAATCTCTTCTTCCTATGTCTGTGCAACCTGTGTTTGTGCACCATCAGCGGTTTAAATTCGTCAGTCTTCCTGTAGCAGTCCCACCTGTGTGCTCATACTGCCGTTGGCTGGAATCTTGCTCCTGCAGCCGCCCTGTCATTTTACTTCAGCTTCGCCTCTTTATTCGCTGCCATTCTGACCTGTTTATTTACACTTTGAGTGCTCTTGAGTTCCTTCTCTTCCTGTAGTGATGCTAACTCTATATTCGTTTTGTGGCGTTTTATGGTCCCTCCCCGCTCCCCTGTTTTCGGCTGCCCATGAATCCATTCTTTGAGGGTCAGTAGCTACAAAGTGGGTGCATTTTATCCACACCGAGTCTGTTACTCCAGTCTACAGCAATCTCGAGCTGTAACTTGAATAAGTGCGTCAGTTGGTCTACGAAATCATGGTGATATTAAAAAAAAAAAAAACTTCGACGTGAAAAGACGAAGTTATTTTCCACCAACATAGCCACCTCACCAGTGAGCCATCTTACTCCTGTTTACTAGACATCCTGCTTTGTTTTGACTAACTTTCTTTTTTCTCATCTGTGCCTATGTTCTCTGTACTAAGGATCTTCAAAAATGGTGAGTCATTCTTGTCGTGTTTTGTTGCACACATGACCTGGGAAAAATGTTTGGCTAATCAGTAGTTGGGTTAAATGGTCACTGAAGGTTGTTTTGATTGTGAAGTGGCACGCTGATGCTCTGGTGGTGTGTTTGTGGAATGGCACACTGATGGTTTGGTGTTGTGTTTGCAGAATAACACACCAGTGCTCTGGCCTTGTGTTTCTGTGGCAGCACACTGCTAGGGTGTTGTGTTTTTGAAATGACGCTATGATGCCCTGTTGCTGCGTTTGTGTAGTTGCACACATGATCTGAAGTTGTGTTCCTGAAAAGGCACATTGATTCTCTGGTGGCGTGTCTGAGAAATGGCACACTGACACTCTCGTGCTGTGTTTGTGTAACTTGTTTTGGTTTTCTGAGTTTTATGTTTGGCCTTGGCTAACCCACTTGGTAATTTAGGGACATGGTTCCAAACCACATGGTCTTAGAGGCTTGAGTTGCCGCAAAAGTAACAGTCAAGAAAACAAAGTGATTTTTTTCAAAATTTTAATGATAAAAATGTATATTGTAAATACCTATTGATAGTCCTTACCCAGAATTAAGGTTTGAAGTTTTTCACCAACTTCAAGTTGCTTCATGGCAATACTTATTCATTACAGTGTGTTTAGTTGTATTTTGATATGTTTGGCCGAGTTTTTTTTTTTTTTTTGCCTTAACAAGTTCACCTTAAAGTTCACCTATTTAAACTTTTTTTAAAATCTGTGATTGATTATTTATTATTGAAATAACTAACTACAGCTTTGCTGCAGTACTTTAAATTCAGTCAGTGACGTACTCTGGTAATATATTACTTGATTAAAAAATACATCGAAGTATCTCATAAGCAAAGGCACATTATGAAGGCCAATACTAAAAAGATAGTAACTCGCAGAAGCAGGCCTGGTGTGACATAAATTCCCCCCCCACCCCCACATACACACACCAGGACTCAGACACACTGGAGGTGGAGAAGAAGCGGTTTGAGGACCTGGAGTTCCAGCACCTGGAGCAGCAGAGCCATCAGGATGAAGAGAAGGAGACCGTGACACAGCAGCTGCTCAAAGAGATCGCAGATTACCAGCGCAGCATCGTCACACGCAAGGTACAGTGACAACATTACACGCCACGCGCATGTCACACGCTAAGTGTTCATCACAGAACGCATCACTTATCTGTCGCGTGCGGAGTAAGTATGGTATGCACTGTCATGTAACTCGCCACATGTCTTTCACTTGTTCAGTACAACATACTGGTTACATGTGACACAGAACCTTGTCAAATAAGTTCTGTTTTCTTTGTATTTATGTTTTCTTATGCGTGGTATTTGTGTTTGTTACGCCTGAGAAAGGGACAGATATGGAATTCGAGAGGCAGAGAAAGACAAGGAGTTCACAGTCCACAATTATTTTAGCTGTTAAATTTAATATTGAACAGTCCCCTATTAAGCCAACAGGTGTACAGCTAATTAGCCATTATGAGCCAGCTCAAAGTCTCCCCTTCCTGACATCACAAGGGGGAGCAACCACCTAGAAAAATGAATTAACTGATTGGCTGAAGTTGATCAGTTCTTCTTACCTCTGGCTGGTTACTTCCCCATGTGATGTCAAGAGGGGAAAGATTTTGAAATGGCTTGTAATAACTATTTGGCTGTGGACTTGATGACATAATAGGGGACCTTTAAACTTTCAACATGCCTGCATTTGTGACTCAATGTATGTGTCTAACTGTGCTTATTTCCCAACCCTTAGGAGAGACTAATGACCCTTAAGAAACAGTCCACCCAGATTAGCCAGCAAGCTCAGCGCGAGAAAGACAACTTCCTGAAGGAGAGGAGCAACCTGCTAATAATGCTGCAGCGGGTATGAGTGCGAAACTCGCCTCCATCAGAGGTGCTGCTGGGAAATGAAGTTTATGGTGTAGTTGTCCCTGAAAGCATGCCTTTACATTGATATCATTGGCTTGGAGGGTAATAAAATTACTGGAGGGCCACAGTGTCAATAAATGAAGGTTATTGTGCTTCCTTTCAATCTAGCCCATTAAAACTTGAATGATGTGAACTCCTTAAACAGCTTAAAGTAATCAATAATGCACCGATACCTAGCAGAGTACTCATCTGTAGCCTATTCATGTGGTCTCCAGGGCTCTATAGCTTGGATGGTGTGTCCTTGTGATTGAGTGGCCACTGTTTGCGTTGCAGGAGAAAGAGAACCTGGAAGCTCTGGAAAAGAAGTACACTGAACTCACTGGGGGGCAAAACTTCCCAGTGAACCCCGTCAGCATGAAAGAGGTACTACGGCTGTTGCCAAGGGTGTGCTCTGCACACATCAAAACTAATGTTCTGAGGATGTCATTGGGCACATGGGTCTATGTGAGTGCATGTGTGGATGTCCATTGTGCTGTCGGCACGTAACTGTGTTTATTTTTGTGTGAGCATACATGTTTGCGTGTCTGAAGGAAATTCAGTTGGAGACAGAAGGGTTTCCATTTTAATTTTGCTACCACCCATGCCCTTGCAGCACTTCCGATCCCTGGAGGAAAGGAAGAGGTCAGGGAAGGAGGATGGGTCCCAGCTGAGCGATACGCTCCCTCGCAAGAAGATCCAATCTCCTACCTCGCCCCATTTCAGCAATGCCACTCTTGGTCACGGCATCATACCCAAAGTAAGGGAGGGGTGAGAAGCAGCTGGCCTGGCTTCTGCTGAAGAAACCCCATGACAGAAGCACAAACATTCATTCAGTTCAATTTACAATATTTCACCTCAGTCAGCTGGACAAATACAAGTTTGAGGCCAATAAAGCCAGTTTTTAAAAAACATATATCTAAATGCTCCTTATTTAAATCTGTGCAATGAAATGAGTGGTTGCTTTTGGTACCAGTGATTTCTGACACGTTAAAAGCTGCAGGCAGTTTTTGTCAGTGCAAGTATACCGTATGTAAAATTTGGCTCATTTCATGATGCCACTCGGGCTCTATAGCTCAGGCTAGAGCAGTAGTTTATGTCTGCTTTTAATGAAGACTTGAGAGAGAAAAAAAATAAAAACTGTGAAAACAAAATTGACAGATGAGAGTAACAGACAGGTGACAAATTAAAGGAAAAAAGTTACATAAAATATGTGGAAAAAAATAACAAATGCAGATGCCTCTGTTCATTTTGCCAGCATGGTTTGGGTCCACTCGTCCCCTGAAAGGCAGAAGGGTCACTAAAAGTCAACTGAGACTTATTTTGTGTGATCACCTTTGTATTCTATGATGAGGCCTTCCTACCATAATGGGGGTGGTCTCTTCCAGGATGACAATGGCCCAAGCCCCGCAGGCGACCAGGAGTCACTGAATGGTTTTATTATTAGTGTGAAAATGATCCTAAGCATATGCTACTGCCTTTGAAGTCACCAGATATCAAACCAGATGAAAATGTGGGAGATTTTGGAAATGGATATGGACAAGACTCCCCGTCACAATCATCTCATCGCCGAATGACGGAATATCTCTTGGAGGAAAGGTTCTCCATACAAGTGCAAATTTTTATTCTTGAAGACTATATGCCTAGGCATTTAAAAGCTGATCTGGAAGCTTGTGGAGGCCCAACACTTTATTTAGACTGTTTATGTTGATTTTTCTATTAATTTGTCAATCGTCTGTATTTTTTCAACGAATTATAAGCATCTCTGTAAGACAAATTGAATTTTATTTCCCAATAGTGCACTGTGATTTTTGTTTGACTCAAATTTGGTAAAAGGAGGGACTGAATGGAAAATGCTCATAAAAACTGAAAGCAGTGATTTCTAAATTTACTTTCACTCGTATTTCATTGTAGATTGAATGAGGACAAAAGATTTATGCCCGAATTCATGAAGGGTGATGATCACCTGATTATTTTAGTCACGTACAACTACTGTACGGTGGCTAAAACAGAGAAGTACGCGTGTGGATAAACTCCTGTGACTAGCGCAATTCAGGTAGAACATAATCGGGTGTTTACCCATCCGTGTAAGTCCCCACTTAGCCGATGTGTAGTGGTGTCATGTGACACTCTGCATGGTATGAAGTGGTTTTTCCTGGCACATATTGCCTCAGTAACACGACGAACTACTCTATAGCAGGTAGCCTGTGATACACCGCACGTGTTACCAACAACCATTTGGAATGCACCACATGCATAAAAGCGCAGGGCAATATAGAGTTGGTGTACTGGAAGAAGGGCATGGTTTCGTCTTGTGGGATGGTCAATGTCTGCTTCGATTAGGCCTAGAATATAACGGTATGATTCTTTGGAAATTCTGTATCGCTTGACAAATTTCGTGTCGCTATACTCTTCTAAAGGATTCGTCCTGTCTTTGAAAACCCTCAATTCGGCACCTTGCCTTTGGTCAGCCATCTCTTCCTGTGCTATTTCAATTATGCGCAAGAGATCCATGGTCATACGTCCAGCCACACAAGCAAGCCAACAGAGAATTGGTAGCTTGTACACAAGATAAACAAGCCCCTTGGGAGGATTAGAATTTCTTTTGTTACTTAGACAGGTGTGGCTAACCATGTACGTTGGATAAACAGCAGCTGATCTGATCTCTCTTTATGAATTCGGGCCTAAATTTGTCCGCTCGATCATCACCTGTTTATACACTGTTTAGCCAAGTTAACCATAATCAAGGGAAAAATGCCCTTTATGAATTCGGGGGTTAATGTTTTGATTGGTCAATTAGATTTTATTTGTAAATATAAATCAATTAAATGTCATTCACGCCTGCAACACAATCCAAAAAATCAGGAAAAAGGCAATTTATGACTGGTAATGAGGCAAAGAAATTTGAGTGCTTATCTGATTTGAAACAACTCATGTCAGTACAGGTGATTGAAGTCATGATTTAGCACAAAAACAGCATCTAAGAGAGGCCTAGTCCTTCAGGAACTAAGATGGACAGAAGATTGCGAATTTGCTGTCAAATGTGTGAGAAAATCATTGAAAGATATAAAAACATTAGTCCTCAAAGAAAAATGTAAATAGATATGGATATTTCACCATTCACGCTTCATAACGTAATTAAGAGATTCAAGGAATTTGAAGGAATTTCTGTGCATAACGGGCAAGGGCACAGGCTTAAGATGAATATGACAGATTTTCAATCATTCAGACGGCGATGCATCAGGAAATGTCATTTATCTAAAAGTGATGTAGCCACATGGGCTTGGTATTACTTCAACAAGCCATTGTCACATAGTTCAAAACAGTTTCATCCACAAACATCAGTTAAAACTTCACTATACAAGAAGGACACTTTATGTCAATTGTGTCCAGAAGCACTGTCAGTTTCTTTGGGCTTGGAGGTCTCCCATTGCACAGTGGAAACGTGTACTGTGGTCAGACAAAGCAATATTTTATGTCTTTTTGGAAGAAATGGACATTATTAGTATTACTTTTTTGAAGTATGTAGCAACAAAAATTGATTTTTGTTTGGTGAAACATCAAATAATGTGCTGTTGTATTATTATCAACATAATACAGGTCAAAGATAAATTACAAATCATTGTCCTCAGTTTTAATTTTAATTTTACGTTCAGTCCCATCTTCTTGCACAATCTCCCGCAGTTGTTGTTCAAGTTCTGTTGATTAGCAGCCATTTTCAGTCAGGTGTCTGCTGTCGGTCTGGATCAGCCCCCCTCCTAGCTGGAACAAAAGGCAGCCTAACCCCCAGCTTGTATACAACCTGAAATCGTTAGAAAAGCTGCAGGGCATTAAGTATACTGTTTGTACTGGGTGGCACGCTAGACTTAGTTTTGGAATTTTACCATAGAATTGCATGCATAATCTTGAGAATGAGAATATAGTGGCAGACCGTTATTTGATCACTGAAGTAATATCGCTTTCAATGACTTCTTGAAGAAGTAGGCTTGCCATGTCGTTTAAGTATGGGAGCATCACATGCTAGAATCCTCTCTGCTTGTGCCTGTCTATTTCTGCAGTCATCTATGTGCTATTTGTCTTTTTTTGTGTGTGTTATGGCAATACACAGGAAGTCTGTCTGCTTATCTTTCAAACAAATCTACATTTGAAACAGTGTAGTGATTGTTTGCTTGTCAGTGTGGTGTTTATATGTCAGTGTGTCATGTGGTTTGTTCTGTTTGTCACACAGGTCCACATGCCCCTGTCTCAGAGCTCCAGCTGTGGGAGTGTTCTGAACCGCGCTCTCATGATATCTCCCAAGGATCTAGACCATCGACACCTGCACAAGGGTGAGCCACCACAGTGACTGCTCAATAATGCTATCCTTCTGAGTTTCCCCGGTCTCTTTAAACTGAGTGGCAGTTTAACAGCACATTAGTTCATTAACAGTGCATTTTCGTTCTAAACTCTCACAGTTTACATGGTACCAAAGCAGTCAGTGTTAAAATTATTATGTATTGGGACAATCAATTTGACTTGTGGGCCATTAGATGTGGTCTTGGTCCTTTGATTCTCAAGTCACGCAAAAAGAAAATATGCCTGACCCAGCCTTAAGCCTTGTGAGGATTTTTTGTCTTATCTGAATTACGTGCCCGACTGACTCGGACCAATGTGTTTTTCCCTCAGACCAGCTGTCTTTTCCGCAGTTGTGTAATTTGACTGTTACTCATACATTGCTGTGAAAAAGTATTTGACCCTTTCCCAATGTCTGCTTTTTTGGCTTATTTGTCATATTTAAATGTTTCATCCAACTAATTTTAACCCTTAAAGTGCTTAATTTTTTCTTCATTTTTACTCAACTCTTTCTCTTCTAAAATTAGTTGTTCATTATTTAGCTGACAAATGACGTTCTGAAGGACTCACAGGTACCCGTGAACCCTTCTGAAGGTCATTGCTAACTAATTTGCCAACTGAAAATTGACAAAATTGTTGACCTTTTTAAGACTGAAATCTGAAATTTTGCTTCAAATTTTGCTGAAATTTTACCTATTTTGTGCTTTGCGTGACTATAGCGGTGATTAGCACTGCAAGGGTTAAGACAGAGATAATAAGTAAACACAAAATGTATTTTTTGAATGATTATTTCATTTATTGAAGATAAAGAGTTATTTGACACCTATATCACCCAAATGTAAAAATAATTGCCCCCCTTAACCAAATAATTAGTTGTGCCTGGTGGCAACAACTGCAATCAAACATTGGAGGTAACTGGCAATTAATTTTTTGCATTGATATAGAGGAATTTTGGCCCAATCTTCTTCTTCACTCAACACTCAAGAATGGTTCTCACTGTGGTTCGCTGGGGTCCCACTGCCTTAGAAATGGTGTTGTAACTCCACACTGATAGACGTCGACAACTTTGTTTCTCATCTGTTCTTGAATTTCTTCAAATTGTGGCATCATAGACTGCTTTTTGCCTACCTCACCTTACAAGACAGATTTTATTAAAGTGTTGTGTAGATACAATATGGCTGGCAGCAATAATGCTGAGGTGTGTCTAGTGAAATTGATCCCAGTTATCATTACTTTTGCTTTATTGGTTGATTTAGGAACTACAGGACAATTACTTTTTCACATAGGTCCAGAGAGGTGTGGATCGCTTTTTTCCTTCAATAAATGAAATCCTCATCAAAAAACTGCACTTTGTTTTGTCTCGGGTTATCTTTGTCTAATATTAGAATTAGGTTGATGATCTGAAACATTTAAGCGTGAAAAATATGCAAAAATAGAAGAAATTGGGATGGGGACAAATATTTTTCACAGCACTGTACTGAACAAAGTTATTTATTGGTTATTTGTTGCTCATAAGTCAAAGTACTTTTCCCGTAGAGTTTTAATTGATTTTAAACCTGATGGATTTCAATTGGCTGGTCCATAAATATTTAGTTTGTGACCCTATTTTCGTACGCACACCAATAAAATGGACTTGAAATTAATCAATCAAAATTCGTTGAAGGGCAGACTTTCAGCTTTATTGTAACGATTTTCTCAAAATTATTGTTTGAACTTTGTAGGAATTGCAACCATTTTTATGTATAGCCCCCAGAATTTTAGGTTCTCTAACTTTTTAATACTTGTTTGCAAATTATTTGCGGTCAAGGAGTGCCCTAAAGTCCGGGATCCATGGACATTATTTGATACTTGGTTTTCTCCCTTGGAGTTGCTGCATTCTCTGTTGTTGTCTCCAGTTTCTGCTCGCTCCTGTGCAGTTTTGTCCTCAGTTTTGCCTTCAGGAAGTGGAATACAAGCTCGGTTGTATTCAGGTCAGATGATTGATTTGACCATTGTAGAGCATTCTACTAATTACCTTGTTGAAGTTGCCTCTTGATTGTTAATATTGACATTCCTCCTGGAGAGTGGTCTTGATATCTGGCCAGTTGTTTTGAAGGGGATTTTCTTCAGCGGTCAACCACCACAGTGGTTATTCATGGTATTCTGGGCCTTTTGGTGTGCCTGAGCTTACCACTGAGTTCTTTCATTTGAAAAATGTGCCGAATGGTTGAATTGGCTGCAACCATAGTGCGAATTGGGGGATGGTTGGGATTGTCTGGCAAATGAGGCAAGAACAACAGGTTGGATGGGAGTGGGGGCAGGGAATGAAACTGTTGGTCGCACAATGCTGGATCAATGAATTGCTCTCCAGCTATGTGCCTTTTATTACAAATAAAATGTAAATACGAATAGCATTAGCTTTGTTTCCTTCAACGTGTGCAATGCCAAGTTGCTAGCTATGGAAGGACTGAATAAATTATTTACCTTATTTCTGTGTGCAGCAACGCTATCTTGGAATTCCCTTGCAAAAATAAATGCTAGCTTGCTGGAAATCCAGCATCCTTGGTTTGGCTAGATAATATTGCTGACATTAGTGATAATGAATAAGAGCCTCAAATGATGCACTTTACTCGAATCAGCTACGACATTCAAACCACTGACAGGTGATGTGAATAACATTGTTTATCTTATTACGATGGCATCTGTCAAGGCGCGGGATATCTAAGGCATAAGTGAACAAGTCAAGACCAAATTGTGATGGCTAGACGACTCGGTTTGAGCACCTCCAAAATGGCATGTCTTATGGGCTGTTCCTGGTATGCAGTGGTTATTGTCCCCTGCCTCCACGGTAGCGAGCCGAGCGGGGGACCTAGTATTCAGCTCCATCCGTCCGTCACGTCCAGTTTGTTGTGAATGCAATATCTCAAGAAAGGTTTGACCGATTTCATTCATCTTTGGCTTCAATGTGTATTAGTGCGATACGCCGACCCCAGTCGATTTCTATGACCTGGCGGGTGACATGGCCACGTTTAGTGGCAACACTTGTTTCTAACTAAAAGTGGTCCAAGGAAGGAAGTCCAGTGGAAAATGGCCTGGTGTGACGAGTCGCGTTTTCTAATATAACTTGTGGACAACTGAGTGTGTGTGTGTTGTTTACCTTGGGAAGAGATGGCACCCGGATGTACCACGTGAAGAATATAAGCCGGCAGACGCAGTGTGATGTTCTGGGCAACGTTCTGCCAGGAAACTTCAGCCCCTGCCATTCATGTAGATGCTAACTTCAAACGCAACACGTACTTAAACATTGTCGTAGATCAAGTACGCGTCTTCATTGGAACAGGATTCCCTGATTGCAGAGGTCACTATAGGATAATGCGCCCTGACTCTCTGCAAAAATTGTTCAGGAATGGTTTGAGGAGTGTGACAAAGAGTTCAAGCTGTTGACTTGGCCTCCAATTTCCCCATATCTCAATCAGGCTGAGCATCTGTGGTATGTGCTGGAAGACAGGTCCACTCCATGGACGCCCCACCTGGCAACTTACTGGACTCAATTGACTTGCTGCTAATATCTTGGTGCTTGACTCCATAGAGCACTTTCAGAGGTCTTGCGGAGGTCATGTCTGGATGGGTCATATGGCTTTTGGCAGCATAAGGAGAACATGCACAATATTAGGTCTGTGGTTTTAATGTTGTGGCTGATTGGTGCTGATGTATGTGGTGCACTTACAATACTGGTACTAAAGCACTATGTACTTGAACTTTTAGTGCATAAGTGAGACAGAGTCAGAGAGACTTGGGCCCAGTTGTTGCCGAGGTATGTTTGACATCTTTATCAAGCTTATTATTTTAATAGTGTTTTGTTTGGCTGGTGATATAGCAAGCTTATCCTACGCTTACATTGATTGCTAAATTGGACACCCCTTGGCATTCATTTATGAATGCAGCCTGATTGCTGAGCAAATGGAGTTTAACCTGGTTCAGCAGTTGAATAGTTTGTGTGTGGGAGGCCAAGTTATTGTTTCAGTTGAAATGGCCAATGACTACTTCATTGTTTACTCAGATTAGCTATCAGACAATATGAGCAAGAGGAATGTAGTCAATATCTGGCTTTTGCTAAAAAAAGAGTAGGCTAAATCTAATGAGAAGTAGGACTATGAGTTGATTTACAGCGAGCACCATAATTCATTGGAGAGTGAAACTTTTTTATTTTGGTTCTGTAGTCTAGCACTTCCAATTTGAAATGATCCAGTGACAAAAAGGTTGAAGTGCAGACTGTCAGCGGAAGTTGCAAGCATTTTCATCCATACCAGATGAATCATTTAGAAATGACAGCACCTTTTGCGCAAATTCCCTCATATCTTTGAGCACATAAAAATATTGGACAGTCAAACATAATGTAGAGTAAGGAAATTATTTTTGATGTTAGGTTGCATATCCTTTGCGTATAATGACTGCTTGAAGTCTGTGGTGCACGGACATCACCAGAAATGATAGTTCTCACCAGACGTTTTAATGTGTTCATAATGTATGTCATGCAATGTGGGCATAGTACTCAACAGAATAGCATGGGTGATGAAGAGATAAACATTTATGCGCTATTGCTGTATAAAACAAGGAGGTCAGGCTGATGGTGACACTGAGCAGCCAGGGTCTAGTAGCTTGGGGAGAAGTGAGGAAGAAGATTGCACTTGACGATGTGGCCTATGCCAGCCTAACATAGTTTGGCTAATGATACTTTTAAAAACTGTGGAGGTGCACAACAATTGTAGCCTGCTATTCCCAACTGAAACACTGGCCCTTTGAATATTGTCATTTCCTGTTGTGCAATGTGTCGTCAAATTTGTTGCGTTTTTTTTACTCCTGGTCTAATGGATGAGATATATGATTAATGTATAATTTAAGAATTGCGAGACAACTGTTCACTGAAGCATGTGCTTGTACACTACTGTCTAGATTCTCTGTATGCCATGGAGAAAAAGTGACCTCAACCAATTTTCATTGTATAGTTTGCACTGTGGCCTCACCTGCTGCTATTTGCTATTTCTTTGATGGTTTTGTTTAGATTTTGGAGTCCAAATGGTGGCTTTTTGCCTTGCAATGACAGCTGGTCTGATGTTGGGAGATGGGCTAGATGGGCTAGCATGAATTTACTCAGGTGTTGGCTTCATCAGGGGAGTACCTTTTATTTTCTATTCGGCCTGCTGGACTGATTGACAAAGTGATGAATTTTTTGACTAATATTGATGCAGCAGTTTTGAGCCAGGGAGGGGTCAGTACAGGTCTTAGTTTTTGCTGTCCTTTGAGAGTCGCTTTGTGAAACATTGCACAGTGGTAGGTTATAGCGAACTGTGAGTGAAGAGTGTTATTACATCCATACAAGCATGCTTGTAAAATGTAAACAGATCCTATTTCCATAGTAAATCATCAAACATCTGCTTAAGTCAACTGTTATTAAGTTACAAAAAGGACCCGCATGAATTTGTGATGACAAGCAGCCATTCAGTCCATCAAAAAGCTTACAATTTTGCTTGACGTGTTGATTTGGTGGCGTCGTTTGTTCAGCACGAAGCCATAGGGTTTGATGTCAAGACCTTTTGGAATAACTTTCGCTGAAAGACCTTTCAAACAAAGGCCAGTTTTTTCATTTATTATTTTTGAAGAAATTTGTCCATTAATTGCACGCTTGTGTGTATGTTTGGGTGGGCGTGCGCGAGTGTGCATATGTGCTTGTGTGCATCGCATGCCTGTTTAAATATTTGAGCATGAACAAATTTCAGTTTGCGTGTGTATGTGTGTTTGTGTGTCTGTGTGTGTATGTGTGTTTTTTTTTTTTGTCATCTGAGTCACTCAACTGAATCAGACAACCTTTGATCCTGGCTCGGATGACTGAGGGGAAGTGCGATCAAAGATTCTGTCATTTACCCCTGTAGCTAAAGGAGTGGTGCTTTGAACACACGATATTGGCTGTATTGGTATAATTACTACTCAACTGAATAAGGCTTGACGCCTGAGACTTCTTCTATATCTTCTGAAAACCCTGCATAGATGATCTGGTACTGAGCACCACATTTATCCCCTGTGGAGTGAATAGAATTTAAGCTCTTCTGTGATTAGGCTGGTCTGTCAATGAGCTTGTCTTGCAGAGGGCAGATTATGGTCTCCCCAGAGACTGTAGGAGTTCAGCATTCCTCTCTAATTGTGCGGAGGAGAAGGGCTAGTCGTATTCCTCTAACCGTTGATAGTTCGGCAGGCATGCGTATTCGCATAATTTCTGTCTTTAACACAATATGTGAGTGGACAACAAAGGCATTGGCTTTTTGGACAGAAAATAAGTGAAGTTTTGCTGTGAAAATTTTGTTCTTGATGTGTTCATTCTGTCGCTATGAGATTATATGTGATGCTGTAGTAGTTTGTGTCTGCAGGAATATCAAGAGGGGATCATCAGAGGGTTGGGCTCTCTCTGGCCAACGTAGTCTGATAGTATCGGAGTTCCTGTCTGAGGCCGGGTTTGGCAGCTCAGAAGAGTGAGATGGAGTGCCTGAAGTACTCTTGCCCATTCTGGCACACTGAACCACACTAGGAATAACACTCCCATTCTGGATTATTCTGCCCAACTACATTCTGATTAGGGATAGTGTTCTTATTTTGGGACGCTCTGAAGAGTGATGAGGTTCTAAACTTTAGCTGGTGGTTGGAACTATTTCTTGCGTCACTGTACATCAGTGAAAGGAGTTTGGACTGGAACGAACCGGACCTGATCTCTCAGATTTATTATATGTGGTAGGAGGTGCAAAATGGATGCTGTGAAGCTGATCACATTGCTGTACTGAGAGGTAAAAGTTATGCATTGGCTCTGTCAGTTGATGGAGATCTCTTATAGAAAGTCTGACATCCAACCAAGGATCTTCCGCATGCACTCTGCATTATCCTGGTCTCTTCCTGAATTTTTTTCTCACTTATTCTTGTTATCTTGCCTATCTTGCCTTCCCTTTTCCTTGCCCTACAGGCTACACTCCGCTATACCTGAGCGAGGAGATCAGGCAGAGGCAGAGACTGAGCGAGCTAAGCAGCAGGACTGTTTCTGAATCCAATGTCTATCTAGATTCGCTGCACTGCCGAGACAACGGCCATGCCTTCGACACGCTGAGCGTGGACAGCTCAGACAGCATGGAGACCAGTATCTCTGCCTGCTCTCCTGACAATGTGTCCAGGTGAGTACTGGGCCTCATCTTTGTATTTCAGAAATACTGCAAACCAATGCTTTGTAATTAAAAATAATGAAAATACAGATCGTTTCCTTCACTCGTACGGGTTATAAATAGGCTGATAAGCTTTTTTGTATCACTGAGGCTTACGCTGATGTTCTCTGTCCTCTGAATGTCACTCTGGACAAGGGTACCTGGCCCTGCCAATTACTACAATTTTATGAATATTGTTTGTTGTGAAGTGTCTTTTGTGATATTTTATGCAAAAATATTGTGTATAGTTTCTAAGGACGAGTGCCCAGAACACGTGTGGCCAGCTGTAATTTAAAACAAGCAGTCCTAGGGGCTATTTTTGTTATGTCTCAAGACGAAGACCAGAATGGGTCATAAAATTAATTCATTAGAATCCATGGTGACACTGGACGTGTCACAAACCCTTTTCAGAAATGTGTTCCATGTGGTCCATTTGGTCTGCTTTATTTCCCCCATAATTATCCTTTTTTGGAAAAAAATGGCCTGGATTCTTATGGGATAAATTGATTGAATTAAATAAATTGGATCTATGCTCTGAGATTTTCATATAAAGAAGTCTAAGAGCTCAGGTTGCCTTTTTATACAAATTGTAGTTTCATATCCCTCTTTCATCCTCCTCTCTGCGTTGTAGTGGGGTGAATACAACATTTGAGGTGTGAGAGGTCTTGTCCCTTTCATCTCTGCTATGGCTTTAAACTTTCTGTAGTTATCGGGGATGTGTAACTGTAGTTGTCTTTAAGTGTGTGCTCGTCTGTCCTCTAGTGACAGAGGAATGGTGACTCACTAAATTCATTGAGTAGTGAGTGCTCTCATGGGTGTGGAAATCTTTCCTGTTTTTACTAAGTATATTGCACTGAGAACCATAACTCCAACTGTGGTAATGTTATTCCAGTGTGAGATAGGTGTAACCATCTGTGCTTATTTTGCTGAATTGAATTCAAGCATTTGGTGTTCTGTGCATATTTGTGGTAATTCTGTTATTGGCCAAAGATTACTCGCTGTCTCAGGAGAAGATGTCCCTTTGAATGAGTTGTGTTTGTTTGTAGTGTGGTAGATCTGTTCTGGATCTCACAGCAGGGTGCTGTGACTCAGTGGGGGGCTGAGCTCTGACGATTGTCAGGGGAGGGAAAGGTGACACCAGTGACCTGCAGACAAGACGTTTCCTGTTGCCCATTTGCTGAGGGGGGAGGGGTTAACGTATTTTTCAGGGAATTGGTCGGCCCTCTTGTAATATAGATGGCAAAGTGGGGCAGAAGTCCATTTCAAAACTTTAGTCATTCTATCACTTCTGCATAATATTAGGATAGGCATAAGAATGGTTTAATTCAACATCATTTCTTATGCCTTTTCTAACATTTTGCAGACTGTGCAGACAGACACATTCTGGAGTGTTAGTTAAGTACCGTATGTTAAAGCCTGGAGCCAGCTTTCAGAATTAAGACGGGGAAGGTGAGGGAGAGATCTTTTACACAAAAATTTTTTTCCTTGAAAAAAGGCAGGACCTATTAGGCCCACTGTGAGGCCATAAATGGTTTTGTAAGGTGGAGATGGCAGCACTCTGAAGACAATAGGCTGCCATCTACTGCCTTCCCACCAGGTTTTCTGCCAAATAAAACTAAAACTATGAATTTGGTATTTGGTTTGCTACTTATCGCACTTACAGGATTATGCAGCAAAATTTTTGCATCTGCTGTATCAGTGTATTTGCTGGAAGGTAATGGCAGTGGGGTAGGTTTGAAGGTTGTAGGAAGAGATCAGGTTTATGGGAAAGAGAGGGAAAACGGCTGTGATTATCGGTTTGCTTCCATTTCTTGGGCGTCTCTAAATTGTGAGTTTTATGCACTTTGTGTGTCTCTCTCTCTCTTGCCCACACAATAATTTTTACCTGAAACCAATCGCCCCTGAAAACATTGATTGTTCTAGCAGCCCATCTGCTGCATTTCAGATGCAGACCTGCACATGCATACACACTCACAAACTACCCTAACATTGTATCATACCTCACGCAGATTTTAGATTCATGAGAAAGGCCCAGTTCTTTCCGCAGAGAGGGGACTGAAGACTGTAAACAGACAGTGGGGGAGGGGTAATTAGAAGCATCCTGTTTAGATGTAGGGAGGTGGGCTAAAAAAGGCTTTATGTTTTCTTTGAAGTTTTGAAAAAAAATTGTGAATCTGTTCTTGGCTCTTGTGCTTGGACTCTGTGGGTTATTGCTCTCAGGCAGGAGTCTCATTGTTATTTGGCGGCCTGTCTTGTGCAGAGCTCCTCTATGCTCACAGTATTATGGTTTTTGGTTTTGGATAAATGTGCGGAGTTGGCAAGATGAGTGTGGTCAAGCTAAAGGAGCTTGCCTGTGTGATGCACACACTCTGTAGGGTTATGAAAACCTCCGGTACTTTAACAAATGATGCATTTTTCCTGCCCCTCTATGTCCAATCAGTGCCAGCATGTCTAACATGGTCAAGATGGAGGAGATGGAGAGACTGCTGAGGGAAGCCCAGGCTGAGAAGAACAGGATCCTTGAGCACCGGGTACCAAACGAGACTAGCAGTTATATCAGAAGCATGCTTACATAAGGCTTGCATAAGTATAAACCAGGAATCAACTTCACTTCTCAGCAATATGGATTTGGAATTTCCTCTTTAAAGGAAGCCTGATACTTGTACATGATTTTGTGGTGTGTGGCGCCCCCTGCAGGAGCGTGAGATGGAAGTGCGGCGACAGGCACTGGAGGAGGAGCGGAGGCGCAGGGAGGAGTTGGAGAAACGCCTGCTGGAGGAGACCAGCAGGCGGCAGAAACTCATTGAGCGAGAAGTTAAGCTCCGTGAGAAACAGAGAGCTCAGGCAAGAGGACTCCCATTCACAAAGAGGAAAATAAGGAAGGCACTTGGAATAAAGTTATATCTGATTATTATGCATTGATTCACTTTCTACAATAACCTTTTTCCTGCTGGAAGAAAATAAATTGCAGTTTTAATTATAAATTCTTGGTAAATGCCATGGGAACATAATGACATAAAGCAGCCAATGATATGGGAACATGGTAGAATAAATCAGGTTCACTGTACACTCTGTATCTTTGCTTAATTAAGTTCACTCAAAAATGTCAAATATCTGCTTGTAACCACATAGTTTTTGCTGCAAAAATTACACTAAATGTAAATGTCTCAAATGTTGTGAAACTTAAAAAAAGTCTTTTCATCTCAAATTCCACAAATATGAACATATTTAAAATTAGCGGAACATTCTCTTATTTAAATATTTCAAAGCTGATTAAGCAGTTGTCATAAAATGCCTGCTAGCCATGGCCATCCGTAGCATGGTCTGGACTTTGTGCAAGCCCTTGGGCCAATTGGTGGACCAGAACAGTATCTTAACTGGGTGAGCCTTATATAGAAAGCTGAGAGGTACAGAAATGGGCAAAACCGGGGGCATAGAAATATAACCATATTTGTATGTGTGGTGCAGTGAGCTGTGTTGTGCTTTGTTTGTTCCTGCTTGTCTGAGTTTGGATCCACACTCTGAAATCCTAGACCCGGCCGCTGACCCGATACCTCCCAGTGCGGAAGGACGACTTTGACCTTCGTGGGCATATTGAGTCTGCTGGACACAATACGGAAACTTGTTATCATGTGTCATTGACTGAGAAGACATGCCGTGGTTTCTTGGTGAAGATGGGTGGTAAAATCAAGACCTGGAAGAAGCGTTGGTTTGTCTTTGATCGCAACCGCCGGACCCTTTCTTATTATGCCGGTAAGAAGACGTGCCCTGGTCTGCTCTCTCATACTCACATAAGGCAACTACTGCTGTTCCACCTATTGATCTCTTGGACCAAAAATCGGAAGTAGCTGGTGGGGGGAGAAACCAGATATCAAGAGCTCAGAATAATCCAACCTGCCACCAAGTTTCAGAATCTCAATGTTTGAGAAGGACAGTTGAAATCCGTCTGCTTTAATATGTTGAATAGAGCATTAAGACTAGATGAATTTTAGAATGTTGTTTTACAAGGCTGTGAGATGCTGGATGAGTGAGCTGAGATCTGCTCAGGATGTTTAGTTACAATTTGAATGGGTTGCTATGTTTTAACTACAGATAAACATGAGGCAAAGATGAAAGGAGTCATCTACTTTCAAGCCATTGAGGAGGTGTATTATGACCACTTAAAGAATGCTCACAAGGTAAGATGTGGATACGTACTCCTGTCCCATGCATTAGTCCATTAAGAAAGAGCAATATTAGAACCTGTGAATTGTATTACTGCCCACATATGCTGGAATTTTCAGCTGGATGTCAATTCAGATTTAGTGAATTTTAAATGATTGTGTTTAATGTGCACAATTCAATTTTTTGCTTACATTCCAGGTTAACAATGACGTGCATGTGAATTAAAATACTGCATTTAAGCATAAAGCCAGTAATGTTCCATGTTGTGACTGTATAACTTGGTAAGGCTAGCTGTGCTCAAATACATACTCCCCTTCTCCCTGCACAATATGGATTTCCCCTTATATTTGCAAGTACAATACATGTGTTATTTTAAGCATTGTGGACACACATAATGGCTTCATACATATGAATTTAGGATGAGAGAGAAGCATTTGTTGATTATACATTGACTGGTCTAATGAAGATTGTGTATCTTCACATTGTATTCAAAATGCCTCAATGTTTGGTCTGCTAACAAAAGACATTTAAACAGAAACATGGGCATTGATTCACTCTGTGAGGCAGTGTTTCTAACTTGGTCTCTCAACCTGTATTGTATATCTGATACACATTTGAGTTTATATATTTTTTGAAATAATTTGCAATTATCTTTAAGGCATCTCTTAAAATTAGAAGTTAAAATTTAGTGTGCACATATATTGAGTAGAGTTAGCACTGAGCTGTACATGTATGCGCTAATCTTTGTATTGCTGGAAAAAAAAATTTATTTAACCCCTTTTCGCAGATATAGACGAAGGCGTCTGTATATTCCGAAATTTAATTCGTAAACAATTCTGAATTTGAATTTCCAAATGTCTAGCTTCACTGGAAGAATTTTCCAGAGTCTCTGTGACACAAATACTTTGTTAGAAAGCTTAAATAGGAAAAAAAAGGAAAGATTGACATAATTTTGTATTCTGTGCAAAAGGGTTAAAGGAGATATTAACTTTTTTAGCCCATGTCACAGTTAATACTCAAAGGGCCTTAGAAATCGAAGGACAAAGACCTGGAAATATTATTTCCGCTGCTGCATTTATTGTGAAGCCTCTGCTGATCATTGTGGATTGACAGTGTGCTTTAACTCTCACCAGAGCCCAAATCCATCGTTGACATTCAGTGTGAAGACACATGACCGTGTGTATTACATGGTGGCCCCATCTCCTGAAGCCATGCGCATCTGGATGGACGTGATTGTGACGGGGGCCGAGGGGTATACCCATTTTATGGTGTAAACATTCTGCACACTCGAGAGAGGAATTTTCACTTTATCCGAGAAGTAATGGATGATCACCTCAATGCTGGGCTATCTGAACTATTTTTGGTACGTGTAGTTTCTTTTTTGATGAACTCTTTTTTTTTTTTTTTTAAGTGTGACATTTATTCTGGTGCCTTATCTTCTTTATAATGATACACTTTTATGAGGATCGTTGCCAAAGTGGATGGAATGTTCTGGAACTTTCAGATCATTTTCACCGAAGAACAAAGATGCGCCTGAGTCATGTTGTCATGCAGTCTACCGTCAGTGAATAGGAATAGCGCCAGCAATAAACTACAATGCCGTTGGTTTTAGATACGCATTGTTACATATCCTGCATGAGTTGAATCACACGTTTTTTATACCCACTGTGATGATCATTATTACTGTGTTAGGAGAGACGTGAGTGTCACTGCTGTGTGATGAACAGGGCACCAGTCTGAGGCCATTATGACTCATTTCATGTTCAAAATGAAGTGAGGAGTGAGTCATCATCGCTGTCAAAGATAACATTCAGCAAAAAGTGCTCTTACCTTCCTGTCACCTCTGTGTTGTCTGTGGGTTGTTTATTTGTGTGGGAGGAGCGGTTTGGTAGTTTTCCATTCTGCAAGGGTTTGAGAGCGTAATGCAATAATATTTGTTACAAGCACAGAAAGAGGAATTTTGGGTTTTGCACAGAAAAAGATGTCCCCTCTACCCAGCTTGAAAAATCCCAGTGTCATTGATTTGGGTTTGAATGTCCTTGTCTGTTACTTGTTACTGAATATATTGCACCATTTACCTTGCTGAATTGAGTAGTGTGGACAAATGTTTTGGTAACAGTTTTTATTTTCATTTATGAATATCTGTGTCATACATATCTATGATGTACTCCACAATATTTCTTGACAATAGGATCTTTAGTTATCCTTATACTATTATGAATTTTAATCATAACTGAGTTCTCTAAGAGCTGATGGCTGGATCAGTGAACTTCCTGTCAAGAGGGGGAGTGAGTGTGTGTGTGTGTGTGTGCGCGCACACGTGGCGGTATGAGCATAAGACAGTGAGAGAGAGGTGTATATGAGTCCATCCATTTATACACAGGAATTGTCTCCTGTGCTTTTACCAAATCTTAGCATTCAGAGTATTTTTATGTACCAACAATATTAATGTGTATACCTTAATGTTAATGATATACTTTTTTACCACATAATGTTCGGAAGTGTTTGTAAATGTCAGTTTTATTGTCCCCGGGGACATAGTATTCAGCTGTGTCAGTACGTCTGTACATCCTGCTCTGTTGTTAACGCAAGAACTGGTTGATGGAACTTCCTCAAATTTGGTAGCAAGGTGTGCTATGGGAATGTGCAGACACCAGTTGATTTTTGTGACCTTGACCTAAGTTTTAAGGTCGCTGCAGGCAATTGACCCCTTCAAACCAGACTTATGGTGCAATGTCTCAAGAAAATTTCAATGCATTCCATTCATTTTTCTTACATGGTTTATGTTGATGATATGTGGATGCCAATAAATTCATAACTCATGGTGACCGTGACTTCATCGTCAAGATCAGTATGAGCTAAATGATCATTTTTAATTTTATTGTTAACCACATATCTCAAGAACAGTGTCACGGATTTCATTCATATTTGGCACCAAGGTCTGTATTGGGGATGTGCAGCCCCCTTTTCAGCCCAGAGACATAAGGCTTTTGCTGTGATATCTCGGGAACCATTGATGGATTCCTTGCATTTATTGTAATGATTTTGCAACAAGACATCAATTTTGTCTTTGCGGCAGGGGACATAGTCATATTTGTGATAAATACGGGTTACATATTGACATAAATGTAAAATATCTTAATTTTCTTATGTGTAGCCTTTAATGTCTGATGCACAGACATTCCTCGCTGGCCTGCCAGAGGGATTTAACTCGAGAGGTGGAGGAGATGTTTGGTGAGGAAATCTCTGTCATTGGGTTCAATGGTACATCCAGCTTGTGTACAGTCTGACCAGCAGGAATCTGGGATCGGTGTCTCTTTGTGCCATATCAGTGCCATAAAAATAAAAGAGCTACTCCCTGTTTACCATCTCCAGTCTAGCCCCGGGAAAGAAACCTGATCCTGGATGACCTGATTTTTGCTTAGGTAATTGGACTTATTCACCTACGCTTGTTCACTTGTAGATTACACCACAGTAAAACAGGTTGTGTAAGCACACTCTTTGCCAATTAAGTCATGGTCTTGCCAATAATGTCAGATCACGTGAATGGATGAGTTGTTTATCATCATTTTTGAGCCGATGTTTAAGTGAAATCCAGTAAAGGCTCTGGTCCACCTCTTGTGCAGCTCATTGGAAAATCCTTGTCCATTGCCATATGATTTTACTTAGTCCTAACGTTCCTTGTTCTTAAATTGCCAATGGCCTCCACCAAAGCCTCCAGCTTGATGGTGGTGATGACGATGATGATGACAGGGATAAGCAGGCTGCATCAGGTATGCTCACATGCCTGAGCAGCAGTGTGCTGGAGACAGCTGATTTGGCACCTGCTCAATTTGTGAAGTTTCTGACTGCACATTGCCTTTGTCATCAGTCATTCAGATGTTATTTTATTATACAAAAGCTTTTTATAATGAAATAATTGCCTATTTTATTACTGTATTTATGCTCCATGTATTATGCATGTTTTTAATTACTATTTTTACTACAGATTGATACAGGAAATCATCACTCTGTACAATCAACTGTAATGGAGGAAATTCTACTCAGATAGACAAACTATGAAAATAATGCCTGTGTTCTCTGTGGTACTCTGTTGGTTTTGTATGGCTATAGTTGATTTTACTTGCACACTTACAATGCCAGAGGATGCTGTATGTCTCACAGTGGGTCAGTATGTTTCTTGTATTCAGTAAGCTCCTATAAAGATATTATGGTGTTGATATGTTTGTAATATGGTGTATTACATCAATAAATGAGGAATAATTTTGCAGTGTGACCCTCCTTTCTCTGCCATGGATGCATTTCCCTTATCTAGAGGTACTTTAACTATCAAACCTCATTCAAAGCTGTTCCTTAATCCTTGAAACCAATGATACTGCATTTGCAGCGAGTTTATCTTACTATAGAGTGGCAATGTTGCATACATATCATGTGTGATTTTTGAATCAATAGGTCGTTGTCCATCTGAGTTAAGACAGTGTTAACTCTGTTGTCCGTTGCATCTGTTGTCTGTTATCCATAAACATTGCGTGAAACCTCTGGCAGTCAAATATTCATCAAATTTCACAAAATATTGATAGCGCGTGAACTACTTTGGAATTTCATTTCAGCCCCGCAGCTCAAAAAGTCGGTGTGGCAGGGTGGTCATCTTGAAAAACTCAACGTTGTCAATTTTGGACCTTTCTAACATGGACAAAGAGCTCAAACATGGTATGTACAGTAAGTACAGTACAACATGTCTGAACAAAAAAAAAAGCCATTCATCCCTACTTGGCCCTACGTGAAAAAGTAATTACCCTCTTTGCTACATAATCAACCAATTAAACAAATTAAGTTGAGAAGTAAATTCAATTTCACAAGACAAACCCAGACATGACTATTGCCACCTGCTTTGAATCTAAAGATCACTGATAGAACCCGTCTGGCTTTTTGAATTCGGCAACAAGCTGGACATGATGCTGCAAACTAAAGAAATTCAAGAACAATGAGAAACAAAAGGGGCGTTCACTGACGTGAATTTTGTGAACTTTGGATAGCAATCCAAAAATCGATCTTTTTCGCGCCTATTCACACACAGGGAAAATTCTCACAACGGAAAGCAAAGCACTATCAACATCCAAACTGCGCATGCTTGAAACTTGACCTAAGATTGACCTTGACGTCTGTCTTCGCACGCGCCCAATGAGCGAGCTCACGGTTCTGAGTGCGCGTGTCCGGAGAGTTCCATGTTAGAGATCAAGGAGCATAAACAAACGCACACGCTGGTGTTTACACCACGACAGCACACCAGTCTTACAGTAACATATGTCTCTGGAAAAGAGATAAACTGCATCAATACTTGCATGACCGGGGCTTGCCTGTTACCGGCAAGGCAAAGGAGCTTAGAGCTCTTGCGTGTTCAATGTGGCACCGAAAATCACTCCAAAAGAGGCTCACAGTCACCTACCACGATGTCATCTAAGCATGACCATGTGCAAAAAAGTGCCACGTTCATGCAAAGATTTTGGCCTGTGCACATTGCGCTCGGACCTGACAAATTATGCTTCTCGTGGAGAGAAAACATTAGAGGAGCACTTCCAAACAAAGAAGCATGTGGACAAGGTTAAAATAAAATGGACAAATCATGTATCCTGGGAGGAAGTGTGGCCAGCGAAGAGCCTTCCGCGTATGGATTACACCCGAAATTGAAGAAACTGGGAGCCAAGAAGGTGCAGACGACAACACAACCCCCACTTGTATCAGTCAACGGCAGAGTATTTAATGCTCAAATATGTGTTTTCTAATCTTTAAATCAAATAATTGTTTGGATCAGTCTAAAGATATAAAGGATGTTACATGAAAGGATGTGTTATATGAAAGTTCTGAAACAAGTCAATTTTTTGTTTGCTGCAAGCTTTAGCGAGCATAACTGAATCGTGTAATTTAATAGAAAACAAATGTAAATCCCTTTGGGGCCTTAAAGGTAATTCCCATGATGTTAGCACTGAGCTGACTCCATCACTGCGATACCCCGTCAATCCCTGTGTCATGGACAATCGCGGTTGAACTAGCCATGGTTTTTATGGTCACAGTCAACTGAGTAGCTAGCTAGCTAACAAATTAATGTTACATAATGATTATCAAAAGGTACTATGTGCACGCTGGCTAGCTCAACTTAGTTAGGCGAGTGGTACTTAGCTGGCTTGCTACAGCGCTAAGCTATACCGACTTAACCAACATAACACTTGGTATTCAGTTTGGCTAGATGATTTTTTTTTCCCCGAGCTCTCAGCCAATGAAATTTTCGCAAAAGTGAAATTTGTAGGGTAATATCAAAAATAAGTCACGAGCTGGGCTATGGGAAAAGTACAGAGTCGTGATAAAATGCACTGGCCAACGTTTGGGTATCGCGTGCGTATGCGAAGCGAACAGCTGATTGAGTAAATGAACACCATACTGGATGTTGACACTCCGCCTTGAATCATGGGATTGAAAAAACCGAGTTTCGATTCTCAATTCTGTTGACACACACACACACAGACACAGCACGCGGCGATAATTCCTGAAAAAAGCAAGACTTACTGCGAATTTGATCACAATGCGAATCACGAAAATAAGTGAAATTTTTATGTCCACACACGCAAAAAAATCAAAATTTTGCATCGCGATCCAAAAATTGATTTTCAAATCTCACTTTTTTGTGTTAGTGTGAACGTCCTGAAAGTCATTTATATTATTCAGTCTGGAGATGGTTACAATGCTATTTCTAAGACTGTGGGATTCCAGTGAACCGCGGTGAGAGCCATTTTCTACAAATGGAGAAAACTTGGAACAGTGAAGAACCTTCCACCGAAATTCCTCCAAAAGTGCATCGACAACTCATTCAAGATGTCACTAAAGAACCAGAATAACATCTAAAGAACTACAGGCCTCAATTGACTCAGTAAAGGTCAATGTTCTCAATTCCACAATAAGAAAGAGACTGAAAAAAATGTCCATGGGAGAGCTGCTATGTGAAAACCACTGCTGACCAAAAATAAACCAAGGCTCCTCTGACATGCTGATAGTGTTGGCTCTAGGGGTGATTAGTTCAATTTCATGTTTTATGAGGCTTTGGTGAATGCTAACATTTCACTTAAAACACAGATTTTGCCCATTAATCAATTTTAATTTGCAGTTTTTTTAGGCTTGGGTGCAAGCCGTACTGGAAGTAATGGTCTTTAATTTTCATGCCAGATTTACAACACTGATTCCATGGCACATAATGGAAAATGCTAATAAAATCTAAAAGGGCTGATTTGAGAAGGCTATTTACCCTCTACTATATCAACAACACTAAAACAGCACATTTTGTGCTTTGAATTCAATTGTTTATTGATAACATACACTCATTATAGTACATACTTTTTGTATGTGTTTGTATATACTGTATATGTTTTCAGTATTCAGAAGTGCTGGGTGAATTGACTTTTCATATCAGTCCTTCTTAATTTTATTGGCATTCCATGATGTGCCAAATTTGTTGGAATTGGGATTGAAGTAAGGCACCCAATATGGTGGATAATGATTTGGGCAACTCCAGCCAGCTGGTTTCTTCTGAAATTTAGTAGTACACGGAATCTCCTTGACATTAGTTAAGTAAGATAGCCAGCATTCAGAGATAAAATTCAGCAAATTTATATTGTATTTTTAGATCAGGTGATTTTATTTAGTTTTCATCTCTTGCTTAACCAGTTATTTTGGTCTGATGTGGTAAACATGCCGAGCTTAAACCTCTTGTTTCTCTGTGCCTTTTATAAGGCATGCTCCATCTCCATTGGAGCGCATACACTTTCACTGGGCGAGGATGCTGTCTGTAGCACCAAGCACCAGAGGAAATGCTGGAGATGCTGCAATGACATCACCACACTCTGAGCTCTTCATGCATACAGCATGAGATCATCTCTCCCTCGCTCTCTCTCCTCTCCCTCTCTCTCTCTCCCTCTCTGTTCTCCCCTCTGTATTTCTCTCTCTGTCCCTCTCTCTGCCCCCTCTCTATTTTTCTCTCCCTCCATTTCCTGAGTTTCATTCAATTTTCATTCAGTATATGTTTTTTGAACAAAACCATGGGTTACCTTAATGATTAGAAAGGATAGTCCTAAAGATAATAAGGTGAACGTAATATCAAAATAGTTCATGGATGACAAACTAATTATGTTGTATTGAATTACAGTTCCACATGCAAACCTCAGGAGAATCCATGCCTTAGATCTGCGCAATATGCCTTTCATGTAAACATGTTATCCTGTGGCAAGTCACCACATCGTATTTCTGCTTCCACATTGCTTGAGATTTGGGTGAAACAGGTTTTTTTGATTTTGGCTCATCATGTTCATCTAGTGCAGTACATGGTCTGGCATTGCACACTCCAAAGGTCCTGACCTCAACTATGAGATCTGGCAAAAGATTTCAAGCAGTAATGCCTGCCCATGTAGGACAGTAACTAGCTATTGCAATTATTATTGCTCAGAATAGCTTTCAAGAGAAAAATGAATTTTAAGGCCATTTCCAGTCCTTCTGCCTGTACTGACAGAGCTCCAGATGTGACAGTTAAGTGATCGACAGTCCTTTTTGTTACAGAGGACCTTTCAGCTGTTAGGAGAGGCAAGGTAAGGAGAGTTGGAAACTCACATGATAAAGAACAGGAATAGAACAGAGATGGAGGAATAAAATGGATGCCTTCCTTCGGGCATCTCTGCACCCAGCTTCCTACGAGCCATGAAAAACACGTGACAGCGACACATGACCTGTGTGTTTTTTTTTGATTAACCATGGCAGCAGTGAGGGGATCGTGTTTGTCTCTGAAGATGTGTTTACGATGCTCTGGAAGACTGAGGTTGGATGCTACATAGCACACATAATCGTCCATGCACACACACCCCCTCACCTCTATTTTTTATGATTTGTCACATGCTACCCTGTTTGCTATACCCTGAGCTTCCTTGTTTATGGCTGAGTGTGCAGAGATGGGGAAGGATGATGGCTGGAACACTCCCAGTGTTCTGTGATTAAAGCTACAGAACGAGGCCATTGAAGAGGAACTAAGGCTGGACGCAATTATTATAGGCAGGTTGGCCTGGCTCCATCCGAGACCATACAGTACATCATACACTCCACTGAACACAACTACCCCACCCACAGTGCTGTGATCCATTCATCTGAATGTGTTCATCATATTATATGAATGCCTTTGTAAGTACATAGTCCAGTATAAACAATGTGATTCAATTTCCTTACACTAAGTATAGCAATATTAACAATGCCCATCAAGGATAATACGCTACCACTGCACACTATCTCTTATTGGTTTAACCCCATGCAGTCCATGCATACATTCATTTTCAAAAATGTTCATTTCTGGAAAGGGGCTCGAAAAGACTGAAGTGTGTATCCTAGCATCTAATGGGTGGTAGGCAGTGTACCCTGGGCAGTTGACCAGTCTATTGCAGACCCCTTGGTGCCCTTATCCAAATCGGAGTGGCTATTCCCCCAACCACTGGGTAAATAGTAAGTGTCTCTTGTGTTATTCTCTCATCCAATCTCAAAAAAATGCGTGCAATATTTTGTTAGTGACATGTCTCCTCAAAACTTCCATACTGTGCTTTTTCCCCCACCCTGATTAGTGGCTCTTCGAAAGGACACAAAATTTTATAACTTTTTATTCAGAATGTAGTCCAAAATGAAAGCGCTTCTTTCACAATATAGTGAAAAGAACAATGTCCTATTTGTGATCGGTAATTGCAGTACCATGACAAATGCTAAAAAAAAGTTGTGTTTGACATCTGCACCGTATCATGTCCATAAGGGGCAATAAAAATTCCTGTGCACCCTATTCTCCTACTCGGTCGGGGCACAAAGCTCTTCCTATCCAAATTGACCACACACTCATTTTTTTTTAATCAAATGCATAACTGTATTTGTTTGTCAAGGGATGATACCACAACCTTGCCAATGCCAATTGAAGGAAAGGTGGATTCTCCTCCAGTGCCCCTCAATCCTGTTTGAATATGCAGCTTCATCACAAAAAACCAAAAAAAAAAAAACAAAAGCATTTTACTCTGTCAAACTGTCATCCAAAACACCTTACGAGTTCATTTTACATGATAATAGCATGATTTTTTGAGTGAACTCGAAGGTTTCATATCTGTGATACAGTAGTCCCTCTGGTCATGCTGTAGTAGAGTGGTAATAATACAGGAGCAGCCATAAATTCACAAATTAATTGGATAAATGAAAAAGCAGACATACAGTACTTTAGTTGTTATTGGTCTGACGGGTGCAAAACATTGAACAAAAAAATGAAAAAAAAATGATGACAGTAAGGTTGAGGAACTTTCTGATAAACATTAACTCACATTTACTAACATATTGCAAAATGCAATCCATACTTTACCTGACTATGGGCTAAGATCTATGCATGTGTTGGCTGAAATATGCTCCTTGCGAAGAAATGAAATTGTTTTGTTTCTAAGTTGTTATTTTAGGCTTGTGAGCATGGTTTCTGTCTCCCTGTAAACTATTCTAATCCAGTGCTGGTCTCTGTCAGAACAAGATTGTCTTGTTCTCCTGCTAAGGCCATCAATCTTAATTCCTGTACTGCATGTGCTCATAAAGATTATTTGTCGTTGTATCTTTACAAGACCCATGGTCTACACATGCTGATTTGGGAATAGCGGCGGATGCCCTCGGATAAGCCTGCCTTTAATTAACAGTGAGGTTTGGGACCCTAAGCTTAGAGACGGACTTTTAGGACATAAAAATAGTTGCTGCAAATTCAAACAAAAGACTGTGTTCTGTCTCGATACAATTTTTCCCTTGTTGGTGCTTTGTTCTCACTGAATACCATTTCGCCCTCATTGTCAGCAACAATTCATTGTGTCAGCAACCTTAATTTTTCAGTGAAGCATCGCAAGGGGAAGGTTTCATCGAGCCATTTCCCCCTCGCACATAACCGGTCCTCATCTCATCCCTCTTAGCAAATGTAGCTGACACATATAGGTGAATCAGGGTCACATTTGAGCTGTGATTGTCATATCATTTTTATGGCATGTAAGAAATAAGAAAGGTTATTTCCCAATAATAATTTCTCTCACTGCCATTCTCCACCAAGCAGCAAGATTCATTCACCTGTCTGGATCTCTGTAAGTTCCTTTTTCACCAAATGATCATCAAATCATAAAAACATACTATACTCATAAATTTAAAATATAGGTCATTTGTAAAATCAGATAAAAGCAATTCTGAAAATGAATAACCCATCATCACTTGATTGATTTTCCTTTATCTGCAATAGAAAAAAAAAAAGATTTAGGAAAAGTACAAAAGGAGATATTAAAACAACCCAATACCGGTTTGTTTAATATTACTTGGAGCACGCAAAACATGATTTAGGAAAATAGACCAAAATGAAGATAACTGTTTTTGCAAATGATCTCTTCATATTCAGACTGACTAAAAATTGAAATTAAAAAAAGATTCTCACCCCACATTTAGTCCATCAAATCCTATCAGTTCAAGAAGCTTGACGTTTTGATGCAAGCCTAGATTTGCCCTGCAGCTTTTAGCTGCTCAAAAATTGCAGGTATCTATTGTTGCCGGAAGCTGTGGAGTTTAGGTTTTACTGCCTTTACCAAGCACCCCATACAAAAGTATTTGTGCATCAAGCTTCATTTAAAAATTTTAATTTCTGCTAGCTTTTAAGGGACATAATTTTCTTGACAGGCACTTCTGTCCAGAGCAAAATACATGGTTTATGAGAATTTTATTGCCATATTTTAATGATGCAATCAGGGTAAATTTTAATCCACATTCATTCAGATTTGATATCTAGAGCTTGCCGCACAAAATGCAAATGAATAGAAAGAAACTAAACCCTTGACAGAGGAAATGTTGAATTTCATCGACCTACATTCAATGAACCAAAAAAAATTTCAACTGGGAAAATCTAATATTAAGTTGTTGCAAATCTAAGTAAATGATTTGGTCTATACAATGATGCAGTTTCTTTTCAGTGCGGATGGTCCATCAGTTATTTTTACAAAAAAAAAATTCTGCTGCTTCTTTGTGTAAAATGCTTTAATTTATATTCCAAACGCTGAGATAATTATAGCCAATGTTCAGAAAATTAAGTTTGCATGTATGTAGAATTCTAATTTGCAATATTGCTGGCAAATCATTCGCAATGTAATAATATCAGAATGGAATGCAACTAGTTTTAAGAAGCTATATATCAACATTGCTCTCTGATTTCCCTACAGTCCATCAGCCTCCTTGTCTAACAGGATATACATGTAAATGTCTGTCTAGAAGAAAACATTCAAGTGTAAGATTTAGATCTGTAAATCCAAGCTACTGAACAATTAATAAAATAGAATTTACTGTCTAATTTTGAATGCAGGATATACAGTATATTTGGCTTTCAGTTCCCTCCATTCCAATCGAGTATCAATTTCACGTGCATTTTCATTCTTTTGTCTCTTTGTAGAGCAAGCCCCCTGTGTGTTCTAAACATATGCTTCGACAGGCTCGCACAAATCTGTGCGGGAGCGTGCGCGCACACACACACACACACACCTGCACATACTCCACTCCCATGCTGCCTTGTTTCATCTCTGTATCTGTCTATGTTATTGATTCATGCACATGTACACACATGCAGCGACACCCATCCCTAACCAAAATCCTTTTGCATCAACTGCATACCATGGAAAGCAGACTCACATCCATGTCCACAAACATGAGAAAGCATGTTGTCTGAATAAATGCATTGCATCGTCTATTAACTAGTCCTCAGAAACCTGTAGGGACCTACCCCTCCCTATTACTCGCCTCCCACGGCAAAAGACTGCTGACATAGAATGAGTGAGGAAGACGCCATTGACTACACAATGCAGAATTCTATCTATGCACCTACAGGATGGGTCTACCGCATACATGTTCACATGATATATGGGATGTGAAATGGATTCCTAATTGCATAACACAAAGCTAGAGAATATTTTTAGTATACATATGTTTTTTTATTGATTAAATAGGAAACATCTACAGAGAAACAAGTCTGATTGACAATTCAAAGTGACAAATGGCTTAATTCTAAAAACCTGTTCTAAATGTGAAAGTGATTATTTTGTAAAGAGAATCTTACCATGAACCCCCTTTGCTGCAGAAGCGGCAAGATGTCAATAATACTCGCTGAAAAAGTCACTGGTAGTCTGTAAATGGATAAATAGAGATTCCCACTGCGATATACACTTACAAATATAGTCCAGCCTCTAGCGTGTAAATGAAGTGAAGGTCAAATGCGGTCCTTGGGGTATCCAGGATCAACTCTGAACTGCCAAGTCTGGTAAAGCAGCCAGTAGTATTGTGTATTAGTGGTCCACCGAAAAGAGGAATAACAAAATTTAAAATAATTTGGTCAAAAATCTGGATTTTGTGCCTGCTTTTTGAGTTTGTATCCTATTTTGTGATCAAATTTGATCTCCTTGCCCTCTCCGAGAGGTCAGCAGACAAGTTCCATAATTTTGCCCAGTGTCCTCCTTAGCACTTTCTTGGCATTTGGCAGGAGATTGAACTAGTCCCGCACTTCAAAGTGATCTTGTTGCTTTTTTTTTTTTTTGCAATAGTTCTTAATCCGGTTAAAATTTTATGCTCAAAATTTATTCTGTACTGTGGGAAGTCAGAATAAGACTTTTCCTGATAAAATTCAGAAGGCGGAGAAACATAAGTTCTCCTCACCAGCACATTATGGTATGTCATGAATATTGTGTCTCACATAACATACCATACATAGACAAATCACTACAAAAAGTAAATGCATTCAGTTCTTGTTTGTCTTAACAGAAAGCTCAATAAAAAGGAGCTAAATGACACCTGCTGTATAAAATCAAATAAATATTTTGGACTGAAGCTCTGAATAGTCCGTTGTCTTTATTCCGATGATTTGATGTGATGTCCGGAGTGGTCACAGGCTCTATTTCCGAGTTTGGTCATTGACGGGGGCTGGGCGCGCACTCGTCCGACGGACTGGTACCTTTGACACGGGTATCTTGGTGCGTGGGGCCTCAGTCTTTGTTACGTGAGTGGAGGGGGCGCTAGGTGTTGGCATCCCATGACTGCCAGCATGAGAGATGGATTGCTTTATGGGGATCTTAGAGTCACGGGGCAAGCTGGAGTTTATTCTCTGAGAGCGTCCAGATCCCATGGCTGATGGGGTGAGTTTAGGCTCTACTGTAGAGCCTGGTGTTGTCTTTTCACCAGCAGCAGCAGCGCCAGGGCTCTCCTCACATTCCAGGGCAAGGGAGCGAGCGCTCTCTTCCTCCATCCCAGGAGTAGGTGAGTCCCAGTATCCCTCATCATAATTCGGTGGGATATCCTGTGGGTCCTTGCTTCGCCTGTCATCAAGCGGAGCCTCACGGGGTTGCTTCCCCGTCCTGGTGCAGCCACTCACTGGGATTTTGCTGAGACCTAAGGCCTTCACTGGGGGAGGCCTCTTCTCTGCCCGAAAATGACCTAACTCAGATGGAGGGGATGAGGCTGGAGAGCCAGCCTCTCCTTGAAGCACCACATGCTGAAAGTCCAGACTTTGGGCTTTGATGTCTTCATCTTGAGTGAAAAGTTTTTTTGCTGTACCTGCTTGTCCAGTTGCACCATCCTCAGCCCCATTTTCTCTGCTGAGCTCCTTTCCTTTTTCCGTACAGGTCACCACCCTTCCCAAAACTTTTTCACAGTCCTCCACACTGGAAGTCATCGCCTTAACTGGAACCTTATCTTGACTGGAAATACCCTTTACTGAGTCCATGCTGACCACAGTCTTTGAGGCAGCTGTCGTAGGCTTGAATCCTGGAGAATGGGTGGTATCCAAGACTGGAACATGGCTAGAGATAGGAGTGAGGGAAGGGGATGTCCCAGGAGAGGACATGAGGGAAGAGACAGGAGACATGACAGGTGTGGGGATAGTTGAAGAGGTGAGGACTGGGGCAGGGGTTGAAGTGTGAGAGGGGAGAGAGGTATGGGAAGTGGAGACCGTGGAAGATGCAGGGGGGCTGGCAGGAATAGGAGTTTTAGCTTGGGTCTGGCTCGGTCTCTGAGTGAGGACGGGAGTTGTTGTAGGGATGCAGGCAGGGATAGGTGCTGGAGTTTGGGGAAGACAAGGTCTTTGAGCTGGTGGAGGGGTAGGGGTAAGGATTGATGCAGAACTTACCACGTGGGCAGGGGCAGGTGTAGGTCTCTGATCAGGGGCGAGGGCAGGGGATGAGGTATGGGCAGGAAAAGGGGTTGTGGCATGCGCAGGCATATTGCTTATCTTAGCTGCAAGTGCAGGAGTGGAGATGGGGCTAGAGATAGGTAGGGTTGATTTAGGGACAGAGGCAAGGGAGGGCATTGGGGCGGGAATGGAAGCAAGGGGAAGAGCTTGGCCAGACCCAGATGAATGGGAATATGAAGCAGATGAGCTGGAAGAATGGACAGAGGCAGATGTAAGCTTAGAGGCAGAAGCAGCAGTGAACATAGCAATGGAAGCAGGAGCGGGGCTGGCCATCTCTTCAGCCGCCATCTCATTCTTTGCTTTTAGCTCATCCTCATTTAGTGCCCTGATGGTGTCCGGAATAATATTCTGCTCATGTTCCTCACTACTATCTTCTGTTTTGTTGCTAGTATTGCTCTCCTTATCTCCCAAGTCTGCCATTGTAGTCATTGTGAGGGCCGACATATCCTTTGGAGTAAGAGCAGAATACGGGTAGAATATCTTGTTCCACTGGTCTCCTGCCATTTCCATTAGAGGGCTCCCATCATCTATTGTGGTCGAGATGGGGGCATCCTCATCGGGTTCAGAAGTAGGGGGCGTCGGGGCATCCATGGCCCGTGATGGCGGTCTGGGTGTCAGAGTCATGTGCTCCTTGACAATCTCCACACTGTTTGAGCGGGAGGCAAGGAGTAAGGCAGGAGGGGGAGGCTCCTCTTGTTCATCCCGGATTCCTTGCTCCTTACGGTGCCAGCGGACACTGCTGAACAGCCCTTTGAGCCCCCTCCTCCTACGGGCTCCATGCCGGGGCTCAGTAAGACTGGAACGACTACCCTCACCAGCTCTGCTTCCACGCCGGAGAAGCGTGAAGAAGCTCAGGGACTTCAGCGAGGTGATGGAGGAGAAGGATGTACGCGGCGATACTGCCGGGATTGTCTCGCCAGCTGTGGAGGACTCGTTAGCTCCCCTCAACTCCTCCCTTCTTCCCTCCTGCTCAGCGGGTGTTTCCATTATTCCATCGTGAGTATTGCTCCTGACGAGTGGGGCTTTGGCTGCCCCTTTGCATCCCTCCCCTTTGCTCTTGATTGAGAAGAAGCTGGACACTGGGCTGCCAGGCTTGCGTTTTCCAAACAGCTTGAAGGCAGCCTTGTTGATTTTGCCAGATGGCTGTGGGTCGCTCTCCGACTGCAGATCCATTTGAGCTGTGGTTGTTCTTGCTCTCTGCAGTCTATAGCTTCCCTCCTTCTGTACTGCCTCTCTCTCTCTTTTCTCTCTCGCTCTCTCTCTCTCTCTCTAGCTCTCAATTACTCACTGGAATTGTCTATCTTGTACTGTCTCACAGACTGCCTTCTTTTTCCCTCTTTCTATCTCTATCATTCCTGTCTCCCACCCTCTCCCGCTCCCCTCCCCTCTCTCTCTCTCTCTCTCTCTCTCTCTCTGCTCTTGCTCCCGCACTGGTCTCCATGGAAACTGGAGTGCTAAGCAGCTTTCGTCAGCAGCGGAGCCATGCCAGCGGCTGTCATCATCTCATCCCTGTGCAACCAAGCAGCAGCAGCAGCCAGGACCTCTCTCTCTCTCTCTCTCTCTCTCTCTCTCTCTCTCTCTCTCTCTCTCTCCTTATTCTTCATGTTTCACATGGACACAGGACTGTTTTGTGCCAATACTCTTTCTTTGTCTTCAAGCTTGTGTACTGATTTTGTATGGGTCAAGAAATGCACAAATAACAGAATTAGCATCTCTACATGATAAAATATCATTGCTATATTTGAATGCTACAATTAAAAAGAAAACCTTAAATGGGTGAAGCAATGTAAATTATGAAAAGATTAAATCCTGGGACAATATGAAAATTGTATCCAAGCGTAGGGCTGCTAAAAGTGCACACAGTGTCTTGCTCTGTTGAACAGCAATCACTGAGATGTGCTCTCTCACTCAAGGATGGGCAGTATGTGAAATCTGTATGTATGCATTCAAATTTTATGCTTTTCACCTCTTGTGTGGTTTATAGCTTTATGCCATCTACAAGACAATCGATGCCTCAACCAGAGTAATGGGAGTGGGGTCGTATGTGCACATTGTCAATGGATTGTTGCACGTGGACTATTTTCTGTTTTTCTTGGTTTTTTTTTTTTGCAGCAGCAGCAGACTAGATGCATTATTTTGCTATAAATTATGTTTAGTGTATTTCATCCATGCTTTTGAGAAGTGTGTGTTTTCATAGCAAAGGTAAATTGCAACACCCTGTATGATTGCATTAATGAATTCAAGTGAGTGGTCCTGACAGGTGCTCAGATGGTCTTAGGCATGAGCATATGGGCCCAGCATAGGTTTTAGATAGAGAACAAAACAACACATGTTCCAGTACCTAAGCCTCCGCGTGGGCAGAGCTAAGTGGTGGTGGGAGTTCGGGATGCCGAAAGTCAAGCAGAGATAGGAGAGATGAGGGACTGTGTCTGATTAATAGGAAACTCACAAGAGAGAAGCTTTGTCTGTGGAGCACATCTATCTCCAAACAACACAAGCACCTCTGTCTGATTACAATTGCTAAAATGAAACGGGTTATTTGTCAAAAAATTACATTAAACATCTGTCATTAATTCTCTGTCCACCAATCTGCCGTTTTCCCACCGCTGTTGATCTGTCTCGCTTCTTTCATCCTTCTCTTCTGTCTCTCCCCTTGCTCTTTTCCTGGCCCTGCCTCCAGGCGCTACTCTGGCCCCCTTCTTCCGTCTCACTGAATCCAGACAATGTGCGCATTCACACCCATAAGTGCTGCCTTGATTAGCACTCATTGTGCTGGAGCAGCTCTCTCCTGTCTGAGGGATCCTGTTGAGAGAAGTTACCCATCACAGACAGAGGAACAGACAGACACAGGCCAGAGTATATTCCAAGCCAAAGAATACAAGACCTTTTCAAAAAACAGTGGGACCTTTTGGAAAAGTTCTTTGGGGAGATAAAACAATTTTAGTCCGTGCAACAGACCTGAATAGCGTCATAGACCATAAGAATTAATATTATCATACCCCGTCCCTCATTACAATTATATTATGGTTATAAGTTGATATCGTAATTAGAGTGCCCTCTACTAATATTGGCACCCTAGGAAAATATTAGGCCAGGGGTCACCAACCCTGTTCCTGGAGAGCTACCATCCTGTAGGTTTCTGCTCTATCTCCTATTCAGCACACCTGATTCAACAAATTAGCTACTTAATTGCCCAGCTTAGTCATCTTGTTAAGTAGCTAATTAGTTGAATCAGGTGTGCTGAATAGGAGGTAGAGCAGAAACCTACAGGATGGTAGCTCTCCAGGAACAGGGTTGGTGACCCCTGTATTAGGCTATAAAAAATGAGGTTGCTCTTTCTAAATATTAACAAAAATTATATCTCAAATTTAAAGAAAATGATTGTAGGAAAAAAAAATTATTCTTCTCTCATAACAATTTTTTTTTTCCACAAAAAGCGTGTGCCACAATCGTTGGCACCCCCTGAAAATCAAAATATTTAATTGATGCATATTTCCATTCATATTTTACTTTAAGTTTGCCATATCGATGGAGAAAACAAAGTTAATCGACTATGACCTGTTACCTTGTGGTATAAATATGAGGCGGCACACAGGCTAATTTTCTTTTGTCGTCCATATCTGTGGTTTGGACAAAATAATACTGCAATGATGAGCAAAAGAAAGTTGTTGAACTTCAGAAATGAGGATTTGGATAGAAGAGAATAGCTAAATAGCTTATCCATTCAGAGATATCTATTCCAACCATCAGAACAAAAATTAGAAAAAGAAAAGTGTAAGGTACGTGGCAGAGGAGGATGTCTGCCAATTTTGAATGCCAACACTGTGAGGCGGGTAGTTGAAGTTGTGTAGGAAACCCCAAGATCACCTGTGGAGAAGACGTTGTTAATATCTTGGGGTCAGAAGGTCTCAGAAACAACAACCAGACCACAACTACAAGATATTTGTGAGGGTCACCAGGACAAAAACCTCTGTTGACATCAAAAAACGAACACAAGCACTAGCCCAGGACAATTTAATATCATGGATTCCTTCAAGTACCAACATAATTACCGGTACATGCATCAAAAAAAAAAAAAATTGCCATGGCCATCCCAGTCTTCCGACCCTAACCCTTTATTGCATTTAAGCCCCAACTGCTTTGGAGACTATCAAAGCTACCCCATCATGCCGCATGTGGCTGGAAGCAGAATTGAAAGATGCGCATTTTGGTTTTGTTTTGAAGTCAATGTAATGAATTTGAAGAAAATTATCGTAAAAAAACTATTTTGACATTTCCGATGACCTTGACCTTGACCTGATCACCCCCAAAAATTTAACCTCTTCCACTGGGGAGTTGCCATCGAAGGGATTATTGCCTGACTCTCACCTTGCCTTAAAGCGCATTACTTCTCCAAAACTATTCCCATTTACACTTCCTAATAGGCAAATAAGCATTAATTTGTTCTGTTGTAAAGATCAATCAGTGGAATTACTGTCCATTTCCCCTCAGCTTACATGATAATTCATTGCAACAGTAAGCATTTTCCTATCCACATTAATGGTGACATAAATCGTCAATGTCTTTCAAAGCTACTGAATTCCCAAGGCTCACAAAATGGGATATTTTTTTTTTGCATCAGTGTCCGATCGGCTTGCTACACCTAAGAAAACATTTTAAAAACCCGGTTTTCCAATTCAAGTCTGCGTGTGAAGATTGCTTATGTGAAAATAAAACTGTCTACAACCAGCAACATTACCATAATGTAGGTTAACACTCAACCTGTTTCCAATTAAGAGTCAGAGGATCAGTTGAATTTACAATCCGTTTACACGTGGCCGGCTATTTTCATAAACGAACATTTCACCGTCTCCGTTTTCAAAAAATAATGTCATGCACTCGTATCAGTTTTCAGAAAAGTTTTCGTTTACACGTACCCCTGTATATGCCGTCAAGAGCATATCAAACCTGTAGATGGCAGTGTAACGATAAGCTCAAGCCCACGTTAGCCAATCAGAATCCCGAAAATAGCAACAACAGAAACGAATCACGATCATCCATGATTACCACCTGACGTCGGCTGCCTAAAACTCAGTTTTTCTCAGTTTACATGCAAACTTGCAACCGAAGTTTTCCAAAATCTCCACTCTGGCCGGAGTTTTTAGAAAGAATTGTTTTCAGAGGTGAATTCTCCGTTTTCGTGTAAACGAAGGGCACAAACGCAGGGAAATGTCTCCGTTTGTCAAAATAACCGTGTACGTGTAAACGGGGCCTTATTTGCTGAGCAAATAGGCTACCAATAAGCTGCATATAGCCATTAATTGTTAAGACAAACAGCTTTGGGTTAATGCAAAAGGCTACAATATGAGATTGGACGGCAATAACTGAAATCTCTCGAAATTCCATCTTGAAGTATCATGTTATGTAGTAAATGCTGCTGAAGATGATAGTTAGATAAGGTTTAGATTTCCTTATTTATTAATTTATTAGATAATTTCCATTCTTACAATCTCATATTGCAGCCTTCTTACCACTTTCCCAGAAGCTGCAAAATAAAGACTTCATCAATGATTTTGCAACCATGAAAGTTCGACACATGACATGTATTTTAAATGATTTTGAAAGCATGTCATACACAAACTTTCCCAATGCACTAATAACAAATTAACTCAATATTTCAATTACCAACACTTTAACATGAGAAACGTTGGTAATTAAATGAATTAATTATTATAGTATCACGGCACTGTAACAACACGCCTCCAGCGCCCTCAATCATCAGTCTATTAAGACCTGGCCAACATTCCACGCTCCACCCAGATTGCCTGCATCTGTTTTCAATTGTGTCATTGTCATTACTAGCTCTATATAACTGAGCACTTCGCACTCTGATGGTGTGAAGTCTTGTAAGCCTGTTTTTATGCTCTGGTCTTGGAAAGCCTTTGTAACTGTGTATTTAAAACTCATACTTAAGTGCTGTTACAACTGTTTATGTTCAGCGCCTTACTAGCATTATATTTAGGAGGCTCGTTTCCTGTTTTGTTTCTAATACTTAAGCACTGTTACCACTGTTAATGTTCTATGCGCAACTATTATAATATTTAGGAACCTCGATTCCTGTTTTGCTTGTATTCTACCTTGTCTGTCTTTGTTGCGCTGCAGGAAAGTCATAATAAAAACCCCTGATTCATCTTCGCATCTGAATCCAGTTCCACATTTGTTTTGTTGTTTTTTTCAGAGCACTCTATTTGGTGCACAGAAAAAGCCCTCACAAGCAAGGAGTGTGCAGCTGCTCTTCCCCACAAATGTTGCCTATTCTTTTGAACACTGAAAACATTTTGATCAAGTCCAATCTTAAAATAAATCAGGTTGCACTGCTGAAAAGAAATGGCCAAAATGGGATATGGAATTTAGAGAAAGTATTGGATTTATATATATATATTTTTTCCATCCCTGCAATATCACTAGTACGTTGTCAACATAGCCCATCTGTGATCACTGGCATTTCCTTAATTTCTTAATGAATACAGGCTTATATATTGGTATTATTCAGTTAATAAATTGTGATCATTGATCAAGTGATCTTAAACAGGGGCAACTTAAAAGCAATTATGCATTTAAGGGACAGAGGCTATTAAAAAATCCCATAACGCTGGCGTTACCGCTGGGGGGATGTTGGACTTTAGGAAGTTAATCAGGTAATCTACGGACCATTGCCCACCTACTCTGTCAGGTCCGTGCCTGACTGCCCGGTGACCATTCCCTCTTCACCCAATTACTCTATACTTCCTCGTTCAAACTCCCAAGAGTACTAATTACCTGCACCTGCCTGGATCCCTATATAAATTCCAAGCCTTCCTTAATTAAAGAGCGTGATCTGTGCACTAACTTCTGGTTTTGTCTGCCCCAGTTCTGCTCCCTGACTGTACCCAGACATTCTGAAAGTTTGAAGTCAATCAGTGTAACACTCTAAATGCTGAAATTCTTAATGCACAAACTAACGAACAAATCCTCCAATTTCCATAACTCGCCCCGCTGACTTTATCGCGGTGACATAGGAGATCCAATCATTGTGGCATCCATGTTTTTGAGAAAAATATTTGTTTAATGATGATAATCGTTATTTTTTTCCATCACTGCATTTCAATGAAAGGTTACAATTTTATTAATATCTTTTAATTAAATGTTCAGAGGTTTAGCAATAATGGCATCAATTTATAACCACTTTTGTGAATCTTTACCATGACTGCTAATATTAGTGAGGGGCAATGATAATAATCATTTTTCTTTAACTGTAAGTCCAATGCAAGGAGGAGTATTTCAGATTTATTTTTCTAACTTGTCTCTTACCCCCATTCAGCAACATATGCTTTCAGAATAATGTTCAATCTTGGCAGTGTGAGATATCAAAGTTAATTGGGTGTGATGAAATGAATTAGGCCCAACTGGTCACTCGTGCTACTTCATGAAGGTTTAAGTCAAAATAGTAGTCTAAGATAAGGCTGAGGGAGCAGATGGGGTGTGAATTAAAGACATATAGGATTACTAACTCACACCCCTTTGTTTCTACTAATGAAGGGTGAGCAGATTTCCTCCTAACAAAGAGATTACTGCCAGCGTCTGCTGTTTTTGGAATTAAACCCATCCCATAGGAGTTGTAATCTCAGCCATGATCACCATCCAAGCATAGGGAGAAAACAGAGAGATGGGAGGGGGTCATTGATGTCTGTTATATTCCCAAAGATGTGAGATAAACCACCAATTGAGAGTCACACAGCAATCAGCTGATACCACTGCTCTAAAAAGCCATGTTTTAATTTGGGCTCTTTAGCATACAGATCTTATTTTTGGATCAGCACAAGACTTTCTTTTTTGCCTTTCCTCCTTTGATGTTAAGAAATACTAGATAAAATGCTGCATCTGCTTCCATGCAGACCAAAAAGGCCCGCAGATCAGTGGCTGAAGAAAAAAGCAGCTCCTTGAAATCAAACTGGTTCCAAGCCTTTTTTATTCCAGGTTTTTAGACAGCACCCTAAAGATAGAAACTGGCAGAGCTGTCACAGACTGGAGGGTGGCTGGGCAAGTAAGCACAAGACATGATTTTCATGTATGTCACGCTTTCATTATCTAACCGAGGTATTCATGGACAGGATCTTAGGGGGGACTGAGGCCAACCCCAACATACAGTGGGCAATAAGCAGGAATACACCTTTGACAGTCTCCCATTCCATTGCAGTGACATACATCATTCAATCAGGCCTATGGGTAATTTGATGTCTCCAATCAACCAATCACAAATGTCTATGGACTGTGGGAGGAAACTTGAGTGACCTGAGAAGATGCATGTAAAAACTGGGCAAACGTACAGACTCACAGAAAGGCCCAAGCCCAGATTTGAAACCAGGACATTCTTGCTGTGAGGCAACAGGACTACCCAATGCACCACCATGCCATCCCTCCTGTATCTAAGTGTAAATATGTGTGAGAAAGCATGCATTATATTTCAGCTTACCGGCTGTATAAAATTTTCTCTGAAAAATGAACCCTACTGACTGCACAGTAACTTCAGTTAACGTCTCTTTGCTTATGCAGCTGGTCTGTACACTTTCATGGCATGTTTACAACTTTTCCTGTGAGTGCATCTCCCCCACTTCCTGTTACTAATTTTAGGAAGTTTTTTTTCCCTTCTGTAATGTTCCTTATAGAACAGATATTCAATGTAAACACTGCTGATTGAGCACTTCCTGCAAGAACACAATGGAGATGCTCTACCTTCCATTTATACTAACTGTCTCGCTACATTAGCAAAGTCTATCCCACTAAGCCCTGTACCCATTCATGCCATATTTACCATAATGACAACAGTCATTTTTTTTCAAGAAACTCTGGAGTCTTACAGCACCCAGCATGTGTTTTTGGTGGTTGCTGCCCTCTCCTGTCTACTTATTGTTATAACTGCGCACAACTTATGGAGGGCTTGATCATGTCTGAGATCAATTGATATTATTCTATGCTTTAACCCTTTCTGTACTAATGGGACACATATATGTATGTTCCACAACATGTTCAAATATCTTATAATATGCCTCTTTCATGCTGCGAAGAAAATTTGGACAGCAAGGCATTATAGGTAATTGCAAATGGTCGCTGAATGTTGACAGCCTTCTCTGATTAAGGATAAATCCTTGCAATCCTTAATTAGTTGGCATTAGTTCTCTAATTGTTTGATTGAATTTATTAGAGATTGCTTTACAACTGTTTAGGTGGCTATTTCCACTTTTATTCTCGTATCTTGCTCAGAAACAAAGGACTGGGACACATTTGTGCCACCAGTATTTTTCAGTGGGACATATTTGTCCAACCAGTATTCTATCAATTCCTGACAGGTCTGGCATTATAACTGAGTGCAACTGCATGACATACAGTACTGTGCAAAAGTCTTAGGCACATTTAAAGCAATTTTGTAGGGCAAGTATGCTTGCAAATTTGATTAAATTAAAAGTTTCTAATCACTGAGAAATTTACTATACAGAGCTTTAAACTGTTAAAAATTTTACCAAATCAATATTTGGTGTGACTGCAATAAAAATTGAGACACTCCCCTGTTGTGATATAGTTTTATAAGATAACTGGCTTTTTGCTTGTTCCAAGCAGAGTGAAAAACTTGCCACCATTTTTTTGCAGACTTACTGTCCCACTTGCATCTGTTCCTCCAAGCTATTTCAGACAGCCATAATGATGTTGACATCAGAGCTCTTGCAAGACTATATTGTCTGTTTCAGCTGTTTTATCTGAAATATAAACATTTATTGATAAAAAATATTTTTCAAGTTAGCACTAAAAATTTACCTTTAATCTTCAACAACTCTAATGTTGAAAACAGACAGTAAAGATCTAAAGCCAGATTTAAATTTTATGCAGTGCTAGGTCCTGAAGACTTTTGCACAGTACTGTATATATCTGATGGCATATATATCCAAGGGGCAAATCTGATTCGTACAGCTGTATTCAGCTTTGAAAGGGTTAAACTGGCCCTTCTCTGTTTTCTCCTATGGATTTCTTGCAGTAAAATACCATATATTGTGCGTATAAGCTACTCAGGCTCACTTACTCACATCCATTGCTCAGCAGTCTCTGTGTATTATGATTCAAAATAGAAAAATGTTAACCCTTTGGAGTAAGATGAACTGTGTGCAGTTGCCTTTTGTTCGAGGTTTTAGTTTTCAGTTTGCTGCATCCTTGCAATTTTTAGTTATGGAGAGGTTGATGCAGTAGTATATGAAAGAAGAGTCACTGGAAAACTAATCAGGTACAAAACACTTCACAATCAGTCTAACCCTGGTGGAGTAGTACTGGTTTTTGAGTCTACTGCTGCCATTACTTCTTTGAGAGGGTGTGTGCTCCCGTCCATTTATGGTTGTACATGCTTGTTATAACATTGTGTATATCACTAACAGGCAGATTGATAGCCTGTCCTATTTAGGCATTATTTCAGTGCATGGACCGATTACACGGCGCAGTACTGACGTAGATCATGTCAGTGCCCCCCTGAGGGTGGAACACTACATTCTGAGCTGTTTCCCATTGAGGACGGGACTTCAGCTGATGGGATTTTTTTTTTTTTGTCTCATCGCAAGCACAAACCATACATGAAATATCTGTGCAAGCTTAAACTGAAAATCTACAATGTACTTTCCTCACAAAAAGATAATATATTTATTACCATATACAGTGGGAAAAATGGTTAATTGTATTATGGTAATGGTGCATCTGTGCAAAAGTCATTTTCTTTCTTTTTCTCTCTTACTCTGTCATGCTTGATATTTTTTCTTGAAGAAATACAAGTGCTTCAGGTGGTTAACAACAAAAATATGGTCGTAAACCTATGTGTCAAGGTCAGACATATTTTACGATTACAACACATACCTGGATGGAGATTTTGCTGGTGGGGCATAAAATGAAGGGATAGAATACCCTGACACTGGCTTCCAAAATGTTGGCTTGAGTTTAAAAGATAGAAAAGATATTATGTGCAATAGAGTTGGAGAGTGGTTCTTTTCCCCCATTGTGAGACAGTGTCATATCACATTGTAATTCGTATCTTTTTCCATAAATCAATATAGCAGCACTTGGATGCTCGCCACAGCGGACTTTTTGAAGCTGAGGTTACCTGTGATGCAAAAGTAAATTAGAATGCATTGCTCCTCTATCAGCTTCCCAAATACTCAAGAAAATTCAATGAATACTTTGTTCTTCAGGTAAAATAGCACCACAGACACACTAGAGTCCAATAAGATCACGTGGTAGAGGCCAGTAATTCAGAGCAAGTCAAGCCCTCTTCACCAATGTTCCATCTGCAGCAGCAAGGTTTTTTTTTTTTTTTTTTTTGCTGTATTTTTGTGGCCCTGCCAAGGAATGGACAGCTCTCTTTATATAACAGTATCTGACCCATTTCATGGTGTGGGGAAGCCTTCTTGCCTAAAGGTAAATTAGTCAGAAGACCACATGACCGCTACATGAACCTAATTTTACTTTACAATATGCATTGCCTGTTTTAACACTTTGGCTGGAATTTGACCTAATTTTCACTCAGAATCTTTGAAAAGAATGTATTAAAAAAGTTAGACATAAACAAACAAGGCCAGCCTGGTTTAGCCACACCCTGATTAAAGAGCAGTTGAGTGCTTAGCCTGCTATGTAATCACTATGGACAATCCGCCAATGGCAAACTGAAAAGATTAAACTTTTTTTTTTTCCCCCTGGGTACTGGTTGTACTGGTATTGATTCACTCAAGGCAACCGAATTTTTAAACCAACTTGACTGTTTTCACATGTTGGGCTTACACTTAACACCACAAGCAATGAGGTCATAATAAAATAAATTAAACACGCTGAAGGCACTAAGACAAGCCATAAATAACTTCAAACCAGACAGTGATAATTGCAAGGCAGCTAAATTAAGTGACAGGAAAATGCCATGACTGTGTCATGATCTGGCCTAGGGTCGTACATAACATAAAAAAAGGAGACTTCTCTCTTCCTAACTGCTAAGAACCACTAACAACAAAGAATTGCAGCCCTTTAAAAGGTTTCATAAAATCTTTTTGCTTCTGAGTGCGCTAACTGTAAAACAGTAAACAGAGTGACACTGAGGTTGGTTACAGGACTTTTTATCCCCAAATTTTTCGTCCCCATGGACTTTTCGTCCCTGGCATCTTCGTCCCCGAGGACTTTTCCTCCCCAAACCTTTTGTCCCCGAGGACTTTTCGTCCCTGGACTTTTCTTCCCCGGATTTTTCGTCCCCAAATGATAAAGAAAAGTGCAAAAATTGTTGACAGGCAGATGGATGGATGGACAATGGACAGATCACCATGACATAAGGATTAGGGTTAGGGATAGGAATTTGGTTATAATGCAGGAACAGGGCAAAGCATTATTGGGGACGAACATTCCGGCTGAAACCAATCAGCTCCCGGGAACAACCAACACAGTCAATAGGCGCATTTGGCTGTTGCAGTCGACATTAGACAGCTTCATTTTTTTGTTGGGTTGTGGGTAAATTACAGTGAATGACAAGAATGGTGCATAGAGGGCTATTTGCACAGATTCACAGGAGCATTTTCAATGAATTCACAGGAAAGGAGAACTTAATTTCCTGCAAAATCATTTCTGAAAATGAAGTCAACTCCCAATACCGGTAACTGGGACCACAATCCAACTTTTATGGGCCAGACCCAATGAAAGAGGACAGCTGCATAGGGTGTAAAGACATGCATAAAATGCTTATTGTGATACTCTAAACCAGGATATCAGAGCCACAGCACATTTGATTTGAAAAGGGCAGTACCCCAGCATGAATAAGAGAATTATTTGCATTGGTATCTCATGATAATTTAATGGGCATGGGGCTGGCTCCGTCCTCACGGATGGACACAAAACCATGCGAAACACATGGTTTAGAGTTGGCATCACTTTTGCCCTTCGTTCCTATAAGAGCCACATTTTGAGCTGCACTAAGAATTATTTGAATCAACCCCATGACAGAGGGAGTTTCTGTAATGGTGGAAATTCGGAGGCCAAATGCAGCGGACTGGCGAGCAAAAGGCCAGCAATAACGAGCACTTAAAATCACCAAAAGGAGGAATAGATGACAGGCAGCAAATTAACTCTCGCGCTTCCCAAAATACAAACTTAACAATCAGAACCCGGAAGCGGAGCGAGAAAGGGAAACTGGCAGAAACAAAGAACTGAACATGCATGCAGTGGTGCAGTAAAAGCAACCAAATAAGGTCTAGAGAAAAGAGAATTCCCGAGCACCTTCATTGGTGCAGACCTTATGAGAATGAGGGACGAAATCAAAAGGAAATCTCCCTACCAATATATTCTCCAAAAATAACCGCAAAGAAGTTCGCAAAAATATCCCGAACTAGAAATATCTTCTGGCTGAAGTGTTAGCTAAAATCAGACACTCTAGCAAACGAGGCGTGGCGGACTTCCGGCTTATATAGAGTCCGGGTAAGGCGCCGCCCAAGTCCAATCAGCCAACTGGGTAAAGAATCCGATTGTAAAGGAATTTGATGTCGACCCGGGACGAGAGCCACAGAGAAAGTCCTTAACACACACACAACCTAAACTATGACAGTTTCTGACCAGTTAAACAGTTCTGTCCTCTTTAGCTATGCACACTTAGCAGTCAAATGTCTGCTTTCATGACAATAAAAATGGGTATGCTCATCAATCGGAGCCAGCTGCTGATGCTGGGGATGCTGGGGAATTTTTGTCTCTCATTGAGAATTGCACCATCGCAAGACACAGATGAGGTAAAACACACAATTATGTGAGTTAAGAAAAATTGATCAGCAAGCATTGTTGCTCGCAATAGGGTCAAACTTTCTGTTCATTCAAATACTGTACACTACACAATTTTCTGGCAGGCATTTCTTAAAGGTCCCCTATTATGTCACCAGGTGCACAGTTATTGTAAGCCATTTCCAAATCCTTTCCTTTGTGACATCACATAATTAAGTGACCGCCCAGAGGGAAGACGGACAACTTTTGCCAATCAGTAAATCAGTTCCTTCATTATTCTGAGTGATCCCTCCACTTGTAATGTCACAAAGGACACATTTGAAATGGCTTGTAATGGCAAATTGGCTGTGCACCTGGTATCCTGATAGGGGACCTTTAAAGGTCAAGGCTATGGGTATGGACCCATATCAGCAGTCCTCAGCCTAAATGTATGGAGCCGTATCCACAGCCAGCCTCCTAAACACACGGATGGTATTTCCCAATGGCCTCATGAAAATATACTAATCAGCAACCAGAGTTCAAGGCTGTCCAAATATAGCCCTAAACTTAATAAGATGTAAAGTGACAATTGGGCGGATGCCATGGGCTTCAGTATATGGGAAAGGGGACCTTTCGCTTCAGTTTTGAACACTGCAGGGATCCCCATAGACGTCAATTTAAAACCAACAGTATTTGACGGCATTGATAAATCTGAGAAAAAAATGCATCAAACAGGAATCGAATCTGGACTGTCCTGCTTTCGAGACAGTCACTCTCACCAGCACCTTACTAAACATGATGGGAAGGCAGAGGCAGTGGTCTAAGTTCTATTTGTCCCCCTAATGTCAACCCCTGCCCTAATCCTAAACCAAGTAGTTTCTATGCCTAAACCTAGCCTTAACTGTAATCCTGACCCTGACCGAAAACATTACCAAGTGGTTTCTGTGCCTAAACCTAACCCAAACCCAACACATAACCAAGTACTCTTACAACCTAAACATAACCGCAGTTTTAATCCCAACCCTTAGGCATATCAAAGTAGTTTTTGGGCCTAAATGTAACCTAATTTTTTCGAGACTGTTGTCCGTACCTTACAATGGTGCGATATAGATCTTTAAATCAAGACATATGAAGTACATATAGCCACTTTTGTATCAAGTAATGAGCTCTTGTCATGTGAAATTGCCAAGTCTAGCTGACAGATTTTTTTTTTTTTTTACATTTCCTAAATTTCTAATGATGAGCCTCAGGAACTGATTCATATGGATGGAGAATAGTGAATTTTACAATGTTACAATTTAGACTCTGGTCTAGAAAAAGACTGCTACATAGTTCCAGTGATTTACCTACTAATTTAATTAGTAACAATATTGATCACACCTCTGTAGGGCAGCTTGAAGCAGATGCAATATGCTTATATGCACGCAAGAACGATTCAACCTCTGTTTCTCTGAATGGAGGAATGAGTGCCAAATGCCTGCTTGTGCCAAAGCTATCCTGCGATAAAGGAGAAGATGATGTTATACGATTGGAGGAGGCAGATGATGTTATATGATTGGAGGAGGCAGACGCAAGGGGTTGTGCCCACTTCTGCACTAGAGCTTGCGCCCGCTCCCACCTGCAACCCTAACGAGCCCCTATTTCGGTTACGACCAAGGCAAGGAGAAACCCTGAAGCATCATGAAAAATAAGACTCCCCTCTTCCCAGCTCCTAAGAACCATCCACAACAAATGATTTTGGGCCCTTTTAAAGGCCTATTAAAAGTTTTATCTTTTAGCTTCAGGGTGGGCTAACAGCAATATAATGAACTGAAGGAAACTAAAGTTGAACAACTTAAACTTGCCTACCCAAATAAGAAAAACAAAAAGATAAGTTGCTGACCCAACTCCTAATCAAAAAACAGGAGGAAAACATGGGACCACCAGCCACGACAGCAATGCTGGTATTGTTTTCAGTACTGCGGTCTTCATTATAATGTGTTCAGTTAGCGCAAGCTAAGACTGCACCCATCTTCGAATTCGGCTTTCCTTTTTATTCCAACTACTTACCTGTAATGCTCTTAAAGTGCATCTTGAAAAGTTTGTCATGCAATCATGTTCACACGAATTGTCAACAAACGCAATCACAGACAGACAGAGAGACAGACATACAAACACCTGCAAAAATATTGAAAAATAAAATCCATATCAGCTGTAAAGTGGTTTCAGACTAGTCTTGTTGAACTTTGACTCGCAGACCAAATGAAAGCAATACCCACATCGCTATTGCGACCGGTCTAAAAAGGTTAAACAAATATGCTATCAATCACCGCAGAAACTGGGCTGTTACATAAACTAGCCAAATGAGCCTGTCCCAGAAAGAACTAAGAAATATGTACCGCATTCTTTGCGGCATATGACTGAACAAGCCATTACCATACAGCCTACTGTGGACGGAAATGATACCCCAATGCCGAATTTTCATAATATACGTGCCAAGTTTGAAAACTAAATAGTTTATAAATTAAGCCCTGGACAAAATTCACCCTCAATACTATATCTTCTAAGTCCAAAAATGGCTAAATGTCCATGACTTGGACTGCTTTCAAAATTGCAGTTCAACAGGTTCCGGTGGTAATAATAATGCATGCCAAATTTGAAAACAATCCATTATCCAGTTTAATAATAAAGCTCCAGAAAAATTCACCGCCAATACTCAATTTTCTAAGTTAAAAAATAGCAAATCTCCATGAAAATACCCTGGATCACTTTCAAATGCACAGGAGCACAGGTTCTCATGGTGATAATAATGCATGAAAAGTTTGAAAAAAAAAAAATCCACCTTGTGGTTTAGGAAAAAGCTCTGGACAAAATTACACTCACGGAGTATATCTCATAGCTCGTAGCAGCGGATATACTTTGTAGAACTATCACATTTCAAAAACACCATTTTGGGTGGCAGACTGGAAATAGAGAGAGAAGACCACATTACACCGTCTTCTTCTTCTTCTTCTTCTTCTTCGTCTTATTATTCGCTGTTGAACTATGCTCTAAAAACGCAATGCTGCCCTCCACTGTTAAACAAAACAAACTTAATTAAAGCTGCAAGCAGCGTTGAAAGGGCCCTCGCACCCTTCGTGCACGTTGTGGGTGGTGGCGAGATGTTGACGGGTGCAGGTGTGCATTCACATCCATTGGACACTGCTAGACTGTACAATGTGTTTTCCTGAGTTGAGTGCAAAAACCATTCCTGAAATCAATAGGTGGAGTACGCGAAAGTATGACAGCTGTTCATGAAAAAAATAGAAATTTTAATTCAGAATAATGGACGTCCTGTTGGGTTCGCGTCAGGCACTTCATAATTTTTTTACAAGTCTTGGCATGTTTCATGTTTCAACCAAAGTTTGTTTATGTAGGTGAACTGAACCATGAGAACTGTTTTGTTGAAATTTTCTAGAGGCACTACGATGCCATTTTGACATTCCTGGGTGCCAATCCTATACCATAGTAATTGAAATACCAGGCTCCACGAGTGTGTTGATTCTTGTCAGTTTTCAAGCATGCTGAGACCCTCAAAAGGGTTATTCTTTTGAAAAAAAAAACATTAGGGGGCGCTACAGAGCCATTGTGCCACATTAAGTGCCAATTGGGATATCAAATGGAAGATTATAAGACACTGACAATTTGTGCAACGTTTTGCAAGTTTTGGAATATCCGATGGTCTTAAAACGTGCTTTCAGAAAAAATTTAGAAAAACACAGGAAATGGCTCATAGCTCACTTCCTGTTTGGCCGAAAAATTTCTTAAAAAGTACCATAACCCTGCATGACAAATATAATGATCATAACAAATATCATGAACATTCAAGCACTTTTATCTTAACATGGCAGTGGCTAGTGGGCGCTGTGGAGCCACCTGGCCACTCCCAATCTAATATTAGCATATATGTATACTTGAGAGGACACTTTTATCAAGCTTGTAAAGTTTCAGGCAAATCTCACAAAGTATGTGGGAGTAAAACCAACTTCTTGTTTCATGGCAGAACATCGAAATTCGTTGCGACGCCACGGATACATCGTTCAATGAATCCAAAAACGCTTTGCAATTTAACATCGGCAAGGTACGATGCCTGTTAATGGCAAAAAATTTTAAAAAGTTGCAATTTCAATTAAAAATGGCGGATTTCCTGTTGAGTCTAGGTGATGGCACCAAGAGACTTTTTTTTAGGTTTCGGCATAATCCACATGTCCCCCGAATTTCGTGCATGAAGGTGAAAAGGACCCCGAGGGCTGCTTCGTTAAAATTTTCTAGGGGGCGCTATAATGCTATTTTGCCACAACCATGCATGCTCCCAATATCCGTGTGAAAGGAATGACTGGCTTAATATGTGTGCAAAATTTTGTGAGAATTCAAGCATTTTTAGACAATCAAAAGGGCAATTGTTTTAAAAAAATGATTGGGGGCGCTAAAGAGCCATTGTCCAACATTAAGTTCCAATAGGTGTATCAAATTGAAGACCATAAGATAGTTTTAATTTCTGCAACGTTTTGCAAGTTTTGGAGTATTCTAAGGCCCTCAAACATGTGTTCGTAAAATTTGGATAAACGCAGGAAATGGCTCATAGCTCACTTCCTGTTTGGATAAAAAATTTCTAAAAAATTTCCATAACCCTGCATGACAAATTCAATTATCACACCAAATTTCATGAACATTCAAGCACTTTTATCTTTACATGGCCATGGCTAGTGGGCGCTGTGGAGCCACCTGGCCACTCCCGATCTAATATCAGCATATATTTATACTTGAGAGGACACTCTTATCAAGCTGGTAAAGTTTCAGGCAAATCTCACATATTATGTGGGAGTAAAACCAACTTCCTGTTTCATGGCGGAACATCCAAATTCGCCGCAACGCCACGGATACATCGTTAGATGAATCCAAAAAAGCTTTGCAATTTAACATCAGCATGGTCTTTAGATGTCATACGCCAAATTTTAAGTTGATCGGATAAAATCTCTAGGAGGAGTTCGTTAAAGTACGACGCCTGTGAATGACGAAAAATCAAAAAAAGTGGCAATTTCAATTAAAAATGGCGGACTTCCTGTTCAGTCTAGGTCATGGCACCAAGAGACTTTTTTTTAGGGCTTAGCATAATCTACACGGACACCGAATTTTGTACATGTAGGTTAAACACGCTGCGAGGGCTGCTTCATTGAAATTTTCTAGGTGGCGCTATAATGCCATTTTGCCATGCCCATCTGTAAACCCTACATCATATTAAAACCTATGACCGCCTTTATAAGTTTGCAAAATTTCGTGAGTTTTCAAGCATGTTGGGGCCCTCAAAAATGCAATTATGTATAAGGGGGCGCTATAGAGCCACCATGTCACACCTAGTGCCAAATGAGACATCAAATCGAAGAGATTCATGTTTTCAACCTATGTGCCAGGTTTGGCAAGTTTTCGAGTATGATAAGACCCTCAAAAATGTCTTCGTAAAATCTGAAAAAACGCAGGAAATGGCTCATAGCTCACTTCCTGTGAGGCAAAAAAATTTCAAAAAAATTGAAAAAAAACTTCATAATGACTTCTATTGCCATATCGAATTTCGTGAGAATCCGAGCAATTGCGTTCCAAAATGGCCGAGTGTTTGGTGGCGCTATAGATCCACCGGGGCATGTCCAAGCACAAAAATGATAATAATTTGAAATTTTCACCACGACGGACGTCTCTGCAAATTTTTGTGAGTTTTCGTGCATGGCAAGGCCCTCAAAAACGCGTTCTCGCAGCAGAATAAAAATAATAATAATAATAATTAAAGCTGCAAGCAGCGTTGAAAGGGCCCTCGCACCCCTGGGGCACATTGGGGGTGGTGGCGAGATGTTGACGGGTGCAGGTGTGCATTCACATCCATTGGAGACTGCTCAACTGTACAATGTGTTTTCCTGAGTGGAGTGCAAACACCATTCCTGAAATCAATAGGTGGAGTACGTTAAAATATGACACCTGTTCATGAAAATAAGTTGAAATTTTAAATCAAAATAATACACTTCCTGTTGGGTTCGGGTGATGGCACGATATAATTTTTTTACAAATCTTAGCACGTTTCAAGTCTCCACCAAATTTTGTTCATGTTGGTGAACTGAACGATGAGAACTGTTTTGTTGAAATTTTCTGGAGGGCCCTAGAATACCATTTTGACATGCCTGCGTGCAAAACCTATACCATAGTTATCGTAATACTGGGCTCCATGAGTGTGTTGATTCTTGTATATTTTCAAGCATGTTGACACCCTCAAAGAGGCAATTGTTTTAAAAAAAAGTTTAAGGGGCGCTACAGAGGCATTGTGCCATATTAAATGGTAATTGGGATATCAAGTCAAAGATCATAAGACAATGACAATTTCTGCAACGTTTTGCAAGTTTTGGAATATCCAAAGGCCTTTAAACGTGTGTTCATAAAATTTGGAAAAAACACAGGAAATAGCTCATAGCTCATTTCCTGTTTAGCCAAAAAATTTCTAATAAATTAGCATATCCTTGCATGAGAAATTCAACGATCACACCAAATTTCATGAACATTCAAGCACATTTATCTGAACGTGGCTGTGGCTAGAGGGCACTGTGGAGCCACCTGGCCACACCCGATCTAATATCAGCATATATTTTTATTTGGAAGGAGACCGTTATCAAGCCTGTAAAGTTTCGGGCAAATCCCACAAAGTACGTGTGAGTAAAATCAACTTCCTGTTTAATGGCGAAACATCAAAATTCGCCGCGACACCATGGATACATCGTTTGATATATCCGAAAAACCTTCACAATTTAAGATCAGACAGGTCTTACGATGTCACTTACCAAATTTTAAGTTGATCGGATAAAATCTCTAGGAGGAGTTCGTTAAAGTACCACACCTGTGACTGACGAAAAATTTTTAAAAGTCGAAATTTCAATTAAAAATGGCGGACTTCCTGTTGAGTCTAGGTGATGTCACCAAGAGACTTTTTTTTAGGTCTTAGCATAAATCACATGTCCACCGAATTTCATACATGTAGATTTACCGAGCTGCGAGGGCCGCTTGATTGAAATATTCCAGGGGGCGCTATAATGCCATTTTGCCACGCCTTTCTGTAAGTTTTTTTATCATTATAATAGGCATGATTAGCTTTATATGTGTGCAAAATTTTGTGAGTTTTCAAGCATGTTGAGACCCTCAAAACAACAATTCTTTTATAAATCTGATTGGGGGTGCTTTAGAGCCATTATGACACATTTAGTGCCAATTGATATATCAAATTGATAACGATAAGACAATTATACTTTTTGCAACGTTTTGCAAGTTTTCGAGTATTCTAAGGCCTTTAAACGTGTGTTCGTAAAATTTGGAAAAACGCAGGAAATGGCTCATAGCTCACTTCCTGTTTGGCTTAAAAATTTCAAAAAAATGATCATAACCCGGCATCACAAACGCAATAATCACACCAAATTTCATGAACATTCAAGCACTTTTATCTTAATATGGCCATGTCTAGAGGGCGCTGTGGAGCCACCTGACCACTCCCAATCTAATATCAGCATATATTTATACTTGAAAGGAGACTGTTATCAAGCCTATAAAGTTTCGGGCAAATCTCACAAAGTATGTGTGAGTAAAACCAACTTCCTGTTTCATGGCGGAACATCAAAATTGGCCGCGACGCCACGGATACATCGTTCGATGAATCCGAAAAAGCTTCGCAATTTAATATCGGCAAGGTCTTTAGATGTCATAAGGCAAATTTTAATTTGATCGGATAAAATCTCTAGGAGGAGTTCGTTAAAGTACGACGCCTGTGAATGGTGATAAATCAAAAAAAGTTGTGATTTCAATTAAAAATGGCGGACTTCCTGTTCAGTCTAGGTCATGGCACCAAGAAACTTTTTTTTAGGTCTCGGCATGGTCCACATGGACACCGAATTTCGTACATGTACGTTAAACAGGCTGCGAGGGCTGCTTCATTGAAATTTTCTAGGGGGCGCTATAATGCCATTTTGCCACGCCCATCTGGAAACCCTATATCATAGTATAACCTCTCACCGGCTCAATAAGTTTGCGAAATTTCGTGAGTTTTCGAGCATGCTGAGGCCCTCAAAAATGCAATTATGTATTAGGGGGCGCTATTGAGCCACCATGTCAAACTTAGTGACAATTGGGATTTCAAATCGAAAAGCTTGATACTTTCAACCTCTCAGCAAAGTTTGGCGAGTTTTCGAGTATGCTAAGACCCTCAAAAATGTCTTTGTAAATTCTGAAAAAACGCAGGAAATGGCTCATAGCTCACTTCCTGTGAGGCAAAAAAATTTCAAAAAAATTGACAAGAAACTTCATAATGACTACTATGGCCATATCGAATTTCGTGGAGAATCCGAGCAATTATGTTCCAAAATGGTCAGCGTGTTTGGTGGCGCTATAGAGCCACCGGGGCATGTCCAAGCACAAAAATAACAATACTTTGTAATTTTCACCACTACTGACGTCTCTGCAAATTTTTGTGAGTTTTCGTGCTTGGCAAAGCCCTCAAAAACGCGTTCTCGGAGCAGAAGAAGAATAATAATAATAATAAGAAGAAGAAGAAGAAGAAGAAGAATAAAAATCCCATCAAAAACAATAGGTTCCTCGCACCTTCGGTCACCGGTCGGTGCTCGGGCCCTAATAACTAAGAAGAAGAAGAAGAAGAAGAAGAAGAATAAAAATCCCTTCAAAAACAATAGGTTCCTCGCACCTTCGGTGCCAGGACCCGTTCCGGGCCCTGGCACCGGTCGGTGCTCGGGCCCTAATTACTCTAAATAATATACTCCAGTCAGAAGCCTGCAAGAACCTCATCTCAGCTTCTCCCGGCTCATTTAAAATTTTTGCCAAAAAAAAAAAAAAAAAAAAAAGCAGTGACTTCATCGAAAAGAAAGAAACCCCTAAATCTGACAATTCTTTAAATAATTGTTTCCTTTCAACACAACAATTGCTACAACCATAAAGAATATGAAACGCAGTCTCAGGGCTACCACAAATACGCAAACCATTTACATGCTTACCTAAAATTTTCAAACAACTAGCTAAACCACAATGGCCCAGGCGTGATCTCGTAAAAATAACTTCCTCTGTTCTATTAGAGCCAAAAACCAGCCTTCCCCTCATAACTGAATCCTGCAGTGAGAAATAAGATCTCCTTCTCTTTTCCTCCCTCTACTCCCTCCTCTCTTTCTGCCACTCACTAATCACTACCTTATTTGTAACAGTAAAACATTAAGAAATCTTAAAATCTATATTTTCCCATGCAAGAGACTCTAGCTACTTCATCAGCCACTTCATTACCAACAATTCCAGAATGCCCTGAACACAAAGAAACTCAACATTACAATTCATGTTCTCTATTCTGTACAAACAATACAAGATCTCCAATAGCAGATCTGGGCAAGTCCTAGAAGTCTAATTTCTTAGCAAACACAGAGCAGCAGCAGATTCTGAACAAATTATTGAATCTTTTGGTTTAGTGTCGTCAATCCACCACATGGCCCACAGGATAGCCATCAACTCTGCCATGAACACAGACACATTATTGCTAAGACAAATGCTTTGTTTAATGCCAAGGCTCACAAAATACATTCCAAATCCCGTATTTCCTGAACAAGGATCTGCTGAAATCTTCTTCTTTTTCTTCTTCTTCTTCTTCTTCTTTGAGTTTGATGGCATGTTCTGGATTCTGGATCTGGAAGAATTACAATACATCTGTCTAATGCGGGGCTGTGTGATATTTCTGACTGGATAACTCAAAAAGTTATGAACGGTTTGGCACAAAATTTGGCAGGATGACAGGTGGCAGTCCAGGGAAGAGTTGATTTAATTTTGGAAGTGATCTGGAACATTTTTTGTAACCAAAAGAACAGATATCCCACATAGCAGACGGGTCTGGCCCGGATTCGGCATCAAGCCGGCACTGCTGGGCGACTGCTGGCATGGCAAGTGGTCTGTTACCCGGATGTGGGCCAGTTCTGGTAATGATGGCATCGTTTATGTAATGGAATGCCATATGTGGGCCGATTGTGTTCGCAGCTGGCCCTGTGCTGGCCCATGTGCGGGCCAGCTCCGGCAAACTATATCTGGGCCACAAAAGGGCCGTCATTCTTGCTGTATGTGGGCCAGAACTGGGCCGTGGAAGTGCATTATATGGGCCAGAATTGGGCCTGACCAATTTTGCTATGTCGGATATGGCATGATGGAGGTATGTACTCTACTGAGTGCCCTCTATTTCATATTGTCTTCCTTTCAATTTCACTTGCACAATCAATCACCATCGGTTTGAATGCTAAAACAATTCCTTTTGTCCACACTTATAAGTTTATTTTCAGGTCTCAGTTCTTCCGTCACCATCTCTGCGGTACATTCTTCTTTCCTCAATATTCCTTTTTCTGTCATACACCTCGTGTGAATACTCTGTGTGTCTCCTCTCATCCAGCAGCTTGTGTGTCAATAAGAAGCATTGTCTCTTTTGATTGGTTTACATCTTGCGTGCTTTCCTCACCAGCTGTGTCCTATTCAGGTATGCCCTTTCTCACGTGTTGACGTATTTATACCCCCAACTATAAGTTGCTGTATGATCACTTGCTATATGCCCTTACGCAACCAGTCAGTATTTGCTTGTAAAAGCTCTTTGTCTTTGTAAATTATCTGTAACCTTTAATGACAGTTATATATGGAAGTTTTCTACCTAATTAATTGGAACAAGCTCCCAAGTCATACTCTCGGTTTCCAGGATTAGAATCATGATTCTATTAATCAAACCTCAGTATTTTCCTTTGTCCATTCTATTAGGAACCACCTCCCAAGCTTTCTGCGGTCATCAGAATTGGGTCTGCATTCCTGCAAAACTCCATTGTCCTGCATCTGGCAGTTTGACTTTGGCAAAGTAAGCACCTCATCTTGCAGCTGTCCCAGGAAGCCACTGGTTGGGCATGGAAATGCGTGGCACCTGAGCTTGTACCATGTGAACTGAACTGTGTCATTCTGCTGTGAGCTCTGTCCCCCTGTCTCACTGTATTAATATCAATAAACCCCACTTCTGGATTGTTCTCTGACTCTGCATTTAATTCTTGGTCTAAATCATATATACTAGTGACATTCAGACATAAAGTTCCATTTATCTGGGTAAACTAATCCTTAAAATACTTGCCCCTTATTATCTGGATGGATGGACAGACAGACAGAAGGACAAACAGATGAGCTCCCTCGCATTATCCCTCACTCTACTTCTTGGTAGGGAATAATAAGGTTACAACTCTAGTGAAGCATTACTAGCTGACAGATTCCCTGGAGCTAATTTCTAATGTGGTTTTATCACACTGATAAGTTAATGGTATTTCTGAGCATATTCTACAATCCCATCTCCAAAGAAGTTGGGATGTTGTGTAAAATGTGAATAAAAAACAGAGTGAAATGATTTGCAAATATTTTAAATTCTACATTTAATTAAAAATAACACAAACAGAATGTATCAAGTGTTGAAAATGAGAAATTTTATTGTTTTTGAAAGGTGCCCATTTTAAATTTGATGCCACCAACACTTTTCAAAAACGTTGGGTTTGGGGCAACAAAAGACAGGAAAAGGTGCATGATGTTAAAAAAAATACACCTGGGGGAACATCAGACAGCTAATTGGGGTAACTGGCAACAGGTCAGTAACTTCACTTGGTATAAAAACAGCATCCCAAAGAGGCTGAGTCTTTCAGAAGTGAAGATGGCGAGGGCTTAACCCTTCTTTGAAAGACTGCATGGGCAAATAACAGTTTAGGAATGAAATTTCTCAAAAAATAATAGCAAATAATTTGGGGATTTCATCATTGATGGCGCATAATATAATTGAATGATTTATGGAATGCAGAAAAATCTCTGCACGCAAGGCACAAGGCCAAAAACCAATACTGAATGGCTATGATATTCAGACCCCTAGGAGGCACTACATTAAAAATATCCTGGATTTGATTGTGGAAAACATTGCTTTAGCTCACAAACACTTCTTAAATCCATTATCAGAGAACAAAGTTTGTCGCTGCATCCACAAATGCAAGTTTTATGTTTACCATGTAAAGATAAAACCAAAAATAAACAGGATCCAGCAATGCTGTCACCTTCTCTGGACCCAGGCTCATTTAAGATTGACTGAGGTGAAGAGAAAAAACTGCCCTGTGGTCTTACAAATCAAAATTATTATTATTATTTTTTTTTTTTTAAATTATGGATACCATGTCCTTCAGGCTAAATAGGAGGGGGACGATTCAGCTTGTTTTCAGTGCACAGTACAAAGGTCAGCATCCATGATAGTATGGGGGTGCATCAGTGCACATGGCATGGATAACTTGCATATCTGCGAAAACACCATTAATACTGAACAATATCTACAGGTTTTTGGTGCAACATATTCAGACATTTTTCTCTAGGAAGGTCTTGCTTATTTCAGCAACACTACCAGAGGCAGAAATTCCGAGGGTGTGGGGGGTGCAGTTGCACCCAGGCCCACAGGTGATGGGGACTGGGTGCAAGATAATACGTGACTTTGGCAAAATGATGCTATGTGAACTGCAATTGTATGTAGTGGATGTTAGAAACCCTTTATATGTATATAGCATTTTTTGCTATATTAAGAGCACTAAAATCAAACAAATTTCTGTCCTGGGCACGAATGTTTTTTTAGTTTTTAATTAAGTAGCCTACTGATGCAGATATGTCACGGCGTACGTTAGACCCAGATAATTTAATTTTTTATTGAGGCTGATAGTGGTTAGGATGCATGTTCTCTGTTAATATTAGGAAAAATATTCCTTTACTTTCCTGTTGTGGAGATTTATGGGAAATATGGTGATCAATTAGAGTAGCCTAAGCTATTTTGGTTTGCTAGCTTTTCAAATGAAAGTAGTGAGGAAGAGGAGGCAAGGGTAAATCTGCCTAGATTGTTCTTCTTTATCTTCTCGTATGCTGTGCAGCAGTAAAACAGATGAAGAAAAACATACAGCAAGCACCAGCTGGTAAGCTAACATTTATTAATGGTCACCTAGCCACAATGCTGTGTAATTAGCCAGCTAATTAAATCAGATCTCACAAAAGAGCTTTTCCAGGTTATACTTGGCACTTGGCACTTGCTTTGTGAACTTCCAAGAACGAAGGATAAAATGCTCTAAATGTTCAGAGGTAGCATAACTGCAGTATATCTTATGTTATGTTGCAGGTTGAGTTTCAACTGTTCTATGATCTATTGAAGATACAAAGATCTAATGGTGGAGGCAGGGAAGCCAGGAGAAAGTTGCAGGAATTTAAACATGATATGTTTATGTCTGGTCTAAGAATGTGACACTAAAATTAAATAACATTATTTAGTAGTATAAAGTGATATTTTACTGGAGCAAATCAACAGGGCTTTGAAGAAAAAGCATGCACGGTCATACATCTCAGTTTCGTGTCAAGCAGCATTATCAAGCTTTCGATCTATAAGAATGAGCATGCCTTTAAGCTAATGTGTAATAATAATAAATCATCATCATCATCATCATCATCATCCCATTTTAAATGCTTTATTTAAAATGTATGGTAGCGACCCAAAGAACCTTAGAATTAGGGATTTAAATGCTGGTTACACCAGCATTGCACTGTAGCTCGCTATAGCTTGAGTTTCTGCTGAGAAGCTGAGAAGATGTGCTTTGTACCAGGCCGATGGTAAAGAAGCGACCTTTGTTCAACATAGGAGTGGACGCCCTGACGTCATGATACTAACACCATCCTGTGAAGGCTGATTAAAGATGGCGCCGTCTCATGTGTTAAGATGCTGTCAACGGGTTTTAGCTTGGATACCTGTTATTTTTATCGCTTTGGTCGTATGCTGGTCTTACTACGCTTATGTTGTTGAGCTGTGCATTTGTAAGTATAAAATTACTTTCGTTACAGTCGACTTATTTTTGTTATAAAGGCAATAAGGAAGCTAGCTTGCTAGCTAGTTAGCAGGAAGTGACTGAAATCGAGCTGACAGGTTAGCTAGCTAGCCTCTCGGGAACACAAGAACTCACTCAGATTTATGGAACAGTTGGTTAATATGCAGTGAGAGAAAGATACCTGACAGATTAACTAGCTAGCCATATGGTTCTAGCCTAATCGTTCTAGCCATATGTGGTCGCTGATTCTGATCTGAACCGATACTTACTTAGCGAGCTAACGTTAAAATTTAGGTGACGTGAACTGAGTTCAGTAGTCAGCTGTAGCTCAAGTTGGAGACACCCAGCTAGCCACCTAAGAGTGAGCCAGCAAGCTTTCAAGAATGGCTACCTTGCCGTTTGCTAGTTTTGTTTCGTTTGCCAACTTGGTGGGCTAACTTAGTCGTTCTCGAACACGAAGCCATTTGAAGGGGATTGTGCGATGATCAGCCTGTTCAAACCTGTCCTGGACCAGCACTGCTTATGTCAGATTATCACTTCAGCTGGTAGGCAGCAAAGGCGCTGTTCAAATAAACGTTAGCAAGTGGTTTGCTGGACTGACTTCACCCAACATGAACCCGTCTCTTAGCCAGCTGGTTAGCTAGATACCAAACATTGGCTTCATCGGGTATTCCTCGGCTAAATTACTCAGTGGGATTAGTTAAATGTTTGATGTGGACCGGATTTGCTGACTTCTAGCAAATGAAATTGTTTATTTTTAACGTGTCAATTACATTAATTAACTCGCTAGCTAACACTCTTGAACCGTGCTGCTAGCTAGCTAGCTATATATGCTGTGTGATAGTGTAGCCTAATGTTTAGCTAGCTGGTTATCTGGCTACCTCTGTACAGTGAGTGAGTCTCCGAAGCATCACTTAGCCAGTGCGATCTATTGATCAGCAGAGAAATATCACTCAGCAAGACGTGAGCATCAGTGTGGATCCGCCCCTGTGGTATCCTGCACCTTTGTGATGGCTAATTATCTGCATTTTATACTTCTGTCAAGTAATTCATTGCTGTTGGCTAGCTCTCGTATACTTGCCACAGTGTTAGTTTAAGTGGGCACCAAACTCTGCATGTGTTAATTTATTTCAAAATTATTTGTTATGTCACTGGTATTACACTGAAACGACTGCGCATTGTGAGCTCGGTAGTTGGCTGCAATAGCCGTTTACTTGCTTGGTTTACTAGCTAGTTAGCTTACAGTTGACCAAGTCGGTAACCAACTGTTATTTAAATCTTATAAAGACGTGAAATGTCATATGCACTGCTTGCCACCGAACGAGTTGGTTTACTTAACATTGAGTCAATGGTTTGGTTTGTTCCAGGGTGCTTGCCTCTGAACCAAACTCGGTTCAATAGCCCTGTTTGTACGATCGTCACTTATTTCCATCTGTCAACCTGACATTTTGGGTAAGGGACAGGGTTAAATTTAGGGTTAGGTTTGGGGCTAGGGTTAAGGTTAGGGTTGGGGAATTCAATTTCGACTGGCATAAACCAAAGCTGTTTACCGGCAATCGGATGAGGTCATGTCAGTTTGGTGGATGGAATTAAATGGTGACTTGTTTGTACTCACTGTTTCGTCTTAGTAAAACCGGAAGTACAGCTAGTGAGCTGGAACTGTCAACAGCACACTGCTTCTGTGCCAGAACCGTCTAAAGCATGCTGCTAGTGTGCCAGGATAGATGTGCTGGATGTTCAGGCACACTGGCAGTGTGATGTTGCCGGTCCCTGCGCTCTAGCAGTTTGCTATTCCTTGTCCCTGCATGCTAGCTGTGTCCTGTTACTCGCTGTGTCCTTTTACTTGTCCCAGCACACTAGCCGTGTCCTGTCACCTGTCCCGGCACACTAGCAGTGTCCTGTCACCTGTCCCGGCACACTAGCAGTGTCCTGTCACCTGTCCCGGCACACTAGCAGCGTCCTATCACCTGTCCCGGCACACTAGCAGCGTCCTATCACCTGTCCCGGCACACTAGCAGCGTCCTATCACCTGTCCCGGCACACTAGCAGCGTCCTGTTACCTGTACTGGCACACTAGCAGCGCCCTGTTGCTTGTCCTGGAACTTAAGCATTGTCCTGGTACCTGCCCTGGTGCTCTAGCAGCATCCTGCTGTCTGTCCCAGAACACTATCAGTCTCCTATTACCTGTCCTGGTGCTCTACCAGTGTCCTGTTGCCTGTCCCACCAGATTAGCCAGTGCGCTTTTCTTTCAGTTTCCCTGAGACTGATCAGTGAGGCACAGCACTGGCAGGGCTGCAAGTACCACGCTCATTGAAGCCTTGCTGATAACATAATATTCAAAGTTGCGTTAAAACTACAAGTTATGTGTTGGTGATCACTGTGTATTGCAACTCTATCTTTGCTTTTGGTGACAGGATCTGGATGAGCTAATGACTGGGAAATGTTATCCCCATTTTAAGTGCAAAGTAGGGACCCATGCCCTCCTCCTGGGATGCAAATAACCAAGATTCATTTGGATCCACTTCGGTTAGTCGAAGGCGTCCTGTCCTGTGCTGCTCGCAGTGTGCACCAGCATTCAGTGCTGCAATTTGACTCCTGCCAGCTGAAAGATAAACTAATTAGAAAACGTACTTTTCGAGCTCCTGTCAGTCAGTTGGCCATTCTCTAAGCTCACCAACTGCAATGCGAATGCTAAATATTGAGTGATTGCATTAATTGCTAGATTTTGAACAGGATTCCCAGCAGGGCCAAAGAAAGCAAATGGAGCAACCAATCTCAGTCAGTTGCACATAAGCAAATGCTTAGAAGGATTAGTATCCAGAAATGAAAAGAAATGTATGAAGGAATGTGGGAAAGTGTTGGGGTGAAATTCAAAGTGAGGCGCTTAGTGGTGATTTGTGAACATTTCTGGATTTGGGCACTGAGTCTTTGAAGGAGGAAAAGTTCCATTTTCATATGGTGTGTGTGTGATTGTTGTCACACTTGGTGTCTCAGCACAACACAGGCATTACTTTGTGTACCTCTCTCAAACACTGCAGGTGGCATGACTGTCTCGCTGTCGGAGGTCCCACTGTAGCTCAGGGCTTGGCAGCTGTGCCCATAGCAGCAACGGTGTTAATGACTGTGAAGGGATGTATCACTAACACCTCTTTCTCTCCCTCTCCCCCCTATGCCCTCCCCCTTTCCCTTATTTTTTTATCCTCTTCATCATGTGCAGTCACAATTGCAAACACTGGAGAACAAAGTAAGTTCATTTTCTTTATATAACATAAGGAAGTACTCATAATTCAGTTCCTGAACCTTACGAACACCCAAAAATAAGCCAGAAAATGAATGCCCCCTCAAACCATTTGCATGGTTTCTGTTCTGCCTTCAGTTTATTTTGGAATTGTGATTAAAAAAAGCCCATGGTAGCTACAGTTGATTGTCAAAAACTGTTTGTGGTTTTGGGGAGGCATCTCTGCTGCCCAAAAAAATGTGTTCAGGAAATGGTGTCTGATTATGAAATTTGGGGTTTGTCATAGTTGTGCTGTGATCATGTTGCTTTCTTTCTCAGCTCTACCTGAATGTTAATCTCTGTCCGCTTGCCTCCTCCAGTCGTCTACCTGATCATATTTCATCTGACGTTCATCATGTTTGTTTGGTCCTACTGGAAGACTATCTTCTCTAAGCCTGCCAACCCCTCCAAAGAGGTACCAGCCGCCTGCTGCTTTCAAAAACTTTAATTTCTCCTTTTTTTGTCTCCTTTTCCCACTGCGCTGTTGTTTAGCTTTGAATTTTTGGCTGTGAGGTGTTCTGTCCGCATACTATGATTGGATCACCACAGTGTGTAATGACAGAGCAGGCCGTGGTTTGTCGTCTTTTAAATTCTTAGCTTCTGCGAGTGAGTATTGATGTGATTTTTCTCAAGTTCTGTGTGTGTTTGTGAAGAGTGTTAGGTGGTCTTTTCTTATTGTGTCCTTTTCTTTCTCCTCTGTACACAGTTCTGCCTGCCCAAAGCAGATAAGGAGCAGTATGAGAAAGAGGAGCGGCCTGAATCGCAGCAGGAGATTCTGAAGAAGGTGGCCAAGGACCTGCCCTTGTACACACGCACTGGCACTGGGGGTAAATGACCAGCTGACACGCCTGCCCCGTGCATGTATCGGGAAGCAACTTTCTGCCCTCAAATTTACCTTCCCTGGTCTCTGCACCGGGGCCAAGAATAAATGTATACATTCCTTTCTCCCTAGCCTAATTTAATTGACTTGTACAACTACTTCCTCATCCTATTTTCCCTGCCCTTGTCATTTGCACCCGCTTTTATATGATATAAATTTCAGAAAATGGCTCCTCATCAGGTCTGTTCATCTCTATTCTGCAGCCATTCGGTATTGTGACCGTTGCCAGGTGATCAAACCGGACCGCTGCCATCACTGCTCTGCCTGTGACATGTGAGTCCGGCCATTTCCTCTCATTGCTCTCTTCTGGTATTTGCCTTATTTTTGTGTTTTTTAGAGGTTTGTTCGAGTTTTATGAAACAACTTTGGAATCATGTTGTACCTGCTACAGCTGTTTCCCTTGGTATTCAGTTTTTTCACTGTGCTCTGAATGTGTGTTATTGAACTTAAGACCTCTGTAATTTACCCAGAAAATTTGTCATGTAGTGAGTTGTATGTGCGGGCCTCTGTCTGTTTGTTCATGAGTGCCATTTGTTTATGTGTAAGGGCGCTTTCACACAAGGTACGATTGTTCCGTACCGTGCCACAGTACGACTGTCCTCCCTCCCCTCTCCCCCCTCTGGTCAGCTTTCACACGAGCAACATCGATCCATACCCGAGTACGGTTGCTTTTGTCAAAATTCTGATGCAGTAGGTGGCAGTATGCACCTAGGTGGTTTTGAAATGGTGGAATATACACAAAGAAGAAGAAGCCACGGAAATTCATCTTTTTTCTCACTTGAGCTGCCAGACTTTCGCACCAGGTTGCGCACTTTTGAGATATTGCTGCCGCATTCTCTTTAGTTTGTCACGGCACCGTTCTTTTGTTCCGCGATAACCATGCGAATGTAAATTCTCGCACATTATTCCATAGATCTTGGTGTTACTGTTTGTAGTATCTAGTTGTGACTGTATGTTTTTGTCTGGCCAAATTTCAAACAAGTATTTAATTTCTTCGTTTGACGAGAGAGATCCTTTTGCTGCTATGTTTGTTGGAATTTAAAGAGTCAGATAGTTAAGACGTCATGTAACGGTCCTTTTCCGCGCTCGAGTACGGTTGCTTTCACATTTGGTATGAGTACAGATGAACCGTGCCGGAGACCACCTCTTCCAAGTAGAGTTGCGTACTATGCCCAAGCACTTCCCAAGTAAACAGCACTTTGGGGTTAAGTGTCCTCTGGTCTGTCCACGAGTCCCTGTGTGAAAGCACCCTTGTGTGTGGTTCTTACATTTGTGTCACATCTGGCTACCTTCCACTCTTTTCAATGTGAAATCAGCCCTCTCCCAACTTTTATGTCCTCCTCTCTGTCAGGTGTGTGCTGAAGATGGATCACCATTGTCCTTGGTAAGAAAATTTTTTTTTGCACATTTTGTGCTGTTTTGATATGCTTTGATATGCTGTTTTGATATGTCTGATTTTAGAGAGACATTTTGATATTGCTCAGTTGAAATAAACTTGGCCAGTTAAGGGGGGGACATCCCCTGAACCAAAATTTTTTTTTTTCTCCCTTTGGTCGTTGAATTGATCTGGTAGGAATAATTATTTTTTTATGTTCAACTGAAATATTGCCATAGAAAAATTTGGCTTAGTCCTTCCGAAACCCTGGCTCTTGCATGTTTTTGCCCCTCTTTGTGCCAGTTTAGGTGAGAAATATATCATCCTACCCTGCCTCTGAATTCAGCTTTGCTGTAATTAAACTGAGCTGTTTAATCTGCCTTCACACTTCCAGGGTGAACAACTGCGTTGGCTTCTCCAATTATAAATACTTCATCCTGTTCCTGGCATACTCCATGGTGTACTGTGTGTTTATCGCTGCTACAGTGCTGCAGTATTTCATCAAGTTCTGGACAGTGAGTATACAGTGAGACTATGAGTGACACATTCACACTCATTCAGGGTGGCCATTTGAGGTGGTGCCAATTTACGAGACTATGGCACAGACGTGATGTTGGTGTTGGGATTAGTCATCACAATGCCAAAGAACTGTTTCAGATGCAAAAAATTGCAATGAAATTGTCCCTGTTTGGTTGAGGATGTGTGGAGCCGTTATCATGCAGTTGTTGAGTCCAGCTGAGTTGTGGTGAAAACCTGTCTGTCATTTAAGTGAGCACTAAATGTATCTTACGTCATTTGGTCAGGCCCCTATTTTTTATGGGAAAGACTGCTTTCCTACGGGTCCTTCATTAGAGCGGAATAGTTTCTACTCTGAGCATCCTTTTAATTTCAGTTCTACACTTCATTTATTGTTAATTTCACTGTGGCTTTGAGTGCCAGTATACTGATGTAGGAGATATAGGTCAGTGGGGCAGATCGTTCGGGTGGTATTCATGTGTGTGATGTTGGTTTTGTTTGGTAGTTGTAGTTGGACCTTTGTTTGGTTTTAGCCATTCTCTTGGACATTGCGTATGTGAACATTAATAATCTGTTTAAAACTGTTATTTCAATATTCTGCAGACAATAAAGCTGTTCAAATTAGTAGCAAAATACAAGCCTGAAACTCGTATTAAATAACCCTTATAACATTCTGTTTTTGTTTGTATTGATTTTTAGATATTTAATTTATGTTTTATTTAAACAATCAATGGCATTAGAGGCTCCTTAATGGCCTGTATAAGCTTCTTTGGGTCCCAAGTTACTGACCTGCATGTAAATCGTAAGTATATTTGAAGTGGTAATGGGTCAAATTCATGTTTTCAATTGTGGGTTTGGTGTGTTGGTTTGGCTCTCTATCCAATTGCAGCTTGTTCAGCGTCTAAAAATGGTCTTAATTGTGGTTGAAATTCTGTTCAGGTGGTCGACGTGAGGTCTGGTTTTCGGTTTTTCTACTGCTTGTTTCTAAGTTGTGGTCGATGGAGTGCCTTGGATGAACGTTGCAGTTTTGATTGTTATAAAATCATGGTCTTTGTGGTTTTTTTTTTTTTTAAAGTCGTATGTAAGGTCAGACTTGGAGGTCCACTCTGGGGTATGTGAGGTCGGGGTAGGCGATGAGATTACTTTGCATTCAGGAGACGGCGTTGAGTGGCTCTGGACTGGCTTGTGGGAGGGGAGAGGAGTGATCCAGATGTGGACACTGTTGCTTTGTGCTTTAAACAGAGATTCTTTCAGTAAGCATCCTTTGGACCCGTGCGTGTCTTCACGCATGCAGATGATTTTGAATACTTTCAATGTTTGTGGAGTTCTTCAGAATCCATATAAGCACCAAGCACTATTTATTCTAAAACTCCCAGAGTACCTAATTATCACAGTCTTTAGTTCAGCTGTTTTCCTCTGGGGTGTCGGCAGGGGTCCTTATCGTTGAATTGTGTTTGCGTTTCTATGAGAGCAAGAGAATGAGAACTAACTCGTTATATCTGTCGGGGTTACCAGGCCTTTCGTTCATAACTGCTGCTCATCAGCGCTTCAAGCAGTAATGGGCACAAATGGCTTTTCTGCATTATCAACTTCCTCATGATCTATATTATCTCTTCATTTCAAACCAGAACGCTGTCTCATGTCTGTCTATTGATTTTACGATTCCTTCACCCTTTGGGTTGCAAGTCCTTTCTTGGCTGTCCCTCTAACCATGCGCTGTGGCCCTCTGTTGTCCTGTCCTATCCAGTCTTCCCTCTTCTCCCTGTGCCTAACAGCCTGTCTCTGTTTGCACTAAAGCTTTGCCGGAGGAAATCTGCAGAGAATTGTCCGAAGGTAAACCGTTGTGTTTGGTCGGTTTGCTTTGCTGTATTCCTTTTTTTTTTTTTTTTTGTAAATAACCCCCTTCTTGTGAGCTGTATTTCAATTGTATTACAATTGAAGGTCTTGCCCGGCAGTGACTCTTGCCTATCCTGTGGGCGCAGGGTTTGTTAGCTAATTGGCCTGGTGCTGAATGTGCAGTACAGGGATTATCTCATTAGCCGCAATGTGGGTCTCCACAGGTCTAATTCGCTCACCTGCTCTACATTTATGGTACAGATTTTCTGTGACCGTGTTCCCTCTGCAGCAAATGTGCACCTCTTTGCAACTTGCCCCCTGTAAATGAGTCATGTCTGAATCTTAGCATTATTACTTCCTTATGGGAGCTGTAGAATTGAATCATTTATCTGCTTAGTTGTTAGTGGATACATTTCCGTGTTGCGCTGGGCAGTTTGGCCTATAATCCCCACCCAGGCCAGGATGATTTGGCACTATTTTGTTTTGTATGAAAATGACCCTGAATGCATCCTTCCCATTGTGTTTGTGACTCTCCTCTCTTTTCTCCCTCTCAGAATCAGCTGCCCGACACTCACGCCAAATTCCATGTCTTATTTCTCTTTTTTGTGGCGGCCATGTTCTTCATCAGCATTCTGTCCCTCTTCAGCTATCACCTGTGGCTGGTAGGAAAGAACAGATCCACCATAGGTAAAGTTCTTCACTTCATTTATTGAGCTCGTCTTGCTTGTGTCCGATTGGCCTGATTTATCAGAACTGTGTCGGTACTTAGATTTTTGTCATTTGTGAATTTGAAGTAATTGCGGCCCCCGGACGAAGTCGGGCGGCTACTATGGCTTCATGCTTGTCGTCTTTGCCACTGCCACGTCCGCGTCCGTAGACACTTCCTTGTGGACGTTCTACAGGCTGTAATTTTTGACCGATTACTTGCATATTTTTTATGGACATGTGATATATTTAAGTTATGACACCTATCGATTTTGGTTGCCCTAGCAACAGCATTAGCCGCATAATGCGCAAATTTGCACTGAAACATTGGCAGTTCCTTGTGGATGCTCTACAGGCTGTAATTTTTGACCGATTACTTTTAAATTTGGTATGGACATGTGTTATGCTTCACTTATGACACCTATTGATTTTGGTTGCCATGGTGACAGTATTGGCCAAATAATGCGCAAATTTGTGCTGAAATAATAGGCATGTCTTCATCAGAACAAAGTTAAACTAGCCAGCTATTTTGCGGTTAGGGAAATTAGCCCGACAGTACGAATTTGCGTCTCCATTAGCCCGAATGCCGTCCGCTCGAGAAATGAAGACGCAACGCAAATGGTGAGCTAATTCGCATATCATATGGCTATTTCGCAAACTAGACCAAGATTTATCGGGAAAATTTCCCTATCAAATTAGCAGGCATTTTGTGTCTTCACTACAAAATAGCCAGCTAATTTGACATTGGGCTAATTTCAAAACTGCAAAATGGCTTGCTAATTTGAAACATCATTCTAATGAAGACACACTTATAGAGATTTCCTTGTGGATGCAGTACAGGCTGGAGAAGCGGGCTTTCAGGGGCTACACCCATGCGGTCGCGGGCATCCGGATTATCTAGTTTCCAGGACTGTCAGTCAGATAAATTTGATTTTAATGGTAAAAATTTAATTGAATGTTTTGTACAGCTAATCCCTGTTCTTTCTTTGTTGCAGAAGCCTTCAGGGCACCAGTCTTTAGAAATGGTCCAGATAAAAATGGCTTTTCTTTGGGATTCAGTAAAAACATAGCGCAGGTGTTTGGCGATCAGAAGAAGTTCTGGTTACTACCTGTCTACACAAGGTGAGATGCTAAGTCTGCTGAAGGGTATGAGGTCTTTATTCCTTTTTTCCTCGTGACAGATGGAGGGATGATGGACATCAGGCTTCATTCTTCCGTTTCGGTCCTCATCACAAAATGTGCTCTTCCTTCATCATTGATTTCATTTACCTGTCCTCCTATTATCCTTCCATCAACAACTTTGATCATTAGAACTTCTATATTCATCCATAATCTTCTGCAGTCTCTATCACATTCCTGTCCTCTCCCCATCTAGATAATACTGCTCTTTTTCTTTTGTTAAAATGATAGCTCTTCTTTATTTCATTTAGTTTGGGTGATGGACACACATTCCCAACTCGATTGGTGAATATTGACCCAGAGCAGCCGACTGTGGACCTTCAGACCAGCATTAAAAGGTAACATCTTTTAGTCTTGAGCTCTGGTATATTTATGCGGGACCAGATGGATCTTCTGGCTGGCTGCTAGCTGGACATTATTTCAACAGTGTAATGGCTTCCTCTCAAGATCAGCCATTGGCAGTTCCTGTGAATGTACAATACTGTCACCAGGCCCAGATTTGAAGAATATGGGCTAGGTCAAGCAGTAACCGACTCACACTTCCACTATGTAAATGGATTTAATTTTTCAACTCCGTTTTTCCCTGTTATAATACGTCTAAATGTAGGTTTGGATGACTACTTATAATACCCATTCTTCTGTGTAATTTGCTTTCTGTATCCAGAAAAAATTAATAATATGTATGTTTCTTTTCTTCAAAAAAATGAGGGTTTTTTTTTTTTTTTGGGGGAGAGTGCTTTTTTCCTCTAGGTTTAAAATTGTATTTATTTGTGCATTTTATACATTTTATGTATTTATTTTTGCATTTCCGACAAGTGAACACACAACTTGGCAGGACAAGAGTTAATTAAAGCTTTATTTTCAGAAGGGCAACAGTGACTTCACAGTGCACTAACAGTGGTTGGCACTGCTGCCTCACAGCAAGAAGGTCATGGGTTCGAATCCGGCCTGTGTGGAGTTTGCATGTTCTCCCTGGGTTCGCATGGTGTGCTCCCACAGTCCAATATTTTATTTATAATATTTTTTTTTTTTTTTAAATATTTTACGATGACTCAATTACCTTCTATTATTACAAAACAAAGTAATTTTGGTTTCTCACTCAAAACAGTTGTCCTAAAATCACACTGACTAATTAAAGAATGAAGAGCGCATTTACGCACAATACGTAATGGAATCAGGGGAGCTTCACAATGATGGCGGCCTCCAGTCCGCAGTGAGAGAGCTGGAATTATGACAAGAAAATCATGTTTTATATCTCTCTAGTGTATTTTGGATAGGGGGGTTCCACAGATCGTTTGAATCGATGAAAATTCCTCTTTTAATTGAAATATCTTTGTTTTTTGGGGTTCGGTTTCCTTTAAATAACTTGTCGTCAGCTGAAACATTTTAATCACTGCAGTAATTATCACATGGAAGGCTCTTACCTTTGCTTAGTTAAATTCAGGTGGTTTTTTTTTTTTTTTTTTTTTTTTTTGGCCAGACAGTGCATTTCAAAGCAATATTGAAATCTGCTTTGTTATTATCCCCCGCCACGAAGTGGATCGGGGGATATTGGAATGGCGCTTGCCCGTTCGTCCGTCCGGGTTCAATGGGGACAGGTTTTCTCAGAAACTATTGCACCTCCGTGAATGAAATTTTGTATGTGGCCAGTACTGATGACCCTACTGAATGAGTTCGACAATTGATTCCGAGAAATTCATTTTTACATAGTTATGGCCCTTGACTCTGTTCGCGGACTTAAGTGTATGGGTGTTGCAATGGGGACAAGTTCTCTCGGCAACTATTGCACCTATGTGGATGAAATTTGGTGGGTGACCAGTACCAATGATCCTATTGAATGAGTTCGACAGTTGATTCCCAGAAATTTATTTTTACGGAGTTATGGTCCTTGTTTCTGTTCATCGACTTGGTGTATGGGATTTGCAATGGTGACAAGTTTTCTCGGCATCTATTGCACCTTCATGGGTGAAATTTTGTGTGTGGCCAGTACTAATGACCCTATTGCGTGAGTTCGACAATTGATTCTGAGAAATTTATTTTTACAGAGTTATGGCCCTTGACTCTGAACTTGGTGTATGGGTGTTTAATGGGGACAAGTTTTCCCCATTCCCCTGTGACCATTCTTACCTTGGCGGGGGATATTGGTGACAATGTTGCCTTGTTTAGTCTAGTCTTATGGAAACCGGTGTTATAGGGGTATTGATGCCAAACTCAAGAAACCACAGATGTAAGTTGGATGCACAAGCCATCGATCAGTGGTAATACTGTATATTTGCTGGTTTCCTCCACCCTCCAGCAATGCAGTAGATGGGCATGTCAACCCCAGACCCCTGAGCGAATCGCAAAACCGCCTCCTTGGCAACGACCAGCACTATGCTGAGGACCACACAGACAAAGATGCCATCAGAACAGGTAAAGTTGCACGTCCAAAAAGGGCAGCACTCCCTCAGGGAATGATGGGCTTTACCAGCTCGCCTGCCCCTCTGTTCTAGATAAAAGGGAATGTAGAGAACATCACTAAGAGGGTTTGCTGCCACCCTGTTAGTAACTGCAGTAATGGAGATAGAAATCTGATGGAAATGTCTTGCTGTTAACGTACTGTCTTCAGCGCCTGTAACATTGTTTCATCACCTGTCACTGCCTCTTTTTAGAAATGGCATCATTCTGTCTCACACAGTGAACATATTTTGCCTTTGCACACAAGTGCGAATGAGAGAAACTGCTCTCTGCATTAAAGTTTTCAATATAATATGCATTTTTATTACATTGTTATGCCACGTTCAACTTGTGACATCTATTTTAGAAGCAGCCCAGGCAGTCACAGTTTCCATGGAGAGCGAGTCATAACGAGGTGAGAAGATGGATATCTGATTCTATCCGTTGATTCCCCCTAAATGGCCTTTATCAGCATGTTAAGTATAGTGATAATTTGTTTTAAAAACACAATTTAATTTACTCAATGTTTAAAACCAAGACACATGGCGAGCTAACTGAGGCTTAAACAATTTGAATCGATCAGTTAAGTGTTGAGTAATGATGGCAATCCACCGAACCTCTTGCCATTCTGGGCGGTGGTTTGAGATCCTCATAATGCCTTATTCTCCCAGAGATATCTTTTGTTCTGATGTAAAGATTTATGTGATAGGTTTTTTTTTCCATCTCTTTGGCCTTGTGTTTATGTGTGCTTGCATGCGTATGCGGATGTTCTGAATTACCTTTTCCTTCCTTCAGAGTTGAGGAGTGAGGTGGTGGGTTATCAGACTGTTCCTTTGAAAAGCCTGGACTGCCTGCACATGCTCAGTGGAGACCCCCCTCCAGCCCAGACAACCGAGCCATGAAATCTGATGCCTTAAAACCCCACCCAGTGTCATCTCTACGTTACCATGGACACCATTCCTATCGCTGTGGATACTGTCACCGCAGAACAACTTCAGTGCCATTATGGGCGACTTGTCCTCAGGCGGCAGTGCAGCCTTACTTGCAGTCTGTACTAGCACCCTGTTCGGCATACATGCGTAGAAAGCAAGCACACTCACACACACTGTAACAGCTTTTCAAAAAAAGACACACCAATGATTTGTATTGATTCATGCAGCATTATTTTTTTCTCTGGGACTACATTGTCTCTGCATTGTTTTCAAACCAAAAAAAGTTTATATTCTAGGCCAAATTTAGTTTCTTCCAAAACTTGAAAACATTCATAGTATTTATGCAGAAACACAAAATGGTTGACTGGTTACACTACAGAATGCATGTTTTAGAAAAAGAACTGATCAGTCGGACTCTTACGTTTTGGTAGCACTTCAGATAAGTTATTGTCCAGACGCTTTTTGGTTGGTGAGCCCCATTTTTGCTGGTGGTACTAAGGAAATGGTGCTGTCCCAATCACATGGTTTTATTTAGAAAAATGGGAGCTAATAAGTGCATACACTCTGTTGTAGTCACAATGACTGAGGATGGGAGAGGAAGAGTTTATTTTTGTGGGAGTGGTGACCAGTTTGAGAAGGCTGAGCATTCCTGAGGGTGACTCTGGATAATGTGCTTCATTGCTTCCCTGTTGTACAAGCTAACATGCTCATTGATTTTAGTTGTGCAGGTGCAATTGCCCTCTGGTAATTTTATGAAGTGCGTCTATTATCAACAAGAGCCCATCATCGGTTCATCGATGTAACAGTTCTTTCTCGCACTGCAATGAAAATTTGAGCCGTTGAAGGCCCTGCTTACAATTTTGCAAAAAAACGAAATCTCGCAATAGAATTTGGCGAGAACAAGAATAACTTATCTGATCAAAAGTATTGGGCTTCAGTCGGTTGTAGTGAATAACAGGCAGGTTGAGTAAAGGGATGGTGCTGAGTTGTATGGCCTATGGTAATATTTGTCTAGCATGGAGAAGGGAGCATTTGGTTGAATATTGCAGAGCAGACTGTTGCAGACTTATACTTTTTGCACTTTAATTAATACAGTGAAACAGATTCTTCATGTGCATTTTGGTTCTAAATGACAATTGGAACACTAGGTGCTTTAGTCAGGAATTTTACATAAATACAAGCTTAAGCTTGTGCTGATGAGAATTTAAACCTGTAAACATGTAATGATTCCTGCTTTGCTCCCAAAATCCAGCACTGGACAGTCCAATCATTAAGAAGTCAACATTTTGCCTTGTTTTGTGCCTTCTGTGCGGTCTGGTATGGGGTTCACTGCCCTCAGCGTGGTTTAGTCGTACAGAGTCAACTTTACCACTCTATTGTGGACTTATGCAAACATTAGCTGCCCCTCAAATCAGTGTTGATCAGAAAGAGATGGTACTTAACATGTCAGAATGACAGTAACTCAGAAGTCAGGTGTTGGGTTTGGTTATTGAGTATTTTCCGCTGCGCTTGGCCACCCAACTGAATAACAGGGTTGTTCCACCCATAACCCTGACAGACAAATGGGATTCAGGGGTGATCTCTCATTGATTAGGTTCTTCTGTAAATGGGTGCATTACTTGTTGTGCCTATTTTTGGCTTGGGTCTCATGATCACTGGGTACAAATATATCACTTTGTCATCTTCTTGATTTTACTTCTTACTGATTACCTCAGACAGCGCATCACTTATTTATCTGTAAAGATCTGGCTGAGTAGTCTGTATGGGACTTACTTGATTCCGAAAATTACTAAGTTCAAAAGTACCCCAAATGACGGAACTGTTTACATGCGTTTTTCTGCAGAAGTGTGTTTAGTGCCAAGTTTGCTGTTTTGATTTTCTGAGCTACAGTATATATTGACCCCTGCCCAAAGGAAACCAGCTGTAGTGCAAGTTGCTGAATTTTTTTGTCTTTTGAAAATATCTCCAATGTTAAATATTCAAATCTAAATCCTGCAGGGGTGTGCCCACAGAGAGACCTGGACAAGGTTTAAGAGAAAGATCATTTCTTGTAGCTGGTACACCCAGCAATGGAAGATACTTGGATTGCAGCCTCCTGGGGAAGGGATTGATGTATTGATGTCTTTACCTGTGATTGATCAAGATCTCTTTGAAGTTTTTGTCCTTTTTGCAGCATTCTTGAACATTGTGCATTGTACAGATTTCTGTGGACAAAATATCTGTGACTGAATGCAATGTGTAATAGAGGGAAATCTCCCTCAAGCTCTGCTTTTGTAGTTTTTTATTTTTATTATTTGGAAAAAATTTTGTGAAAGCACAAAATATGGTATTGCAACAATGGCTTCCTCCATTATGCGGTTGGCTTAGAGGGTAATTGTCAAAAAGGACTTAAATCAGATGTAGCACCACCACCTCAAAACCATGAATTTTAGTGCATTCATGATTGGTAAGCTGTATTCGACTGGGCCTAGCGACCTTTTGAACTTCTTTATTATGCATTGATTCTTGTGGAATGCAGGTATCATTAATCGCCTGTGTCGTCGCCGTTTCTGATGGTTTTGTCTTGTGCATACAGTGCTCTGCTGTTGCACTGATGTTTAAAGGTGAGAGACTGTAACTGTTTTTTGTGATTGGGGTCCTGTCCAGTTTTTAAACAGAGAAAGAAGGCCGTATTTCTCTAGTAACCACACTCCTAATACAGTTATAACCTCTAATGACTTCTAATTCTGGTGTCATTGATCATATTTCCTCAAAATCTAACCCAGCCATGTCAAGAAAGGAAAATCTTGGACCATTTTATCATGTTATTTTGTAATCTTTGTGAAAGCTTTTTTTAAATGAACCCATTTTTGCATGTACGGTTTACCATGAAAATCTTTGTACTCTGCTCATACTGCAATGCAGTTTGCTTTTTCATTTTGAAGTAATGTTTTTAAAAAAAGAGTTTGAAAAGGATGTTACAGTTTGCACATATTTTGTCTAATTTTAATGTTCTTATTTTTTAGGTAAAGTATACGTATGAATGTTGAGACATAACAATAAATATTGATTTTCATTCTCTAGCCTGACTTCCCTGTTTTCATTAACACATATTGAGATCTTGAACTTGTAGAGGTAAAAGTTTTACGGTGGGTTATCTTCTGTACTTAAAATTTTGTCCTGGAGGTCTCTATCATGTCATCAGTTGCACTGCGAATGAGCTATAACAAGCCGTTTCAAAATCTGGTCCTTTATGACATCACGTGGGGGAAGTGGCTGTCCAAGAAGGCAAGGAGGACTGATCAGCATCAGCCAACCAGGTAATCAGTTCCTTCATTATTCTGTGTGGCGTCTCCCCATTGTAGTGTCACAAAAGACAGATTTTGAAATGACTCATAGGGGACTTTTAATCATTATTGCAGAGAGAACAAGCTTCTGTGAAAAATGCATGCAAATTAAAATATTTTCATAGGAAGTTTAATGCTCTGTTTTGGAGTTTATAAATTGCTACTTAACTGCACTAAGATGCATGCCGACTTCGATATTTGATATTGTATACTTTGTTTTCCCAACTCAGCTGGTCAGTATTGTAGTGAATGAATTTTTCAGCTTATCTGTCTTTCTATATTCCTTCATATACAGTTGTGCTAAAAAGTTTGTATACCCTGGCTGAATTTGTAAAATGGGTAACATTTTTTAAAGAAACAGGAATGGCGAGGCAAAACACATTTCTTTTATTTCTAATTGGATTCCTATCCGACTGTAGGTCATGAAGAATGGCATAATCATCAAATAAAACTAGGCAATATGGGGAAAAATGAAATGAACCCTGTTAAAAAGTGTGCATACCCTTAGATCTTAATACTATGTACTGCCCCATTAAGCATCAATAACAGCGTGGAGTCTTTTGTTATAGGTGTCAATGAGGCCCCATAATTCTCTCAGGTGGTATAGCTGCCCATTCTTCCTTGCAAAATGCCTCCAACTTTAGCAAATTCTTTGGTCGTCTTGCAAGAACTGCACGGTTGAGATCTCCCCTAAACAGCTTGATGATATTGAGGTCAGGAGACCACGATAGCCGCTCCAGAACCTTCACCTTTCTGTTCTGTAACCAATGGAGGGTCAACTTGGCCTTGTGCTTTGGATCATTGTCATGCTGGAAAGTCCAAGTGTATCCCATGCGCAGCTTTCATGCGGAAGAATGCATATTGTCTGCCAGTTTTTTGTGATGGCATGCTGCATTCATCTTTCCATCAATTCTCATAGGATTCCCTGTGCCTTTAGAGCTCACATACCCCCAAAACATCAGAGATAACACCATGCTTTACTCTGGGAATGGTACATTTTTCACCATGGGCCTGGTTGGCCGTTCTCCAAACATAGTGCTTATGATTGTGACCATAAAGTTCTAGTTTGGTCTCATCACTCCCAATGACAGTATTCCAGAAGTTGTGAGGTGTGTCAAGGTGTTGTGTGGCATATATTAGGTGGGCTTTTTTTGTGGGATTGGCGCAATAATGACTTCCTTCTAGCACCTCAACCATGCAGCTTATTGTTGTTTAAGTACCTCTTTATTTTGCTCCTTGAAGCGACCACAGTATATTTTTCCAGAGCATCCTGTATTTCTCGAGGTAGCTTGCGATTTTTTTTTTTTTTGTGTCCTGAATGATTCTCCTGAAAGTTTGGGCTGAAATATTTCTTGGCCAACCTGATCTCGGCTTTGTATCAATATATCCCCTTATTTTCCTCCTCTTCATCATGGACTGAACAGTAGCCTACTGACTGGCATTTTCAAGTCTTTGGATATCTTTTTATATCCTTTCCCATCTTTAAAAAGTCAAACTATCTTGTTATGTAGGTCCTTAGACCATTCTTTTCTGCTTCCCATGGCTCAGTGTCTAGCTGGATCAGTGCAACCACTCGGGAGCTGAAAAACTCGATGACTATACATAGACACTAGTTACAATTTAAAAAGCCATAGGTGTGGAAAATTAACCCTTACTTGTCATTTAAACCTGAGTGTGTCACCTTGTGTCTATAACAAGGTCAAACATTCAAGGCAAGGTAAACTTATGATCAGGGCCGTTTGGGTGATTTCAGTTATCATTATGATTTAAAAAGGAGCCTAACACCTATGTGATGATAAATGACTTCACATGATCACTATCCTTACGTTTTTTTGCATAATGAGTCATTTTCAAAATAAATTTGCTAGGGTATGCAAACTTTTGAGCACAACTAACTACAAGGATTCTATTCTCACTTGCTAGCAGGGGAGAAGTTAGCCATGTAATTCCTGTCATGGGAGCCAGCTACTGGCACTTTCCACAATTATGATGCCGTTGGAAGTCTTCTGAAAAATGCATGTTGGCCAATATTCTGCATGGCTGGGAATGAAGCGAAGGTAGGCCATTCATTTGCTGCAGAGGTGGAGAGCAGTGGAAGTAGCATGCTTTACAGAGGGGTGAAGCAGGGAGTAGATAATGCATTGGAGTGATTGAGAATGAGGGAATGACTCTGTACTCCGCCTGAGCTAGCTTTGATAACTAAACTCCTTTCTAGGCATGCAGAAATTCAACATTTTCTCCTACTGAATAATGTTCTATTGCGTGAAAGAGAACTCGAATAACCACTTTGTAGTTTTTTTTTCTACTAAAGTTGCACATTGGAATCAATGCGAGCAGCATTAGGCCGTTGTTTACTGTGTGATTTATAAGTTTATTATGAAATTATGGCTGTACCAAATAGTTTGAAGTTTCATTCACAACGTTGATAATTAAATCAACTTTGGAATGCTTCTGCTTTTTTCTTGCATGTATTCATTCTATGTAAACCCAGTATTTCAGTACAGTTGTAGACGAAGCTTAGGCCATACCAATGTTATTGGTATTATACTTTTTTGTAAAATTGTATTCCAGAGGTGGAGATGTAGTACTGTTTCCAGTTTTAATGATCCAAACATTTACTATTACTCCAGAGCTTTGTGAAGTCCAAATTCAAAAAGCAAACATTTATTGAAAAAAAGACTCGCTAGATCTATATAAAATCTAAACATATTTTTATCGACAAAACATTTTGCTTCAAGTCTGTATTTAATGGCGATTATGATTCAAAGCCGATTTTTTTCACTGTGGTTAATATATGCTCTCCTGCTTGCCTTGAGCACGCAGATGTTGTTATTGGATTAGCCTGCTGCCTGCATGTACGAACCCCAATTCCAATGAAGTTGGGATGTTGTGTAAAAAGTGAATAAAAACAGAATGCAATGATTTGCAAATCTTATAAACCCCCATTTTATTCACAATAGAACATAGACAACGTTTCAGATGTTGAAAGTGAGACATTCTTCCATTTCATTAAAAATATTAGCTCATTTTGAATTTGATGGCAGCAACACATCTCAAAAAAGTTGGGACAGGGCCATGTTTACCATTGTGTCGTATCCCCTCTTCTTTTAACAACAGTCTGTAAATGTCTGGGAAGTGAGGAGACAATTGCTGGAGTTTTGGAGGAGAGATTTTGTCCCACTCTTGTCTGATGCAGGATTCTCGCTGCTCAACAGTCCTGGGTCTTCTGAGCCAGATTTTTCATTTTATGATGCGCCAAATGTTTTCTATTGATGAAAGGTCAGGACTGCAGGCAGACCATTTCAGCACCCTGAATCTTCCACTGCGAAGCCATGCTGTTGTGATGGATGGAGTATGTGGGTTCGCGTGGGTTTCCTCCAGGTTCTCTGGTTTCCCCCAGCTGGAAAAACATGTATTATAGGAACACTCCAACCAGCTCCCCTGACCAAGGAACTGACTTAAGAACTGGAGTTGGTCCCCGGGTGCTGCTCTGTAGCTGCCCACTGCTCCTAACTATAGGATGGGTTAAATGCAGGGGGCAAATTAACCCATGGGGTTCAATAAGGCGTGCCTTATCTAAATTCATTGTTTTTACAATCGTACACAACGTCTGAACATTCATCTTCAATCAGAGTTGCATTCATTTTTGGCCGAGCTTTTGTTTTTGATGAAAGGATAGTTAAACCACTCAATAAGTTTCAGCAGCACATCCCGCTGCCTTTCAATGTGGTTAAAGTCAGGACTTTGTGGTGGCCAATTCATGCGTGAAAAATTATTCATCTTACTTGTTTATCTCATTCCTTGTTTTAATTGCATGATGAAGGCCAATAATTTGCCCCTTCTGACACGCAGTAACATCTTTTTTGTCACAAAGGGATATATCTTCCGACATGATTTTTTAGGTAATGAGCAGTTACTTGCTTCATCAGGTAGGGTTAAAATAATTACTGCCGGCTGAAACACATTGATGGCAATTACGATCCAATAATAGTGTTTGTTGATTTAAATCCATATGGCGACTTTTTTTTTTTTTTTGGACAGGCAGCGTATGTATGTTTTCAATGTAGTCTATCGCCGGTTTCTTAGTCATTTCCTAATTAATTTTTTTTTTAATCAGTATACGCTGATGTATTGGTCTCAGTAATTCAGTAAGTAAATTGTTTTATTGTTAATCAGGTGATCTCAAACAGGGAACAAGTTGTGATCCATCAAGCATAAAAGATGAGAGGCTTCAATCGGAAGGCACTCAACTGAAAATTCCGTAATGCCAGGACTACCAGGAGTTGGGTTTGAAGAGGTTGAAACAAATACAAACTAAAACAACAATCATGATAGCTTTTCAAGTGACACATATAGGCCGACATAACACAGAAACTTACAGGGATAAAATGTATAAAAAATAGGACTACAAAACAATAATGAACTGTCAATATTTTGTAACTGGTTAGGATTCATTCGACGAGTACTCGTTTATGCAGGTACTTGATTGCAACCTTACTCCTTTTCAGTTTGCAGCTGCTACGTGTTTGTAGTCTAATATGGAAATGTCATAAAATTACTGGTTAAGGGTCATTTAAATTCAAGAGGTCTGTTTTTTTTTTTTTGGTTAAAGTTTCTTATGGGAGTGGTCAACCATTAAATATTTCCACCAAAATGGAACCAGATCACAATCTTATCTGTAACAGTACTGTGCGCACTTAACATGCTGTACACTGGACCTGAACTGATCAGTGGACTGATGTTAATGCAGTGTCATTGTTTTAATCTGTTAAATTTTTTGTTTAGAAAATGGGCAAACTGCTGCATTATTGTCTTTTAGCAGATACTCTTCTCAGGCGACACGCTGGCGCAATGGTTAGCTCTGCTGCCTCACAGCAAAAAAGGCTGTACGCTAAAATCTGGCCCGGTGCTTTTCTGCGTGGAGTTTGCATGTTCTCTTCATGTTCACATGGGTGTCCTCCAGATACTCTGGTTTCCTCTTATGGACCAAAAGTATGTATGCTAGGCTAATGGAGACAGTAAATTGCCCACTGGTTTGAATGAATTGCATGTTGACATGAGATGGCTGAAACATTGCTGAAAGTGTTGTTGAAGAAAAAATCAAACAATCAGATGCTCTTATCCAGCGTGGCGTATACTACCGGTCAAAACACTTTACCAATGTTTCTGTGCCATGTTCTAGTAAAATATAAGCAGTTTTAAAGAACATAACCTCAAATGGCACAACATGAGATGAGAATAGTGAGAAGTCAAATACAATCTGTAAATTTGGAATAATGACCTATATTGGAGTTAATAACACATTTGTATTTGGAAAAATAAACAAGCAAACTTATCACTACTATATTCTAAACTAGGCTGTAACATCAAACTAGGTTGGTGTAAAAAAAAATAAAGAAGCTAACTGCCAATGCAACCTATCTTTGGAAACTTCCAGAGTAGTGTTCAGTGTATACCCCTGGAACCATATGACTGTATTTCAAAAATGCTGTCAATTTGCTCTGCGGTTTTTACTGCACAAGGTGGCCACTTTGATCAATCTAAGATTTAGATTTCTAGTTCTGAAAGAAACAAAATGCATTTGAAGGAACAAAAGTGCTGAAAACCCTGGAGGAAAATAACATGCCACGTCCCAGAAGTTACATTTTATAGATGGATTGGGCCAGTTCACCTGCTATTGGTCAATCTCCTTTGACTGATATTCAGAATAGAGTTTAGATTGGGCCCAGCAAGAGTTCCCCGTCACAGACAAGTGAAAACAACATGAACAGGTTTGAAGTTCTTATTCTCATCTGATTGTGAATTTATTTAACTTAACACTGAATGTGCAATGTGCCATACTTCCCTGTGAATGTGGCTAAAAAGATTTTTTTCACCTTTTGCGGAACACTTGGTCCTCAGCAGTGGCTCCATGTGGAAACAAATGAAGTAAAATGTAAATTAAATTTTGCTGCCATCTACATCATAGAAGAAGAAGTGCATTGTTATTTTTTTTAAGCAGAGCCTGATGAGGATCAAAGGGTCTATTTGTGCGTGTGGGAGTGGTTGAGTTTAGGCTTTTGATTGAGCAATTGCTATTATCCCATTCATCAAACTGCAGGTTTCGAATTCATGTGAGTAGCTCAGCTCAAGAATTCTATCTTTCTCATAGGTGCAATTCAAGTCACTCCTGGATGTGGGCCCACCAGGTGTGTGTTCCTGTTTGAGGGACCTTTGCACTCATCTCCCCATTTCAGAGATAAACAGACGTAACAGCATAGATCCAAAGTAATCGAAAAAGTGCAGAACAGGAGTATGTTATGACTTACATTTCTGCAACAAATACATTGCCTTCACATACCTTTCTCCCGAAAAGGGAAAAAGACCCCTCAGGTGGTTTGAGAAATGTGGAATTTGTTAGCAGAAACAAAGGAAAAACATTTAACCCCTTAAACTCCAACTTTTCACTAAGCTTTCCTAAGTATGTTCAAAGAAAAACATTCTTTTCACAGTGTAGGACAATGTCACAATGTAACTCTGTACCTGCCTGTTTCAGCATTTCACTGAAGCAACATTACAATTAAACTGAGAGAAACACTCAATGCCAGGATACCATATTTTTATGGCCACAGGATCATATCAAATGGAAAATATCTAGATCTTGTTCATCATTTTATCCGCATTTTCCTGTGACTCAGCGAGACATATGTGGTATCATTTGAAACCTTGGGATCTCCACTTAAATTCGAAATAAGCCTGAAGTTCCACAGGTTTGAACACAATTGCCACATTTGACAGATCCATATATGGGTCCATAGGTTTTATGTTTTATGGGGTTAAGGTCAATACATGAGTTGCGAGTGAGAGTAGTCGGGTAGAAAATTAAATTTTCCCAGATGAAAATGTACTTGTATCTGGGCAGCCATAGGTCCACTTGACAGCAGTGAGGAGATTTTGTAGCATGTCAAAGAAAGTAATGAGACGGGCTTGTCCATCTGAGGAGTTAATGATATAATTGATGGTTTCATTTAAAAAAACTGAATGGCAGTGTTTTCCATGGTTTCAGTGTCTCAGAAACAGCTGATGTGGGATTTTTATGAATACAGGCCCTAGTAACAGAATGACGTAAAAAGCTTTAAAAAAATCCACTGAGCAACAGTTAGGTAGATGAAAATGCTAATAAGAGCGGTTAGAGTGGTTCAAAAAGGCGACATTGACACAGAATAGTCGCACATTAGCCACAAATTATAACACTGGTATGAAAAAGAAATAGGCACCACTCCTGTCAGCTGAACTGGATCCTTGTACTTTATCTCATGTGACTGTGATGCTTCCATGTTGGCATAGACTGGAATCTCTAAAGAACATTTCAAGAACCTTGTTAAATCTATGTCTCAAATAATTCTGGCCTATTATGGGAGAAGGGAGATCATGTCCAGTACTAGAAAGGCGAACATATTAAAGAGGCTATAACAATATAAATAGCACCTTCTCAGAAGAGCCAAAATACCACCAAAGAACAAATTGGTCGATAGTATGGTTTGTCCAAAATATTGAATGTCTGTCAAAAAATGCCAAAATGTTCGTAAGTATATGGGATCTCAAAGCGATGTTAAATAAGAAGGATCCTGACCTGTTTCATTTTACATTACAGTTTGCATTGACAAATCAATGCACAGTGGGCAAGGTAACCTGCACCTCAGGCCTGCGCCTTCCGTTCATTAAAATGTGTCCAGTTGACTGACAGTAAATGCAGTTCATTCATAAATCCACCCAGGTCAATGAACGGAGTGTCTGCAGTTTACTTGAAAGTTTGTGGCCTTAACCTTTGTCACACGCTGTCAATAAAAATATTTGCTCGTGAGGAATTGCTTTGAGGTGACTAATCTTTACAGTTTAAAACGTAGTTATCTTGGGTGTGATTTCTACATGCTCTAAATTACTTCATTTCCCACTGCGAAGCCTGAAGAACAATTAGTTTAGTTTCAGGATGAATGACCTGTGTGCCACACACCTGAACAATGCACGTCAGCATTAACAACGACCACCAAAGGCTACAGCTCATAACTGGATATCAGTTTCTCACATCACTGTAGGAGAATTTGGGACTCTGATCTCAGCGGAATAGCTGTAATTAAGCCTTATTGGAAGGTGTTAGAGTAAGCCTGTTTAACCCTTTGGGCGCCGAAATCAATTTTCAAACGCTTAAAAAATTTAAAGTTTTTGAATATCTTGAGCTTTTGAAAACCTACCACCTGATAGGTTTTCAAAAGCTTTGATCTTATTTCATTGTATCAGCGAGTGGCAAATGCTGCCTTTGGCGCTTTAAGGGTTAAGACCCTGCCACGGGGGTGGCCAACCCTGGTCCTGGAGAGCTGTGCAGCGTCTGCTAGTTTTTGGTGTTACTCAGCACTTGATTGATGAAAGAAAGCAGTTGATTACTCACTTACTTCTTCTCACCTGGTGTCTTGGGTTTGAATTGGGCAGAGAAAAACAAAGTCACCACACTCTGCGGCTCTCCAGAACCAGGGTTAACCACCCCTGCACTAAGGAAATAATACGCCAATCAACCAATGCGCTATATGCACAGGGGGGTGCAGCTGACGTACTTCCGCTAAATTTTCAGCCTGCTCTGCCACTTCCGCTCAGTCGTCTGCACTGTGTTTATGCTGGAAGTTATTCTAAGTGAAACTGTTTCCCCATCAAAACTTAAACACTATTCGGCAAAACATACTAAATACAAATTCAAACTAGAATGCGTTTTTACTCGTAAAAACGTACGTCTCCCCCCCCTCCTCCCTGCCTAACCCACCGGACAGATGTACAGACGGATGGACAGACAGGCACATACCACAAGGCGCCAGTGCGGGACCTGAATAGTACGTATGCAAAGTTTTGTTAAGATCATGCAAACATCTTTGGAGTTTCATTCTGGAAACAAAATGGGAACCCCGACGCCAATGGGAACGGGAACGGGAATGGGAACGGGAACAAGAACCGAGCCTAAAACAATATGTCTCCCCTCTCCATCCAGGGGGGAGACATTAGCTTTATTAATATTAGATTTCATGTACTGATTCACAGAAACTTGATTTGATAAACCTGTCTCATGAAACCAGCCTGCACTGAACCAGCAGTATAACTTTGCCTTACTCAAACTATGAGGTTTTTTGCTTTACTTAACTGACTTGAAGCACTCAGCTCTAATGGTTATCTTTCCTGTTGCCGAGTCTTCACTGATAGAACCCTCCAAATTTGCTGGCGCCCCCTTTTAAAATACAGCCCCAATTCCGAAATCTTTGGGACGAAGTGTAAATTGTGAATAAACGTGATTGGCTATAAAAGGGATGTCTTAGAGAGGCTGAGTGTCTCAGAAGTGCAGATAGCCAGAGGCTCTCTCACCTGTGAAGGCTTGCGTAAAAAAATTGTGGAATACTTTAAAAACGAAGTTCCTTAACATCAAATTGCAAAGGCTTTGAAGGTCTCATCATCGACAGTGCACAACATCATCAAAAGATTCAGAGAAACTGGAAAAATCTCTGTTCGTAAGGGACAAGGCTGAAGACCTTTACTGGATGCCCGTGATCTTCGGGTCCTCAGACGCCACTGCATCACTCACCGGCATGATTCTGTCATTGACATTACTAAATGGGCCCAGGAATACTTCAAGTCTGTAAACACAGTCCGCCATGCCATCCACAGATGCCACCTAAAACTCTATCATGCAAAAAGGAAGCCACTGTTGAGCATGATCCAGAAGCGCTGCCGTGTTCTGTGGACCAAGGCTCATTTAAAATGGACTGTAGCAATGTGGCAAAGTGTCCTGTGGTCAGATGAGTCCAAATTTGACATTCTTGTTGGAAATCATGGGCGTTGTGTCCTCCAGGCTAAAGAGGAGAAAGACCACCCCTCCTGTTATCGGCGTTCAGTTCAAAAGCCAGCATCTCTGATGGTATGGGGATGCATTAGTGCATATGGTGTGGGACACTTGTGTGTTTTAAAAAGCACCATGAATGCTGAAAGGTATATAAAGGTTTTAGAGCAACATATTCTCCCCTCCAGACAACATCTATTCCTGGGAAGGCCTTGTGTATTTCAGCAGGACAATGCAAAACCACATACTGCAGCTATTACAACAGCATGGCTTCGTAGTAGAAGAGTCCGTGTGCTGAACTGGCCTGGTCTTTCACCGATTGAGAACATTTGGCGCATAATTAAATGAAAAGTCTGTCAAAGGAGACCCAAAACTCTCCAGCAGCTGGAAGCCTGTACTAAACAAGAGTGGGATCAAATTCCAATGTCTAAACTCAAGAAACTTGTCTCCTCAATGCCCAGACACGTCCACTCTGTGTTTAAAAGATGAGGGGATGCTACACCATGGTAAACAGGCCCCTGTCCCAACTCTTTTGAGACCTGTAGCAGCCATCAAATTTGAAACGAGCTCATTTCATGGATAAAATTGTAAAATTTCTCAGTTTCAACATTTGCTATGTTATCTCTGTTCTATTGTGAATAAAATACTGGCTGGTGTGATTTGAAAGTCATTGCGTTTTGATTTTATTCACAATTTACGCATTGTCCCAACTATTTCGTAATTGGGGTTGTACTATCTGAGGAGATGGAAGCAGTAAAGCGATTCACAAATTTAGATACCAACTGTTTGGAACCTGGAGGAAGCAAAAGATTTTCAAGAAAAAGGATGAGCAGAGGGAATGGACTCAAAATGTGGGCACATTTCCTTAACATAATGTCTAACTTGAAGAATGAAGATACCGAAAAAAGTGGGAGTTTGGAAGATTGTATTCAAACTTAATTGAGTAAAAGAGGCGAATTGGCAATCAATATACAAATGTAGAAAGGTTCTTATGCACTTCTCTCTCCAGATTGCCAACACCCCATCCAACTGACCAGGCCTAAAAGAATGATTTTGACATATAGGAGCTTGCAGGAATTCATCAGGTAGCGTTTTACGTACAAGACGTCACTATTTCTCAAAAGCAAAGCAAAGCAGAAGGAGACACTAGAAGTTTGGCAAACCAATTTTATCTTATTTAGTATCTGCAAGGAATTCTTTATGATGAAGTTTTGCGAATCGACTTATCTACCAATGCCGAACTGGAAAACAAAAGAGCAGGAAGGGAGGAATTTCTGACAGCGGTGGCTTCTAGCTGTAACCGTGAAGGACTCCCCTCTGTCGCTGTGCCTTCACATCTCCAATAAGTAAGAGCCCTGGAGTTAGCTGCCCAGTAGTAATGTTTAAAAACTGGCAGAGCAAGACCACCCTCCTTAGGGGGTTTGTGTAAATGTACCTTGGATATCCTGTGTGATTTGTAACCCCATATAAAGGGCAGCACAATAGAGTCCAGCCTTTTAAAATATTATGCATTTATATATATATATATATATATATATATATATATATATATATATGGGTAGGCTTTGGAAAAGATATACAATCTTTACAATACTTTTGATATAAAAAAAAAATAAGAGTGACCATAATGCATTTCACCCAATATATTTCTTTTTAGGCCCTTATGGGTATTGATGTACAATGTATATATGATTCATTATTGTGTAACTCCGTATGGCCCTACTTTTAACATGTATGGACACACTTAACTTTCCATTCCTAAGTTCTTCATAAAAGTCATCATGTCTGATATATATATTTCCTATAAATAGAACATAATTTTTAGAAAAAAAATCTCATAAAACAGAATGAATACAACTCAAAATGGGGTTAGATGCCTTCCTGTGGAGTAAGTGGAGCATCTTACCCCAAACCAAAAAGGGCATCTTACCCCCAGCACTACCATATGGGTTTTGACCAGGTTTTGGCTCAATAACCCCAATTTCTCCTACTATCACCCCACAGGACCCCCTTATACATAGAGAAGGCATCAGAGTGTTAAGCCTGATTCATGCTTCTTGCGGTCGGCGGGGTCAGCACGGCCTACACGGTGAAATGACGCAATTGCGGCCAAGGCGACAGAGCGCGGAGGGTCCGCGGAGGCTCTGAACGCCGAGCCCAAGACCTTGAGGATTTTGTAACAACGAGGCCGGGTCGCATAGACCGCGTTGTAATGATTGGCTAGCTTCAGGACCCGGAAGCACGATACCTATTAAAATTAAAAATGAAAAGCTTCAAAGAAAAGCCAGCTGTACGTACAAACAGCTGAAAATACAAACATCTTTACCACAGTTCCTGTCGGATCTACAAGGATGCTCATTGCCAGACATCGGTGCAGGAATTGCCGAAATGCAAACCATGTCAACTTAGTTTTCGGAAGTTTCAAGTGACCTAATTATCGTAATAGTGGAGAAAGAGCGGCCAGTATTATTTGTTTTGACAGCGACGCACTGTCTAATCTAATTCAAAATAATCGAGCCGTGTGTTTGGTAGTAGTAATGATAATAATAATAGTTACAATATGATAGCGAAAATGAACGTATTTATCACAGAAATAAGCTTCAGTAGCGCAACTGCAGAGCAGGTCCGCTCTTGGAGCCGCTTTGACCGCATCAAGCATGAAACGACTGGACGTTCGTGGGGACCCTGCGCGCCGCCCGCACCGCTGAAACCGCGCAAGAAGCGTGAATCAGGCTTTACACTGACACATCCTTCAGACTCCTGGAGCATTCAAATACCTGCAGCAAAATCATTCATTTGGTCATTTTTTTAATAAGAAAGACAGTAAAAACACAAATACTTTGAGTATTCACCGGTACTCACATGTCACTTGCTCTGCTGACTTAACTGATGCTTAAATTTCCCTCCAGGTGGACGTGCATTTGTTTAAGTCAAGAGCCACCTACTGGGCACAGCTGAAACTGAATTATAAGCAAAGGGCATCTTTCCCTCAGGGGCGCCTCTCCCCACTCTACCCTATATGCTGAACATTGATAGATGTTGTTAAGGCGATGTTATTAAGGAGGGTTTGTTTGTAATATTCCGGCCTTGTCAGGTACACCTTTCACAGAAAAAAAACCTAAATCGCAGATATGAAGTCAGAACTTAAATGACGAATAACATTACAGTCATGTCCCAATCTACCGAAAGGCACTCTCACAAGCTCTTGGTAGGAGGGAACTAAGCTACGTTAGGGTGGAGGGGTGTGCCTGAATGTGAATGCAGGTAAGAAAAGTAGCGGCGATACGAGTTGCAAGTGTCATGCGCTAGATTTTCCATTTAGTCGGCAAACTTTGCATTGGGTATTTGGACTTAAGCATTACCAAGGCTGGAGAACTGCTGTCTACCTCCTCATCATCATCAGCTGGGGGCTGACAGGCAACGGCTACGAACCGCTGTATTTTTGTGACCTTCTTACACCTCTACAGTGGGTTTCGGAATTTTAAAAAATCATTTTTTCCAGGTTTCAGATGGAGGACATCAATATCACTATCGATCCGAGCTGTTTACAAGGAGCTCCTTTAGCGATTGATATCATTAAGCGTAAGTGACACATATTTCTCTCTGGTAGGTTACTGGCACTGGACTAGAGTTCGAGACGTTGTGCAGCATATTTTGTGTGTTGTTTTGAACATGAAATACTTTATGTGGCTTATACCTACCGACCACCAATGGCGAGCATTACCAACATTCAGACTTTTCAGGTAGCGTTTTACGTACAAGACGTTACTATTTCAAAAAAAAAAAAAAAAGATTTGTCTGTATCGTCCTAAACGTGGACAATTCAGTACTGAAGTGCTTCGATTCAAAGTAAAGACGATTATGCATTTTTGAGCGTGAATGAATGCTAAAGTAGGCTAATTCTGCAAAATTGAGGCTTTGGGCTTGAACTTGTGATGCGCAGTTAATATTAAAATTGACAGTTTTGCAACTTGCTTTATCAGTGAAAGTGGCTCACTGACGGTGACAAACTTCTCTGTGCATTTTAACCCTATTCAGGACTTTTGGGGTCCAATGGACCCCAAGCACTTTCATTTATTATTATCTTTTTAGTCACACAAAATACAGAAAAGAATGGCATTGCCAGGGCATGCACTTTTTGAGTAAATTGACAATAATACTCTGGGATCACATTCTTCTAAGCAAAGCAGAAGGCATTGTGCCATTTTTATCCCCTTGAAAAGTTCTGGATACTTCCTGACTAGAATATTGTTGCAGCAGCAGGATCATTTCTTGAGATTGGGAGGACTTTATCCCAAGTAAGTTTCATAATTATCACAGACATAAAAAATATTTCTTGTCCACAGCCATGTTTAACCATGAAGCCCATGTTTTAACAGTATATAGCCCTCTTTTGATAGCTTACAACTTCTATTACACGTGTTACATACAAAGTTATATGGTCAGAGCGGTGCTGAATTAGAACAGTATAGCGCAGGGACCACTGTCCCTTTGCAAGTATACCAGGGCTCCTTTGATCACTCTTGGATACTTTGATCTGAAAGAGCACAAAACATGCAGCCAGCTGCAATGAGAAGATGCTTTCTGTGCCCACGTGAACAAGACCGGAAGACAAGAACCTGTTGCATTGATCGCGGAAACCATGTGTGTTAGGAGCATTGCACAGATAGTGTATTGTGTGGTCAGTTCCTCGGAACTGTTGAGAGAGTGAGAGTAAACTCCAAAGTAATTTCTGAGATTAAGTTTTGTGCTGGGACTCTTTGGCAGAAGCTGTTGTAACGTAGAACTTGAGAGGTCCAGTGGACCCCAGAGATATTATATAATTTTTGCTGCTGAGAAATGAAGACATTATGGAAGGCAGTACTAGACTGACATTTATTAGCATGCTATGCAGTAGTTCTTAGTAGTTGAGCTGCAAATTTTCAAAGAAATTGTAATTTCTGGCTATAATGCCATTTTGTTGAATTTTTAGTTGGCCACTACATGTGACATTAGAAATCTGATAGTAGATTTTACCTAATATACAGTTAAACTCAGTATTTTATGCAGTAATAAACTCTCCTCTGAAAATAAACATGTACTTTAAGCTGTATGAAGTGTTTATTTTAAGCTAAAATAATGAAAGTTACCTTTGGGTCCATGGACCCCAAAAGACCGTTAATGTAGGTTTTTTTCAAATGTCCTGAATAGGGTTAAGTATTGAGGCTAGACCTCAATTGGCATGCTCACAGCAAAATTCTAAAACAGATTGCCACATTAAGTAAAATGCCAGCACATTGGATAGAGCTACACCATACAAAGACAGTTTAACTCAAATTTCAGCTCTCCATCATTGAACTGCTCCTCCAAAGAATCAATGCTGTCAGCCCTCCAGTCTGTTCCATTCAGAATAACTGCCATTTTCCATCTCCAAATCACATTTCCAGTCCCTCAGTTATGAGCTCAGCTCTCCAGGCTTGGTTCTGAAAGTCTCTTTTTGCATCCAATCACGTCATTCTCAGCTGCGCAAAGTTGAGAGAAAAGTTGAGAGAGAACCACTAATTTCTGTGGATTGAAATCCTCTGAAATTGACTAACAGGGAAGTGGAAATGAGTGCTTTAGTCTGACAAGTCCATCTTTCAAATTTTCTCTGGAAGTAATGGATGTTGTGTTCTCCGAATCAAAGAAAAGAACCATCTTAACTGATATCAACAACGTATTTAAAAGCCAGCATCTGTCGTGGTCTGGGGTCGTGTTACTGTACTCTGCATTGGCAACTTGCAACTGATGCAGAAGAGTAAATGTGCATTTTGGAACGACGTGCTGCCTTCCAGATGTCATCTCTTTCAGGGACACCCCTGCTTGATCCGGAAGATAACGCCGGGCCATATTCTGTATGTATTACAGAAGTGTGTCTTTGTAGTAATGGTGTGCCAGCAGCCCAAACCTGTCTCCCAAAGAAAATTCACGGATTATGAAAAGCAAAATGAAACCCCAAATCAGAAAAAGTTAGGATATGTTAAATTAAAATTAAATCTTAAAGTGGTCATTTTTAAATTATATTTTACTTGTTCTGTGTTGAAAATAGTTCAACATATTTTATGTTTCATCATGGGAATTTTATTGATTTTTTTTTTTCTAAACAAGGAATTCTTTAATTTTTCTTCTCACCAAATTTTAAAAAAAAAATGTCAGGCCAGAAGCTGTCACGATTATTTTGCATGCTCACGACTTTGATCTGCTCAACCAAGTCAAAATCTACCGCCATCCTAGCAAATCTGTCATTGTTTTGCATTGTTTTTATGTATTTTAGTTACTTTAGTTACTAAGCATTATGCTTTTGGCATTAAGGAGTTTGTCATGGAAATTTGATGATTAAAAGTGCTATTGTAGCACTTTAGGGGAAGGATAAGAAGTTGTGGATATGACAAGGATCTGAGTTGTGTTACGTTAGTTATTTTTACCTTTATAGAACAGTTGTACATTTATAAAAGGTACCTGATTTAGTGGGTCAAAATGTGAATCTAAATTATAGAAAATTGGAATTTATAATTGGGAACATTATTGGAACATGAGACAAAGTTTGTAAAATTGAAGAGGAAAAAAATTGATAATTGACCAGAAAAATTCTGTTTAAGACAGGACAGCCTGCCTGAGGAACACAACTGACGTCTCCTGTCTCTTTTTGTCTTGTTTAAAAAGGAAATATTTTCTGTTATTTGGCATCTTCTCCCGGAGGCCAGTAACACATGCCACTTAGTACTGTACTGTTTAACTTTCAATATTAAGGTCCAAACTAATGCCAGGTGACCAGTGAGTTTGCTATTTTAAGAAACCAGGAAAGGGTAAAAACACGCCAGTTACGACAAACATAATTGACAATGTGTGTGTTAGATTTACATTTGGTGTGTAAATAATGACAATGATCAGTGTTATCAGTGCTGAGGAGTTGGGGAAGGGCCCCAGATCAAATCCTGCTTAGGGCCCCATAAAGGCTTAGGCTGTTCCTGGCTCACGTGCATCTATTTTCTTTTCTCTTTGTGAGCCTTGTTGCATGTGCCCCTTAATCATATCTGTATTTCCTTTTGCTGTCTTGTCTCTTGCCCACCTCCTTAGTATTTTTCCTAGCCTGTTTCCTGGCTGATTCATTTTGTCTGCATTTTACTATGTTCCCTTTTGTTCCAGTCTATGCTCAGTTGTCTTTTGGTGGGCTCGTTTGCTGCCTGCTGCATTTTTGTCTGAAAAATTTTCTGTATATTCTATTCTTGTTTTCGGTATTATTCTGACCTTCCGAGTTTCTGACTTGGCTTTGTCTTGTGACTATGTCTTCAGATTCCATCTCTGTTCTGAAAGCCTTCTCTCCGGTTTTGACTCCTGCCCGCCTGACGATACCCCCTGGATACAGTTTATCCACCTGATAATGACCTGGTCTGCCTGATTAAGATATTGAATAACATTTTTTTTTTTGCTGCCTCATAATAAAACTGTGGTTTGGGGTCTGTACTGCTGTCTGTGCCTGAGACTGTTGGCATGTCCTCACTGTTTTTAAACGGGATGATTTGCAGATCACTGTTTTTATTTGCATTTTCCATATCCTCCCAACCGAAATATAGCCGCAACTTGAGAATTCAGAAAGGATCTTAAATTCACAAGATGGTTTTCTAGATGTTGGAGTTAAAAAACAAATCTTCCTGTATTAATGAATAAGTTTGCTTATTATTTCCATTTTTCCCACAAGAGCACTGAAATCAAGCTAATTTGTGACCTACTGGACTTAATAATCAAGAAGAGACAACTCACAAGTGTAGCACATCCATGAGACCTTCCACCATAATGTTCAGTGTCAACTCTGAACCATATAAATATCCTTGTAGAAATGTAATAAATATGGATGGATATTAAGATGACTGTGATTTTAATATTTTATTTGAGACAAAAGGTGTCCATATTTGGGTCAGATTCAAAACCTGTCAACCTACAGGCGTAGATTAAGATTATCATTTTTTGTCAATTTTGATAGTTTTGTCCAAAAGAATAGCAATTTAGACTTTGTTTGCAAAAAATTTAAGTTGTGTATATATACATATTTTTTTATTAGCAAGCTATACTTACCTATAGCAATAAATCACTATGGAGGTTGGTGGAAATTGATAATTTTTCTAATTCCATCCATAATACATGCCTTATTTGCATATTCAGACTAATTATACTGAGCTGTATTAATTATTTTAGGTTATACTGCAGAGTTATCCCAACTTGTATCAATCATGCATACCCTACCTAATTTAACTCTCACTCCATTTTTCATGGGATTATATTTGTTGGAATTCTGTCCATAACGCTTGGAGAGGTTTTGGATCTGACCCATATTTGGTTTATACCTTTACTTACTGCTTGTATGATGTGGCTCTTTAAAAACTTATGACCTGCACTGTAAGTACAATGAGTTCATTTATTTTACATCTACAAAAATCTGATCATTTTAATTAACTTTTTACGACGTAGTTAAAGTGCACCTATTATGGTTTTTCATTATTTCAGTGTTGTTTTATTAATTATTTAATGAAGCATGTAGTTTTTATGCGCATTTAAAAGGTCTGTGTCAGAAAACAACTCAAAGTCACCTTGAGAAGAAGTGCTCTCTGCCGCAAAACTCACTGCTCCAGCGCTGACTGAAACACCGCAATCACTTCTGGCCATTTTTTTCATCAATTGGTGATGCCACCATTTGAATTTTCGTGCCAAGCAGATAGTTTGGCACGCCCATGAATCAAGTGTGTTTCGCCCACAAGGCTTAACCGGTATTTGTTTCCAATGGAGCAATGGAGCGTTTGGCAGTCTGCAGAATTGGCAAGGATGAGAAAACTCAAGTGTTTTTTTTAAAAATGACGCATTAAAACCTTTTTTCATAGAGTTCAAGGATACAAGAATGATCAGTGAAAAGTCACATAATAGGTGCACATTAACATGCATTCCAAAAAAATGTAACATAACCATTGTCGAAAAAGGGGTAACTCAGTTGAAAGGTTATGAAATTGTTTCTTTACAGAGCTGGATATTTTTGGAATCATTCTTTATTCCATCTTGACCTTTATGGCTGTTGTGTCTCTGCTGGTTTACCTGGAAGAGAGTGTGTATATCTGCAGGAAAGTCCCATATCCCAAGAGAACTACCATCATATGGGTCAGTGGTGCAGCACCGGTAAGTAGCATAAAAAGCAGATTTAACTCAATGTAAAGCGTCAGTCAGGTCTATAGGCTTCCGGACAATGGGCAATAACACAATCAAACAATCAATGTGCTTGAAAAGTGGACTTTCAACATCAATTTAAGAGTTTTGTTAAACAAAAAAATTGCATCAGTTGGTTATGAATTTCAGCCTTTTCATACACAGCCCCACTCCCACCACTTGGTTGCAAATCCTTTGCAGTCAATGACTGTCTGAAGTATGGAGCCCATAAACATCACCAGATCCTGCATTTCTTTCCTGCTGACTGCTGGTGTTCTGCCAGGCCTTCATTGCAACTCTCCTCAATTCTTCCTTATTCTTGAGCTGTTTTGTGTGGTGGCCGACAGGGGAAAATGCACTTCAACGGCCCAAAATATGTCCACTAGGAGAAACGCGCATCAAAAACAGAAACGATGCAAAGAGAAAAAACATGCAAACCACAAAAGCAAAGGCAAAAGAAAAACGCTGCATATCCATGTCAACACAAACGCACTGCAACGGTCCAAAACATTTCCAATTGGAAAAACGCGCTGCAAAAACATAAACGATGCCAACTCAAAAACACTGTATGCAAACCAAAAAAGCAAAAGCAAAAAAAAAAAAAGCTGCATGTCCACATCAACACAACGGAAGTGCTCCCAGCCGCTATGGGGAGCGCCAACTAGAACAGCTTTTACTTTTGACCTGAGCAAGACTTGCTAGCTAAGTCAACAAAACTTTTGTGAACAGTAACATCATCAACAAATACAAAGGAACCATTTCTATTGACAGAAATACGTCCCTGCACATGACTAAGCTTCATAGATGAGGAGCAATGCTTCAGATCATGAACTGTTCATTTCATTCTCCATATGCTTGTCTTACCATCATTCCAGCACAGGTTTGGCTTTGTCTCATCTGTCCACAGAATGCTTCAAAACTGAACTGAACTTCAAAACTGTTATTGGCAAACTTCCTTGTTTAGGCTTTATTTTTTTTCTTCATTTCTCACTTAGTTTTGGCTTCTTTCACTTATATTGCTGGCCAAAGGACTTCCTGTGATTTTGCAGAAAAAAAACTGGAGCAGATCAGATTTCAGACAATTTTAATGCTTTCCGATAATTGAATAGTATTAATTACTTTTCTTTTCATAATTAATGTCAAATTAGATTATTTAAGGGAAAATGGTGTCTTTGGTGCTTAATTGGGTTCTTAGCAGACAACATTATGTACAGTGACATGCACTTAGTACATTCAGAAGGTCAGTGGTACAGATACGCTATGTAGATCTGGTAAGGTATGATTTACATAATATAATGCATCAGTGAACTGTGCCTTGAACTGCAAAGCGTAGACAATACAGCATGAGTCAAGAACTAGAGCCAAATGATACAATGGGCAACAAAACAGATACACCAAGGAGTGATTACTCTCAACAAACAATCTCTACAAAAGAACAAGAAAAAGATGAATTAGCACAAATGCTAAGATACCATCACAAGAGACAGATGATCGTGATTGTTGATTGGTAGAAGGCTCGTAAAGAGTTATGCAAAACCAATAACAGTGCTGTCTGAGGAGATCACTCTTCAGGCAGTGACAACATCTGCAGGGACTGAGCAGTTCTTTGGAAAATGGGGAGGTCATTCCACGCCTGGGACATAGGGTCAAGAAGCTCCTAAGCTTGGAGAAGCGTGAACCATTTGCACACGGGAGGTTGGAAGATCTAGTCAACTGACTACAAAAGAGTGGAGCGGCTGAGCTGGACTGCGCGGAGTAATTTCTTCCTGTTGGTAGGAAGTGGACATCTTGTTTGCTGCCATATAAGCCTGAGTCTGGATTTTGAATCTCATCCCAGCAGCAACTGGCAGCCAGTGGAATGATCTCAGCAGCGGTGACTGTGCAAGTTAAGTTTAACCAAAAAAAAGGAAACAACCAAAATCACAACAATCATTTAATACAAAATAAATTTCAGCAAAATCAAGGTTTCACTATAATTGGCACCCTTCATTTATAAATTAGTGCAACCACCATTGGCAAGGATAACAGCATGGAGTGTTTTCCCGTAATTTTTTGATGAGGTTAAGGGGTCTTCAGCGTAAAAATTTAACTTTTTTTTTTTTTTTTTTTTTTTTTTGAAAATTTCAATATTTTTGATTTTCAGGTAAAATAAATAAAGGAATGCAGTGAGATGCCAGTAAACACCAAGAATCAATGTTCTTCCTCTGCCTCAATTGTTACTTGGGACTTTTAATGCAAATTACAAAAATCACAATTTTGACTAATTTTCAACCTTGTAGCATTCATAAAATCATTAATATTCATCTGATTGACTTGAAATTTGGACTGAAGTTGTATCTGTTGGAGATCTATGAAATGGCATAGGATTTTTTAGATAGGTGCATCCCTAGCAGGTTCATTTTGAAAATGAAGCAAGTTGATGATAGCGATAACAGAGCTTATTAAATATTCATAAATGTTCCAAACAAAAAAAAATCGTACGTCATTTCATGGAACTATCTTAAACCTTTCATATGAGACAAAATTGAGTAAAATCTGACCATGGGTTATTGAAATATCAGTGCCACAAAATATTTTCAAATTTTGTCATTAAAGTGTCATTTCCATGGCAACCATGTTAATTTTTATCAAAATACTACATTTTATGAGGTTAAAATTATGTTGAGTATGTTTATTTCTTAGTTTTTACATTATTATAGTTATTTCTACACTTTACCCTGAAGACCCCTTAAGGCACATATTTGGGGGGGATTTTCGTCTCTTAGCAGATGCTTTCCAGGTCCTTCGTATTCTTGGGTTTACATTTATCAACTGCCCTCTTCAACTCAGCCCCAGGTTTTCAGTTGGATTGAGGTCTGGCGACTGAGATGGCCATTGCAGAACGTTGATTTTGTTGTCACAGAACCATTTCTGTGTGGATCTTGAGGTATGCTTTGGGTCATTGTATGCTGGAAAGTACGCCTACAGCCAAGTCCCGGCCCTCTGGCGGAGGCAACCAGATTGTCAGCCAAAATATCCTGATAATTGGTGGAATTTATTATGCCATTAATCTTAAGCACTGCCTCTGGACCTCTTGGATTAAAACAGCCCCAAAAAATGACTGACCTGTCGCGGGTATGAGGTGCTTGTCTTTGTATCCATCTCAGTTTCAATGGCAAACATGCTGATGCTGTATCTAATGGAAATTTTGGTCTCATCCGACCAAATCACTTTGTTCCAGTCATAATTTAAATGACGTTTGTCAAACTCCAAGTGCTTCTTGCTTCTGTGTCTTCTGGTCAGATGCAAGGTTGGCACACTGATTAGCAGATTACACCTCATGTGCTTATGAGTCATCAAGGTGAATGGCACCTGTCTCTGCATTGACACACAACACATTTGACAATGTCATGGGTTTCACTTTGAGGTACAACTCTAGTGGAGATTGTGCAGCCTCCTCACAGTCCTGTACCTGCACTACAGGGTGACCATGTGCTTTGGTGGCCCATAGCAGCACTGCAGCAACATGGTAAAGAACCGTCGCCCGGTGGTGTAGAGTGCCATAAAATTGAAAGTTATTTGGTTGCATAACTGTGGTTCTTTAAGTAGAAGACTGCCCAGTCCTCTGAATCCTCAGAATGTATGAAAATGACACATATGCTGAGATTAAAATGATATGGACTTACGCTGGAAGTACATCATCAGTCATGAGGTGACTGATATTATAAGTTTTTTTTTTTTTTGTTCAGGCCATTGATCACATGCTCTCCTCTTAAGCTAAATCACCTTTGCTGGGTGGTCTTCCACTTTAAACTGCAGTTACATTACAGATAGTGTTCCCTGGTTCCTCTGCCATCAGTGTGAATGGGTTTGCATTTTTCCCCACGACTGTTGTATGGCTGTCTTTTTTGGGGAGGGTCCTTAAAAGTTAGTCACAGACTTGGTGAAACTTAAAAAAACTGGTCAAGGGGCCACGTGGTACTGATCACTATGGAGAACTTTTAACGCTGATTGGCCAAAGGGGGTATGGCAGTAAGCACCGCTTTTGCAAAAAAAAAAAAAGTATAACTTCAATTCAGATTCAAAATGAAGAATTGTTGCTTGGTGGAAAAGAAGAACTAATGTACTCTTTATATTGGGCGGTGAGTTTTACAGGAGCCGAATCACTCCTTTCTGGCAACTGAACAATTGTATTGCTGAGGTGACTGAGTGACTACAATACAAACAGGCATGTTTCATATCATACTTGTATTTGGAGCACATCTCCTCAAATTTGGATGAAAGTTTTTAAACTTTTAGTAAATTCATGACATCGAATTGGAGTTATGGCAGTGGAATGTGCTCTTCCAGTTCATTTTTATTCAGTTTCAGTTTGTGACATTTTCTCGCCATCAGATGTGTACTTGTACTTGCACAATCCTCCGTAGTATTTCAGTGGAAATTGTGTTTGCAACCTAATGAATAACATTCATCTGTTTTTAGGTCATTGCCACCATGTCCTGTCTGGGGCTCTGGATTCCAAAAGCAATCATGTTCACAGAGATGACCTCTGCCTCGTAAGTGTCTTCCCAAGGAAAGTGCTCAAAAATATAGAGAAAAGAGCTGCCGGATAGCTCACTCTGTAAAGCATCGCGTTGCGAAGCAGAAGTGACTATCACAGCGCGGGTTCGATCCCCGCCTCATACCAGCCGGCAGTTGTCGGCAGCTCTTTTCAGAGTAGCACGCAATTGGCCAATGCGCTACAGGGATGCAAATTGGGAAGGGTCTGCCGGGATAGGGGATTGTTAATAACAAGTTCTCAGGCGCCTCCTGTTGGCCAGACAGGCGCTCGTTAGGAAGATTCTAAGCTCGCTCATGTTCAAGTATCCTCCGCCCTCGTTCTAAGCTTGCGAGGTTTCGACCAATGGCTGTATAAGAAGCGGTGGGGACGGGCGCGTGCTTCGGAGGAGAGTCTCGAGCTGTCTCACTCTCCTGAGTTGGCAATAGGGGGCCGCATATGTGAAAAGCCTTGTACATAGTTCCCCAATTGGACATTCCAGATTCGGGTGGGATTGGAGATGCCAAATTTAATTTAAAAAAAAAAAATTATAAATATATATATATATATATATATATATATATATATATATATAGAGAGAGAGAGAGAGAGAGAGAGAGAGAGAGAAAAACTGGCAGTTCCTGAAACAACTTGTAACACCTTGGCATTGAAGTGGTGTTGAAAAAGTATACATTTTAATTTCTGTGTCAAACTCCTTTTTTTGTCTCAAATCCAAATATCTTGGGTACAATATGCTGCAAAAACAACAGATTTCACTCTACCTCTCTCATACTTTTGGGGGACAGTGTATGACACTGCATTTCAGTGAAGTGTGACTTCCTTTATTTAAACATACAGAGTCCATTGACAATCATGAGTGACATCCATTTCTTTTTCTGGTTCTGAATTATGAGTTTTGTCGCATATTTATGACTTTTGAATAAGTCCTTGACAATTCATGCTTAAAAAGTCATTGGCAGTCCTGCATGCATATACAGTATATAAACACTTAAACACATATCAATTCTCATGTCCATGAAACCGTGGGTTTCAATCATGCTGTAAATCTTGTGGTACAGTAAGAGAAGGAAAGGAGAAGAGACTTTGGGCCCTATCTTATGCCAGAACCTAAACCCGTTATTTGGGGATTTAGCATTGCGTAAGAGGCGTTCCCCCGCAAAAGTTGCTATCTTGCACACCTTCCTTTATCCCTGAAACACCGCTGCAGGGTGAAGTTGCCTTCAGCCGTCGACTTCCAGGCTGCTCAGCCTGTCAGGCTGCGTAAACACCGCCCCCAAGTACAGCCAATCAGATCGCGAGTTAGAGTACAACCAATCCGCTCACGAGGCAGCCAATTCAATTCAAATTCCTCTCCTCAAAGCGGAGCGGGCTTAAGAACATCAATATTGTTAAAAACGAATGCATTTAATCGTTTTTTCTCATTAAAGAAACTGATTCAGGAAGTAACGTTAGATATTTCAGCTATTTTGATTATGTTAACCAATGCAAAGAAGTGCTTTTTTTTGTCTTACAGTTAACTTATAGACCTAACCTTAGCTAAACAGGTCATACTTGTTAACCTAAACACTTCTACAATATAACTTCAAGTATAGCTCTGTTTGAAACATAAAATTGGCCTACTTGTGTGATATTTTGTTCAATAAGCTGTTTAGTTGAGCTTCTTAAAAACTTCAACTGCAAGTTGCTGTAACGTTAGCTGCCTTCAAGGGTGATTGTAGAGACTAGTGCCTTGCAGGCTGGTTAGAAGGCTAATGTTGATTTTATCTTGTATAATCTTTAATAGTATTCAGTCAGATGCCTTCAAGGCTGATTGTAGAGACTAGTGCCTTCAAGGCTGACCGAAGCGACTAGTCCCTTGCAGGCTGGTTAGAAAGCTAATGTTGATTTCATATTTGATAATCTTTAAAAGTGTTCAGTCAGATGCCTTCACGGCTGATTGTAGAGACTAGTGCCTTCCAGGCTGACCGTAGAGACTAGTGCCTTGCAGGCTGGTTAGAAGGCTAATGTTGATTTCATATTCTATAATCTTTCATAGTATTCAGTCAGATGCCTTCAAGGCATCAGTGCCCGGGGTGGGTGCTGGGGTGGGACCTGCTGCAGGAGCATCAGGGCCCGGGGTGGGTGCTGGGGCTGTTTTTTTTTTTACTTTTTTAGCGGGGCGGGTAGATAGGGCTCCACGACGGCGCCGAGACATCGTTTCAACTCCTAAAAAGAGTGTAAAAAGTAAAGACAACATCAATATGCAACAACACCTCGGTCAGTTTTCTGAGGTAACGTGGTTGGTTTCGAACTGTAATAAATCTATGCGCTGAAAAACAGAAGATTTTAAACTAGCCTTGGAAGGCTCCAACTCAGTAGAGGCCCCACTCAGTAATGCTGAGGGAGTCTCTACTGTCAGCCTTGAGGGCATCGGAATTGTAAACACAAATACACACACACACACATATAAATATATATATATATGAAATCATCAGCCTACCAACCAGCCTGCAAGGCACTAGTCTCTACAATCAGCCTTGAAAGCATCTGAGGCAATACTATTGAAGATTATACAATATCAAATCAACATTAGCCTTCTAATCAGCCTTGAAGGCAGTTAACGTTACAGCAACTTACTGTTGAAGTTTTTAAGAAGCTCAACTAGACAGCTTATTGAACAAAATCTCACAAGTAGGCCAATTTTATGTTTCAAACAGAGTTATACTTAAGTGTTTAAGTTAACAAGTATGACCTGTTTAGCTAAGGTTAGGTCTATAAGTTCACTGTAAGAAAAAAAAAATAGCACTTGTTTGCATTGGTTAATATAATCAAAATAGCCGAAATATCTAACGTTACCTCCCGAATCAGTTTCTTTAATGAGAAAACTCACGATTAAATACATTCGTTTTTAACAATATTAATGTTCTTAAGCCCACATACTGAGTAAAGGCTTTCGAATTGAATTGGCTGCCTCGTTGGTTGGTTGTACTCTAGCGCACGAACTGATTGGTTGTACTTGGGGGCGGTGTTTACGCAGCCTGACAGGCTGAGCAGCCTGGAAGTCAATGTCTGAAGGCAACTTCACCCTGCAGCTAAAAGACCTGCGCTACCCGTTATATTATGCATAGGCGTGGTTTGGGCGTTACGCCAGTTAAACCAATCAGTGTGCCAGGTGCCATTGCCTTTAGGAGCAGGCAGCGCTAGTCCTGACCTGTTCTCAGTCATTTTCATAATTAACAGAAGGTTCACTCCGAGAGCACTCCACGCTTAACAGGTGCTGCTAGTTCTCCCCGATTAGGTAAGACGACAATCATTCATCTCGACGCGTCCTGTTAACTGTGGAGTGCTTTCGGAGTGAACCTTCTGTTCAGTAGTGGAGCTACAGGGGGGCCAAAGACACGTCCCTTTTAGTCCTGGCTAGATCTCAATCATTTTCCTTTATTGACATCTTTTCCAATTATCGTAATTGGCAACTGAAGACACGGTTTCTCACCATATGCGATCTTACAGCGATGAAATCATGGGCTAAATTCAGTGCAGAAAAATAATTTACTTATTAATTGGCCAATGCTTCGCGTGATTGAACTGGTCCGTGTTCCAATGAAACGCGGACTTTCTCTCTCGGTATTTCTTGGGTTGATTTAAAAAAAAAAAACAGTGGCACTCGGCAGTTAAATAGCCTAGGTTATAAAAAGCGTGCAGCTCAAGCCATTTGCGTGAGAGTCGACAGGTAGGCTATGCAATTTTGTATAACGTAGATTTAAATACAGCAAATACGCGTCCAGATGAACAATTGTCGTCTTTCCTAATCGGGGAGAACAGGCAGCACCTGTTAAGTGCAGAGCGCTCTCGGAGTGAACCTTTTGTTAATCATGAAGAAGACTGAGAACAGGTCAGGATTTATAATTGTTTTAAACGGCTCTTTTGTGCAACCCAATTCTCTGTTCCGCCACTGTGCTGAATTTAACCCGCGATTTAATCGCTGTTAGATCGCATGTGGAGAGAAACTGTGTCTTCAGTTGCCAATTACAATAATTGGAAAAGACGTCAATAAAGGAAAATGATTGAGATCTAGCCAGGACTAAAAGGGACGTGTCTTCACCCCCCCTGTAGCTCCGCCACTGCTTCTGTTAATTATGAAAATGACTGAGAACAGATCAGGACTAATAAGTGTTTTAAACGGAAGTTTTGTGCAACCCAGTTCTCTGTTCTTGTTCCGCAACTGTACTGAATTTAGCCCATGATTTAATCGCTGTTAGATCGCATACGGAGAGAAACCCTGTTTTCGGTTGCCAATATGATAATTGGAAAACGTGTCAATAAAGGAAAATGATTGAGAACTACTAATTGCAGTCAAAAAGGGATGTGTCTTCGCACCCCCGCTGGCTACGCCACTGCATAGTAACCCTAACAGCAACGGGCAAGGCATACGGACAGCTGGCAGCGGTATATACATCATCTGCAACCAGGTGACATAATTCCGTCACTGCCTGAAGGGAGAGGCGCAGTTTTGTCACGCATTCTCGTTCTGTGGGAAATAATACTTGTATTATTATAATTTTAGAATATTATATATAGGCCTAATATATATCATTAATATGTATTATATACGATAATTATATATTATTATAAAAGCGGAAAAAATGATTGATGCAAAATACAAACAATATAGACTTACCTGAAAGGCCCAGGTAGCTAGTGCTGGCTATGTACACGCGTTCTGGGCGTCTTCTATTATTTAACTGGCGATCAAGGCGATTTAGTACTATCTCTGTCATTTTCTCAGGGGTTCAACTGAGGCTAAAGCAAGGTGGCTTTTTATAGGCGAGTTAATTCGGGAGGTGGAGCCGCATATGCACGTCCACATGTGTCCAAGTGGACGCGCATTGAAGCCACCTGGGCGCGCTCTTGAAAAAACCCAAATGGGTAGCGGGTGGTTTTAGGACCCGCTATACGCTTTCCCTAACGTGTGTGGTCAAGATAGCAATTGTAGGGAAAGCGCATAAACACGCCCACGGGCACCCCTCCAGTCGCAAATAAATGATTCGGCATAATGTATAGCGGGTAGTGTGGCTGCAAGATACCGTTTAGGGATAGTGGAAGCTGCTAAATGCGTAATTCACGGGTAGCGGGTAGTGGCAACGGGTAGGGCAGTGTGAAAGATAGAGCCCATAGCCTCTAGTGACACAGTAAAATTTGGTTGAATTGAATTAGAAATTGACTTAGACCTGGGATCTCAAATAGAAGCCTAGAAGTATAGTTATGCTCGCTGGTTTTTGGTGTGGTGCCTGAGTGCATCATATGCTGAAGATTTCTCATGTTTTCCCATGGTCAAAATGATCTGGTAATCAAATGGAAACTGCAAAACCAGCAGAGACAGCTGCCCTCCGGGGCTGAATTTTTAATTGATTAAATTTTTCATTCCCTGCGGGTTCTCTGCAGGTTCTTCGCAATTGTAGTTTACAAGGTATTGATCCTGATGGTGGAGGAGTGTGGGGGAGAAGAGGAGTTTCTGGGACGGTTTGGGAAGGACCAGTTCCGGATTAGCACAGGGCCCTGCTGCTGCTGCTGCCCTTGTCTGCCACATGTGCCAGTCACACGGTACGTGGTTTGGACATCAATCTTTACATAGCGTATGCAGTCCTGTGCATTTCAATAGGTTATGTGAGAAAAAACCTCAAGAACCTGCCTAAATGTTGTGACAGTTGTTACAATTATTTCTCAAAGTTGGGGATGATTTATTTATTAATTTATTATGCATTAAAAAGATAAGTGATTTTTTTCTGCTTTTTTCCTGTTTTCCATGACTGCTGCATGACTTCAGGTGATATTTTAATATGACAGTGGTTACCAATACTGTCCCTGGAGATCTGCCATCCTGTTGGTCTTCTCTCCTACCAGAGCAGACTATTCATCATTCAACAGCTGGAGCTCTAACTGAGCTGCCTGTTAGTGGGATATGGTGTGCCACAGTATGGCTGCAAGGAAAACTTTCAGAAGGGTAGATCTCCAGGAGCAGGGCTGGTCAGCACTGTTCGGCGGCAATCAACCGGCTTTAAGATTTGGTAACGTTGCTTTTCCCCCTTTGAATTAATTAGGAATTTCAGTTTCACCCATTATTTTAATTCGATAAGGAGTGTCTGTCTATCCCATAAGAAATCCATCTCAGTTCAGTGAGGTTTAGTTTCTGTTTTGTGGATTGCACATTGTTGCAGCTCTAAAGCTGTTGTTTTTGTTCCATGTTAAAACATCGTCACAGCTGTATGTGTCTCTGATCTTTGTTCTAACATTAGTATGCTGTCAGTGTAAGTGTCTGTTCAGCGATAAAAGCATTGTCACTGCTCTTACGCTAAGTGCTTGTTCTGTGGTCAACCATTGTTTGCATTGAAAGAGTAAGTTTATGAGATGTGGTGAAAGCCTTGTAAGAGATGAGGGTGTGTCTTTTCCGGAATAAAAAAAATCTCCTAGCTGTTTTAGGAGGTGTAACTGACTGGTCTGTGATAAAACATTGTCACTGCTGTGCAGATGAATGTCATTTTTGTGGTAAAATTATTAACACTTCTCTAGGTGTGTCTCGACTGTGGTTAAAACATTGTCACTGTTGAAAGGGTGTCTGCACTCTTAATTGGTACAGTATAATAGTTCTGGTAAGAGCGGTCAATGCCCTGAGGATGAAGTCAGTCAGGTGATTGATTAATAGAATTAACTACGCTGTTGAGTTCATCTTTACAAACTGCCAGTGATTGGTTTTCAGACCTTATCTCGATGGATAAAAATAAGGGAGGCCAGCCTGAAATGGGACTTTGGCCAATAGATATACAGACTGTGACCGGCGACATGATGTATGGCCAGATCGGATTGGATCGTGTTGTTTTAAGAAATAGTCTTTGGAGCTTGTCTCTTGTAGTCAATAAAATGTGTAGTAAAATACCTGACTGTATAATGCTGGAGTCCAGACCTTCAGGCCTATTCTTAGCTTCCTGGGCCCTTCCCCCGGTGACATCACCTCCAATCAAAGGTGTTTGAACCCAAATGCTCAGCACGCTATTGTTGATTGAAGTAGTTTTTCTCATTAAAATATCTGACTCTTCCCCAGGCGGACACTTACCATATTGAAGCTTGGAGCTCTACAGTTTGCTCTGCTAAAAACTGTTTTCACTGTCTTATCCATAGTACTATGGACCAATGGAAACTTTGACCTCTCTGATGTAAGTCCAGTTTTGTTCTCTCAACTTCTCCACTATGAGCATCTCTCCTCCACTCAGTGGACCTCTGAGTGAATCAGAGCAGAGTCAGCTGCTCAGCTGAAATTGAAGACCTGTGTGCAAGAAGTACCTAAGTCACTAAATAACACTTTTCTGATTCTGGGGGTCCAAGTTTTCAGAACATGTTGCAGATGGTATAAATGAAACGTTTGTTTCCAAAACGCAATATATCCATTTTACTCATTTTGAGTAAATCTGCTTTTTCTATGTTGGTGCCTATTGCATTTTATAGAAAAACACAAACTTTGACCATGAAAAAATATACCTTATGGTATGAATTTCTAAACACGGATTTTTGCACCATGTGTAAGAAGCACAGGGGTATTGTTCTTCGGTATTATCTTTTGTAATTTTGGCACTTATTGCATTTTGGAAACAAACTCTTCAAATATATATACATATATTTTTTCACATTTCATTAGAATGTTTTCATTCCAACCCAGCAGAAGCACACCTGATACAACTAATTAACTGTGCAGGGTGGGATCAGTTGATTAGATTAGTTGTATCAGGTGTGCTTCTGCATGGTTGGATTGAAAACCTGCAGCCTCGCGGCCCTTTAACAGACCAGTTTGTCACCCCTGGTTCAAAGTTACTGTATGTTCTCATCTCCAATTTTCAGCTCATCAGCCACCACTGTACCAAGGGCATTATTATACTCTGTATCATTACTCACCTCAAATCTCAGCAGTTTGCTTTCAGTCCGTTTAGTAGTGCCGTAGAAAAGTGGAACTTTTTGGCTCATCATTAGAACAAAAAGCATATTTTATCAGTATGCAGGAAGATTATGCGATGTAGACTATAGCTGAGTTAAGAGAAAAAAAAGAATTTAAGAATTAAATGTTCTACATTGAATGTAAAGTCATGTTACATTAATGGACAGTGAGCTCCAAGGGTACTTCAGAAACTAAAATCTAAAATCTGGTAAAAAAAAAAAAAAAAAGAGTATTTTGATAGTGAGACAGTTTTTAATTATTTTGCCAGTGTATACCTACAGAATACATTTCCATAGAAACAATAAAGATTTGTTCAAAGCATGCTTTCAACATTAGTTTAAGCGGTTTGTCAAAACTATTGTGTGCATTGTGTTAGAATTGCAGTCATTTGCATACTGATTGTTGCCCCCAAATTTTAGTTCATCAAATTGGACCAACAAACACAATCGTTAACTACATTTTTTGATATTTGGTTGCAAATTGCTTGCAGTCAATGACTGCTAGAAGTTGGGACCCAGACGCATAACCAGATGCTGGATTTCTTTCCTGATGACTTCCTTGCCTGCCCTTCACTGCACCAGTCTTGAGCCCCTGCTTTTTCTTTGAGCATTTGTCCTTGAGCAAGTAAAATGCATGCTCAGTGAGAATTCAGACAGGCAGTTAACTTGCCTATTATTGATCATTCTACCTTTTCGCTTTAAAGTCCTTGGTTGTTCTTACAGTATGTCTCAGGTCATTGTCCATCTGCTCTGCGAAACATCGTCCAGTATGTTTTGAAGCATTTAGCTGTGAACAATAGCAGGAAATTAGACCTATATAACTCAAAATTCATCTTGCTGCCTGCTGCATCATCAGTAAATACCAGAGATCCAGTTTCATCAGCAGCCATGCATTTCCATACCACAGCACTACCTCCACCATGCTTTACAGATGAGGTGGTAAATTTCAGATCATGAGCAGTCTCTTCCCCTGCCTAAACTCTTTTTTTCACATCATTCTGCTGCAATTTGATCTTTGTCTCTTCAGTCAATAGACTGTTTTTCAGGAATGGTACAGGCCTTTTTAGGTGTCTCATTGCAAACTATAATCTCGTCTTCCTATGTCTGTGGCTGTCCAGTGACTTGTATCTTTTGGTAACCCTTCATATTTACTTAGTTGCAATTTATTCATATATTTAGGATCCCCATTAGCAACACACCAGAGAGAGCACTAGTCTTCCTTGGATCTGAACATACAGTACAAATACATATAACAGACAATCATTCCTTCGATAGTTTATAGTGAGACATGATGTAAACCAAAAGAACAAGATAAAAAGTTACACAGGAAAAAAAAAAAAACTTTAAAATGGATAAAATGAAAATGAAAGAAAGATGCACACTACAGGTTTGATAACTGTCCTGGCATTCAGCCATTTTTATCTGATGTTTTCTTGCATGCTTTTTAAAGATGTGCTTGCTATTGACGCTTGACCTCACATTGCATATTGAAATTGATCTATAAATGACAGTACATTAAAATATGTGGGTCCTTGGTTTGGTTGGTATTAGCAGTCCATTGCATGTACCTCTAGTTAGATAACTATGTCTCTTAGACATACTTATTAAGCCTTCTGTAAAGCAGGCTGAAGTATTAGAACTTATAAATGATCTCAGAAACATCAGGAAATTTAAAGACATCTTTTCTGCAGTTGTGAGCCAAGAGAGGCTTGAGTGCATTTGTTTGCTGCTAGTATAAATGGAGCAGTTCAGTACCAACCGAGCTGCTTTATTCTGAACAACCTGAAGTTTTTCAGTTGCAATTCTCATAATAGTTGTCTTTTACTCATTTGCCTCTAGGGGGTTGTTGCTGATGTGAGCTTTAATTCACCATGTAGAGAATTCTTCTTCTGGCCAGCTCAGTTATTAGTGGTCTCCCAGGCTTTTTGGTGTTTTGAGCTCATTAGTGCATTCTTTCCTTTTGGAAACGTGGTCAATCAGTGTTAGCAATGAGTGCTAACCTGGTTGTCTAGACAACCTGAAATGGACTCGGACAACCTGAATCCTGGCAGTTGTATTAGTTTAAATTTGTCAAAAGTTTTTTTACATTCCTCTGGTTGGGAAGCGGGGCTGTTTTGGTCATATTTAAGGTCTTCTGCACATAAGGTTCACGCATCTCATACAAGTGAGAATGTGATTCTTTTCATTATTAGTATTATTGAAAAATGTTTTTACTATGTACTGTATCTTGGCAAACAATGACCGAAAAATAGACTGCACCAGTGTTGCCAAATTGGTTGTATGGTTTCCTGCCCAAAACTGATTCAAAAGGAGCCCAATGAACAAAAACCCTCCCAAAATAACACTTCACAAAATTCATGCTGTTTGTCAATCTATTTATTATTTAAGCTCATCATATTAACCTTTAACACTGAACCTTAAGCTAGCTTATCTTCTCAGCAAATACATGCAACATTTTCCCAGGGTTATTCGAGTTAAGTTAGTTGATAACGCTACACATGAGGCCCACGACAGTGCTGCGCTATAACCTACTGCCTGGCTGGTAACGTTATATTTATTCACATGACTGCATAACTATTCAGGGAGGGAGAGAGAGAGAAAACACAATAATAACTAACATTAACTGTCAAAATTGAAATAATTACAGTTGTTCAGAACATCAATACTGTTTAAGGCCTCTAACCAAAAGGTTCAGAATACCAAGTCACTAGCTATATGATGACAAACCTTCGAGGAAAGGAAACAGCAATGACAGCAATCACAGGCAAACTAGTCACAAGTAAATAACCGTAGCATTAACTGCTTAAAAGAGCTGTGTCACGATTAATGCGCATACTCAGAGCTTACATCCCAAGAAAGTGAATCTGCTTGACTGCAAGTCATAATCTAATTCCATCATTGCCAATCTGTCTTTGTTTCGCATTGTATTTATATATTTTAGTTACTCCGGCATTATGCTTTTTATATTAAAGAGCTTTCTATGGAAATTAGAGGATTCAAAGCGCAATTTTAAGCTTTAGCCAAGGGATACGAAGAGTGTAAGATAGTTGCCATCGCCAATTATCATAGAAGAAGAAAAGAAGCTGGATTATTTGACGAGTACTTCAGAGGATTTACTTCGTTCAAAGTCGTGAGCACATGCAGTAATCGTGACACAGCTCCGTTGAATGCAGTTTGCCCTTGATTTCATGAGTGAAACAAGTAATGTGTTTTTGAGCGATACTTCAAGCAGATGGAAATTAACTTGTTCACTATAATGTTCCGTTTAGAGTTGCCTACAGGGACTCACCAATGACTTATGTATCTGTTTTCTGAAATGAGGCACCAGAACAAATTTAATAAACTTGTAGCATGCACCTCATTCTGATCATATTAGATGCTCTGGTTTCATAGCTAGCTATATTTGACAAATCCTTCAAGTTTCTCTGTCTAGTGACTCATGAAATGCAACATGAGTGACTTTTCGGAGTTCACACCGTTTTTTGCTGGTTATGTTGCTTAGTCCAGTCACTGGCACAGTAAGTGTTTACTGTTTACGGTGTGCAAAATCCGAGATCTGTGTTTCTTGTTGCAGCATGATTCTTTACGTCTTTGAAAAAGGGGCTAGTTAATATAGGTGCTAGAGATTTTGCAATAGGCTTCCATCTGCTTTGTAGACAATACCCATCGCTTTAAATCAACGCCTTTTTCCCCACTTCTTATGGTATGTTTACTGTTCTTTTTTTTTTGCGCATTTACATTGCTACGAATAGAATACACTAATGGCCATTATCTTGGCAGGTTAGTAAGCTTTGCTGGCTGCAGTCGAAAGCCAGCTACTGCACAGATGTTCCAGTCTGGGATCACATAATGCACTTATGTGGTCAGGAGGTGGAGGGGGCATGAGCGCACTTACATTGGCCAATGAGGCTTAGCGTGGCCAAAATGTATTATTAATGTTTTAAATGCCAATAAATGTAATAATGAATACACAGACCTGGATATTTTTTCATTAAGACAAGTTGCGTGCTGAACAAATGCAAATTATGGATGTTAAATAAAACTGCACAGTGTATTCCAAACCAGCCCAAAATCTGTCCACCCGCCTAAGGTTATTTTTGCCCACGCTATCTAAATGAAAACTGCCCAGTCTGCCAACACTCGACCGCACAGGTCAATCCAGGCCTGGGTGATCCAGCAAACAAAAAATTGTGGCATCAACAACCCGGATGTAACAGGAAACAATGGAAGGTGGCTTTGATTAGAAAATGTGACAATCAATATCTTTATTTATGGTGAATATTATATGCTCGTTTATAAAGGTTAACGTATTGTACACATATTTATTGTTTAATCAAAATTACTGCTGTACATTAACAAGAAAAAGTTGTGGCGGTTAATTAAATAGCAAAGGTTATTTTTTATTATTATGATTTTTAATACCATTATTTTTTTATGCTATTGACAACACACAGGACAAATGAAAATTTGTGCGGACAACGTGGTTTGTTTCCTTATTTCGAACACTGTCAATGGTTGATTTGGCCTCACCTAATGTTTTTGTTACCACTCTAATGTTTTGTAATTTAAAGCTTTTTCAATGTCCAAATACTCTTGAACATGACTGTATCTTTGCTTGCAGCTGGGGATCACTGGAACTGCTATCTGGATCAACCCATTTGTGGGGGTTTTAACAATTATTGCACTCTGGCCTGTTGCTATCATGTTCATGCATGTCCGTAACACCTTGAGAAGCCAGAAGATCATTCCCAAGTATGCCATGTACCAGGTTAGTCCAACTGTGGCCACCATCAGTCAGAATATATACTAAAATCTGAGTGAAAAAATTTAGTGAAGGGAAATATGAGCTTCTTTGGATGCCCTGTGAATATTCTGTTAATATTGAAATTAATTAAATATCATTAATTTAATAAACTTTATTTACATATGTATATGTAAATACAGTGTATACACTGTACATGCTATCATAAGAGTGCTACTAACAAGTTAAAGTCATTTATTCCAGATTCCTCCTTCTTAGAAACTCGAGTTTCCTCATTAGTTGAGATGTCAATATATGGGCAAAGAAATTTAATATTTGGTAAAATGAGGAATTCAATGACAAAGAAAATAACCATTTATTCCAAACCTGCATTGTGTTCATTGGATAAAAGATAAACAATAAAAGAAACAATTATGACAGAATGTGAACACCAGTTTCTGTAATATTATGCGCAATATAGCAAAATGAGAGCAATGAGAACATGGAACTTGAACGCTTCATGACTTGTAGAAAGGAAATGAAAATAAGTCATCTGAACTTGAAAAGCATCTGTTTTATTAGCTGCGACCAGCAGTTCTTCAGCGGTTGGCTGGTCAGTCAGTTGGTCCACAAAAATTGCTCCACCCTTGGTGGGACTAGGTGGCTAAAATTTGGCATGGACGTCAAGTGCGTGCGTGTGAAGGTGTATGTTTGTATTCGTGGCAATTAGCTAAAGAGGGAGCTTGGCAATGTGGGTCACTCATCTGAAAAAGGCACATAATTTTCGAATGGATTCATGATTTTCAAAATTATTCCACCCTCTGACACCACAGCTTTCACCCTTGGAACCTGAAATTAGGTATGGACGTCAAGTCTGTGTTTGTGTTCATGCCACTTGGCTGAAAAGTGGCATGGAAATGGGATTGGCCTATTATGAAAAAGGCCTTCCAAATGGATTTACTGACTTGCACAACATTTTGCAGAGAGGTTGGTCATGAGCCATAGGACAGCTCATTAACTGTTCATGCCAGTTGGCCCATAACAAAACTTGAGTGTTCGGGAAAAACCTAGTTAGGAACAAAAAGCAGATTTTGAGAAAAAGACAGAAAACTGTATCCCTCTGGGGTTATGCTCTTGTCTGACAATAAAACTGACTTGTCAGTTATTTGTTCATTACATAATAAGGAAAATTTAGGAAGGACTCCGTTTCTTTTTTTTGTCAGTATCCATGGCAATATGACATGCAAGACTTTTTCATCCAAAAATGTAAAATATCAATTATCAAAATGATGCACAAAAACCTAGCAATTATGTAGTTGCAGTGGCATTTGACAGGTTTTCGGGGCTCCACCGTCTGCTTCCGTCTTGGAGCAACTTTTCAGTCGTTATTAGCATGTGAATTATGTGAAATATGAATTCTGACCTTGAATGCTTTGGCACTGACCTGACAGATCATGTAATAGGTATGCTGCTTCGTAATTGTCTAATTCAACTGTCTAGGTTTTGCCATAACAAATAGCAGAAAATTAAATGTGGAAAAACCCAGGAAGATCAACTTTCTAGGTTTTTGCCTCACAAACGATTGAATACCAGTGACTTGCCAGGTTTGTCCAAAGCAAAACCTAGGGAATCAGGGGTTATTTTGTATGCATATTACTGTAAGTGACGAGGCAAAGCCTAACAAGTACAGAAACGATCCTAACTTAGTTTTGACCAAAATTTAACTTACTAGGTTTTTCCATAACACTCAAGTAAGACGTGCATAACTTCTGAGAGGATTCACATAACATGGTCAAACTTGTAGAAAGACACACGCGTGCGCGCGCACACACACACACACACACAGCACAGATAAGACCCACATACACACCAATTTGCCACGCCCCTTTTCATATCTCATGAATCAGTTGTTGTTGACACTTGTCAGAGGCATAACTGGACTAAGCAGAGTTCCTTTCTCATTGGTGACTTTACCCCCACCCAATTATATGTCAGCCATCCCTTCTCTCTGTAATCCCTGGCCCCTATACTTTAGCCATGCCATTTTTTATTATTCATTAACCGTTTATTTTGAGATCTTGTGAGAGTTCTCATTGGACTAAGCTCATTTTAAACTGGTGAAAGTTTGGCCTCCCCCATACTTCAGTCACGCCCCGATTCATGACGTGTGAACCGTTTGTCCTGGACTCTTGGAGGAGGCATCATTTGAATCTGCAGATGTTCGTTTTTCAGTGGTGTGGGTTAGCCCAACCTCCAAATTTGACATGGAGGTCAAGTGTTTGTGAGGTTGTTTTTCTGTGAATGAAAGCACGCATGAATGCATGCTCGTATGTGGTCACAGCTATTGCAAATTTGTGCTTGTTTAACTCAAATATAACTAATAGTTACACTCCTGAGATAGCAATAGCAAATGGAACATTGCAAAATTGTCTGTCCTCGCAAGTCTTTTAATCCCTCTATGAGACAAATGCATTTTATTTTTCTCTCTCAAGGAGTGAATACTAGCTTGTTTTAAGTTGTTTGACAAGTGAAATTTTCTGATCCCATCAGTAAATTTTGAAATTAGTCAAGTCGTCACCTCATGGACAGAAATTTGGTCCGACTGAGAAAAAAGTAAGAGAGATAAATGTTTTCGCTCAAAATACAAGGCTGAAATGCTTGATGTGGTGAACTTATGTTTGACCGCTTAAATTAATATTGTTGCTTGCATTTCCCCTGAAGTAGGTTGAAAATTAGTAAATGATGGGATCTCCTTCAGAATGTAAAATTAGCCTGAAGTTCCACTGGTTTGAATAAAGCAGCTGCAATTGACAAGCCCACATATGGGATCACTGAGTCGTAATGGTTATTTAAAAAAAACAAACAAACAAAACTGGCGAATGCAGCAGAATCCATTACAGTTTTTGATTGATTGAAACATCATCCAGAAACTTTCATTTAGCTCTGCTTTGTATTCACCCAGTTGGTGCTCATCCTAAGTCAGCTACAGACTGCCATCGTCAACATCTTGGCACTGAATGGAGATATTGCCTGCGCACCACCCTTCTCGTCAGTAGTCCGTGGATATTGTAAGTACAGCTCCATTCTGCACGGTTGCCATAAAGAGAGAAATGAAAGTTAGCTCCGAACTCTCAACAGAACAGACACTCAGCCTCTGAGACAAGACAGGGCTTGATGAGAAGTGAGTAGTATATGATAGTAATTGGTAAAATATGCAACTGAAATCTCTAACAGTAATGGCAAAATGGCCACTTCGCACATTAATATTAATTTTTTTTTACATTACCCATGCTGAAGTATTAGAAAAAAAAAAAAAGGTTAGCATGATCATATTTGGCCATATCAAGACTAACATTAGCTTAAATTTACTATTCACTTTCAATATTTGCTTCATTCCAAGATCAGGGATTATATGATGAAGCGGTGAAATTTAGATAAAAAAGTTGTCTAATTATGGTCATCTGGACCTTTTTACATTGAATATTTTTGCCAGCTAAAAATGCAAGCAAAAATGCAGACCTCTTAACAGTGATATTCTGATTTATAAAAATTGCAAAAGTTGAAAATTTCATAAATACACATATATTTTATTTCTTCATAAGGTCATGAGTGTACTCATCTACAATGCCAATTCCAAAAACGTTAGAACATCATGGAAAATGCAAGTAAAATCACAAACGACTGATTTGTAAAGTGTATTCCATGTTATACTGTTTTCTAATATATTAGAAACAGTACAACAATGTATATTTTAAGTTCTAACATGACTTTTATTGCTTATTGTGTATTGATGCCTGCGAAAGAGTTCAAAAAAGTTGGCAGAGTCGACTGTTCACCACTGAGTAACCTTACCATGCCTTTTAATCACACTCAAAAAGGGTTTTGGCTTTGAAGACATCATTTGGTCGAGTTTAGCTGGGGGAACTTTCCCCCATTCCTCTTTTTTGCACATCTTCAGCAGCACAATTCATGGGGTCCAATTTGTTGCATATTTTGCTTCATAATGCGCCATACATTTCTGATCAGAGACAGATCAGGAAAGCTGGCTGGCAAATGTAGCAGACTCTGCTTATGGAGCCACCTAGTTGCAATCTATGCTGAATTTGGTTTATTGTTGCCTTGCTGGAAAATGCAGACGTCTCTGGAATAGATGGCAGACAATCCAGATGCAGCATATGTCGCACCAAAATCTGTGCATACTATCTCTGCACTACTGTTGCCCTTGCAATAGAGCAAGTCAGCCATGCCATGCGAACACACTTCAATACCATGACAAACACTGGCTTTTGGACCTAATGCTGATAACAGCATGAGTTGTTCTTGCCATCTTTGGTCCAGGGAATATAGCGCCTGCTTTTTTTTAGAAACCACTTGAAATTTTGAGTCGTCAGGCCACAAAACAGGCTTCTATTGTGGTATGGTCCATCTCAGATGACTCCAAGCCGATAATAGTCTGCGGCGCTTCTGGATAGTGTTGATGTATGGCTTCTATTATGCATCTGTGGATGCAGCAGCAAGTGCTGTTGACTGACAAAGGTTTACCAAAATATTTCGAAGCCCATATTGTAATATCTAGTCAAATGATGGTAATTGTCTGAGGGATCAGAGATCGCGTGCTTTTAGGTATATTTTTCGGCCTTGTTCTGTATGCCCCAAGTTTGACTAGATTTATGGCAGGTTTTAATTATACTATGCGCTGTAGAGGGTAAAAGGCCCACATTTTTGCCAATACTGTGCAAAATTATTCTCAAAGTGATTATGTGCCAGCAAATTGGTGTGTCTTGGTCCATCTTTGTTCTTGCAGGACCAAGCTTTTTTTTAAGGCACCAATACCTTTGCATGATTAATTCACCTGTTTAACATCACCATGTGGTGTGGTGTCTTTGAAGTAGGGCTTGTAGTCTGTAGTGTTGAAGCATGAATAATGTAGTTGCTTAGTCTTTCTTGCTTCCAGCTACAACCACCTCCTAACCTTTGCGTGAAAAGAAGAGCCAAGCACGTAAACCCCTTCCTGGTGGTCAAGGTCCTGGAGTCAAGACTTTCACTGCACCTCTTCTCGGCGCGCCATGGAAACTGAAAACAGGAGGATGACAGTTACTGGTTATAAATTCCCTCAACTTGGCATAAGAGAGAATGCCAGTGGTCTTCCTTGACTGTGGGCGTGACTATTGAGTCACATCAACCAGCTACCTCTCGCCAAAGCTGGGCAGCCCCCAGCCAGTAAGGTGTTAGTCTGTCATCCCTGCTTGCCTCTCGATACAAGGGGCTAGACTAAAAGTCGAAGAACAGATGTTATTGAGTACCCGGCAACAAACGCAAAATAAATAAGACTGCCTCAGTTCTACTCGGAACCTGGAATGTCCAAACTCTCTGCACAGGACTTGGACAAGACCTCCAGAAAATCCAGAAAAATCTCTGTACGCATGGGACGAGGCCAAAACCCAAATTTGAATGGCTGCGATTTTGAGGTCCTCAGGCAGCACTCCATTAAAAACGGATTGGATTCTATAGTGGAAATCACTGCATGGACTCAGAAACACATCTGTCTGTAAATGCAGTTTGTCTCTGTATCCACAAAAGCAAGTTAAAACTCTGTTAAACCATACATAAAAAAGGTCCAGAAACACTGCCTTCATCTCTGGGCCCGAGCTCATTTAAAATATGAGGTGAAGTGGAAAAGTGCCCTGTAGTTTTACTTATCAAAATGTGAAATTGCTTTTTGGAAATCATGGATGCCATGTCCTCTGGGCTGAAGAGAGCATCCATGATTGTATGGGGGTGTATTAGTACACATTGTATGGGTAACTCGCGCATCTGTGAAGACACCATTAATAGTGAACAATATATACAGGATTTATTGCAACATTTACTGCCATCCAGACACCTTTTTTAAGGGAAGGCCTTGCTGATTTCAGCAACACTATGCCAAACACCATAATCTGCACACCTTACAACAACAGGGCTCTGTAGTAAAGGAGTCTAGGTGCTAAAGTGGTCTGCCTGCAGTCCAGACCTGTCACCCACTGACAATATTTGGCGCATTTTGAAATGTAAAATATGACAACAAGGCTGCAAAGTATTGAGCAGCTGAAATCCTACATAAAGCAAGAATGGGAAAAAAATTTTGCTTTCAAAACTGCAGAAGTTGGTCTCCTTACTGAGTGTTAATTGAAGAAGCCATGATGCAACACAGAGGTAAACATGCCCCTGTGCCAACTTTTTTGAAATGTTGCATTGAAGTGTTGCTGGCATCAAATTCAAAATGAGCACATATTTTCCAAGAAACAATAAAATATCTCAGTTTCAACATATGATATATCTTTGTACTATTTTCAAATAAATATAAAGTTCAAATGATTTGAAAATCTTTGCATTCTGTTTTTATTTACATTTAACATGGCATCCCAACTTTTTAAGAAATGGGGTTGTATAATTCAGACAATTCTCTGGTCTTAACGAAGATGAAGATTGAGTGGACGAAGCCTCATTTTGCCAAACTCTCCAAGATACCAGACAAGAAAGCGTAGTTCTGCATTCATACCCTGACATGTTTTGACGGGAACTCCCATCTTCCTCAGAAGTGTCACATGATGGTATTGTGACATGCCTTATCAGCTGTTTTTACTGAGGCGTGACCATCCTGCCAGTTTTGACAGGACGGTCACGCCTCCTGCTGTCAGTTCGCCTCCTCAGAACCGCACTCCACGTGTGAGACAGCATGTACGCCCCCTCGTCCCGGTTCATCGTTCTTTGGGCTTGCTTCCAGATTTCTATCGCCTCCATAATCCAGCGTTGGTGTCGGTTTTCCTCAGTGCGGATAACTTTGGCCTTTTCCCAGTCCATAACATGGTTTTCCCTCTTACAATGGTCCGTAATGGCTGATTTTAGATTCTCTTGTAGTACCTTGTCTTTTATTGATCTCGTCTGTCTCATCTCAGTTTCTTTTTCGCATTCTGTTTTGTGTTCTTTTTTCCGTGTACTGAAGCATCTCCCTGTTTCTCCAATATAAGTTTTGTTGCAAGAGTGGCATGGTATTTCATATATGACATTGCATTTATTGTCCTGTTGAATTTTGTCTTTTGGATGCAGTAAAAGCTGTCTCAACGTGGTGTGTGGTCAGACCGGTGTGTTGATGTGGTATTTTTTCATGACTCTTTGTATGCATTTGGTGATACCCCTGATGTACGGTAATGTGACTGCGCCTCTGTTGTCTGTGCTGTTAGTGCGTTTCTTTTTGCGACCCTGTGTGTTGTCTTTGTTTTTATTTTTAACCTGCTGCATTCCCTTTTCTATGGCCTATTTCGGATATTGGCAATTATTTAGTGCCTCCTGTATGTGCTTTTCCTCCTGCCTTTTTTCTTCTTGCTCGGTGACTATGTTGGCGCGTTCGTATAGGGTTCTAACCACTGACAATTTGTGTGTAGTGGGGTGTTCTGATGTCCATAATAGATTTGATCTGTATGCGTAGGTTTCCTGTGGATTTTTGTCTTTATGGCCCCATCGTCTGTGTGATGTATTTTTATGTCTAGGAAAGCTATGGATTTCTCCGATTCTTCCTCGTGTGTGAATTTTATCTTTCCGGTATTGTCTATGATGTTTAAGTGATCCTTGAGTTCCTGTGTGTGTTCCGCCTTTACCTTTTCCAGAACGTCGTCTACATACCGCTTCCACAATGTTAATCGGCATTGTTCAGGTGCTGTTGTTATGGCCCTATCCTCCAGGTTTTCCATGAAAAAGCCATACATAATGGCTGATAGTGGGTCTCCCATGGCAAAGCCTTCTTTTTGTCAGTAAATTTTGTTCCAGAACTGAAAGTAGGTGGATGTGGCTACGAACCGGAGTAGTTGTGATATGTCCTGAATGGATAGATTTGTTCGTTTTTTGAGTGTTTTGTTTGTTTCAAGGCGGTCCTGTACCATCTTTAAAGTTGCCTCTACTGGTGTTTTAGTGAATAGTGATATGACGTCATGTGATATTAATATTTCATCAGTTTCCACTTTAATGTTTTTCAGTTCTTGAGCCAGTTGTTTCAAATTCTTGCAGTGCTGATCTGTTTGGCCTAAAAGTGGTTTGAGTATTTCTGCGAGAGCTTTTGATAAGTTGTATGTGACCGATCCAATACTGTCCACTATGGGGCGTAGGGATGCTCCTGGTTTGTGAATTTTCAGGGTGCCGCATATTCTGGGTGTGATATTCGCTGTGGGTATTAAATAATTGTATGTCTGTTTGTCTTTTTTATTTTCGTTTAGTAACTGTTTCAAAAGTGCCTTAAGTTTATTTTTCTTTTCCTCTGTCGGATCCGTTTTTAATATTTTGTATGTATTTGTGTCCTCTAGCATCTCTTTCATTTGACTCTCGTATTTTTTTGTGTCCATGATAACTATAGTTCTTCCTTTATCTGAGGATTGTGATGTCCTTGTTCTTAGCTAGTGCATTCATGGCTATTATTTCCTTTTTGGTGATATTGCTGGATGGTAATTTGGCTGTTTTTAGAATCCCTGCAACTTCGTTTCGCAATGCTGCTTTTTGCCCCTGGTCCTGTATTTTTTCATATGCTAACTCCGTTGCTAAAATAAAATCTTCATGTGGAATGTTTTTTGGCGTTATTGCAAAGTTTAATCCTCGTGATAGCACGTTGCGTTCTGTGTCTGTTAATGAATGGTTAGATAAATTGTGTATCCATTTGTCATTTATTTTTGAGTAGCTGCATTCCTCTTTTTTTCCTTTTAAAATCAATCTGTTTAGTTTTTCAATGTGTCGTCTTTTGGTTAATGCAAATTCTACTTCGTGGATCTCGTTTAGATGTTTTTGCATATTCGTTTCTACCTCCTTGCTAAGTGGAAAATGGCGTTTGAAATGATCCATTTTTTCTCCTAACTTTGTGTTAAGATTATTTATTTTGTTTGCTGTACATCTTATTCTTTCTTTGACCAAAGCTAGCCGCACTTTCTTAATCATCCGTTCCGCATTTTTAGTCGGGATGGGATTTTTGATGTTCAGGCTGGCAGGTGTAATTCCTTCATCTCGGCATTGCAGATTAAATCTCAGATGGTTTCTTTGGCGTGCCCGTTTTCTCTCTAGTTGTTCCAATTGGCGAAACTCTTTGACACAGACTTGTCCATAACTTTTGCGTAATAGTTGGATGAGATTCATTATGTCTCTAATTTTAGAATTAAAATTTGACTTCTTTTATATTAGACAAGAAAGCGTAGTTCTGCATTCATACCTTGACATGTTTCGACGGGAACTCCCATCTTCCTCAGAAGTGTCACATGGTGGTATTGGAAGATGCGAGTTCCCGTCGAAACATGTCAAGGTATGAATGCAGAACTACGCTTTCTTGTCTGATATAAAAGAAGTCAAATTTTAATTCTAAAATTAGAGACATAATGAATCTCATCCAACTAACTCTCCAAGATACCTAAGCCGAACACTGTTAATATGCGGGATCCAGCCAGGTGCAGGAAGTTTGGAGAAAAGCTCCAGGAAACCATCAATAATCAGTCACAGAGTGCACCATCTATTCACCAGTCACTTAATGATATGTGGGAAGTGATGCACACTTCATGTATGACACTGTACTGAACGCATTTGGGAAGAAGCAGCCTGTGAAGGATGACTGGGTGGAAGAATACTGTGACAACCTGCTGCCACTCCTGGATGAAAAGAAGAAAGCCCTGATTGCCCACAACTATATACCTTCTCAGGCCTCGTCAGACAGGCTCAGGGAAGCCAAATACAAGATTCAAAGGGAATCCAGAAAATGTGCAAATGGATACTGGAACATGGTCTGCTCCTATATCCAGGAGGTCAATGACAGAGGAGACATTCAAACCATGTACCAGAAAATCAAGACAGGCCTTGGACTGCAAGTGAGCAAAGTGGCTCCCATCAAATCAAAAAATGGCGAGCCGATTTACGACAAAAACCAACAGATGGAGTGCTGGATCGAGCATTATTCGGACCTTCACTCAGAGAACGCCATCATGATGGGACACTATGTTTCATTTACCTACCCAAAATGACAGATCTAGATGTTGAACCAAACATGGAAGAAATCAGCAGAGCACTCAACAAACTCTCCTGTGGCAAAGCCCCTGGTGATGATGCCATTCCAGCTGAGCTACTTAGGCTGAACAAAAAGTCCATCCTGCCACTTCTCCATCAGTTCCTAATTCACTGCTGGCGTGAAGGTGTTGTGCCCCATAAGATGAGAAATGTGGAGACCATCACCTTGTACAAGAATAAAGGGGACAAGGGAGACTGTAACAACTACAGGGAGATATCACTCCTCACCACAGCAGGCAAAGCATTTGCTTGTGTCACCCTGAAATGACTGCAAAGAAAGGCAGAGAGGGTACGCCCAGAAAGTCAAAGCGGGTACCACTCCAAGAGGTCTACCATTGACATGATTTTCTCACTCCATCAATTACAGGAAAAGTACCGTGAACAGCAGAGGCCTCTCTTCATTGCCTTTCTTGACTTGTCGAAAGCCTTTGGCACGGTCAGCAGGTCGAGGCAGTACAAAGTTCTCAAAGCAATTGGCTACCCCTCTATCTTGCTGAGTCTTATGGCGTCCTTCCACGACAAGACGTAGGCCACTGTCCAATACGATGGATCCAAATCTGACAGCTTCAACGTAAGCAGGGGTGCGTCCTTGCTCCCACAGTCTCTGGAATCGACTTTGCAGTGCTGCTTGAAAACGCCTTCCAGAGCTCACCTAGTGATGTGTTTCTTCATTGAAGAGCAGATGGTTCAGTTTACAACCTGGTGACACTCAAGGCGACGACTAAAGTCAAGCAAGCAAGGTTACGAGACCTCCCGTTTGCAGATGATGCGGCAACCATGACCTTCTCAAGGACTACCCTACAAGAGATGAACAACCAACCACTTGAATGAGACGGGCAAGGCATTCTCTTTAGTTGTCAGTGTGAAAAAGACTGTCATCCTCACTAAAGGAGCGTAGTCTTAGTAGTCTTAGCACACTGCTCAATGCCTCTAAGACATAGACCTCATACAAGGAACAGCAAAGGAAACTCAACCTGTTTCATCTTTGTTGTTTGTGGAAGATCTTGGGCATCAAGTGGCAGGACTGAGTGCCGAGCTCAAGAATCCTTGAGTTGGGGAGCCAACTGAGCATAACATCCATCTTGAGTAAGAGAGGGCTGAAGTGGCTTGGTCACATAAGGAGGATGGAGAACACACGTATCCCAAAACGGCACCTGTTAGAGAGCTTATCAATGCACAGCACCCCCAAGGAAGACCAAAGCAGCCTTACGGAGACATGTGTAAGGACACAATGAAGCAACTGCAGATTGACTGTACATCATGGAAGCAGACTACAGCGGATCATACTGCTTGAAAGAACACAGTGTGCTTAGGGGCAGCCCCGCAGGAAGAGAGCCTGCGTTCAGAGTTGGAGCAGAAGCGCCGGCACAGGAAGAAGAGCGCTCCCGCAGTGCCAGGACCCATCACCTTCCCATGCCGTTTCTGCAGCTGCCCCTGGAAATCAAACATTGGAAGGATCGGCCACGAGCAGAGTTGCAGGACAAGAAGTTGACTACCCACATTGCTGCTGCTTAGGTCATCTGTCAAGACACAAAGAGCCATACTATACTAACATCACCTTATTATTGCAACTTGTCACATCATTATTAGTCCTAATTTCACCTGCGCCAACTTTCTTCAGTATGTTGCACTCATGAAATGGACACGTACTTAAAATAAACATTTGAATTCACATGTTCATGCATCAAATAATGTATTGTTACATTGCTTTCAATGTAGTTGAAGGTGAGTGGACTTTGTATGTCACCGCTTTTCAATTTTATTTGCGTTTTTCATAATCTGCCAACTTCTTTGGAAGTTGTACTGCTACCATGAATGTGGAATCTTAGTTGCTGCTTGCATCCGTAATTTTAAAAAGCATCACCATATATAGGCACATATCACACACATATCAGATATTGATACCAGTACTTTCACACTGTACATGAAGTTTTAGTTGATTTTACTTGAGTGTTGGCACATGCCACTGTTGTCCTGACTCTAGCATGTGGATTACTTTTGTTGTAGATGATAACCTAGTGTTGTTACTTTCTGTAAAGGCCAACACATTTATGGAGTAAACAGTGAGCGGAACTCAGAAGATTAAAAGTGATGGCAAAGCTGCTAATCTCAAGGAAGTGAAAACAAGTATTGTCAATGTCATTTAATTGCCTGTTGTGCCACATGAAAGTGCACCGATATTGTGACAAAAACCACAAGCAAAATGGCTTGTAAAATATAACGAACTAGTAAGACATCAGATACTTCGCTTTACAAGCAATTTTAAGAAAAGGCATTAAAAGAAAGCATGAGATTCCACGCTAAGTTCAAATGGGTGAAATTTTGCATGTTTTTGACCAGTGTGATACAAAGCCCACTACAAACCTTTCAGGCAGAGGAGACAATTTATGTATGATGAAACTGAGGTTAGGGTCTGTGATTGCATAGCTGCAATTTTTGCTTCATGAACTGAAATGATTGTGGACTCCATTACTCCCTTTGAACCAGTATTGGACCTGAATAGAAAATTTTGACTTCAAGGGTAGGAAGATATACATTTCATGATTAGGAAAATAAACCTAATGCATTTTTTTTCTCCACAGTGACCTCAGAATTAGTGTTGTCTTTCATTGTGTATGACCTCTGACCTTCTGTGTATCCTTCCTCTCCAGTGATGAGCCAGCAGCTGTTGATTTTGGAGATGTTCATCATAACATTAGTGAATCGTTTGCTGTATCGACGGCACTACGAGGCTCTCCCTGCTGCCAACCAGCATGAAAAGGACAATGCAGAGAACACCAAAATGATCTTGCACTGTGAAAATGGGGACGACATGCCATGAGTGCAAGTGGCTGTCTGACAGAGTGTTCATGTGTGAATGTATGTGTTAGGGTGCCCCATTATGCAGAAGCTGGTCAGGATCACAGACTTGTACATGTGGACCTTAGGGGCACTGCAGTCGCAGCAGCCCCCCAGTCTGCCAAAGAGACCAGCACCTTCTGGTACACAAGCAGTGCTGTGGACTATATCAAAATAATTAATTTCCCTGTGAAAATAATGTCAGATTTATGGTCGTGCAGAATTATTTGCATACTTGATTAATTATTTGAGATATGTTAAAATAATTTTAAAAATGCTGTTTATAGGAGCTAAACAACATTAAATATTTCAAGTTAACTTTAACCATATCTTTTTGTTTCATATAGTTTACTTTTACACATTAGTTTCCATTTCAGAATTTTTCACTCAGTAATAAATCTTTTTTTAAGAATATGTATCATAGGTGTCAATTATTGCCATTGCTGGGATAGTGCTTTGTCAAACACCCATTCAGAAGATGATAAACATGAGTCTTTTCCAATAATTTTTGATATGGTTCAAGAAAACATTTACCATTCCTCCATGAGGCAATTTTCAAGATACTTAATTTTTTTAAATAAGTTTGATTGAGCTGCTGTTTAACTTAGAAATACACAGTGCTTCTGCCTTCAATGTTGCCCATTTCAGTGACTGTCTGTGCAATAATTTCACTGCGTGAAATATTGTGAACTCTGAGTTTGGATAATTTCCACTATATATACAGACTGTGCTAAAGTCTTAGGCACCCTACTTTTTTCTTAATTTAAATCTGGGTTTAGATGTTTACTTTTTGTCTTTCAAGTGAGTGTTGCTGAAGATAAAAAGTATGTTTGAAATTCCAATTGCTAATTTAAATAACAGTATTATAAATGAATGTTTGTATTTCATTAAAAACAGTTGATATAGGTAATATAGTCTTGACAGAGCCCTGATGTCAACATCATCATGGCTGTCTGCAATTACTTGGAGGGATAGATGCAAGTGAGACAGTCAGTCTGCAGAAAAACAGTGGCATGTTTTCCACTCTGCTTGGAGCAAGCAAAAAGCCAGTTATCTTATAAAACTATATCACAACAGGACAGTGTCCCAACTTTTTCAGCAAAGCATAATCACACGGAATATTGGTTGGATATAGTTTTTAGCAGTTAACTGCCCTGTATAGTACATTTCTCAGTTGTAACTTGTAATTTCATTATTTTTGCAAGCATATTTGCTCTATGCAATTACTTTAAAAGTGCCTAACATTTTTGCACAGTGTTTTGTGTGTGTGTAAAAACACACACACAAACAGCACGCACACATATATACTTCCCCCTTTCCAAAAAAGTTGGGACACTGTGTAAAATGTAGATAAAAACAGCATGCAATGATTTTCAAATCATTTGATCATTTGAACTTAACATTTACATTTATTTGACAACGGTACAAAGACAATGTATCAGATTTTGAAACTGGGATATTTTATTGTTTTTTTTGGAAAATAAGCACTCATTTTGAATTTGAGGCCAGGAACACGTCTCAAAAAAGTTGGCACAGGGGCATTTTACCGCTGAGTTGCATCTCGTCTTCTTCAATCAACACTCTGTATTTTGGAACTATGGAGACCAACTTCTTTAGTTTTGAAAACAAAATGTTTTCCCATTCTTGCTTAATGTAGGATTTCAGCCGCTCAATACTTTGCAGCCTCCTTTGTCATGTTTTCCTTTCATAATGCACCAAATATTTGCAGCGGGTGACCGGTCTGGACTGTAGACAGACCACTTTAGTACCCAGACTCTTTTTCTACAGAGCCATGTTGTTGTAATACATCCAGAGTATGGTGTTTGGCATGGTGTTGCTGAAATGAGCAAAGCTTTCCCTTTAACAAAGGCATCTGGATGGCAGTAAACATTGCACCAAAACCTGTATATATCGGTCACCATCAATGGTGTCTTCACGGAGGCGCAAGTTGCCCATGCCATGTGTCCTGATGCATCCCCATACTATCATGAATGCTGGCTTTTGAATTGTTTGCTGATAACAAGCCAGATGGCCCCTCTCCTATTCAGCCCAGAGGATGTGGCATCCATGATTTCCAAAAAGAATTTCACATTTTGAATAGTCAAACCACAGGGCAGTTTTCCACTTTGCCTCAGTACATTTTAAATGAGCTTGGGCCCAGAGAAGAAGGCCGTGTTTCTGAATCTTGTTTGTTTATGGTTTAATCTCTACATGGCAGAGTTTTAACTTGCATTTGTTGATGCAGTGACAAACTGTGGTTTACAGAAGTGTTACTGAGCTTATGCAGTGATTTCCACTTCAGAATCCTGTCTGTTTTTAATAGAGTGTCGCCTGAGGACCTGAAAATCACAGCCATTCGAAATTAGATTTTGGCCTTGTCCCATGCCTATAGAGGTTTTTCTAGATTCTTGGAATCTTTTAATGATGTTATGTAGGATAGAGGATATTTGCAATTTTTGAGTTGAAAACATTATTCTGAAATTGCTGGACTATTTCCCCATGCAGTCTTTCACAGAGTGGTAAAGCCCTCGCCCTTGTTGGTAAATTAATAAAAAACCAATAACGTTGTCCCGATGAAGAAGCAGACTCCGATGTTCGTAGCAAAAGCAGGAAAAAAGTTTATTACACAGCCGGCCGTGGGGACAACAGCGTGATGCAAAGTTCTAAAATTCCTTAATTTCATAAGAAACTTTATACATGTTAAAGTACAGATATTTGCATATGATTTCTTTAATGTTATCAGAAGTTGTTGCTGATTGGTTCTAGGGTTTACACATTGATAAAAAGGAATACTCTACAATTGGGCCTCTCCTGAACCACTCCACTTAATTGGTTCAATAGATTCCCAACCCTCGGAAGTGAGCTCCATATGTGGGCATACGGAACCTCCAACTAAGAGGTGCTAGTGCATTATCATGTCCTGTCGGAACTGAAGACAAACAGAGATCCCAGCTGGAAGTCCAAATAGGTGATATGCCCTGTCGGACCAGACGGCTTCTCTTTATCTCCTATTACACATTCATCACCCATTGATCCAACCGTCTGGCTCACCTCATATTGCTAACACCCAAAAATCCTGTTTCCCAACAGTCCCTCCTTTTTGACCCAACAGACAACGAATGATGAGGTCAACTTTACAGTGAAATAGTTAAAAAGAAAATTACAAGAGTAATGGCAAATGAATTTCCAATGACAAAATATCTACAACAACAACAACTTCACACAGATACCAGGCCAGAGACCAAGAGAGCAAGCCATAGAGGCGACAGTGGAAAAACTCCCCAGTTAAGCGGGAGAAACCTTGGACAGACCCAGACTCTCGAGGCCCAATGTCATCTGTCAATGACCGCAATCTGAAATAGGAGGGAGTTTGAGATTCAGAAGACCCACTGTTAGTGATCGGCTGTGCACAAGAGAAAAGAACAGGCAAGAAATGTCAAAGAAACATTTTAAAAAAAATAGATCATGTACATAGCCTATTACCAAGTACAGGCACTGCTACTTAGAGTCCACAGGCATGACAGCTCTGATTTGTTGGCATGTTTGGCTGTCATGTGTACCGTCGCATGTAAATGCCATTATTGTCCATGGCACAAGTCCTTTTTGAATTCTACAACAATGAGCTGTATGATGAGTGACATTGTTGTGGTGGGTTGTCTTGTGCAGTAGTCTTCTAGCACAGGAGATTGCGGCAACATGGTCCGAAAAAACATGCAGCGTGGTCTGGTGCAGGTTTCCTCAGCGGCATGGTCTGGTGCAGATGTCCTCTCCAGCATGAGGGGAGAGAAGAGAATACAATGTGAGGGTATTATTTTAGATCTATATTATGACTGCTGTTGGAGTCCTGTCATAGTGAACAAGTTGCGCCGTTTCCTTACTCGCTTTACCACAGATTGATTGTATGAGGATGAATTTCACACCTTTTATTAATAAGACAAGTATATATCATCCCAGTATAATTAGAGAGATGTGAGTGTTTCGGAACGCATGCACCTGATTAATGAAGGCTGTGGGTGTCCGAGGCAGCGTGTTTTGAGTCAGCCTTCAGTAGTTTTGGTGGTGTCTTCGGGTGAATGGCACGGTTTAGCACGGGAGTGGTGGATCCAGGGATACCTGTAACTCGAAGTGCAGACTCAGAGCAGTAAATGCTTCTTTACACTCATGTGTCCAATCAACTGTTTCCAGTGGGCGACCCGGCATTTAAAAGAGCATTGATTGATGCTGCAATAACAGAAAATTCAGGTATACGGTTCCGCAAAAAGTCAAAAAGTTACAGAATCTTGCGGACATCTCGAGCAGCGCGGGCGTGGAGCAGTGGCGATAGCAGTTCTCTGTTCAAGTGGGCGAATCGTCAAAGCGTGCGCCTTAGTGATCTGATGTCCTCGGTTTACGGGTGTGCAGTTGTCTTTGAAAGCGCGTAGGTAGGGCAGCTAGACATTGTGGTGCCCGGTGTCCTTCTACTCCGGGAGCTTAAAGCATTTATCGTTATCCCGACTTTGATGAGTATAAGGCCTATTTTTCCTGTGTTCCTTCCTCTGCATTGGTTAGCCTGACGACCTAATTTTCCACAATTATCGCAGTTTATTTTATCATTGAAATATTGTCACGCGACGGTCGCAATAGGATGAGTGGTAGACACATTTTTACGGATTTGTTCTTCTAACCGCGAGGCCCACATAACGATTTCATTGAAAGTGTTACCTGGATTTATGCCAATTGCTAGTACTTTTTTTGAATATGCGGGCGCGTCTGCTAATAATTGTTGAGTGAAAACAGCCACGTCTCTATTTTAGGGGAAGCCACTATGCGTTTCAAATGCCTCATATTTTAGGTCCGCGTATTCTGTAAATGGCAAGTTATGCTGAACTACCGCGGTGAATCGATGCCATTTGGGTGCACCTTTACCCAAAGCAGTTTTCACAGCCTCACAAAAAGTCGGTGTCGCCGTTTGAAGCTCAGCGTGATTTGTCCAGGCCCGGATGCCCATGCTTCCCTCCTGTGGTATTCAGGCTCGATTGTGTTCCAGCTTGAAGTGGGACACTTAGCAAGACAATTGCAAACAAGTCTAACGGATGTAAAGACATGCTTCGTTGTAGCTCATTTAACTGTCGCCAAAATTGCAAGTTATCGTCGTTCGTATGAAGACTCGGTAAATCCTTTAATAAGCGCTCTCATGTCGATAACATTGAGAGGTTCATAGTCAACGTGAAGCCGCTGTTCGCTTTCTCTCGAATTTTAGTTACCATTGGAGCCATGGGGGCGGTGTTACTCATTTCTTTATTTTCCCAGTATCGCGGGTCAGCAATGGTTGGACAATTCAAATCGGGTACCAACATTGGGACGCCTTTTAATCCCCGGGACACATGCGAGCTCAGAGTTTTTAGATTTTTCTTCTAATTCATCAATCTTTTTACGCAATTCGTCCAGTTCTTTATTCTGTACGCAGTTTTGTAATTCATCGCATTTTTTCAATTAGCCCTCTGTGTTCGGTTACTAAGATAAGCGTACCACATGCGGTTCTCTTATTTTTCTGTTTGGTCCACCATTCTAGCGACTCCGGAGTGGATCCGTTCGGATCCCAACCAGCCTTACACATTTCCTTTTGTTCTTTTGCATATTTTTTCTGCAAATAGGTAGTTATACTGTCCGTATTTAAGGGCGTTTGGATTTCCTTTGTTTGCCATGTTTAGGACGGCGTTCGTCAAGCTGCAGCCTAATATCTAGTTGTAAGATAGGCCTTCAGTAATGTATAAACGCGTGAAACTAGCCAGTAGCTTACTAAGCGTACGGTCAAGAATAAAACCAACAGGAAACAATAAAGACTCAGACAATATAGAACTTAAAATGCGACAATGACGAGATTCACGGCGGGCACGAGTTGGCTTCTCAAATACCATCAGAGGCGGGTTGCCACATGCACTCTCTCTCTCAACCTATAACACAGACAAAAAGTACCCAAGTGAAAAGACGCCACTGGGGCCCGGGCGCTAACACTAATCCCGGAACATGAACCGAAGAAACAAAGACACGATATCGCTTCTTAGGAAGGCTACCTTACCCAGTCGTGAAAATAATTAGTCACGTCTGTGCCGTGGGCGACCCACATACGCTTGCCACAGCCACGCAATCACGATTCGCCTTTTTGGCGTGAATCATCACTCTCCGAAGGCAGGGATGACCAACACACCCCGTCACAAAATAGCTATGTTTTCAATACATAGGCCTGTATCACACAACAGCACTGGTACCACAAGCAGTGCTGATAACCATACAAAACAAACACGTTACACAAAGACGCAGCTTTTTAACCACGAACAACTGATTGCTTCTACACCGGTCAATTTATAATTTATAGGTTAACGTACCACTGGGTGGAGCGTTCCAGATCTCCGTAGTTTTGCCTTCCAAACTATATTTAGATAAAACAATGTACTCACTCTTGAACTGGTCAGGAAACTCACGGAGGTGTCTTTAAGCGCCAAATTTGTTGGTAAATTAATAAAAAACCAATAACGTTGTCGATGAAGAAGCAGACTCCGATGTTAAGTAGCAAAAAGCAGGAAAAAAGTTTATTACACAGCCGGCCGTGGGGGACAACAGCGTGATGCAAAGTTCTAAAATTCCTTAATTTCATAAGAAACTTTATACATGTTAAAGTACAGATATTTGCATATGATTTCTTTAATGTTATCAGAAGTTGTTGCTGATTGGTTCTAGGGTTTACACATTGATAAAAGGAACACTCTACAATTGGGCCTCTCCTGAACCACTCCACTTAATTGGTTCAATAGATTCCCAACCCTCGGAAGTGAGCTCCATATGTGGGCATACGGAACCTCCAACTAAGAGGTGCTAGTGCGTATCATGTCCTGTCGGAACTGAAGACAAACAGAGATCCCAGCTGGCGCAAATAGGTGATATGCCCTGTCGGACCAGACGGCTTCTCTTTATCTCCTATTACACATTCATCACCCATTGATCCAACCGTCTGGCTCACCTCATATTGCTAACACCCAAAAATCCTGTTTCCCAACACCCTATTTACTTATGAAAGACTTTTCATAACAAATCATGTTACTGACCTGTTGCTAAATAATCTAATTAGCTGTAAGATGTTCTGCCAGTTGTCTTTTGTCTTTTTTTATCATTATTCAAAATTATAAAATTTTATCGTTATTCAAAATTGCATACCTGCGCAAATAGTTTGAGCCGCATGCTTTTTATAGCCTATTTCACTGGCGAGTGCCACTTTTAATACTGAGAGTAATTTTGAATAACGTTGATTTAAATTAAGCAAATACGCGTCCAGATGAATGATTGTCGTCTAACCTAATCGGGGAGAACAAGCAGCACCTGTTAAGTGTGGTGTGCTCTCGGAGTAAACCTTTTGTTAATCATGAAAATGACCGAGAACAGATCAGGACTAATAATTGTTTAAAACCGATGTTTTGTCCACCCCAATTCTCAGTTATACTGAATTTACCCCATGATTTCATCGCTGTTTGATCGCATATGGAGAGAAACTGTGTCTTCAGTTGCCAATTACAATAATTGGAAAACGCGTCAATAAAGGAAAATGATTGAGAACTAGCCAAGACTGTCCTAATTGTCGCAAAGGGACATGTCTGTGCCCCCCCAATTCCCTGTTCTAGCGCCGGGCCTGAACAGAGTAACATCTTCTCCACGACCACAGGATATGTCTTCTGACTTGGTTGTTTAGGAAATGAGAAGCTGCTCACTGCATCAGTTAAGGTTAAATAACTTGTTGCCAGCTGAAACATATTCATCAGTGCAGTAACTATCCAATGGAAAGCTCTTACCTATTTGCTCAGTTGAATCCTGGTGATGGCTTTTCTTTTGGCCAAGCAGTGTCTTGCCTGAGGAAACTGAAATCCTTGGTACATGATTTACGGCTGGTCAGTCATGTACTGTACATGTGGAGAGTAGGGTGTCCTCCGCGAGACGTTGTGCCTGTAGTTTTCTAAGTGATGGTTTCTGTTACCGTGGTCTCTCCACTGAGGTTCAAGTTTGTCTATGGAAAACTGCTGTTTGTCCTGTATTATGTTTTGGCTGCCATACTGTAAATGTTCGAACTAGTGATCTAGTCCTTCTTTAAAAATTCCAGAGTGACACTATTAAACGTATTCTTGGACTTCCAAAGAGGAGTCACCACAGCAAGCTGCTTAGGGCTTTAGGTTTATCTCTTGTATCTGATTTCATCAGCAGGAATAGACTATCACTGTATAACAGAATATTTAATAAGGACTCTCCAGCTCAGGATGTTGATGTAGCTCTCTTGTCTCAGTATTTGGCACATGATGATCTGACTATTGGGACTCTGATGTACAATATCATGAAGGACAGTCACCCTCCTGTCATGGCTGCATATTCCTGTAAGGCATCTCTGCGGGGTTTGCGTGGTGCTGTGTCCGCCACTGAAGATGGGGTTGTGGACTCCTTGAGGTACAGTGTGACAGACTCGACAGTGTGTGCAATGGTAAAATGCCTGCTCAAAGCATTCTAATCCATTTTATTTGTACTGTGTTTTAGACTGTGTTATTTTATGTGTATCTTCTGCATTCTCCTTTTGAGGAGGTTTTTAATAATAAATAATAAATAAATAAATTGCCAATGAACAATCCAGTTCACAAGGTGAAGCATCTTATGATGTGTTATCTTAATGTTTTCCAAATCATAATGGGTGAATAGACTTTTCAAATCACTCCTTCTATTTGCATTTTCCATAATGTGCAAAATTTTTTGGAATTGAAGTTGTAAATGCCCTTAAGTTTGCACTTTTAAACAAATCATTTTAACAGACAGTGAAAAAAAAAAAAAAAACCTTTGGCAATATGAAAATACTTAATACTTAAATGTATCTGCCACCATATATTAGATGTCTTCCTTCCTGCAGATAACCCGCACAAAAATGAAGAAATTAATGATGTCATAATGGTCATTCCAGAAAGGAGTAAAAAAGCAGAGTGCAAAGATCAGCACTGCAATCTGGGGATATATGATCAAGCTGCAATGCAACTATAACAACCTCGCCAGACTCATTAGGCCAAAAGCCATAAATTGCATGCATTTACTCTCGTAAAATATGATATACTTAATCATAAGGTTGAACAGTAGTGTGATCTGGGAGGCAATAAAAATACTTGCATTAACTTGAGCTTGCTTTTACAAAAATAAAAAACAAACAAACAAACAAATGCAGAAAAAAATTCTAGTGTTTTCATAACATTTTCATTTACTTTGCATTTACATTTTACATAAGCAGCATCATAATTCTAAAAGCTGAATAATACATGCTGTCTTGACTTTACTAGTTTTGATTGGTGGTTTATATTAAAAGTAAGTAAAACAATATGTTTCTGTTTTCTCCCCATGTAAATCTTTAACCTGAACCTGAACCTGAAGCATGTTTTTCCTCAGCTCAAAAGATCAAGGTTTCTGGCTACAGTACCACCAAAATTCCAACTTGAAAACTTAAGTGTTAACTGAGCTGGTGTTGTAAGGCACACAGTAACCATTAAACCAGTGGTTCTCAAACTTTTTCTGTCATTCCCCCCGCTTTGGAGGGCGGGGGGATTTTCAAGCCCCACCTGTCTCTCATCGACTCAGCAAAATGGTAATGAAATAGAGCAAGTTTGAAATTTATAAATAATGAAAACAAGTTATGAATCAAGTAATAACGTCAAATGAAAATATGTTCAATAGAGGAAATAATAAATTCTATTACCACCTTGCACCAAATAACATCATGTTCAAAAATTGAGAAAATGAAAGTGCAATGGTAATATTTTACAATAAGGGTACAATAATTAACATTAGTTCATACAGTAATAAGCATTAACTAACAGCTGATTAACATTTAACTAATGCATCTGGTAATAATTTCAAATTATGTTCACATCAACTAAAGTATTAATTTATACATTATAACATTATTAGGTGGTTTCAGTTTGAAGTGCTACACAAGAGATACTTACGGGATGTTTTCAACTTCACAATAAGGGAAACAATGAAATTAATAAATGGTCAATTATGGTTGCATAATGCTTATTCAGCCAGCTAATGCATTAGTTACCTGCTAATTAACTGATAGTAAATGAGCTAATTTTAATTAATGTACCTTTCTTGTGTTACCAGTGCAATTGTGTTGCAACTTTACTTCATTTTGCCTGTTTGTAACCTGTGCTAAAAAAAAAAAAAAAAAAGGGCAAAAAATAGGAACAAGTTAATTCTATCGACTCAGTTGATTGATTATATTACATATAGCCTACAGCAGTGCTTCCCAAACCTCTCCTGTACCTGTCATACATGTTTTAGATTTCTCCCTGCTCCAGCACAGGTGATTCATATGTTAATCATCGTTAATCTCGTTAATCATCCCCTACAGCTGATTGATGACAACCTGATCATTTGAATCACCTGTTCGTATGGACGATTGCCCAAATTTCCATCACTGGTCTAATCTGTGCACGTACTTCCTCTGCATCATTTCGTTTTTGATAATCTATGAGTCTTGGTCACATTATCACCACCTAGTAGTGAACACAGGACAGTGCACTGGTGGATTAGAATATTTACGAAAAATATGCATATTAATCATTCGTGTCAATCGGTTTAGGAGCAGTTGAGCGATTAATCGATTAACTGATCATTCCCTAAAAAGAACCCAGACTAACATCTAAAAATAGGACCAATAGCCCCATAGCTCGTAGGCCGTATATACTGTATTTAAATTGTTGTTCTCATGGATAAGGAAAAAAATGTCCTGTCTACATGCTTTGAATCCTGATCCTGGCGCAGAACAGTCCTTCCTGGGAAAAACCCACATGAATTTCACTATGTCACAGCGTACTGACCAGCCACTAGTGGGCATAGTTGCATCACTTTTAGCCATAATTTAACTAGTCACATTTTCTAAATGAGGAAATTTTAATTGCAAGAAAAAGCTAAAAATCTAAAAAAATAAAAAATAAAAACAATTAAAAGTTAAAACTGTGCACAAACTTTAGAGACATGTTCCCAAGGAACCTCCACATGAAATATGAAGTAAATCTGGACTGCGGTTTTGTGGACAAGATTGTGTTAGAAATTTCCAATGGAATACAACTACGACCGCTACCATGATGACGACGCTGGACGCTGCCTGATCCCAATAGCTCAGCCTGCCTATGGACTAGTGAGTGAAAAACTGCGGGCCTCATTTGCCTATGTTAAGGGCACTGTTTTTCATTCCACAATTAGAGAGAGAGACTGGGTAAAAATGGCTTGTCTCACATATGCCAAAAATCATGATGACAGCCAAGACTTTTGGGATAATAGTCAATGGACAGATGAGTCAAAAGTGCAACTTTTTTGGAAGACAAGGGCCCTCTTACATCTGGCGGAACAATGATCCAAAGCACACAGGCAAGTCCACCACAGAATGGCTCGAAAGAAACAAACAAAAAAAAAGTTCTGGAGAGGACTAGGACAATGTCCTGAAATCAATCTGATTGAAATGCTGTGAAATGATCTCAAGCAGCAGTCCATACTCAAAAACCCTCCAATGTGGCTAAATTAAAACAATTCTTCAAAGAAGAGTGGGCCAAAATTTCTCCAGAGCTATGTAAGAAACTCATTGCCAGTTATCACAGACGTTTGATTGCAGTTTTTGCCGACAAGGGCAGCACACCTAATGATTAAGTTTGGGGGAATGGGGGCCATTATTTTTTCAAATGAATGATATACTAGGTTTTGAATTACTCTTCACCTTCAATAAATGAAATGATCATTTAAAAGCTGCACTTTGTGTTTAGCTACTCACATTGTCTTTGTTCGATATTAAAATTAGTCAGATGATCTGAAATATTTAAATATGAAAAATAAGCAAAAATAAGGGAAATTGGGAGGGGGGCAAATACTTTTTCGTAGCATTGTAACCTCTAGTTTTATTTCATACCGCAAAAGGGGTGTATTTTGAAGCGAGATTAGTAGGTGTAGCGAGACACTGGAAAACATGGTGCAGACTAGGTGGGAGACTGGGTCAAAACTGGCCCACTGGGCGGTAATTTTATTTAAACGTACAAAACAGAAAAGTGCAATGTTAGGGCGCACACTTCCTAAACTCATAGAAAATAGCTTTCAGTCACGCAGGCAAAGCCCCTTTTGTTGGGACTTCAGGGTCCAGGCGGCGAATGTTTCTGGCGCTGACTGGATGATGCTTTTTTGGGGTTTTCATAACTTGTTGAAGTGACATTCAGGCTTTATGGGTCTTTGTGCAAATTCCAAGTCTCCCCACCATCGAAATCTTGGAGGAGAGAAAACATAAGAATGGTTAGTCACCAGCTTTACATCCGCACTCTTTTCCCGCCTCCTCATAACTGCCCGGTTCACCCTTTTAAGCTGTAGTCAGTACTGATTATCATGGGACGCATCTGTGTTACCTCATGAGCTCTTTCCCCAGGCCCACTTAGCCTTACGACTTGCAGCTGGTGGGAGCTGTCCAGCTACACGAGAGTCTAGGGAGTTCTGAATGGGCGTTTGCCCTCCCGCCACTGTCCAGGGTGCTGAAGTTCTGCTCGGCGGCGAGAGCAAGGGGAAGGAGAATCGGCTGTTATGGGCATGTTCATGTGTCGAGGGGCGTGGCCACTCCCCGGTTTGCCACATGGGTTTGCGAGGTATGTTGAGCCTAAAGCTAGGATTTTCAATGTCACAAAGCGGGCTCTTTCTTTACCTACTTTTGGCAGCGTTTCCCAAACCTCTCCTGGAATACCACATGCTCTGCATGAGTTAGATCTCTCCCTGCTCCAGCACAGGTGATTTAACTGATCAAGTCACTTTTCGTCCCTGAATTTTTCGTCCCCATGGACTTTTCGTCCATGGACTCTTCATCCCCGAGGACTTTCCATCCCTGGACTTTTCGTCCCTGGATTTTTCGTCCCCTGATGAAAAAGAAATGTGCCACCATTGTTGACAGACAGATGGTCGAACAGACAATGGACAGATAATCATGATATAATAGGGTTAAGGTTAGGGTTAGGGATAGGGATAGTGTTATAATGCAGCAAGAGGGCAAAGCATTATTGGGGATGAACCATCCTGGGATGAAAAGTCCACGGGAACAAAGAGTCTTAGGACGAAAATTCCTAAGGGACGAAAAGTCCAGGCACAAAAAGTCCAGGGATGAAGAGTCCTAGAGCCTGCAGAATATTACGCCATCTCTCTTTGGGTCAATCGATGCGTTTTAATCGATTCTGCACATGCAGTTTTTTCAACGATGGTGCTTTGCGGGGGCTTCAATCAAAGGTCTTCTGACTGTAACAGCGCTCACAGGAAATTTTATATCATATTTGATTTTTTTGAAGGTCAGGACTGGCTGAATCTTTGCCATTTTGACTAGTCTTTGATCCGTTTGAACAGCAGTTGCTCATTTCCCTCCATGTGTTTCAGGTTTTTAATGCCATTTTAAAGTATTTGAGATCATTTTAGCTGAGCATCCTATACTTTGCACCCTATATTGTATATTTCATAACAACTCGAGAAACATTTGCTTCCCTTCTTTCTTAATGAAGGACGATTAATGACACCTGTTTCTTCACTGAATGAATGAAATCTCTAATTAAACTCCACACTGCCATTATTTTGAACATGCCCCTTTCAATGATTGCGTCAATTTCTCAGAATAAGCAACGTGCATGCCATGACAGTTGGGTCTGTTATTTTTTTTACTATACTACTACATCTACAAGTAAATTATTTGCCATGCAGAAATATCACTACTACTACTAACAGTGGTTCGTCAGGTTATGGATGTTGCCCTGCTTTTTTTGAATAACGTTGCACTGCTATTTTTTTTAACCCTACTGTATGGCGTGGAGGAGGTATGCATTCTACCGAGTGGCCTTCTAGTATCTAGAGTCCTCAAATAGCTTCCATTCGACCGTACTATTTGAAAGAGCTAACTTCACCCCATCTGGAGGACTGTCTGTAATGCATTTGCCTGCTACCGGAGGCTAGCTAACTGTGGTGGATAAATCATTAGTGGAATGTATGCGGTACACCTGTCAGAACCTGCTATGTTACCTTTTTGGTCAATAATTTTATATTTTATCAACTTTTGTGAACCCACTGGTTTTCCTGGAATATTTATTTGAGACTGTGTCTATTTCTTGCGACAATCTGGGCTCCAGAAGACACCATGATTCGCATGGGCGATTTGAAGGGTGGAAGCTATTAATAGCACTGTCGTTTTTGCCAGGTCATCAATCTCAGCCCTGCCATGCAGCAATGTTTTCCAGCGTCTAGTTTCTAACCCCGTGACGTCAGACCAGTCATCATTGGACAAGAGGTGAAACGGGAATGTAGCTATACAGTCTTGAGTTTGTCATAATATGAGACTCTGTCGACAAATTTTATTTTGAGTTTTGACTCAAATTTGTTATAGAACAATACAGGACTTAAGCAGATAATTGCTCCATTTGAATTGGAGTTAATGCCTATTTTATTTTGCTCATGCCATTTGTTATGTTCCGTACTGAAGTGTATAGCCATATGCTTTATATTGGAAGCATTGTGATCCCTGGTGCAAAAATTTTTGGTAATTGAGAAGTGGTAGTACTTGAGATAAGATTGATGTTACAGGTCGTCGGCCGAGGATTAACCAGGTCTATCTGCCATTTGTGTGTTTTCGAGGAAATTGCGATTAAAGATTTGGTATTAAAAATATCCCCTGCGGGTTTTTCCGAATTAAAAGATTTTTTGCCCTAAACAATTAGAATACAACAAGACTAAACTGGGCTAATGTACACACCCCTATTCGTCTGGCAACATTGAATTCTGGGTACCCAATTTTGCAGATAGACCATTGTAACTTTAGAATTCAGAATTCCTGTGTTACTTTGGTCTATCTGCAGATTACAGGTTTTAAAAAATATGAAAATGAATTAACAATCTCTTAAAACCGCATTTTAAAGAAACCCCTATGTTTATTAACTAATAATACTCATGAAACAACTTTTAAACACTGTCACAGTAAAAAAGGAATACAAGATTAACACTTTTTACGCCTTTTTCAACATGACCTAGTGATGAGAGAGAAACATTCACGTGTGAATGATCTCACATCAAGGAAATATGAACATTATAACTGTGAACAACTTAAAGTAGATAAACAATGTAATTTTTTGACTCTGCCAATTTCTCTGATTGATCGAAGCCTTCGGGTCATTATTCTTCACTTTGATCTGCAGAGAAAAGGTATCCTTGAACTCAATTTACATGATTAACTTGACAAAACATAATTTTTCAGCAAATCCTTTAAGTTTCAGCAAATAACACTGTTCAATCTGACTTCTCGAAGCACTCACCTAAATGAGGAAATGCAGCAATTTCTCTCAACTCTGCTTCAGTAAATTTCTTCTTGGCAGCCATTTTGTCTCTGAGGCCTGAGGTCACGTGATGCGATCCCTCTAATATTATTGGTTAACTGCAGATAGACCTACTTAAAACTTGGTGAAGCTGCAAATTTGAAAATAGACCCTTCTAATATTGATCTTTGACATAAACTGAGTGCATATCTAAGCAGGGTCATAACCTAAAATAGACCTTGTTAACTTAAAAATCATTATGACAGAATATCTCAAATATTCACAAAAATGCAGATAGACCAAGTTATTTCTCAGCCGACAAGGTGGTACTGAAACATTGTGTTCAGTGATGGCTGAAAGTTACAGAGATGCTTCTGTGTATTGCACATTAATTGAGAGCCAATAAGACTTTTCTTTCCCCACCTTCCTTATTTTGTTTGTATTTTATTCCCTATTCTGGTAAATAAATTTGTTTCTTACAACTTATTCAAGTCTAAGCATCTGTTCTGGAATAAGGGCATCTCACCTGCGCTGTAAGAATCTACCAAGGGGAGGATAATACTGGATAGGTCCCAGAGCATTGCAGTTCCCCTAATCTAGCCCCCTGGTCATCGCTGTGCTTGTTATTTTTGGGCCCCCTATCACTGGATTTTGCATGGTAAGCTCAGTAGCGTACAACAGCTGCATAGGTCTTACCCCTTATCACATGGAGAGAGGTGAACCGAGCTGGGGCAAAGGCCAAGATGATTTTACTACAATTACCACTTAGAACAACAGGGCGCTGCCCAGAACCCCATCAAAGCAGGTTTCCTTCACACCTGTCGCATGTGCAGCACTTACCTGGGGAAGACATGGCACCAGGATGCACTGTGGGAGGAAGTCAAGCCAGCAGAGGCAGTGTGATGCTTTGGGCAATGTTCTGCTGGGAAACCTTGGGTCCTGCCATTCATGTGGATGTTACTTTAGCATATGGCACCTACCTTAACACTTCTGCAGACCAAGTAAACCTTTTCATGGAAACAGTACTCCCTAATGGCAGCAGCCTCTTTCATCAGGATAACGGACCCTGCCACACAGCAAAAATGGTTCAGGAATGGTTTGAGGATCATGAGTTCAAGGTATTGACTTGGCCCCTAGATCTCAGTGCAATCAAGCGTCTGAGGAACGCGCTTAACAAACAAGTCTGATCCTTAGAGGCCTCATCTCGCAACTTACAGGACTTAAAGGATCTGCTACTACGGTCTTGGTGCCAGATTCCACAAAACACCTTCAGAAGTCAACGGGAGTCAATACGTCGATGGGTCAAGGTTGTTTTGGAGGCAGTAAGGGGACCCACATAATATTAAACAGGTGGCCATAATGATATGGCTGATCGGTGTATGATTGCGCATTTAGGGGTTAGGGAGCAAGCTCACACACAGAAAGCTTGGATAATGTTGATCTTGCGTCACATGCAACCCCCAAGGACCAGTGTGCCAGCTGAATTATTTCTATGAAAGAAAAAAAATAATTTTTATCACAGAGGGTGACCACATGTGAAATCTAGAAGCAGAGCTTCAAAGATACCTCACAGTTTGGAGCTACTTTAGTCAGTGTGAAGCCTGAAGGTTCAAAAGTTGTGTTCAAAACTACACATAAACACACACCAAAGTTATTAGTGCTGATTTAACCATGCAGTAATGCATTTTCTATGTAAAGATCACGGACTTGTAAAGTAGCCTGGCATTACTTGCCTACGCCTAACAATACCCAACAGATGGAAACATGAAATATTAACAGTGTGCCATAGTTAACAGAAAATGTGGGGATAAGATCCCCGTCTAATTATATGTTCTAATATCATATAGCCCAAGCAAATTTGACACATTATGCAACGAACCGTAATTTTTGGTAAAACTGATTCAAGTTGGGACCGAGAACTGATAGCAGTGCATCAACGGCAACGCATGAGAGACAGGTTATCTATCCAACGACAGGCAGTGGTCTTCATTCCGGATTTCTAGAAACCAATAGCGCTGCGGAGAGGTGTCACGCAACGTTTCTGTTGACTTGAGCAGGGTTATGGCAAGAGTTGCACGGAAGTGCTCTCAACAAGATATTCAAATGTTCTAAAATGTTCGCGACGGGAGGACGGGTTCTACACAGGACCATGTCTATCTAGCCCAATGGCACTAGACTGGACTTTGCCGGATAATTAATCTGTTGAATTGCCACCAATTCCATCATGAGGTTATTTACATTTCTGTTAAAAAACGCTGCCCCGAAGATTGAATATTATTCTCGATTCTCTCCATCGCCGTTGTCAATCAAACAGTTTTTGGATTTCGGTGAGTCTCATTACAGTTCAAGTGCTACAGTAAGATAGGCCACCAATGGTTTCCGTTTTGTTTTTTGTTTTTTTTTTTTCCTTGCTGCATGATTATGAGTATTACACTAACAGTTTTTATTTCCAGGAATTTCTGAACAATGAGTGCATCCAGCCCGTGCAAATTCTGATCTATGCCCATGCCTCAGCAACCCAGTAACATTGCGTGCGCTTTTAGTCGAGAGAATTATGTCATTGCCTTTATTTTAAGATCTATGACAAGCTGGAAGAGTTCATTGCGTGGGAACCGTTTATTGGCGAAAACGCGCAAAGATAATAACTGCTGGCCACATATTAGACTTTAAGTGTCGACGCAATAGCTGATCAGCCGACCGATGCATCTGAGAAAAAATTTGGTATCACGCAAAGACATATTACGAAGCGAAACAGACGCATTATCGACGCGGTGGACGTCTTGCGCTAAGGACGAACGAATCTGTCTCGACCTTGGAAGCGGAATGACGCATGTGTTTATGTTATTTTGTTCAAGGAGCTCACTTTTTTTTTTTTTTTTTTGCTTTTCTTAATTTCAGCATTTCCATTTGTCCATAATTTCGGTTGAGGCTCGTTGAACGTGCAGTGCAATATACTGCTCTAAAAGTGTACCGTAAAAGGTTAAACATTGCATACAGTAAGCATAGGCTATTGCTGTATGTTTTTATACATTATCGGTGTGTAATTCATTCGCAGCTGAGGACCAATTCAGTTGTGGCCATGTTTGGCGAAGTAATGTGCCGTTACGGCTTTATTATGGTTCCGTAACATTGTTCGTATGGTCTGGCACCCGAGGTGAGGGAAGGGGAGCTAAGAGTTTTGCGATTAAATTGATGAAGTATGTAATTAAGATTCCCCTTCCATGCACTGAACACACTTAAGTGTCCGCATAATATCAGGTCAATATTTACCATGTCACAAGCACTGTGACTTCATGGGAATGACCTGTTGTGGCAATCGGAAAGTGTTGCATAACTGTGTGTCCGAAAACATAAGGATGTGGGTGTTACTTTCCACTGCCAATCATGATATGAAAATGGAAGTCTTCGCATATGCGGTATCACGCTATTTCCCGTCCCCTCAGCCAATAAGCGAAAGGACTTGGACATGAGGATAACGCGTCGTCTTTTTAGTAAACGCGGGTCTCTGTTGCCGAGAGGCTATGCGTTAAATTTGGCCGTCACACGCCTGCTAAGCCACTCACTCAGGCGATTTCCTATAATTTTTCAGTTTCCTTACATGTCTGTCATGGAAATATTGTCGTCATTTGAAGATATGGCAAAACAAACAAACAAACAAATTAATTAATTAATTAAACTTGCTAGAACCCGTTGACGTTCTGTTCGGCCATTTTTGTCGCTATTAATATTTCTCACCTAGCTTGGAGGCTCAGAGTTGCATTTGGTGCAGCCACTGGTCATTAGAAATAAATGCTTGTTTACTGGTTTGAAACTAACTGTTCAATGAGGAATATGTAATTAATAAGTAATTACTATTAGCAATGAGAATGGTGTATGAATATAACATATAATAATGCTGTTTTGGTCTTGTCTGCAGCATCAAAAGCATCCTCCTTACTCTGGACAAGCAGCAGTTCCTAGCCTTGTATATCCATCAGAATAAAGCAGGGGCACCACAGTAATGCTGTTGGAATGTTATCACAATTTTAGTTTTAGTTTTTTTTTTTGTTTGTTTTTTTTTAAATGATATTTGTCTCTAGCATCAGTTTACATGATCAGCCAGATAAACTATAAGGTCAAAATTGTGTAGACACTTAATTGAAACTTCACTGACACTCACAGAACACAAAAAGTTTGTTTTAATTGCATTTGGAATGCTTATTTATTGGTATGTAGCCTCATTATCTAACTTTGAATATGTAATGTATTAGTAATTACTATCATTATTAAGAATGGTGGAGGGAAATTACAAATACAAATAATAATACTGTTTTGGACTGCTATGTAGTGTCAAAAGCATCAAGCTTGCCCTGGATGAGCAGCGGTTACTAGTCCTATGCATCTATCAAAATAACGGAGCTGCAATTCAGTAATTCAGGTGGAATTTGATCACTATTTTAGTTTTTGGTTTTATGATATTAATCTCTACCATCAGTTTAAATGATCAGTCAGCTACACTGTTCAGCCAAAAGTGTGTGGACACACGACTGAAACCTCACACACGTAGAACACTGACATTTCATTTTAATTGAACTTGGTATGAGTTGATCATTGTTGATAAGACAGACTTTCAGCTTGCATTTGAGGGTATTTACATTCAATTATGATCCATGATTTGTTGCCCGTACATGTTGTCCCTCCACACCACTGAGATTAGTTTCATCAAAGCTTTCAGTAAGGGAGGAGATGAATAGGTATGGGCAGTTTCACAATCTTGAGCATCTTTCATATTTACGTGCATTCTGTTGGTTTGTTGAATTGTTGTGCACTTCACATGAATGAATACATTCCTGTATCATGATGTATTCTTAGAGGAGATAAAATCCAAAAACAGATTGAAAATATCTGCTCCAAGCACAAAATAATTCAATTCTAAACTTTTAACCTGTCTAACTTTAATGTCTCATTTTCTTAATTAATTTTAAGGTAGAAGTAGGTCCATTATCGCTGTCAAATGAATTAAAAAAACATACAGTTTTAACCATAGTGACATGTTCTCCAACAATTCAAAAGTTTGATGGAATTACCTTGTGGTTATTTCAATTTTGTGTGTATGTGAGACAAATACAGCATCAGGACTGTGAAACAACCCGTCAACAAAGTGCTTCAAAATCCTAATGGCAAGACAGATTTGAATTGCAATGTCATGAAATGGGAGCAGAATGTCTTATGAGGACATACTGACTAATTTATTACCTCTGCCAAGGAGGTTAAGTTTTCACCCGTGTTTGTCTGTTTAATTGTCTGTTAACAGGGTAACTCAAAAAGTTATGAAGTGATTTGCACGAACTTTGGTAGGATGGTAGGTGGTATAGACCATGCAAGGATGAGTTGATTCAATTTTGGAAGTGATCAGGAACATATTCTGGATTCTAGATCAGGAATAAGTTAAAATACACCTGAAGAGAATGACTGTCCCTTATGTGACCAATAATACTGACATGGCATGGCTGAGGTATGCACTCCACCATGTGCTCTTTTAGTTCCAAATTCACTGAAAATGTCAGATATTTAGAATTTAAAAATGTCAATTTTTGATCCTATGTCAGTGAGATTTCCTTCAAGTTTCCACGCACTTTTGGCATTATGGTGTATGTCCTGGTTGCAGTGGAGGCAGAAAAAGTGTCCTTATGGACAGATTACCGGCCTTAGCTGCACTACTCTCTATCCTCAGTCCTTTATGTCTGCTCTAGATTTAGTCTCATTGTTCTTTATATCTTATTCCCTCCCCCTCACGCCATGCTCTCCAGGTCAGGAAAATGCATGTGAGAGGACTTCATTCATGTTCCTGAGGAAGGAACTTGTTGTGCGATTGGCCAACACAATGCGAGAGGTCAATCTACTTCCAGATAATCTGCTCAGCCAGCCGTCCGTCAAACTGGTGCAGACATGGTGAGGTCATACAAAAGGTGGTGCGGTTGAAGTGAGTTCAGGGTATGGAATCATAAAGTGGGCTGGTTCTTGTTCTTCCCTGACATAATTTATTGTAAATAAAGAATATGAATGAGTGTAAAATACTGAAATCAAATTTGAAATTGAAATTTTGTCTGATGAAATCACTTTTGAGCACAAAAACTGGGTGTACATATTACTTCATTATTTCTGATTTATGCTGCCTCCCATTAAGAATTAGGAATCTTTATAAAAATGAATTCTATATGAAGACCACCAAGGAAAAATGATGAGTCCAAATTTTGCATTTTTGTATATTTTTAATGTACTATACATTATTATAATATTTATAATAATATATATTTTATATATTTTATATTTTTTGCATGTTTTTTCCAGTGCTTTGTTTCTAAGATCGTTTTGAATTTTTAATTCATCATTTCTCCACAACATGAAAATGTGACTCTGATCATTTTTCTAATGTGGTTTTCATATGCATGTGCTTATATGCTTGTATTTTATCGTGTACATATGTTATGTTTCATTTAAATAGAGATGGGTAGTGTTTGCTGAGAGAGCTGTGCACAAGCAACTAAATTTACACTCAGTGGCCACATTATTAAGTGCAGCCTTCTGATACTGGGTAGGACCCTTTCAAGACTCGTACTGTGACTCCCCTATTCCACCACAGTCCAAAGATGATCCACAAGATTGAGGTCTGGTAGGCCATTGGAGTATGCAGACCTTATTGTCATGTCAGTGGAGCCAGTTTGAGATTACGTTTAATCTCTGACATGGCGCTTTATCATACTGGAAGTAGCCATTAGAGGATGTGGCCATAAAGGGATGCAAATGGCTAGTGACTGTACACATGTAAGGTGTGCTGGCCAGGCTTTTGGGACGCTGCCAGGTGTTACACAGGCTCTGCCAGCACTAAACTGCTTCAGAGGATGGAGAGGTTGCTTGAGGGCAACGCAGTCCCAGTCCTGGCTCCAGTTCAGGATTGGAAGCTTGTTCCTAACAAACTGGACAAGGAGAGCAAACTGGATGGGTCTGCAAGAATATGGTCTCAGACTTGGACCCTGATTAAGATTAGAATCTTGTTCTTGATAACTTCAGTAGAAGAAGAGGAACAGACTTGAATTGATTTAACTTGAACCCGGTTCCAATCCTGTAATTAGGATTGGAAGCTTGTTTGAATCAACTTAATGATTTGAATAACTTATAAGGGAAATATAAGGCTGTCACTTAAGTACTAGTTTCATTAGAAGAAAATGAAAGAGTTTCACAACTTAAAGGTGCACTATGCAAGTTTGTTTACTTTCTGCACGATTATATTTTTGTCTCAATTCGCCGACATCTCACCACGATCCACTAGCTCCCTGCCCCTAAATTCACTGTAAAAAAAACCCGGGCTCTGGAGACCGCACAGGCGTCACAAACTGCAAATAAATACAAGGGGGCACAGGCTGTGTCCCATAACATAACAAACCGTCCCAGCCAATCACCGACAAGAGTTGACAGTTATGGAAGCATGGGAAGGAGGGAACTATGGGAGGGAGGGGCGGGCTACCTCTGTTTTGTTTGAGTTTGAATGTCAACAGAAGTGAAAGTAAACAGACTTGCATAGTGCACCTTTAACATTGACTAGAATTACTTACATGAATGCAAGTGTATAATCCAGCAACTTGCACAAGAACTAGAGGGATGAAATACTCATTGTGCCGTTGTTTAGCGCACAACTGCATAATGCGATTCTGCCGAGGGGAAGAGACACACAGGACACAAACCAAGCACAGCACACATGCACTTAATGGACATGCAAGCTGCTGGATTGCGTGGAGACTCAGAGGGAATTCGCACAAGGGCTGTGAGACATTTTATGTTTTTTGTTTTCCAAACTGTTCTCTGTAAATCATTCTCTGCTTAAAAATCTCTTATAGTCAGCCTCTTCTGAGGTACTCAAACCACCCAGTCTGGCACCTGTAATCATTCCACAGTCAAAATCACTTAAATTGCATTTCTTCCCCATTCTGTTGCTGGGGTAGAGCAACAGTTGAATGTCTGCATTTCTGTCTTCAGTTGCTGTCATGTGGTTGGCTGACCAAACATTTGCGTTCAAGAGCAGGTGTACAGTAATACTTAACCCCTTTGCATAGAGGCAGTATCTGGCTATTTATGTGTGACCCTATTTACGGCTTTATAATTCAAGATTTGAGCTTCACTGAGGGGGGGGGGGGGTTGGCTTCATGAAAAGCTTCATGAAAATTCAGCATTGAAATTATTTCAAAAAATGCTGACAATTGAAAAATGGCTGGGAGTTAAAACAATACATTTACACCTCCGGGCACCAAAGCTAAATGCAAGTTTGTATGAACACTTTCCACACCCTATAAGAAACAAATATGACTGATGAAAACAGTATTATCTGAAATATACCTTATTTTGACAAAACAAACATTCCATTATCAGGTTAAGCAGGCAATATGCTACCCTATATTGACCAGAATTGGTGCAACAAATGTCGCGGGGGGTTTTCTGAAGTCCTCAAGCTGTTCGCCATTTAAACAAGCAGAAACCTAGGCATTCTATTAGGTGGAATGCGGTATAAATTCTGAAACAGATTGACATTGAGCAAAATGTCACCATGCACAGTATTATTAGCAAAGGCTAACGGTTACTCATAATAACCAGTCGGCCAAACTAGCTCTGTGATCATCATGGCTGTGGTGGTAAACCAAAAATAAAAAATAGCTAGCTAGCTAACTAGCTATAAAAATATATACTCCATACTACAGTTGGTCTGCTTACACATCATGAAGAAAGACTCTCCATCATTAACTCCCTCCTCCAGAGAATCAATGCTATCAGGCTCAAGGAACCCTCCAGTCCAGCTTCATTCGGAATGAGGCCCAGTGTTCATGTCCGAATCACATTGCCGTCTCGGAAGTGTAACCTGAGCACTTCTTGGTTGCTTTTGGCAGTGTTTTTTTCAATGAGTTTGTGTTATTCAGACGTGCAAAGTTGAGAGGACACGACCTTACTTGCTGTTACGCAAGGGTTTAAATACTTCTCTGAGGATCCCATCAGTGTCTGTCAATTACCAGGGAAGGTTTATGCTGTCTGGAATTGTATAAAAAACTTGCCATGCAATAGATAAGTAAAAGGGCTCTCGGTAGAGCGCATAGCTCCCCCACACCACTTGTCTGACCGATCATGGCCAAAATCAATAGGGCCCATCCCTGATGTAGAAGCAACCCACCCACAAAATTTCAGAGATATCCATTTGTTACTTTTTGAGTTATCTTGTACACAAACAGACAGACAAAAACCAATGCCGGCAAAAACATAACCTCCTTGGCACAGGTAATTACTGGGGAAGTTTCACGTGATCATGAGCAATAACAGTGCCTTACGCAGATAAACCTGAGCAATCACTAAAGTGGTTGAATTTCAATGAGAGGTCGTTTTGGGTTTTAAGTAACCACTGAATTCTATGAGTGACGAGTCTACGCATAAATCAGTGGCAGTGTAGCTTGCGTTTTTAATATCTGATGACTATAATTGACAGTAGAATGACTCTATCGATTCCAGGATGATTTTTTGCTTTAGGAAGCTGATTTTTATTTTCACCAATTGGTATACCTTTGGCCTATGATAGCTGAATCGATTGGAAAAAAGAAAAACTTTTTTTTCTGTTGTAAGAGATAATTTTTTGTGCTGCTGGATAAATACAGTAGTATGCAGCGATAATTATACACTTAACAAAATGAATATAAATCAGAAACCAAGTACTATTCAAGTATTTATTTTATGAAATATTGGATAATTTAGATGAAAATAAGTAAACAGGTAACAATACATGGTAGAAACAAAAATAATAATGTCTTTTTGAGAGGAAATGTCAATATCTTGTGTGTCCACCCCCTGCTTTAATTACGGCGTTTAATCTATCAGGCATAGTTTTCACATATTTTATTCTGTCACTTGCTAAATCATTCCATATGATTTGAAGTTTGTGCCAAAGAGATTCTTTCATTGTTATAACAGATTAGCTCAATTGGATTAAGGTCTGGATTTTGAACAGGTCAAGTCATAACTTTTATGTCACTAGATATTCCTTCCAACTGAGATAATTCTTGCACAATTTAGAAGTGTGTTTAGGATCATTATCTTGTTGAAATTAAATCCCTGACCAATAAGTCTCTTTCCAGATGGTAATGCGTGCCTCACAAGGATGCTGTGATACTTGTTTTAATCCATGATTACATTAATTTTTATAATATCACTGGCTCCTTTCGAGCAGACTGAACTCCAAACCATAATATTACCACCTGCAGGTTTTACTTAACCCTTTCGCAGGCACAGCGACATTTTTGTCGTTTTAACCAACGTGTTTTATAAAGTCTTCTCTCATTGGCCGATTGCGGGAATTCCCTTGTTAGTTACACTCATTACCATTGGCTGTCTCTCAGGTCACCCAGCACTGTATTTTTAGTCGTGAACGAGGCATGGGATTTCCTAAAACGCTAAATCTGAGACTACTTCCGGTCAAATTGTGGGACATGTGAACATGGCATCGATTTAGTACAAACAGCCGGCATTCTAGCCGTGTTTCTAAACGTAAATACAACGTGGATGAAGTTTTTGCTTTATTGAATGACTCTGACGATGAGTTTGAATATCCAGAGAGCGGGAGTGACTTGGATCCAAATGATTTTAGCGATTCTGGAGAGGATTAAAACATAAAAACATCAGTTATGGGAAACTTATTATGAGATTTGGTGTTATTTTATTGTTATTTTGAATAACAATCATATTTTGGTAAAAACCCAAAATTAATCCGTCCGTGGGGGTATGCATCTGGGCCAAAATTTGCCTGCGAAAGGGTTAAGGGGTTAAACTGTCATTTTTGAAATTTTCTCCAACTCTATGGCGTACATAAGTTCTGCGTTTGGTGAGAAAATTTCGACCTTTGATTCAGCGGTCCTAAGGACTTGTTCCCAGTCCATTGGTGTCCAATCCTTGAATTTCTTGGCAAACACAAGTCTTTTTTTGATGTTTCCAAGCTCTTGGCAGCAACATGACCAATCACACCATTTTCACACAGGCATCTGGAAATATTCGTTCTTGTACTTTCAACTCTTTACTTCTGGCGCTATTCATATCATCACGGGGTTGTCGTACTGTCAACTACCGATTTTTTTTTTTTTTTTTAATTTGTCTTACACAAAAAATGAACATCAGAGCCACTTCACTTCCGTTTCGCACCTCTATTTTTCAGCGAACCGGTCTCTTTGAAACAATTGATAGTGTTTCTTGCAGTGCCGCGCCGGCATTTACCGGCTTCAGCATCAAGTAAGGCGAAAATGCGTCAAAAAAATGTGCGACACCTTTAAATTGTTATTTAAAAATTGATGTTTTCAGTGTTTTTGTGTATTAATCATATTTTTACCTTAATATGCCTGTGGGAATACTTTTTTGTTCTCATTGCCTACATTAGTACTTTTCAACACTTTTTCACTAAAAAAAATTGTAGATAAGTAATATATTAGAACCCCTTTTAGATCAAAGTGATGGTGTATAATTATCACAGCATACTACTGTGCTATGGGCAAGTATATTAGGCAGTTTGCACATTATGCTTGGCTGAGGAGTTTAATTCATACAATTCCTGGGAAACAGTGATGGGACTTTACTTGTTCATATTCTACATCGTTTACAGGCACAGCTTCATTGTGAATATTCAATAACCATTTCAGGTGTACGACCTATTGGTCATATAATGTGACTGCGTGCATAAAGAGAGCAGCTCTTGCCCGCTGCCATCTACGATCTGTGGAGAGGGGTTAATAAAGTGGCCATTGAGTGTATGTTTTGAGAGCTGTGTTGTGTTTGTGCCTCAGGTACATGCAGAGCTTTTTGCAGCTGCTGGAGTATGAGCACAGACATCCAGAGGATCCCCGAACTTTGAATGAGTAAGTAGTTTTGCCCTTCCTTTCATTTCAAGTTTGCTTTGTAATACTTTCTTTATGACTGAAAAATGAATGTGCTTCAGATATGTTGTCACATATTCTTCGTACTCATCTAGATTGTATTGTATGTCTGTTCATGAGCTTGTGAAAGATCATTTTTGAAGTAGACTGAATAGCAAGTGGTCATTTCCCAGCTCACTGTAGACTGTGTGCAAGTCATAAGTTGTTTGGTTAGAACTGTGTCAAGAGAAGGAGGTGTGGGAAGGTCAGATAAAGGTGAATTCAAAGTTAGTGTTGTTGTTGAGCAGTGGTAAGGCAGCAGTCAAGCTATGGGAATGTAGATTAAGAAATATTCAATGCAGTCTTTTGTGGGGTACAACACTGGGTCTTTGAGTGTTATGCAGTAAAAGACCTAATACAGACTGCAGACAAAAGCTGTGCATCAGGTAAACTGATGGCAAGGAATGGTTGGTCGCAGAAAGCTTTGAATTTGAGACTTATGTAATGGGATAATGATTGGGTTCTGTAGTCTATTTGTAGATATTTGATTAGCTGGTTATCAAATTCTCCAGAAGTGATCGAATATGATCGCAATTGAGTGCTAAAGTGATGACGTCACGCTGGTGTCGGAAGTAAAATTTCCCATTCATTTTACCCGTAGACTGTTTTTTAGTTCACTTTTGAATCACTTTCAGTTGTTTTCAAGCCTCCATCTTTTTCGAGATTTTGCATTATATTTCCGACTAAAAACAAATATAATTTTTCTTGACCGGAATCAGCTATATTTCAAATCATTTTAATTTTTCGTCACCATGCTAATCCTCTTTGTAGTCTAAAAACTACACGTCCCATGATCCTCCTGATTCCCGGCCTGAAGGAGTTCAGGACGCGTTCGAAGTTTCCCGTCTCGAATTTTCCAGCACCTTGCTATAGCCGTTTGTTTGCTTAATTAGTTAGCCACTCTACGTTGTACTTGGTTACGCTTTCCTTGCTAGACATCAATTTTTACAATTAGCGCCAATTTAATTTAATAGCCAGGCATCTTTGGCCAACGTTTGTTTGCTTAAAAACTCGGTAGTCAGCGAACGAGCTTATCAGCTTTGTCAAAGCATAACTGACAGCGAACTAGTTGCCTGCAGGCTAACTTAGCCAGCGAGCTAGTTTTCCGACTTCGGAAGTTGTCTAACTTTATATTTGGCGCATTTAGTTAAATGCCAGCTTGTGAAATGCTCGCAGCTCAAAGCTAGCTAAGTAGCCAAATAATGGCTGTTCACTGCTTTTATTGGCTAGAATGCATTTTAGCGGATGCACTTCCGTGTTCCACCTCACAGCGCGAAGTCATCCGGGGTTAAGGTTAGGTTTAGGGTTAAGGTTAGGGTCAGGTTTAGGGTTAGGGTTAGGTTTAGGTTTAGGATTAGGGTAGGGACTCGCCTCACTACGCAAAGTCATCCAGGCTGTCATTTGCGTCTGGGCTCGGGGCATGGTGCGTCTGCTAAAACGCATGTGTACCCTTTTATTCACTTAGCTAGCTCGCTAGCTAGATTAGCAAACTATCTAGCTAGCTATTTTGCTAGCTAAGCTAATGATATTTATTGAATAATCATACTAGCTAGCTTGCTAAATAACAGTAAGTGACGGTACCATTTAGTGTTTCTATAGGTTTAGCTATGTGCACAAGATTTAATAAGCTCACTAGGTGGCTAGCTCGGTGGTTCGCTAGCGTAGCTTAATGCTAGCTAGCTAAATGGCGAAATAACTATTCATTGTGATCCTTTCATTTCTAGGTATGTAGCCAGCTAATAGTAGCTGGCTATGTGGGAATGGGTGCACGGACATACGGCAATGTTGGGCACTGATGGGCTACCGTCGTGGTACTTTATGAACGTTGGCTGAAACTGAGGTACCTCATTGGCTTGGAACAGATCACGGGGTACTCGCCCACTTGTGTAGCGGATATGTAGTTCGGAGAAGTGGACTACAAACTGGACAACGAGTGCAAAAGCATATAATTTTTGGCAATAAACTACAAATTTGATGTGATCATTTGAATCTGTATACCCTATAGGCTAATCTCGGAGCGAGGCGGCTCTTAGAATTAATACGAGTTCGAGCAATGCCAGAAAGTGTCCAAACCCAATTATAAATTCCCATAGGGATTTTACTTCCGACACCAGAAGCTAAGTAGCGGTGACGTCATCACTTTAGTACTCTATTGATGGATAATTCAATGGACATATTAAAATTTTGACATGGTGGCTGTTCAAGCTTTTGCAAATAGACTTTTCCCCTGATTTTTCTTCATGTGCTACATTTGACAATACAGGCACAGATAGATTGCTCTGTATATTCCTATTTTCCTCCAGCCACAAGGACCAACTGGTGATCTTCTGCCAGTGCTGTATGCAGCTGGGCGGAGAGATGCATATTGAGGGCTTTTTGCATGTACATGAGATGGCACCAGTCATAGCATCATTTAAATGAAGTTCATGCAGGACAATATTTGGTATTTTCCTGAAATATAAAGCTGACCTTGTTTGACTTGCAAGAACGACATCTAAACTGAAATGTAGCCTATTTCTAATTTCACCAGAAGGTGTTGACAAACAACATAACATGTCACATAAGTATCATGATTGAACGTGTTTCACTGTATCAGCAATGTAAACTTAGTGTTATTACTTGCCGGCATACATATTATGTCATTAATAATGTAACATAAATGTGGGGCCAGTGTGCCATTTCTCACGGCCAGCTTCACCCCATCACAGGTGTATGTAAGGGCATGGTTGAAAAATACTCAAAACATGTTTGTTCACAACATAAAGTGAGACTCTAAAGTTATCTGTTTAATGGATTTTGTTTGATTTACAGTCGAGTTTTCCATCAGAGTCATTTATTTCTAAACTTATCTGGAGTGCTGGAGACATCTTTCCCATCTTTCTCTTGGAAATTGTTGACCAATCGATCCTAATTCCCTCACTGCTGCTGTGAAAACAACAATTGCCTTGGCCTTCAAATATCCCGTTTTTAATTAATGCAATTGTGACAAGCATACCTGCCAACCTTTCTGATTTAATCAGAATCATGACGATTTTTAAGTTTCAGAACACAAAAAATCAGGACATTCCTATTTTTGCTAAAAGAAAAAAAATTACATTTTTTGTATTTTTTTATTTTTAAAATTTTAATGTAGTACTGTACAGCTAATAATGCCAGTTTATCGGGCTGAAAACAGCTTTTCTTCCACCTTTCAATATACCATGAGTTCAAAGGGCTTTACCTGTATTAGCACAGGGACACTGCCCCTGGACCCTGTGGAGGGCTTAGGTGGCCCCCTCGACCTTCAGCCAGTAGCGTTCCCATTTCTGAAATTCCAGTGTTGGCAGGTATGGACAAGGTGACACTCAATAATTTATAATTTATAATATTTCGTCAATATTATGGAATCGTCAGCACTGCCGCGTTTGCTGCGTCCTCCGCAGATCCCTGATGTTAAGGTGGGAACTCAAAAACTATTTTTTACATGCCTAAAGTGTCATATGCTCTTAGATCTTATCAAGATGGAGAATTGGATTGATTTTGGGTTTTGTATTATTAATAATAATAATAAATTAATTCATCAATAATTTTCTGGAACACCTGAAGTTCCATCATATTGGCTGAAATGTAGACGAGATCACTCTGAAATTTTTCCGTTTGATTCTTTTACTCATGATAAATCATTGCTGAATACTACTGCAAAAAAAAAAAAAAAAAAATCAATAGATCTAGTCATAAGTTAAGAAGTAAAATTTATTACTGACCGCATGAAAATTAGTTCAGTGTATTTTTCAATATTAAAGAGTAAATATGGGCTGCCTGATAATATATACAATAAATTTGGGTTCAGTTTATTATAATTTTAATTAGTTAAAGAAATAAGTAGTTCAATTTATTATTGCCCTCACAGAAAATTGTAGAGTATTTTTCATTATTAATGGGTACATATTGGCAGACTGAGCATATATTACTTTTGTAGGTAAAAATGTGTTCAGTGTATAATAATTTAAAGGGGTACTGCAATGTTTGGACAAGACGTTCATTTTTTTAGTGGTATTAGCTTTGGCCTTGTTTTTTTTTATTCCGGATGTGTGGTTTTGCAGGAATATACTCACGACATACTAGGGAAAGCAAGGCTACAACACATGAAATTTACCAGTATATCACGTGTCCAGTATACACTGGCACAATGTGCGCAGTATGTACAACCCCAATTCCAAAAAAATTGGGATGCTATATAAATTGTAAATAAAAACAGAATGCAATGATTTGCAAATCTCATAAACCCACATATTACTCGCAATAGAACGTAGACAACATCAGATGTTGAAAATGAGACATTTTACCATTTCATGAAAAATATTAGCTAATTGATGGAACACAGAAGATGATCCTTCCCTGTATCACATATAATAGGAAAGATTTTGTCCTTTAAGTTGATATTTTGGAAATCACTGATGTAACATAATCATTGATCTCTGAGATATTATAAGAGTTATATTATCTTTTTGAATCCTTGGCAATATTGTGGCACCTTTCGGTCTTCACCTGAATTATACTGGTGAAGTCCAAGTCTTGGATTTGCTTTGCAAGTAGCTGATGTATATTTCAAGCTTTAGGGCCATGCTATGGTGTGAGGATGAAAGACTGTGTCTTGTAAGAATAATGAGGATGCCTGCCTTTATTTGAGTCCCTCGGCAAAAGGCATGTAGCTAATTTTGTATGTTTGCCAGACTCAGAGAAATTACCTCACAGCACTTTTTGAGATCCTTGTGATAGTGCCAACTAAGATGCTTTCATAAATGATTTAATTGTAGATAGTTGAGCTGATTCTTCTTCAGCCTGGTGCTGGTTGTGGTTCTGTTTTGATTATTGTATTTGATGATATCCAGCATTTTTGGCTTCCCTTTCTTTGTTCCAGTTTCCTGGATATTTTGATTGAGATACGCAACCGGCACAATGATGTGGTACCAACGATGGCCCAGGGTGTGATTGAGTACAAAGAGAAATTTGGCTTTGATCCATTCATCAGCAGCAACATTCAATACTTTTTGGACCGATTCTACACCAGCAGGATTTCTTTTAGGATGCTCATCAACCAGCACAGTACGTCAAAAATAGTGCTGTCACAGCGAGTTATCTCTTCGTACCAGCATGACATAGGTTTGCAGTCATTTAAAATGCAAGAATGACTTCTAAAGTGCTTTACATTTATACTTGTCTAGCATCTGCCTCTGGATATAATTTGACCTGGAACCACTTTGCTAGGGTGAGAGGCTCACTGTCTCTGGGATTGCTTTTTCATTAGGTGGCAGTGATGTGCTTGCTATGGCTCTTCCAAAATGTATTAGTTCATTACACACATTTTTATATGAAAAGGCATTTTTTTGCATTCTAAAGTTTTTCCACAGTTCTTTCAAAAGATATTTGGCACTTTCCTGATTTCTTCTATTTTTGCTCATTTGTCATATTTGAATGTTTCAGATGATCAAACTTATTTAATACAGTATAAGACAAAGACAATGTGAGTAAAAACAAAATGCAGTTTTTAAATTATCATTTCATTTATTGAAGGTTAAGTGTCATTTAAAACCTATATCATCCATGTGAAAAAATCAGAGCCCCCCTTAAACCTAATAATTGATTGTGTCACCTGTGGCACAGGACCCATGTCTACAGTAAAGTTCTGCTTTTGACGCATCAGTTTACAGAATATATCCCAAAATATCTGGGGGGTCATCATGTGATCATGTGAGAGGAGCCTTTGTGTTTATTTTAGTCAGCAGTGGTTTTTGCCTTGCGGCTTTCCCACAGATGCTATATTTGCTCAGTCTCTTCCTTATTGTGGGATTGTGAATTCTGGCCTTAACTGAAGCAAGTGAGGCCTGCAGTTCTTTAGATATTAGTATAGGTTATTTTGTGACCTCGTTTTAAGAGTCATCAATAACTCTTGGGGAAGTTTTGGTAGGTTGGCCTCTACTGAGAAGGTTCACCACAGTTCCAAGTTTTCTTTATTTGTAGATAATGGCCCTCACCATTGTATGTTGGATTCCTGGAGCCTAGGAAATGGCTTTGTAACCTTTTCCAGACTGATAGATGTCAATAATTTTGTTTCTAATTTGTTCTTGAATTTCTTCAGATTGCTGCATCATGTGCTGCTTTTTGCCTACTTCACATTGCAAGACGGGTTCTAATTTAGTGACGTGTAGATTTAACAGGGTTGGCAGTAATCATGCCTGGCTGTAGCTAGTGAAATTGAACCCATTTATCAATTTAATTTGTTTAATTGGTTGATTAAGTTACTCAGGGGGCAATTACTTTTTCACTTAGGGCCAGGTATGGTTGGGTAGCTTTTTTCCTTCAATAAATTAAATTATAATTTAAAACTGCATTTTTTTGTTTACTCAGGTCATCTGGGTCCAATATTGAAATTTGTTTGATGATCTAAAACATTTCTGTGTGACACGCAGAAATAGAAGAAATAAGAAAGGTGGAAAATACTTTGTCACAGCACTGTAAGGCATGTATGTGAAAAGGTAAATTAATGCAGCTTATATTTTCTTGTTTTCCCTGTACCTGTCTGAGATGATCTGATGAGAGATCTGTGTAGTATGAAGGGGTTATCTGATGGGACCCTTTGCATTTCAGCCCTCCTGTTTGGTAATGACACAAACCCTGCACATCCCAAGCACATTGGCAGCATTGACCCCACCTGCAATGTGGTGGATGTGGTGACAGGTGAGTTTGGTTTATATTCCTCTTCCTAACACTGTGATACACAGTCAAGTCACAATATTATAACCACCAGCTAATACCCAGAGTAACCGCTGTGTGCAGCACGGACAGCAGCTAGACAGGCTGAGAGTGTCTCAGTAAGGTGCTGGAAGGTTGTCACAGGATTGTGGAGTCATGCCGACTGCAGTGGATCCGACAGCTGCTGGAGGGTGCGTGGTTGAGGATCCATTGAGCGAACGTGACGATCGAGGTGGTCCCACAGATGCTCGATTGACAAGTATCAATTAGGGGGCCAGGGAAGTACTTGGAAATTTTGGTCGTGCTCTTCCAACCACTGTCGGACATTTCTAGGCGTGTGACACATCGCATTGTCTTGCTGGAAGAGGCCATCCGCCCCAGGGAAGACAATCAGCATGTATGGGTGTGTGTGATACCTGACAGCAAGTAACGATATGGTTGCAGAATACCTACAGCACACCTTATGTATCCACCGAGCCAGCTCACGACACATGCCTTATTTTCATTGGCTATGTTCTGCTGATATCAAAAGTCGGAGGTGGTCATAATAATGTGACTCGACCATGTATTTCCCTCAGTATGGTTCTAATGCTGAGGGAAAAGCCTAGATATCAAGTTAATATGCCGGCATACACATTTCTGTTAGCCAACTTGCGTGTAAACAGTCAAGAGCAACAGTGACAAATTTGACCCTGACACCCTCTGCAGTCTACTCAGCTTGAGGAGTAGAGTGCAGGAAATGTAAAGATGTTCTTGCCCTCTGGGGAGACTCAGAGCCTGCAGATGGATGCTGGGGTGAGCTGGGATGTTAACAAGCAGCAGGCATGTGGGATGCATCAGCAGGGCAACGCAACACAGTAGCAGGCAGAGGCATGTTATGCCGCAAAGGTGGAGCAGGAAAGCAGTTTATATAGCCCACCTACCATAGGGGTAGAGCAGCATGTGATACGCTCTTGAGTGTCTGTGGCAATGTGGGCATGTCTCGAGTTGTCTTCCAGGACCAGCTCCACAAGCTGTGCCCCATTGAGCAAATGCATATCAATTTTTTAATTTGAAAGAGTCTGCGCAAAGGGAGGCAGCATAAAGTCTTAACTGATGGGTATCCAATAATTTTCACTGACAGGTTTTTGAGAAATGTTTTTGTTTAATGGTGATCAAGAGGATAAACAAAGTATTTATTTATAACCACTGTTTTTCTTATTTATGAGCGGTGCGAACATTAATTGAGAGCACTGTCCTTCCTGTTGGCGTCCTCACATCAGGCAACTGCATTTTTCATGTTATTTGGATGCTTTTTTCCTCAGATGCCTATGAGACAGCAAAGATGCTCTGTGAACAGTATTACATGATTGCACCAGAGCTGAAGGTCCAGGAGTTTAATGGTAAGTGATCAGGCCAGAGCTTATTTTACGCGCCTGATTATCTGTGTAGTGGTAACAATGTAGAATCCATTAACTGTTGGGACTATGCTTTCAGTAAATAGTTCTTCTTGATTTATTCCATGCTCCTGTGCATGAATGTGTCTTTGAGCCCATAGGTGCCCATGCTCTGGCCGCATGAAATATTCCATTAAACTTTCCACTCAGTAATGTCCTTGGAATATTCATTTAATGCCAGACACAATCTCTGCTTACCCTTGCATACAGTTTTATATTTAATTTCTCCATACGCGTTATGTTTTTTTTTTATTTTCTTAGAGGCAGAAACTCTAGTAGTTTTTGCAACCAGGTTAGACACGGTGCTAGACACCATTTAGTCCTTAAGTATCTGACAAGATTCTCCCAAAGTGAAATTTAATTGGGTGAAATTCGCTCACCATTTTGCTGTGCAGAAAATAGTGCAGGGTTTTAAAGGGGTAAAAACAGCCACTATAGCAAATGGCTTGCATGTTTTAGCCCCTGTTCCTCACACGTTATGTGCCCGGAGACTCCCTAGGGCTCCTAGTGGTCAGTTCACTCTTTAAATGCTAAGGGGCCCTCACAGCCCTAACATTTGGCAGGTCTCCATTACAAGTAGTTCCGGAACCTTTTTAACAGGAACTGGATCGTTTTGCATGTCTATACTAGTAGGTACAGCCCTGGAGGAGTGGTCTCGGGACTTAATTCTGGTAACGATTTTAGTCCTTGCCTCGGGGCGGGGACTTCAGAGCATTCCTGTAAAACACCAGCTTCCTGGTTCAAATATGGTGGACAGGTCATCTGGGATGCTAGCGCTTACATTTATTTTCAATGCAAGCGCTAGCATGTTAGCCAACTAGCTATTCATACTCTCTCCTGAGTTTGGTGGGTCCTACTGGGGTCCCACTTGTAATAGAAACACAACACGTGAAGGGCCGGGGGAAGGGAGGATCTGATAAAAGACCCTGCCTCATACTTTAGTTCCCCCACCGCCCGCAGTGAAAACCCCCCAACTGGAGGGGCCTTTAGGGCCCTAGCACTGTAAGTGCTGAAGCACCAGGGGCCCTGGGGGTCAGCACAATTTCTAAGCACCAGGCGTCCAGGGGGCCTCACATTGTAAGTACAAAGAGGCCGGGGGGCCTGACATTGCCAAGACTCTGGATTGGGGCCCCCAGTGGTTAGCTCATGCTATAAGTAGCCATAGGTCAGTTAATGTATTGTTTACTGAGGACCATGACATTGAACTTCCCACAGAAGTCTTCAGCCTCATGTCACCCGTGGCCCGAGGCACGAAGGCCCCTTGGGAGTCCGAGGCCCCAGGGCACTGGCCTCACTGGCCCGGTCTATAATCCAGCCTTGCTTTCAATTGAAATATACCTCCAACTGTTTACTTTATTATTCTGTCTTTGATGTCTGCGTTTTATGTATTTTTAATTTAATGTTATAGGCCCTATATCACAAGTACTGAAACAAAGAGAAAAATTAATAATAATTGGACACAAAGTAAAGAAATCCCCCAAACGTTTAAGCGACTATCCACACACCCCCCCACCCCCCACCCGGTGAAGCTGAAGTGATGAGCAACTGAGAAGTTTTTTTTTTGTCTCCAGAAGCTCTTACATAGTATAATGGACAACAGTATATGCTGACCAAACAATGCTTAATGTATTCATTATATGAACCCATTAATGACCTACTACTAAAAATAGTACTTTAAGGAAAATGGGTGCTGTAGCCACATATTTTGACCGATTTTCCAAATTCCAACTGATTTGTGCAATGCTCAGCTATTACTTTCACTGCTGTAAAGGAAATTCAAAATTTCCACGATGGCCATTAATGGGTTAAATATCACACATATGCACTTCTGCAACTTTCAGCAGCAAAAAAAAAAAAAAAAAATGACATTAAGGATTAAAATTCCAGTGATGATGGTAATTAGCTGATCCCCACAGTAGGCATCACATGACCGCGATATTGCGGTCATGCAGCTATCATCAAAGCCCTCGAGATATCTACTGAGAAAGTGAGATATTGTTTGTTATTTAGAGTGATTTGAAAATATGAAGATAAATGACCTGCTCATCACAAAAAAAGAAACTCAGTTATGTCTGGCGATTATAGTTGTGTTCTGTCCTTAATATTTTTGCCTCTTTATCAGGGAAAGCACCTAAGAAGCCTATCCAGGCAGTGTATGTGCCCTCCCACCTCTTTCACATGCTGTTTGAGCTCTTCAAGGTAAGCTTTGTTCCATAAGAATTTGAACTCATCTCTTATATCTACAGCATGTAGTCGCACTGTTGAAGGGACCTTTTACATTGATTTTGATGTCTCTAAGTCTTTTTGGTAATTAACCAACAGGCCATTCACTGAAGTGGAAGGGTAGAGATATGGGTTACCTTACTTCTCAGTGGTGCAGCCTGCGGTGCATTATCTGCATGCGTATTATAAACTATGAATTTACATCTCCAAGTCCGGTCTCTGACCTTTGTTGCATGTCTGTCCCTCTCTGGCATTATCCATTCTTCTCTTCCATCTAAACTGTTCTCTCTGCTGTTAAAAGCCTAGTAATATTTTAAGAAAAGAATAACTGATCTTAAGATTGTATAAAATTGAATACAACTGCAACACACACTGTGATAAAGCATGTCACTTTTCTCTTTTTGAGCCTGTGTGCACTCCTCAGCTCTTGTCACAAAAAAATCAGGACGTATGCCCCGTGTGCCCAAATTTTGTGCTGTTTACTGCTTTCATATACCATTTATTCTTGAAAATAGGGTCCATGCAGAATGTCATTTTCCTGAATTTCTTTGGTTAACCAAGCGATACATAACTGTTGTGAGAGAACATTTGGTAGCGTCGTTGTCGCATTCCTGGCGCATGTTAACTGTTTTTGTTGATTAAATGTAATACTTAGTTTGTTTTTAGAACTCAATGCGGGCCACTGTAGAGCTGCATGAGCATAAGCCAGGAGACATTCCTCCAGTTACTGCACTGGTCACCCTAGGGAAAGAAGACCTCTCCATAAAGGTTAGTCTCCAGACCGTTTCATACCTTGGTATAAATCACTTCTAAAAGTGTTTGAAATTGTAGTGAACAGGGATCATTGCATCCTATTAGAAACTGTTTATGTATAATAGCTGTCAAATGTTTTCCGTAAGGTTCTCCATATAATTCACTGGCCATATTTTATTCTTCTTGGGCTTTTGCATCTGTTATCCCTCCATTCACTGCTCACTGTCATAAAAGCTGTTATTTTGCCTTTTCAAGCAGTTCACTAATGAAGGATGAAAAGCAATCTCAGAAGAGGAACAGTTGAGGGAAGAGGGTGTGATATTATAGAATAGGGATGGAAGGAGTGTGTTTGATGTGTGGTCCAGCTCCTGAACTTCAGCTAAGTAGCATCATTAAAGAAAGGGCATCCCCGCTGAATCAAGCAAGATTAACTTTAGGGTCCTACCATACTCTGTTGGTGGAGACACCTCATTGGCCTGAGATACTTTGTATATAATGAAGTGATTGTAAAGGTTTAAAGCTTGGTATTTTTCACTTTTCTGTGAGAAGATGCCAAAGGATTCATGTGGCCTGGTCAAATTGAGTAACATTTATCCAGTAGCTGGTAATCCTGTGCATTGGTAATTTTAGCCACAACAGGAATTCCATCACTGAATGCATGCCATTGACCCTTGTATAGTGATGGCTTCATACATGAGGATTTACAGTCTGGCTGCAGTGTTTCCCGTAGTTTGACTGCCGGAAACCAAGGGGAGCTTGAAATTTCAAAATAAAGGCACATTTTAAAGATGGATCGAGGTTTCCATTTTGCATTGATTGATATTAGATAACATATGGTATGTTATTTTATTGTAGCCCCCAGACGAAGTCGGGCGGCTACTTTGGATTCATGCTTATCGTTTCCACTGCCACTTCCGCGTCCGTAGACACTTTCTTGTGGACGCTGCACAGGCTGTAATTTTTTTACCAATTTTACATTCATATTTGGTGTGGACATGTGTTATACTTAAAATCTGACACTTTTCGATTTTGGTTGCCATGTGGACAGTATTGGCAGAATGATGCACAAATTTGTGCTGAAACAGACACTTCCTTGAGGACGCTGTACAGGCTGTAATTTTTGACCGATTACTTTTATATTTGGTATGGACATGCGTTATACTTCACTTATGACACCAATCGATTTTGGTTTCCATGGTGACAGTATTGGCCGAATAATGCACAAATTTGTGCTGAAACAAAGAGATTTCCTGATGGATGCAGTACAGGCTGGAGAAGCGGGCTTTCGGGGGCTACACCCATGTCGTTGCAGGTGACCAGACTGTCTAGTTTCAATCAAACAAACACGGCTTTTGAAGTAAGCCACCTTCCCTCTCATTAGCTGCGGAGTTGCTAGCATCTTTGCAACTTTCACCAGCTTCAAGTCAGTCGGTATGTTTAAAAACGGTGATAGATTGGTTTCAGATGTTTTGGGCTATCAACATCTGTCCATTTTTGTTTCTGAGCTTTTATCAGAGGCTATACTATGCTACGATTTCTCACATAAGGGGTTGATTTATGCTATAACTGTCTATATAAGCCGATTACTCCACATACGTTAGTTTCAACATAACGCTTAGATAGGCTCTGAAGACAGTCGCAGTGAAGTCTTTGCTGAGCATCGCCAGGGAAGAAATCCAGCATCTGGTGATGTTCATGCATTCCAGATTTCAGGCAGTCAAAGACTGCAACGGATTTGTCACCAAGTATTAAAATGACAGTTTTTTAATGAATTTATTAGTTTGTCCAATTTCTTTGGCACTATGTGCAGAATTGGTAGTAATTCTTTCGAGGCTCAGGCAATATCTTTTCATTGCCCTTTAATGAAAAGCTGAATGTGTACACTTAAAAAACACTGGTTTTTCCATTTCAGATCAATTCCGGTGGCATACATGGCCAAAATGATGAAAATTGTGTTGCAGTCCAAATAATTATAAACCAAACTGTACATTCATTTATTTTCAGCATGTAGATTTGGATGCTAAACAAGTATCTAGACACAGCTATGATCTCAGCATTGCTATTGTAAGAAGTGCCAGCTATTATAGTATAGGGATACATAATTGCAATATCCGTTAGAAATTGATTCTGTATTGAGCTTGCAGGCATTGCCATTCTTTTTATGTCCGTGTAATACATGTGTCGATGTGCTGCTGCAGAGGGTCTTGCGCTAACACTTGGGGCTAATCTTTGACTAATATCACTTTGTCCCTCAGATCAGTGACCAGGGTGGAGGGGTCCCGCTGAGAAAAATAGACCGCCTCTTTAACTATATGTACTCTACTGCACCCACACCCAGCCTTGAGCCCTCTCGTGCTGCTCCTTTGGTAATCCCCTGATAGCCTTTTGTACTCTGACTTATGTAATGTGTGCATTGAGTATGAGCATATGTATGTATTCATGTCTGAGTGCATAGAGGCTTAAAGTAGGTTTTTATTGGTGCTCTTTGCTCCCTAGGCTGGGTTTGGATATGGCCTACCTATTTCTAGACTATATGCCAGGTACTTCCAGGGAGACCTGAACCTTTACTCCATGGAGGGGGTAGGGACTGATGCTGTAATTTATTTGAAGGTGGGTGCAATCTTTCATAACTAGCTCTTCCCTGCATCTGTTTCATTTGTGGTGGATTTTGTTGGTTAAGCTTATCAAAGAAACGTGTTTTTTAGTTGCCCTGTGCTGCTCACGTCCATAATTTGCTAGTTGAAATTTGAGATATTTGAGATATTTTGAGATATTTGAGATTCAATTCTGTATATTTATGACTAAACCTTTCCTCGTAAACCAAACCATCAGTTTCAGTTAGCTTGCTAATGTTAGCAGATAAGTTTGGCTTCATATTGTATTACGCATGCTGTCTGTGGAGTATACTGCATTTTCTGCACCTCTTATTGAGCCTGGGTAGAGTGGCACATTTTGGGTGTGACATGTTCAACAATTAACCCTTTACCTCCCAAGAATGCTATATGGTTCTATCCAATAGTGCCTTTGTACTCTCTGTGTTGCTATGTTCAGACCAATCAAAACATTTCTTTTATGTTTCAGTAGCTTGCTATCCTGTCTTAACTGATCAGAACAAGCCTTACACATGACATTTGCATACTCACATGGCATAGCAACACTCAATAATTTCAAGATTTTTGCCCATGATTTTGTAGAATGGCATGTGTGGCCTGTAACGATAGAATTTTTCTAGGCAGCTTCTCCAACCACTCATTGAGTGCCCTACAATGAGGCAGGAAATTCAAATTTCTAAGCATGGAAGAACTTTCACTTTGTTGAATGTTATTCCTCACATTTACCTTTTTTTCCTTTTTGTATTATAGATGATAAACCCTACTGTTAGTTAGACAAGTTTACCACTTCCTTGAGTGGCACTGGCATGTTCGCATAATATCAATTTTGAGCACTGAGTTGTCAAAGAAAATATTTTTTTGTAAATATTTAAGCACTGTGAAGTCATAACAGTTTTTTACGACTGTTTATAATTTTATCAATTAAAACTATGACCAGATGCAGGTCCAATATGTGTCCTACAACTTTTCTTATAACATAATTTTATTTAGCTGATAGTTTTTGCTGTACAGAGCTTTTTGTGAGGGTACCACAAAAAGTAGGTTACTGGCTGAAACTGCAGAAGGACGGAGGGGCTTGGTTCGTATTTCACTCCTAGGAGGTATAGGGTTAATGCATAAATAATCATTAGCTCTGCGTCGCCTTTAAGTGTGTGGATGAGGCTAACTGATTCTTATTGGTCTGTGCACTCAGGCTCTCTCTAGTGAGTCTTTTGAGCGTCTTCCAGTCTTCAACAAGTCAGCCTGGCGGCACTACCAGACAGGTCCAGAGGCAGATGACTGGAGCATCCCCAGCAGTGAACCGCGAGATGCTTCCAAGTACAAGGCTAATCGATGACTTAACCACCTCAGCTCTACCCATTTTCTCATCTGCTGTAAACACTGCAGCCGGATCCATTGTAGCTAACGCAGGCCGGCATTTAGATGCTACATCAAGTCTCCTGGCCTTGTACATCAGCTGTGTCATCGAATAATGTTATGCCCTGAGGACAGGGAAGGAGAGAGGTTCAATGTATGTTTTATTGTAGCCACTGAAAAGACTGAAAGAAAACTTAGATTCCCTAGCTGAAAACATTGGGTTTTCCCCTTGTTCAGTGTGTGATCAGGATGCTTAAATCACATGGAAGAAACTGCTGTATTTTTGTTGTATTACTACTTTCTCTTGAAGAAAGTAAGGGCTGTGGATAGAGGAATATTGACATTGAATGATAGATACATGCAATACAGAAACATTTATATCTAAATACACTGCCTGGCCAAAAAAAAGTCACCACCTGGACTTAAGTAAACAAGTAGGTCAGAGCCTTCCAGTGGATAATTCCTGCAGTGATTAGTATGTTTCAGCTGGCAGCAAGTTATTTAACCCTATCTGTTGCTGTGAGTAGCTTCTCATTCCTTAAACAACCATGTTGGAAGACATCCTGTGGTCATGGAGAAGATGTTACTCTTTGTCAGAAGGGTCAAATTATGCATCAGGGTAGGAAAGAAAGTCCATGAAGCAATGCACCAGTCATACGCAGTGCCCACTGTACAAGCTTCTGGAAGCAGTGTGATGGTTTGGGGTTGCTTCAGTTTGTCAGGTCTTGGCTCAGCAACATTATGAAGCAATGAAATGAAGTTAGCAGACTACTGGAACGTACTGAATGACCAGCTTATCCTATCGTTGGATTTTTAAAATCTCTAACAGTGTAGCCATAGTCCGGCATGACAATGTCGAGATTCATCAGGCTTGAATTGTGAATGATTGGTTCGGCAAACTTGAGGAATCCATTTTTAAACATGAATTGGCCACCACTGAGTCCTGACCATAACCTCTGTAAAAGAAAGTCTTTGGGATGTGCTGGAGCAGGCTTTATGGAGTGCTTTGACTCTCTACCATCATCAATACAAGATCTTGGCCAAAAATTGATCCAATACTGGTGGAAAATAAATGTTATAACATTGCATAAGATTGTAGAAACACTGCCAGAATGAATGTGATTGATTGATTGATTGATTGATTGATTGATTGTTTTTTTTTATCTGATTGATTGATTTATTGATTGATTGATTGATTGATTATGTGTGCCGTGATCAAAGCTAAAGGCAGTCCAATGAAATATTAGAATGTATGACTTTTTTTTTTTTTTTGGTTGGGCAGTGTATATTAACTATTATGACATTTTCCCAAGATGAATTACACCAGTTGCCTGAGGACATCTGGTAGTTGAACCAATCTATGTGTTTTGTTTCATACAGTGGGCTACAAATTTACTGGCACCCCTGACTGGCAATGCACAAACAATACTTGAAAAAATTCTAAAAAAATATATTTATCGAGAGACTCTAAATAAGAAAATGTTAGAAATACTGTATGATATTAATGTTCCATTGGAACCAACCATAATTATTTTCTGAATTAATTAAAAATCAATTTCCTCTTAATCAAAGTTTCACAATTAATGGCACCCTTAAAGATTATGGTAAATAACATCTATCAGAACTAGGTAATACATTCCACTTATTTAAGTTTTTTTCTAAGTGTTAAGGAACTACAATGAGCCATTACATCACTTCCTATTTCACTAGGGTGTAAAAATGAGGTAACACACATGCAATATCCCTTTGCCATCGAACACCATGAAGAAAACAAAACAACTGTCAGTTCAAAAGAGGCAGATGGTCATAGACCTTAATAAATTTGGTAATGGCTGCCAGAAGATTATCAAATAATTGAATATGCGACAGAGCTCTGTCAGGGCAATTATTTTAAAAATTCCAAAGATATGGAACTGTTGAAAGCCTCAAGAGTTGAGGACACAACTGCATTTTGCCCCCCAGGATACTGAGGAGGATGGTGAGAGAAGCAACAAAATTCCCAATAATCACTGTACTGGAATTGCAAGCCTTGGTGGCATCTTGGGGTCACCAGGTTTCAAAAAGCACCGTCTGGCGCCACCTCCACAACCACAGGCTCTTTGGAAGGGTTGCCAGAAGAAAGTCTTTTCTGACCAGAAGACACAGAAGCAAACGCTTGAAGTTTGCCAAATGTAATTTAAATTATGACTGGAACAAGGTGCTTTGGTGAGTCAAGACTAAAATTGCACGTTTCTGTCAGATACAGCAGCAGCATGTTTGGCACGGAAACAGAGATGCATACAAGGAGAAGCACCTCATACCTACTGTGAAATATGATGACGGGTCAGTCATGTTTTGGGGCGGTTTTAATTCAAGAGGTCCACTGGCACTGGTTAAGACCAATGGCAAAATGAATTCCGCCAAGTATCAGGATATTTTTGCTGGTAATCTGGTTGCCTCCGCCAGAAGGCTGGGACTTAGCCATTGGTGGACTTTCCAACAAGACAATGACCCAAAGCATACCTCAAGATCTACACAGAAATGGTTCTGTGACAACAAAATCAACATTCTGCAAGGGCCGTCTCAGTTGCCAGAGCTCAATCCTATAGAAAAACCATGGGCTGAGTTGAAGAGGGCAGTTGAAGAACGCCAACCCACGAATGTGAAGGATTTTGACAGAATCTGCCCAGAGGAATGGTCCAAAATCCCTCAAATGTGTGCCTTAACATTGTCAAAGATTACAGGAAATGACTCCATGCTGATATCCTTGCCGGAGGTGGTTGCATGAAGTACTAAATGAAGGATGCCAATTATTATGAAATCTTGATTTTGTGGAAATTCATTTTGTATTAAATTATTATGATTTTGGTTGTTACTATCAAAACATTTATAAAGTAAAGTCTTTCACACTTGTTGGTATATTCTGTTTCTCTGTAATTATATTGTTTATGTTTTTGTATTGTTTGTGCACTGCCAGTCAGGGGTGCTAGTGATTTTGGAGCCTACTGTATTTTTAAAGGAAGTCTAGATGTTTTTGGGATTGTTACATGAAAGCAAATTTTAGACGTGACTGAATGTGAACTTGAAATGAACCAATCCAATTGCACTTCTCAGAGAGTTACTGCTGCAGCTGAAGCTATTTATATTTAGTAATGATGATATAGGGATTCAAAGCTTTGGAATGCTTAGCTGCAGGAATACATGTCTTAAGTGAGGTATTATTTTTTTATTACTTCTTGGCCCATTTGTCCACATGGGTTCCACTGCCCAGTGTAGTTGGTACACTGTTTTTGAATAAGTGGAATGCTTTAACATAAGTATTGTGCATTATGCATGAACATACAATGTTCAGATTCTTTGCACTCAGTGTTAACATCCCAAAAGGCCACTGCAAAGAAATTTGCCTGAATCCAATAATAGCAATTTGTATTTGTAGGATTTGACATCTTTAGATATGATGATGTCAGTACTAATCATGGCTTGAATGAGATTTTAGAGAGTTCCTAGTTAAAACCCATTGCAGTACACTCACGGGTGGAAAAAAATGGGGCAAGGCCAGAATGGCACAATATGAGGCTTTTAATGGTTTTAAAACAAATTATTGATCTGGAAATTATCGAGGATTAAACAAATGGATAAAATTACTTCATTTCCTTCCATTTTTAAGCCTTGTGGGTAAACTTGCAGACCTCTTTTCTCAGCAAGAAGAGGTAAAAAATAACATCTGATTTTTTCGCATTAGGAAACAACCTTTTGAGTGTGGGAAGCGTGCCTGTCTGCAGTACTCTCTTCTGCTCTGAAGCATTTATGACTTTTCACAGTGATGGGAAGCATGTCTGTCTGCAGTACTCTCTTCTACTCTGAAGCATTTATGACTTTTCACAGTGATGGGAAGCATGTCTGTCTGCAGTACTCTCTTCTACTCTGAAGCATTAATGACTTTTCACAGTGATGGGAAGCATGTCTGTCTGCAGTACTCTCTTCTGCTCTGAAGCATTAAAGCAGCTCAGCTTCTCTGTGAAGCAGATGAGTTTTTTTTTTCCAAACAGTTCACTGCAATTGTTTTAACAAGCAAGTTCTTTAGTGGAAGGTCTAAGAAGTGTTTGCAACTGGGGTGGGCAATATCCATGAGCAAAAATTTAATAATAACCTCTCAACGTATTGTAATTCAAGAGGTCTGAGAGAAAACAGATGTCTGCATTTTCTCTTGGTTGTGTCCAATGGGGGGGGAGTATAAGTTAATAAATTGTAATTAAAGAATATTAATTGGAACATGCAAGAATAAAAGGAACTTTTTATCCTGTCCATGCAAAAGAAAATTACTGGAAATGACAAATTAATGGCTTCAGTTCACAGTTGCCTTATGAAATAAGATGAAAATAAGTAGAAAAAAAAGTTTATTTTGAATTGAGTAGAACAGATAAATTTGATCGATAAATAGAAGTGTGTATTTTTGAAAAAGGGTCTTGGATCATCAATGTTTTTCGCAGTCAGCTGAATCATTTTGAAGCCCTAGCTTTATTATTTATCTTGATTAGATGGATGCAGAAATATATTTTTGAATTATATTTATAAAATTTTACGTAATTGTAAAAATACAATTTTAAGTATTGACTTCAGTACAGTGCAATCAGTGTAGACTAACATATTATCTTCTTTTTTTCTTCCTCTGGACATTTTTCTGTGATCTGCTCAGTTTTTCATCATTTTCTTTGACTGCTGGGTGAATGTTGTGTCCTTTCTCTGTATGTTTCACATGCGCAGGCTGAGCTCATCTGGCGTTTGAGTTTGGCTATCTGATACAGAATACAATTTTGCTGTGTCCATTTCTCTAGGGTTATTTGCACTTTCTGTCCATGGGAAGCAGCCACACACCTGCTTTCTAGGATTTGGATTTAGGAGACTCTATTGATGACACTTCTGCATATTTCTAATTCTTGCACTGTATGCACAAGTTCTTGACTTTGTTGAAATAATTTTTTGTCTTTTTATTTCTTGTGTCTCTAAAAGGTAGAATGTGTGCTTCAGTCTAATGTAACCTGCTATTTGGGTGTGAATGCTTGAGTCAATTTGAACCCCCACGTAATCAAAGTTTTTCAGTTCTACCCTTCTTCCTCAGAGGAAAATTGGTGTTTTGGGAATTCAATAATTGTACCATGCATTGTGGCCAGAAAATACCGAGCAGTGCTTTACCTGAGACATTATGAAGGTAGAAGAGGTGTTATGAGTCTTAAGAATAGGGCATTACAAATGTTGCAGCCAGTTGGGGGCCTGTGGCTTTGTGATATGATTGCTCCCATTGTGGACAGCACTGTGGCCAGTTTATTCTCCTTAAGTTCATGTGTATATTTGAAGTGTGTACTTTCATTTCAAAATCTTTATTGAGAGGACTACTAGCTCTATAAATTTGACTGGTATCTACTGTGGTTGCTGTTTAACGCTTGAGGTAGCTTGTGATTTTTCTCAAATCTGCAGGTCTAACTATATAAAACTGCTCATGATATTGAATGCTCAAAGGAGAGTGCTGAGAAATTTTCACCTGTTCAAGATCTCTTTGCTCTCTCATACCTCACACTGTGCTATTTATTCATTACACCATCTTGTCATACAGGTTACTGTGCTAGCTAATTTCCTGCTTTACAAACACATAACACATTTCATGTGCTCCTCCTGTGTGTCGAAGTCTATAAAAATGTTTCTATACAATCTTCATGTGGTGTGAATTTGTGAAGTTTTTCTGCCTGCCTCTACTTTCCAAGTAGCAATCAATTTCTTCAAGAGTAGCAATTACTATGCTTGTTGCTGATGTTTTGCTGGTACTCCTGTGTCTCAGTAAAAACAATGCGATGCGTATGCACTGGGAGTTCATAATTCTCAGTTCAGGTCTGGGATGTTGGCCTCAACTATGAATCCAGTAAATTGGCGTAAATTGCCTTGTTCCACCAAGAATTGCAAGGGAATACGTTAGCTTGTGCTTTTCACGTTGTGGTGTTGGTGCCTCTTTGTGATGCCCTAGCTTCCATTATATTGCTAGCTATTAGCTATGAGATGCACCCCTCTCTTCAAACAACATTTACTCTACTGCAGCACTATACAAACTGTTGAGTAGGGCAGGAATTGAGACATTGCTTGGATTACGTCAATTACTAATGAGGTGCAACTAGCTATTGTAAATTGAAAGCATAGAAAAGATGAAAATGAATAAAAATATCTGATAGTGTTAAGGTTTGTTTTGTTTGCTGTTTGATAGGGTCACTACATATCCCTTCCTTCCACAGTCCAGCTTGTACCACTGATACTTGTAAAACAATAATAAAACACACCACAGTGAGTGTATTGTGTGCATTTATGTACAGTCATTTATTTTTCTTCTTTTCAAGACTTTCAATAAAACATGATTTTTGGAAGATTTTTGTATGCAGGGGTCATTCAGGAAGGCATCATGGTTGGACATGCGTAGTTATATACTTTTTGACCCTGTTCTAGGTATGCTCTGTGGCCCTTTACCAATGAAGGCGCTGTCAGTAATCCTGAAAGGAAAGTAAAATGATAAATGGAACATGTATTGAAGTTTGTGTTCACTCACAAGGTCGAGGTTTGATATACAGTACATAAATAAGCAATGATTCTTGCTGGCCTTTCAGGGCCTGTATTCTTTTCTCCGATTAAATGCCTTTGAAAGCTCCACATGTTGTGCAGTACACTACAATTATAGCGAACACAGTCACAGTAGCACAAAGTGGAAGATTTCCATTTGTTGTTAACTTAATTGGACTATTCTGCCATTTACACAGTTCTTCTATTATTTCAGTAAAAACGTACTGGGCCCGCTTTGCTAAGACAAACTGTGACTATTAGTCGGTTACTAAATTGAGTTTTGTATGTGGCATCTCAGTTCAAAATTGAATTTAGTCAAAGACTGCACTGAATCTGTGCCAGAAACACTGGCCCTATATCACTGTATAAGTATGCAGACAGTGATGGCATCAGCTGTCAGTGCATGGTGAACATCAATTTGGCGTTATTAAAAGAAGGAATCTGTTCCTCTAGTTGCCTGATTTTGTGAACGTAAGAAAACAAGTAACTTTTTGACCTCACTGCGTCAGATGTGACCATTTCTTTGCTAGTTAAACCATGGAAAGTTTTAGGAGGTGCTTTGTTTTAACATTGATAAATCCACAAATACTGCACTCATTCACTCCAGGTGGCATCATGGTAGTTTTTCCTAATTCATGCCAGGGCAAATTTTCAACACCCCATGCTGCCTCTTTATGCAGCCTTGTTGGAAAATGCTACCGCTTCCAAAACAACCAGTCCCTTTTTGCATTAATATTAAAGTAGGAATCAGCCTACACACACAACTTTGATATTAGTTTCCTTGTTATAACATACGCACACATAACAAGCTAGCTACGTCTGTTTAAAGGTACAGTGCTGCATGCCATTGTAATTCAATGCCTACATTTTCCAGCAACGCCAGTGTGTACAGACAAATATTTATATGCTATCATGACAAAAGGCGCAATGTAAAAATGTATTTTAAAGATCTTTGAAGATATTTAAAGTAAACATGTATTGATTTGAAACTTTATTTAAAAAATAGTCGTATTTGGCATCATCTGAAAGGGCATGCAATACTCTCTCAACTATCAACATTTTTCACCCAGAGATGTTACTGGAATAGAGTAATCATGGATGTAAAACGGGATGTTAGCTACCCCCAATATCGCCCTTGAACAGCACTGTGAATCGGGCCAAGAGCTTAGACGTCACTCACGGGATCTATTGTGACACATAGGCTATCATATGTGTATTTTACATTGCAAGCAAGAGTTCGACATCCATATAAAATGTCTGAATTTTTGCTTGACTTGGACTTCGAAGTTGAAGAGGATGATTCACATGTGAGTTTAACAGCTAGCGACAGTGATGATGAGGATGGAGAGGTATGAGAGATGGAAAATGTGGAAGAAATGGATGACGATGGGGATGCAGCTGAACACCAATACCAACCACTGTAACATATTAAAATTAAAGAGTCAACAATTTTTTCCTTAATTAAAGCTTAAAGACTGAGTCACCTAAGCTTCATATTTAATTTAAACCTAAAGCATGTCAATCACAAAAGACTAGTTTACAATGTCAATGCTTGACTGCTGAACAAAAATTACACTTCGGGGTAGATTCATGGTCGGGCTGCATCTTATCCTCCGAAACTAAGAATTGGCTGGAGGGTGTCCTACAAACAATTAACTAGATTTTATGGAACAGTCTGTACATTGCAACAAAATAATCAACTTTTTGGAGCTTTACCAAGTGCTTGGAAATCAAAAATTATAAAAGGAACAGGAGGGCATTTAGTCTGTAGGCCACATATGAAAATGGCAAATTGGTTAAATAGAATAAAGATCAACAAATATATATACACATTTTATTTAAGAATAAAGAACTTAGTCACTGTACCATACAGGATTCTAGACAGTTGGGAAAATATGTTAGATACACCAGTCCCGTGGAACCAAGTTTTCAAAATCCTTTACAGTACATCACTTGATCCAAAGATTAGATATTTTCAATATAAGGTAATATATAAGTTTTTAGCAACTAGAAAGATGTTAAATATATGGGGAATAGAGTCATCACTCCTTTGTCAATTCTGTCAAGAAGAAGTGGAGTCAGTAGACCATTTATTTTGGTACTGTCCTATAATAGCCTTATTTTGGATAAAGGTACAAAGCTGGATATCTCAGTACAATAGTATGCAATTAGATTTATTTAAAGTGTTACTGGGTGATGTAACAAAGGGAACACACCTAATCTGTAACATAATTATATATTTAGCAAAAATATTTATTTTCGGGTTGACATCTGTAGAGGCATTAAGAATTGAGAAATTCAAAAATTTTGTCAAGTATTACAGTAGAATTGAGTGTGTGACGGCCCGTGAGACAGGACTTGTAAATTATGCCAAAAGAGGGATAAAGTAAGGGAAGCTGAAGGTTGGGAATAATGAGGGATGGAATAGGTGAGCAAATAACGACTAATGCAAAAGGTAGTAAAGCATTGTGAATGTAATTGTTATTGCATTGTATTTCTATTTTCATTCATTTATTTATTTAATTTATTTTGTGTGTTTTGTTTTGTCAGGTGATGGTAGAAGGACTCGCACACAATTATGTAACTGAATAAATTAATAAAGTTGCCCTCCAAAGGGGGGGGGAGGCGGGATATAGGAAAAAAAAAGAATTGGCTGGAGGGTGTTTTCAGGAGGGCTTTCGGAAAATTGAAGTAATTGACAATTATTTTTATTATTTTAAAGAAAGGATAATGTGTCACCAACACTGCACAGAAAGACCGCCAGTATATCTGGCTGGCTGGAGGAGGGCCAGCATTAATAATTGGCTGATGGTTCCAGATACTAGCTAGCAAGATGAGACCAGTGTTGCTAATGTGCTGACGAAGGGCAAGATACTAACAACAAACTGACTGGCTGATGAAGGGCCAGCATAACTTACTGGCAAATGAAGGATCAGATACTAGCTAGAAGATGAAGAGGTTGGGATATCACCATAGCTGATGAAGAGCCAGACACTGATTACTGGGATGATGAGGGGCCAGATTTTAAGGGCCAGACGCTATCTAGCAAAATAAGACCAATGTGTTAATGTAGTGATAAAGGCCTAGATATTAGCTAACACTGATGAGGGCCAGTATTACTCGCCGGCTGATGAAGGGCCAGACGGACAGGCTAAATGGCTGCGGATGAAAGGCAGATATATGTGACTAACGATGGGCTACATGACTAACTAATAAATTTATTTTGGCTGATGGAGAGTCAGATGAAATTTTAGATAAGGTTACGGGTGTGAACACATATCAAAACTAAATGATATGAGGAAACCACTACTGGCAGTACGCATGATTAAAATAAATTACAGATGCTCCAAATAGAAGCGTTCATTTTTCAGATGTTTTTCAATGAGCATTTTGAAATTGCTGATTGTTTGAAATAGGTAAACCATAACCAACAAAATGCACGATTGAAATTTCGAAGAGAAGTAGAATTGTGAAATTGCAGACACCATGGCAGTTGTTTGGCGAGAGCCATGCAATTGTTTCCGCAGGGATAGGAGTCTAACCCCCCCCAAAAAAACCATAGTTTCTTGGCTATTCACTGCCAGTGATTCACTCCCCTCAGCAGAAAAGGCCTTTTTGAGTGGACATCCTCTCCATGAAATGAGCTCTGTGCTGATTGGCTGATGAACAGGGCTACCAGTCTCATAAATTCTGCATCGATGGATAGATACTCCGTGGTCACACCAGCCATACATGCCTTCTGGCTAGAATATGAACAATCTCTCAATGCACATTTGATTAATTGGCTGCTCACGTAAAACTACACAATGAGCAGGCAACAGAAAGACAACATATACAGTCTAAATGACTTTGAGCATGCACTCACATACACAAAGGCAACAAGCAGATGCCATACCAGTCCAACTACACAAGGAACTCAACCCAATTATCGATCAAAATCAGCAATACTTGGCCAGCTACAGATCCAAGTCTGCAGCCTCCTCTTGTACACCTAGAATGCAGCCATTCCTCAGTCATAACTCTTTTCAAATCCATTTTGTTATATTATAAAATATAATGGGTCTTTGGCTGTATTTGAATAGTCAAAAATTATATCTTGTCATTTAATTCCTCAACACTTTTCCTTAACTTAGATGGAAAACGTCATGAGGTTAAGGGAAGACGTAAAGGAGAACTCATAAGGACTTAGGAACAAGCAACTGTGCTGCAAAGAGAATCCAACTGCACTTACACTTGGAGATGTAATCATGCATGCTGTGCCCATCCTTTTTTTTTTTTTTTTCATATATGGCCAGATGGATGGCGCGCCGCTTTAAATATTGATACCGAAGGGAAATTATGTGGTAAATACTGACAATGAATTTTATGCAGTCTGTTGTTATTAAAGATTCATTTGCTGGCCTCCAACATATGCATATGATGCATATAAAGCAACCATTAAATGTCTTTGCTCCGGAGTGTGGATCCAGGCACAGTCGAAGTATCGCTGTGGGAGCGTGTCCATGCATGTTTGTTTGTATGCTCCATGTAAGTTAGCCAGTTTCCTGAGAAGTGTATCACTGTTTGTGATTCTTTGCAAGAACACAACTGTGTGTATTTCTGCCATTGCAAGGTATATGAGTTTGTTTGAGGTGCAAGTGGAGTGGAGGAGAGACCAGGCAGATGTGTGTGTGTGCGTTGGGATGCACACTAAATTCTCTACTTCTCGTCCTCATCCCCGTCACTTGTACTGCTTAAAGAGGCAGAGATACGCATGGGAGAGGAAGGAGGTGAGGGCTTGCTGACAGGCCACCAGCGAGTGGGCGAGGGAGACCGCGATGGAGAGCGCCCCCTTGTGGGGCTGCTACTCGGAGACCCTCGGGGGGACTGTTGTGGTGACTGGTATGGTGATAAGGCCTGGAGCATGCGCCCACTCTGCTCCTGAAACATCTGCTTCTGGGAAAAAGTCAGAGGAAAGAGAGGATGGAGAGGTTAACGTGTGAAATCAAGAAGAACAACTTCCACATAACAAGGCTGAATTGCATTTTCAGGGTTTAGATATGGATCCTCATTAGAGGCTCCTCTGTGTGGACGGACAATACAATTTTAGTTTCTCAAACTCAGCTAATTTTTTTTTGGCTCTGTTTCCATGGGAGCCATTTCAGAAAAAAGATATTAACACATGTAAAATGCAACATTTATCATCCAAAACACTTCCTCTTTATCAAGGTTGTGGGGAAGGCAGAGCTTATTCCATTTTAGGCAGGGCAAAAGGCGGAGACACACCCTGGACACCTTGTCAATCAATCAAAGGGCTCACCCTCCTTTCACTCACACACTCATGCCTGTGAGCAACTTAGAGACTCCAAAGGATACATTACAAACTAACCTGAGGACACCAATGTGAACCCAGGGAGAGCATGCAAACTCCACAAAGAAAGTCCCAAGGTCAGATTTGAACCCACAATGTTTTTGCTATGAAGCAAGAGCATACTACCCACCACACAACTGTATCACCCCTAAACTGCAACAGCATAGCCTTTTGCATAGACCTTGCATGCACCAGTGTGAATGAATAAAATGGAAACAAACTGTTCCAAATCCCTCTATCAGTGAAAATCATACCCAGGCCCCGTCCGGTCCAAACAACTCCAGGAAGTTTCCGATAAATTCTCGTGATTTCTCCTCCCACTTCACAATAAGGTCGTGGCTCTTCTCTTCTACTTTGTACACAAAGTGCTTAGATTTTTCCTCCACAGTCTTCACCTTCTCTTTCATGCGGTCAACCTGGTTCTGCAGCTTGTATTTATTCTCCTGCCCCAATAAATCAGGAGAGGCATTTAGTGAGAGGCAGCACACTTACAGCAAACACATCAGGCGGGTCAGATATTAGCTGAAGACATTAACACCTCAGATCAGTTTCAAATGGATAAGCAGTGTGTCATAATACTGTAGATAAGCCCATTGTTTTAGTACTGGAAGTACAGGATCTAATAATGACCATCGGGGAGATTTACAGAAGATGAGCAGTGGAAACCCCAGTCGTGAGAAATTAAAAGTCCTACCACGTATTTCTTCCACCTGCAAATTCACAACTTATGTCTACCTCTTGGGTGAGGAATTTTGCAAATTAGCAGATCCAGACAGTTGAAACAAAATGCAGTGGAGGGCTTTTACTTTCTGAACCTAGATTGTCCACCTCTGGATAAGACACTGAAAAAATATAGCTTATCACATGAAAATCCTGCTGAAAAATGACTTTTCAGATAATGTGTACATAGCACATTCTAAGCTGAGCAACAGCAACCTGCTATTCTTCACATTGAACAAGTGCTGTTTTTCACACAGATTTTGCTTCGGTGGTTGAAAAGGCTGTATTTTCGGTTTACTCAGGATGTCACAGTTTTGCATTAAATATTATTCTGAAATAATTGTGACAAATAAGCTAAAATGTAAAAAACAGGAAGGGTCAAATATTTTTACACACCATTCTGGATCCACAAGAATTTTAATTCCCCGCTAAATGACACATGGCATGAGCAAATGTAATATAGACTTTTCTTCAGGCCGGTTACTTTTTCCTACATTGATAAAGCTGACATTGAGCTCCCTGGCAGTGTAACCGCGCTCCAGGTTTCGTCGGGCGTATACGTCATAATCCCGCACAATTCGAGTAATGAGGTCAGAAGTCGAGATTCCTTCTGTCCGCTGAGTGGGGACGAACATTCCTAGAATACATCAGACTTATCTGAGGGCACAGACAGGGCAGACAAACAAACATCTACGCCTCCAGTAACTGCCTGTATATGATGCATTTTGGCACTCTCAACCAAATATAACCGATTATGAAAAATGACTCATGTTGTTAATTTTTGTAAGGACACACTTTGTCTTCTTACCTGCTTCTTTTATATGTTTGTAAATATCCTCGGAGCCAGCAGAAGAATATGGAATATCATCATGTGCAACAAAGTCAATCTGAGGGGTGAAAAAAGAACAAGCAATATGCATTGCTTATTATTGGGTCTGAAATCATAAGTGATAGTGGTTAGGTGGCTGGTGACATGCCAGTCAATTTACTGTCTTAGCCAAAGATCCAAAGTAGCCTTTTTTATCAGAAATTGCCCAGTAAATGAATTTTTGACTTACTCAATTTATTCCTGTGGGCTCCATGGGCTGTACAGGGCTACAACCACATTGTTGTGGTTTCTGTAGCTAATATGAATTTTTTAGGTCACTTTAAATAACTGAGCCATGTCTTTCCATTTGACAATGTAGCTAATATCTTGCTGTGAAGCCTTGTACATGAAACAACATTTTTGAGACTTTCATCCAAATCCTAGTTACACTACCGAGAAATTAGTGAAATAAAGAGTAAAATATAGCGATCTGTTGCACATGCTTTTCTCCGCCCAATGTTTGCATTAGCTGGACACTTTATACTGCAGTGCCTCCGCAAAGCTTTTACTTACCACTGCACTTTACATGCCTGAGTTTAGTGGGCCTCTTTGGCCTGGCACAGACTCATTCGCTGGAACAGATTTATCTATATGTCCATTGTTGGTCTGCTCCCTGCTCACCTTATGAGTATATCTCACTCAAAACTAGAAATTATTGTTTGCACTCAGATGAGACCCCCTTATTCTTCTTCCCAAGGTTCACACTGAATTTGGCCAAACAGGCCTTTATGTCCTCTGCGCCTGCAGCCTGAGACCACTTTCAGACAGATCTGAAATTAGATAACCTGATCCCAATTGGAGCTTTTGAAAATGTAGTAAAGAGACTGCAGGCAAATTCAATAGGAGTTTGAAATTGCTTACATAGCTAAATCTGCTGTGAGGTGTGAGGTGTAAAGTGGAAGGGTCAGAGAGAAATGACCCAGCCATTTATTTGTATCACCCATGAACTAAGCCTGCTGTGTTCACCTCCATTTTCTAGAAATTATTATTACAACCTCATTTCCATTAAGTTGGGACGGTGTGTAACGTAAATAAAAACAATGCAATAATGTGCAAATCATTTAAAACTATATTTAATTGAGAACAATTCAAAGACAACATATCAAATGTTGAAAGTGAGAAATTTTATCATTTTTTGAAAAGTATCTGCTCATTTTGAATGTGATGCCAGCAACACATTTCAAAATAGTTGGGGCAGGGGCTACAAAAGACTGGAAAAGTTGCGTGATGCCATAAAATACACCTGAGGGAACATCTCACTGCAAATAAGGTAAATTGGCAACAGATCAGTACATGATTAGGTATAAAAAGTGTTTCAGACATAAATATGGCAATGGTTTCACCAGTCAGGGAAAGACTGCATGGGTAAATAGTTCAACAATTTAAAATAATGTTTCTCAATGTAAAATTGCAAAGAATTAGGGGATTTTATCCTCTACAATATAAAAAATTATCAAAAGGTTCAGAGCATCCAGAGAAATCTTCGTTCATAAGGGACAAGACTGAAAACCAATATTGAACGGCCATGATCTGCAGGCCCTTAGGCAGCACTGCCTTAAAAACAGGTGGGATTCTGAAGTGGAAAGCATTGCACTGGCTCAGGAACGCTCCTGTAAACTATCTTTAGTGAACACCATTTGTCACTGCATCCACAAATGCAAGTTAAAACTGCGATGCAAATATTAAACCAAGATCCAGAAATGCTATGGCCTTCGCTGGGCCCAAGCGCATTTAAGATGGACTGTGGAGAAGTGGGAAACTGTCCTATTGTCTGAATAATCAAAAATGTGAAGTAATTTTGGGAAATTACAGACACCGTGGACAGACAGGGACCATCCAACTTGTTATAAGTGCGCAGTTCAAAAGCCAGCATCCATTATAATATGGGGGGTACACATTATTGCACATGGCATGGGTAACTTGCACATCTGTGAAGACACCATTAATGCTAAACAATACATACAGGTTTTGGTGTTTCATACACTGCCATGTAGACATCTTTGACAGAGAAGGCTTTGCTTATTTCAGCAAAACAATGCCAAACACTACATTCTGCACCTATTATAACAATATAATAATAATATTATTATTATGGCTCGGTAGTAAAAGATGCTGGGTGCTAAACTGGTCTGCCTGCACGCCAGACCTGTCACCCACTGAAAATATTTGGCATATTATGAAAAAAATATGAAAATATGACAAAGGAGGTTGCAAATTGTTAATCACCTGAAAGCCTAAATCAAGCAAGAATAGGAAAACATGTTGCTTGCAAAACTATAGCAGTTGATCAACTCAGTTGCCAAAAGCTTTCACAGTATTGTTGAAAGAAAAGGTGATGCAATACAGTGGTAAAGATTGCCACTGTCCCAACTTCTTGAAACATGTTACTGTCATAAAATTCAAAATGAGCAAATATTCTTCAAAAAACAATAAGTTTCAACATTTGATATGTCATCTTTGCACTACTTTCAATTACATATAGGGTTTTGCAAATCATTGCATTCTGTTTTTATTTACATTTTACACAGTGTCCCAACTTTTCTGGAAATGGGGTTGTACTTTCTGGTAGAAAAATTATGCATATAAGATAATCCTGGTAGTTGGTACAAAATGCTAGGGAGTGCTTTTACTTTCTGATCCTGAATTTTACACCTTTGATTCCTATAGAATTTGATCTGAGCTACACTAACCTTGTGTTGCTTTAGAAAATCTGGGCTGAGTCTCCAAGGTGCATCTTTCACCACCTCGTCCACATAGCGACAGTGCCGTAGCGCCTCATAGCGCTCTTCTTCTGTCATTACAGTGAAGCCCTTGTACCTGTGAGTGAGCCTATCACTGCAGACTGTCACACAAATGCACACGCACACAAGGTCATAAAATGAGTTACAGTAAATGTTGAGATATCTGCTATCAAGAAGTACAATAGGTGCAGTCGTACAGTCGCACAGTCTGACCAGCATCCATTCAGTTGAAATTGGCACTGATCACACTGGCTCAGTATGAAGGGCAGTCAATGACTATGTGCATGTATGAGTACAATAGAGGCATGCAAGAACTGGTTAATAGATAAAGCCATAGTTTGTGCATTTGCAGGAGTGTTTTTGGTCTCATGGGGCCCTACCTCCCACAATAAGGTAGGTGTTTGGGAACAGATTCTTGGCCTGCATTAGTGCACGAGCATGGCCCGAGTGAAAGAGGTCAAAGATCCCATCAGCATAAACACGAACTGGCCGGTTGACTGGGGGCAAAACAGACGTTCAAAGTAAATTGCAGTGTCAAATTCAAACTACAGACTTCATCTCTCACTTCAATAGTTCTATCTAACAATGGTTCCTGTTTCATTCTAGCTCAGGAGGGTATCAGGACAACATTAACCTGAGAGGCTCACCTGGCGTCCCCCGGCGGGCCTGCGCTATGGTCAGCTTCTCATGAGGGGTTGAACACTCACAGCTCGTCTCATCCGCAAAAATGGCAGGCTGGGTCAATGTCTGGAAGCAGTGCACATGGTGAAAATATAAGAAACATGTTCATCGTTCTCATGTCTATTATCCATGACCAGAGTCATATTTTTGGCCAGGCTATAACGCAGTGAATGGCCCTCTCTTTCACCACCATCATATCTTCCAGGCAGCATTGGTCATCCAGAAGTGGACATCTAAGCAGGGGTTGCATGGATGGGTCAGATGTTTCACAATTGCAGGCTGTATCTGCTGCATCAGCATAACCCCATGTACTCATGTCGGTCTTGCATCGACCCATTCCTATGCAAAGTCTGTTAAGTGACGTCCAGGTCTTCTACTTACATTTGTGACCTGGTGCTAGCTGTTCCTTGGTTGAGATTGACAATTTGCTTGGTGGTGATTTGCAGTGCACAATGCTAATCTGGCTGCTTGAGGAGGCTGGGACAGTGGCTGGACTGTATGAATGAAGTTCTTCCTCGACTTCAGGCGGCTTAGGGCTGGTTGATGGAAATGACAGGGATAGTGAGTGTCCTCAACTTGCCTGCTGCATTCAGTCCTGCTGGCTATTGATCTGAGAAGCCCCAGGTGGGGCAAAGCCAGCCAGGATGTTCAAACTGCCCACATTTGTTGGTTTTAAGCAGCTAGTGATGCACGAACAGCTGTCGCTGAGGGTGGTATCAAGTTTCTTTGCATGAGACGATCTCTCCTGGACAGGACAGGCACAATCTGCAGCTAAGTGTCACAATGTGAGAGCAGGTGATATGCATCTGAGCATGTGTGTGTGGGTGCATGTGTGCGTGGGAGTGAATGTGTTTGTGTGAGAAACACGTTGTTTATATTTATGAGCTGTCATGAAATATTGCTCCCAAGTACAGTTAAATATGTGGGATAAAATAAAAATAGGAATAAATCAAACATGAAATGCTCTGATCCCCCACCACAGGATGGCAGATATTTGGACTGGAAACAAAACAAGGTGGAGGGACAGACAGGAGGACGGATGGAAGTATGAAAAGGCACATCTACGATGAGATACGTCCATATATAGAATTTTGTGGAGAAACACTGAGCATTATTGGAGATCTAGGCCAGGACAGAGAGGGATTGTTGATATCTGGCCTGGAAATAAAATGCACTGGAGGGATGGACAAAAGTATGAAAAGGCACATCTACACAATGAGGTGTATCCAGATGTTAAATTTTGTTGAGAAATATTACAAGTTTTAGGAGTTCTGCCCAGGAAAAGAAGCATGACAGACAGAACGACGGACGAACACATGAAAGGAAAAAGCTCATTCATATATCCCGATCAACTTCCTGCTGAGAGATAATAATGAATGAGGAGTGAAGAGGTAGGGAGATGCATCTGAATTCTCTTAGAATGGTGGCCTTTTTCCTTTCCTCAAAGACTAACGGTTATTCTTACTAACTTAGTGAGGATCTGCGCCGAGTTTCTCCTCTGAAGAATAAAAATGTGTTTGCCATGCCAGTTTGTGCAGCTCTGGAGCAAGGGACATAAGCATCTTAAAAGAATGATCTTTTTCTTCTTGCTCTCTCTCTCTCTCTCTCTCACACACACACACACACACACACACACACACACACACGCACACGAGTTAAAACCTCTTGCCAACTGCCTGCATCACTCCTTTAAATGCAGGAACTAGCATCACCCATGGAGACATGCAGCGTGAGCACAGGCTTAAGGGGATAACAGACCTGCTTTGGTCAATCTCTCTCTCTCTCACTCTCTCTCTATCTCTCTCTCTCTCTCTCTCTCTCCTGCTCTCTCTCCTTTTCCCTTCTCATATGGAAAAAGGGTAACAGATGCAAGCAGGCAGCTGCCTAACTCGTAAAATTGCTGTCTAATAGAAACCAGTGTGCCGCTTATTTAAAATCATCCCTCTCTCCCTCTTTATTCGGGAAAGGCAGTGCAGCTAACACCGCAGAGTCTGTGGCTGAGGGCAGGTGTGCTCTAATTCCTCTGCGGCTCCTGCAGATCACTCTTTGTTCACCTGTCTAAGACTCAGCATCAGCATGGACCAGCTCTCCTATCCTGGGCCTAGAGTTCCTGAATACAGCCTGGTCTTGCCGCCCCCACCCTCCTTTTTTCATTTTGCCCTATAACTAACCCCCACCCCCATTCTGCCCCCCAGCTCCTCTTGCCTCTATTCACATGCCCCCCCACCACCACCACCACCACCACCTACCCCACCCAAAAAAAAAAAAAAACACCCACACAAACACACATACAGCGCCCTCCATAATTATTGGCACCCCTGGTTAAGATGTGTTAAAAGCTTTAAAATAAATTCAATTTTTATTGCAGAAGCATACTCTCACACAGAAAACTGTAGAAAAATGTAACCTTCAACTCAAGTGAATTTTAAGAGAAAAAAAAATCCCTGACTAAGAAATAATTATTTTTCATAAAATCACCTGTTCCACAATTATTGGCACCCCTAACAATTCCTAGGAAATAAATGTAATTGAAGTATTTCTGTCATTTCTACAGTAGTTTACAAAGTTGATCAGAGTATCTAAGAACATTTAATTAGTAATTCATCACTTCCTGTTTCCCTGGGGTATAAATATGATGTGACACAGAGGCCATTTCTCTTATCCACTCTTCAACATGGGAAAGACAAAGGAACACACCATTCAAGTAAGGCAGATGTGTGTCGACCTTCACAAGTCAGGCAATGGCTACAAGAAAATAGCCACTCGCCTGCACCTGCCCATATCTACTGTCAGAGGAATCATTAAGAAGTTTAAAACAACTGGAACAGTGGTAAACAAGCCTGGACGAGGACGCAAGGTTATTTTGCCAGCACGCACAGTGAGGAGGATGGTAAGAGAAATAAAAAGTTCTCCAAAGCTCACTGTTAAAGAATTGCAACAAATGGTAGCATCTTGGGGTCACAAAGTCTCCAAAACAACCATCAGGTGCTATCTACATGCCAACAAGCTGTTTGGGAGGCATGCACGAAAAAACCTTTTCTCACTCACAATCATAAACGCATAAACGTCTGGAGTTCGCTAAGCGGTACTGGGACTTCAACTGGGACCGTGTGCTTTGGTCAGATGAGACCAAGCTTTTTGGCAACAAACACTCTAAGTGGGTCTGGCGGAACACAAAAGATGAGTATGCAGAAAAGCACCTCCTGCCCACTGTGAAGTATGGGGGAGGATCGGTGATGCTGTGGGCCTGTTTCTCTTCCAGAGGCCCTGGGAACCTTGTTAGGGTGCATGGCATCATGAACGCTCTGAAATACCAGGACATTTTACCTCAAAATCTGGTGGCCTCTGCCCGAAAGCTGAAGATGGGTCGTCACTGGGTCTTTCAGCAAGATAATGACCCTAAACATGTGGCCAAATCTACACAGAAATGGTTCACCAGATACAGAATCAAGCTCCTCCCATGGCCATCTCAGTCCCCAGACCTCAACCCCATTGAAAACCTGTGGAGCGAGCTGAAGAGGAGAGTGCAGAGGAGAGGACCCAGGTCGCTGGATGATTTAGAGAGATTGTGCAAAGAGGAATGGTCGAAGATCCCTCTTTCTGTATTCTCCCATCTTGTGAAACATTATAGGAGAAGATTAGGTGCTGTTGTGTTGGCAAAAGGGGGTTGTACAAAGTATTAACATCAGGGGTGCTAATGATTGTGGCATACGTGATTTGATGTAAAAGAATTATTTCTTAAGGTGGGATTTTTTTCCCACTGAATAAATGCACTAGAATTAAAGGTTGGATTTTCCTCTTTTTTTCATTGTGGTCCTATATTATTTAGAAAAAAACTGAATTTATTAGAAGCTAAAGAACACATCTTAACCAGGGGTGCCAATAATTATGGAGGGCGGAGTACATACACGCACGCACGCATGCTGACTCTCCACTTGAGAATGGGGGCAAGGTAAACTCAGTATATAAGCAAAAATCCACTGACAATAATGAAAAACAGACATCACGCCCACTATGGCACAAAAGGGGAAACATAAACAGAGCCGGTCCAGGAAAGACAACTGTACCACCTTTTTTGCTAATAACTTGAATGACTGATCTGAACCTATATGAGAACCTTCCTTCAAATGCAACAGTTATGATTCAGTTCAACAACACTTAATATGCTGCTGAGAGGAATTTTAAAACCAGAGTCCACTTCTAGGAAGAAAAAAAGAAGAAAAAAAAACAAGTACCTTTAATTTTGAATTCTGACATGACTGACAGTTTCACTACAACTTCAATAAAGATGCCTGTAAAGTGAAAATTCTTTACGTTATATGAGTGTGGGCCTCAGTCTCAAATTAACTGTAAATAGTCGCCAGGGAATGGTCAGAAATCTCACAGTATCAGAAGGACAGAGGCAAATATAGATAAGCAAAGGGTAATAATTTTAACATTCACTGCTATCCTGTCCTGAAAATGCTGCACGATAAGACCAGACTTTTGTTGAGACTGTACAGGACAGCAGTGCACACACTATCTTATCTATATGTCTCAGCAGGGATAAGGAGTCACCCAGATGATTCTGAGCTGTCAGAGGTGTTGTCAGTATCCTTTGAACCCTGGGCTGTTTGAGCTTTGGTCCATGACTGATGAACTATACGCTGACCAAAGCAAATTTTTTTGCCATCAAATTAAAAAAAGTTAATTACAGAAGACTTTTTATTTCAGCTACACTTCTTCCAGAAAGTGATTACATGCTGTGTTTCCTTCATAATGCTTGCATATGAATCATACAAGTATGCAAATTCTACTGTAAATAGAACTTTCAAAAGATGTCACACCTTAATTTAAGTCATTGATCTCAGTGCAAGCCATGTCTCCACACTACACCTGAGCATAAAGCATTTTATCCGCATATGTATAACATTGTCGACTGTGGATACAAAGGCTGAGTGAATAATATTTTATACTATAGAATAATATTTTTATACTATATCATCAGAAGATGATATATTCCCCGGGCCCCCGTAATCTAATCACAGAAATCCCAAAATATCTAAAGGCACCAGTCTAGGGCCTGATTAAGAGGCACAGCAAGTTTTGTAAAAAAAAAAATACTGAATGATTTTTGAGTTCTGTCTCGGAAATGAAATGTCTACAGATGGACGGACAGACGGACAGGCCACCGCGCTGACGACTAAATCCCCCCGCAGTATATGCTGGGGGGATAAAAAGATATCTTCGCTCAACTTGACAAAGTCAAGTTCTGTGAATGTAAAGTTTATTGTTACTCTTACATTCACAGAACTTAACTCAGTCAAAGCAACAAAGTGACTAAGTCGAGTGAACAAATCATCTTTTATAGTGTAATGGCTTGCTATCCAAGCACATAACAAATCCACTCTCTAATTCATTTATTTTTCACTAATTACCACATAGGTCAATATTGCCATTCACAGTCCACTTATTCGTACTGCATAAAATTATGGACTGTACGCTTGCTTGGCAACACCAACAGGTGCATGAAATATGAGTACAGCACAAATCAGCGGTGAGTTCCCAGTATCACCTTTGCTATAAAATTGCTGGAAGCTGGGTAACACAATAGCACAGGCAATGCACAGATTGCTATGATGAGCTGCTAGTGTTAATGTTGCTAATATTCCAAATCAAATTATCTTTCTTTTGGACAGACTGTATGAATATGTACAGGGGTTGGAACCAGGTAAAATATGGGTTAAGGGAGCTGTGTCACGATTACTGCGCATCAGAACTTATATCCTAAGAAAGTGAGTCCACTTGACTGCAAGTCATAATCTGATTCCAACCTTGCCAATTCGTCTTCATTTGGCATTGTATTTATATATTTTTGTTACGCTGGCATTATGCTTTTTATATTAAGGAACTTTCTGTGGAAATTTAAGGATTCAAAGCACTATTTTAAACTTTAGCCAAGGGATACAAATAATGTAAGCTGATTGCTGTCACCAATAATCATAGAAGAATAATAATACTGACTATATTTTGACTTGCATTTGAGCAGATTTACTTCGTTCAAAGTGGTGAGCACACGCAGTAAGCGTGACACAGCTCCTTTAATCTACCTTGGTTTCGAAATCACCCAGGTTTATGGAAATTAGTTTCTACCTGATAATCTCCTGCTCCAACACAGTCTTCAGCCAGATTCCTAGAAAAAGGTGACATCCAACCCATCCCAGCATTGTGTGCACAGCCACAAATCATTTTACTTGGTACTGAATGTATATTTCGATCATTGGTGAAAAAAGGAAATTTCCCAGAATCCCATCAAGACAAAGCAATATTCCAAAACCCAATCTGCACTGTAGCCTACATTGCATCCACCAGTCTATTAACCAACTGAAAATAGTCCAACAAAGTTATTTTACTTTTTGTCGCTGTTAGACAAAACATCAGGCAGCATATGTTTTGTTGAATTTTGTAGGTTTCAACAGAATGGCACATTTCCATGATTTACCTTCCGCGGTGCAATTCTCCGGGACCGCATCTGTCCACCGTCATTCTGAGCAATTCTCTGAGACTGCGTCTGTCCACCTTTATTCCTTCTACCTCCGTTGCGTCTCCTGCCTGCCATGTCTAATAGTGTAGCTCTGTTCTCTGATCTGCCAGTAGGCCTGCACTATCTGAGGCACTGAAGCATTCATTTGAAGTCCACTGACCTTGATGACGAGAGAGACGAGCGTGTAAAGTTCATTGCATATTGGCTAATCATAGCTCTTCCAACCCCAGCAACGTCTGGAACAGGTTGCCTAGGGGAAACAAAGGAAAGGGAAAACAAAGATTTATCCGACTTACTTGATATTACTATTGAAGCAGGCACAGAATGTGGAATAACCTGACATTTAAAGCCGCTCGGACTCCTCTTGAGTCCATGAACGGCTGCAGTTCTGTGAAAAACATTTGCCACATTTCCTCTATTACTGCATACTTGTCATAGAGGTTGGTTCCATCTCTTAAGAAGAAGAAGAAGAGGAAGAAGAAGAAAAAAACTAGAACAGGTTCTAAAGGAAAGGTAATTTTTTTTCCCAATAATTCTCAGTCATGAAAAAACTTGCTGAACTCTCAAAACACTAGTGTGAAAGCATAATTAATTGCCCCTTAATACTGAAAGATGGGTTGCACCATCTTGATTGGTGATAACAACAACTACATGCTCGATATCAGTCACTCATGAGATAGGCCTATAGGTGCAAAAAGTTTTCTTCTTCTCTTTCATGCTGAAATAAAATGTAGGGATTGGTTCCTGTAATATAAAGCACAGAAGATTCTAGTCACTAAAGCTGCTGCACTCCCTCAATTTGCCCATTTAGTTGCGCTCAACCCTCAAAAAAAATGTTACTTAGCCATCAGTAAATGACAACAAGAACCCACATGAACCACGAGTGAGAGTGCGACTAATTACGCTCTCCTGTGACTGTAGATGTAACCCAAGGCAACAATTCAGTGATTCCAAGTTCTGCCTGCGCATGCCCATGGCGTTAATTATATTATTGAAGAAACATATTTCAAAAGCTTATTTTTGGCATCACTTTTCTCTACGTTTAGTTTAGAGACCTAAGACAATTAGACTTGAAAAATATGGAACACCGCGAGACAAAATCAGGGAAGAACCCCTTTTGACAGAACTGTACATTACAAGGAATCCAAACAGCCCCGACTCTTAAAAAGTTGGGCCAGAGTGGAAAATGCACATAAAAAGAGAATGCCATGACCTCTAAATTTGCTTTGACTTCTATTTCTTTGCAGGCAGTATGAAGACAAGATTTCAAAGTTTTGTCTAGTCTTCTTTATTTTATTTGTTCAACTCCAAATCAGAAAAAGTTGGGATGGAATGATCAATTAAAATTATAACTGAAAGCAGTGATTTGTAAATTATTTCTGTTGAATAATATGAAATTATTGAGTTGAAAACATTACAACAGCAAAAGTATTTTCAGCGTCGCCTCATGAATTTTTATTTAATTTTCAAAACAGACACTAATTTAAGTTTTAATTTTTGTAACATTCAAAAAAAGTTGATACAATAAGGCATTTTCCACTTTGTAATGTTGCCATTGATATTCTCAACATTAAATAAATGTTTTGGGGCAGATACTCCGAGAGAATGCTTCAGAAGTAATTTCATCCCATTTTTCTGCAAACAAGTGTGAAAGTGTGCAACTGTAAGGGGCAGATAACAAAAAAATCTCCCAAATTATGCACTATATAGATCTGATAGGCGCTCCAGAGATGGAAGTGTGGCTATAGTATATGTTTCCTCAGATATCACCTCTGAGGGAATTATACCTACTATAGAGTCTATACATTTTGAATTACCTTTTATTGAAGTAATTCTTCATGCAAATAAATATATTACTATTGGTAGCATATATAGGCCACTGTCTTCTCCTGCAGAGTCTTTTAACTCCCTGATCTCCACTATCAGTTCCATGTCTTGTAGAAATGAAATCATATTGTTTAGTGACTTCATCATTAACTGGCTAGATAAGTCATCTTACAAAGGTATAAGTATAATTAGTGATTTAAATGTTATTCAATTTATTAATTAGCCTATTCAAGTGACCGCTCAAACCCAATCTTTGCTTGGCCAGATACTCGTTTCACATTCGAATAGACTCCTAAGGGCAGGTGTCTTGTCTGACTGCTTTAGTGATCACTCAATTATCTGTTGTATACGGAAATTTAAACCACCTAAACTGCCAACTAGATTAATCAAGATTAGACAATAGAACAAATTACATTTAGATTTATTTTTAATGATCTGATTGTTATTAACTGGGTCAAATATCAATTAATACCTAACGTACAAGATGCCAAGGATTTTCTCCGAGTTGATTGATGGCCCTGGAGAATGGCAAAGGTCAAAGGTAATCATCTCCCCTGGATCAGCTCAGAACTTCTGAGTGAAGGCAAAGGGACAGGGCATGCTCAATATACTGTCAAATGAGGGATTGATTGGGAAGTATCTAGGTATCTGAGGAATACGTGCAAGACAAAAACCCATAATGCTGAATAATTACTATAAAGAATGTCTCACTTGTGATTTTAATAACCCTAAGCAATTCTGGAATAAAATCAAAACCATTATTAGTACATCAGATAAACATTCTGTAAATCAAAGAAGAGTATCCAATACAATCCTAAATGACTCTATCTATTGCCAAAGCTTTCAATTAGCATTTCTCCTCTGTCTGTTCTTCCTTGTTACCTGATTCCCACGCAACTGCTTGGCTTTTTAGTAATATTTCACCTTGCTGTGACTCTTTTTCCTTTCGCAAAATCTTGCCAACTGAAGTTCAGAATGCCATCAACAAGTCAAAGCTTAACAGTGGTGTGGGACTCCATGGAGTAGAAATTGGGTTTATTAAACTAGCTGCTCATATTCATATGTATCTACTTGCTGATTTATTTAAGCTTTCTTTGTCTACATGTGATTTTCCGGCTATCTGGAAATGTGCACGCATCACTCCACTCTATAAAGGAGCTCCATTATATGTTCTATTACTAAAGTCTGTGAAAAGTTAATTTATAACTAACTTTCATGTTATCTCAGGACTAACAATATCCTGTCATCAGGTCAATCTGGCTTTGGGTCTAACCATCCACAAGTACTGCCCTATGTAAAGTGCATATCCTGGACCAACTTTCAGCAGCGCCGAGAACGAAAAGTGGTATCTGGCATACCACTTGCATCTGAGTGGAATATACCAGTTCCTTAGTGGTATATTCCAGTTTTTAGTGGAATATACCAGTTCCCTAGTGGTATATTCCAGTTTTTAAACTGGCATTCCAGTTCCATCAGTGGTATGTCACTCGTCTAAGACTGGTATATTCCGTTTTCTGACAGTCGTATTTTGTTTTTATTGACAATATAATTATAGCAGTAATGTATATGTATTATGTGGTTTTTCGGCATTGTTTACGTGTATGTGTCAGAGAAAACAATAAACATTCTTATGACCAAAGCTTTGCCTTAGTTGTCTTTTCTTGTACAGTGTATCTGAGTGTTCTGAACGTTGCAGCCTATTATCAATATTACAGTAAGCAGCCATTCTTGTTAAAGACAGAGCGCCAACCCTCATTAAGTCATGTGCCATGATAAAGCATTTAAAGCAGTTCAATTTTTTTTTTCAAAAAAATGGATGAAACATGATTTCAACCCACGACAAGAAACAATGCCAGTGTATAAGCCGAACGCGATATCACTGCGCCACATAATCCTGATGCTATACAACAGTAGATGCAATTTATACAACTAGATACGTCTATCTGTATGTATGTATGTATGTGTGTGTGTATGTATGTATGTATTAGAGTAGATAGATAGATAGATATACAGATATACATGTATCTACATGTATATTTATGCATGTTTATATATACACTCGATGGTGTTTCAAGGAGGCATAAACCACCAAGCAGCAGTGGCATATTCCATTTTTTTCTGGAATGCCAGTTTCATCTGGTGGCATATGCCATTTTAAAAGGTATGTCACTGCTGATTTGGTGCTTTAAGCTATTGATTATGATAATTTTTCTAATGCTTTAAATTTTCATGGTACAGCAATCAGATATGCAAAAGTATGGATATGAACTCAAGCCACTGACACGTGCTGCGCTTCAACGAGCGCTGTTGCTGCCAATACATCACAGTAAATCATAACGAAATTGAGATGATAAATTTATCATCTACATGCAGGTCTTGAGTGTCCAATATCTCAGTGTTTCATTGTTTAGTTTATCTACAAATAAAAATATATTCTATATATAAATATAAACGTAAGTTTGTGTGTTAATATATATGTATCCCTCTCTCAGCCAGCGTGAATTGACAGCAGACCCTGTACTTTTCCACAACCTTGTGTTATGCTAGTTTCACAACTAAATGTGTCTATATGTATGTATTCAACAATAAACTTTGAGTATATATATAATTTAGATGTCATTTTAATTACGAAGTATGTGAGTTAACTGGGCCTCAGAAGTCTTCGTCAAGTTCAATCAAAATTAAGCCTTTATTGCCCCTCCCCCAAAGTGGTCTTGATTCACAGTTTTGTGAAGTGACGGTGATACAGAGACATATCAGCCTGCAGAGACAAATTAAAAGTCAGTAGACATGAGCGGTAAGTTTTGCTTTTCCCTACATATTTTTGTACAATAGAAACCCCGTCGTGTTAAATTTCATTTTTTATTTCTTAATATTAATTATATGAGAAATAATATAATGTTCGTATGGCAAAGCACAGGGCAAGGTAGGCAAGCCTATCGAATGCTTAGGACATGTTTTGTTAGATAAGATATGATAAGATAAGACAAACATTTATTAAGAGGGTAAATCGTAGTTTGATTATTGTCAGTTCAGATAAGTATAATTGAATCCTAACATTCAAGAAGAATTAACGAGGATAGATATCTCCTGCTGTCCATTTAGACTTGGTAAGGCTTGGCTCAGGCCTATTTAAGTTATTGCCTACCGTTCTACAAATGTTACAAGACCAAATAAAAAATGTTCCTACCTCAGAGAACAGCCCAAGACTAATTCATAAAAACACACTAAACCAACAAATACATACTTTCAGAAGTACCATCCCAATTCTGAAATAGTTGGGACAAAGTGTAAATTGCGAATAAAATCAAAACGCAATGACTTTCACATCACACCAGCCAGTATTCTATTCACAATTGAACAGAGATACATAGCAAATGTTGAAACTGAGAAATTTTACAATTTTATCCACAAAATGAGCTCATTTCAAATTTGATAGCTGCTATAGGTCTCAAAAAAGTTGGGACAGGGGCCTGTTTACCATGGTGTAGCAACCCCTCTTCTTTTTAACACAGAGTGGAGACGTCTGGGCATTGAGCAGACAGGTTTCTTGAGTTTAGCCATTGGAATTTGATCCCACTCTTGTTTAATACAGGCTTCCAGCTGCTGGAGAGTTTTGGGTCTCCTTTGACGGACTTTTCGTTTAATTATGCGCTCATGTTCTCAATCGGTGAAAGATCAGGACTGCAGGCAGGCCAGTTCAGCACACGGACTCTTCTACTACGAAGGCATGCTGTTGTAATAGCTGCAGTATGTGGATTTGCATTGTCCTGCTGAAATACACAAGGCCTTCCCAGGGCCGGCTGCAGCCTGCTTAGACTGGTGGTGCAATGAAAATTACTGGGGGGTAGAGACGTTTTCATTTTGTTGACCGGGGGGGAGAGATCGCACTTCATTTTGTTGACCGGGGGGGGTTGGGAGATCACGTTTCCTTTTGTTGTCCGAGGTGGGGGGGAGATCGCGTTTCATTTTGTTGACGCTTCTCATTGAATTCGCATTGCGCACTCCTTTTAATTGCTCAAAAATATACGTTAGTAACTTAAGAGGCGCTGGGGGGCCGCGGTAAAAAGCTGGGGGGGCGTAGCCTACCCCTGCACCCCCCCTAGATCCGGCCATGGGCCTTCCTTGGAATAAATGTTGTCTGGAAGGGAGCATATGTTAGTCTAAAACCTTTATATACCTTTCAGCATTCATGGTGCTATTTAAAACTTGCAAGTGTCCCACAACATATGCACTAATGCAACCCCATACCATCAGAGATGCTGGCTTTTGAACTGAACACTGATCACAGGAGGGGTGATCTTTCTCCTCTTTAGCCTGGAGGACACGACGCCCATGATTTCCAACAAGAATGTCAAATTTGGACTTGTCTGACCACAGGACACTTTGCCACTTTGCTACAGTCCATTTTAAATGAGCCTCGGCCCACAGAATATGGCGGCACTTCTGGATCATGTTCAACAATGGCTTCCTTTTTGCATGATAGAGTTTTAGGTGGCATCTGTGGATGGCTGGGCGGACTGTGTTTACAGAAAGTGGTTTCTTGAAGTACTCCTGGGCCCATTTAGTAATGTCAATGACAGAAACATGCCGGTGAGTGATGCAGTGGTGTCTGAGGGCCCGAAGATCACGGGCATCCAGTAAAGGTCTTCGACCTTGTCCCTTACGCACAGAGATTTTTCCAGTTTCTCTGAATCTTTTGATGATGTTATGCACTGTCGATGTACAAAGCCTTTGCAATTTGACGTCGAGGAACATTGTTTTTAAAGCATTCCACAATTTTTTAACGCAAACTTTCACAGGTTGGAGAGCCTCTGGCCATCTTTACTTCTGAGAGACTCAGCCTCTCTAAGACATCCCTTTTATAGCCAATCGTGTTACACACCTGACGCCAGTTAACTTAATTACTTGCTAAATGTTCTTTCAGCTGATTCTCTTACATGTTGCTTTTTCAGCCCTTTTTTTGCCTGTGTCCCAACTTTTTTGAGACCTGTTGCAGCCAGAAAATTTAAAATAAGCTCATTTTGTAGATAAAAATGTAAAATGTCTCAGTTTTGCAAATGTTATCTATACTCAGAGGCAATGAAAACGCAACACCAGTTTGGATTCAAATAATATTGTGACTCAAATTTATTTTCTTATTTTAACAATTCAAATATGTTGGGTGGGTTGACTTTGATGAGTTAAATGTGTTAATGGGCCGATTTGGACAATAATAAACAGATGCATTAAACATAATGAGCACAAGTTGAAAATGAAAAATCACAACAAGACTGAACGGAACACACATTTAAAAATGAACTCAAAAGAACAGTCAGTATCGGGTGTGACCCCCACGAACATCAGCACAGGCAGTACAACATCTCCTCATGGACCTGACTAAGCGTCTTAGGTTGTCTTGGGGAAGTTGTCGCCACTCTGCCTGTAGTGCATTCTGGAGTTGCTGCCTGGTTTGGGGTCTGGGTACTCTTGATGAAAGAGCTCGTCCCAGTTGGACGTACTACACCCAAAACGTACTGATGCTGGACGTAATACACCCAAAACGGAGAGCCACTTGCCGGGCACTTACTCCCGCCTCTAGCATACCCAGGGCCCTGTTCCGTTGTTCAGTCGACAGACGTGGCATTATGACACTTAAAAATGTTTTTTGTGTGGCTTTATCATGCCTTTATATAGGGAAGACAACCCCTCCTTCATTTCAACCACTGTACAATGGCCAATGACACAACTCCTAATCCCATATGTTGTACTCAATATGGATTGATGAGAGTCCAACTCACACTGTTGAGTTACATGATGATCATTCATGTGTAACGAGGTACACATTGTGACCCCAATGGTCACTTAAGAACTCAAATTGGACTACTCAGGTCCTGAGCAAAAATAAACCAAAATTTAGAGTGTTGCGTTTTCATTGCCTTTGAGTATATGTTCTATTGTAGTTAACATATTGGCTCGTGATCTGAAAGTCATTGCATTTTGATTTTATTCACTATTTACACTTTGTCCCAACTATTTCGGAATTGGGGTTGTACAGTACTGGAGCATTAAAAAGTAATGAGCAATTGCCCATTTCTGTATGACTGATATAGATAAAAATTTGTGCCTATTTTTATATTTTGATTGTAATTTATCTTTAGAAATCTTGTGTCTTGTCTGAGAATATGCCAACTGATTCTTATGTAGACTAGCATATTCCTAAAGAAATGGCGCAAGTGGTACACCATTAAAGAAGAGCATAAACCACTAGATCAGGAGTAGCATACCACTTGAGAAAGCCATAGGCAGTTTATGCCTTTTTCATATGGTATGCCATTATATATATACATATATATATATATATATATATATGATCTGCAGTTACATGGCTTTCTCAAGTGGTATGCCACTCCTGATCTAGTGGTTTATGCTCTTCTTTCATGGTGTATAAGACACAAGATTTCTAAAGATAGATTATAATTATGAAATATTGACATTTTCAACACTCATGACCTGCATGTGCATCTTTTATTGCTTTTGCGCAAAGGACTGTGAGGTGCTATACCATACATTTAAGGTATTAAAAAAATTATTTTTAATTTTATAATGATTCAGTTGTGTAACTTGTATAAAACAAGAATATAAAACAATAACTCCATTCTATTTTAAGTTAGGTAAATATTCGTTATTTGTGGCGCAGTGAGACTTCATCGGGTCGTCAGCACTATTCATGTGCAAGAGTCACAAATTCAAAGCCATCTTTCCATCTTTTAATGTTTTTAGCAAAGAAACGTGAGCTGCTGTACCACAAAAATTTAAAGCATTAGAAAAATTACCAGAATTAACAGCTTAAAGCCCCAGATCAGCAGTGGACTACCTTTTAAAATGGCTTATGTCACCAGATGAAACTGGCATACCAGAAAAAAAAAAAAGGTTTGGTCATAAGAATGTTTACTGTTTTCTCTGACACATACATGTAAACAATGCCAAAAGACCACATAATACATATACATTCATTCTCATTACTGCTAAAATTATATTGTCAATAAAAACATGATACAACAGTCAGAAAACGGAATATACCAGTCTTAGACGAGTGGCATACCACTGATGGAACTGGAATGGCAGTTTAAAAACTGGAATATACCACTAAGGAACTGGTATATTCCACTCAGCCGCAAGTGGTATGCCAGATACCACTTTTCGTTCTCGCTGTCACTCCCAAATTTGAAGACCTGGGTGCAAGAAGTACTTAAGTCAGATTTTCCAAAAAATGAGCTGACACTACTACCATAAAGTAGAGCGTCATGTGCATCATTTAAAGCCAAAAAATTCCAAATATAAGTTCTCAAGTCCTCAATACTGATATACGGCCTTCCCTGAATCTACTGAATTTTTGTGCAAGAAGTACTCAAGTCCTTGACGTCATCAGGAACAAGTGCGTAAGTCCATGACTGTCCAATCAGCTGCTAGTATGTGTCATGTGACAAGCGTAGCAAAAATGACTGTTTGGCAATCAGAAAATGATTGAAACGGCATTTGTATGGTAAAAGTACCGAAGTCCATGCATTTTATGGCAATATGTACCGAAGTCCAGGCATTTTATGGTAAGAAGTACCAAAGTCCGAAACTGATTTTCTTGTTTTTTTCGTAATAAAGCATTATTTTTCCACAAAAACGTGTCTGTCTACTTTGTATAACCCCTGGGACTAGCAGCAGGCGCCACTGAATGTTATCTTTTAAAAAAAGCATCTGCAGCATGTTTTCAAAACTTTGACCCTTAATATCTCAAAAGTGTTATTTTGTGACTAAAGTACTTCTTGCACCCAGGTCTTCATTTGTCTTTTTTTGGTCTAAAAGATTGTGCCTTTATACACCAAATCCTAAGCGTTATTTTGCCAAGGGTGGTCCGTGTATAGAACAATTTTTGAAAATTACCAGAAGTGTCTGGAAAAATCCCCAGGGAGTCCTCAGTCATATTGATCTAGATTTATGATGTTACCTGTGATTCCCCAATATCCAGGGTGCTGAGAGACCCAGTGCCTGCATGGATCATTTTTCCCACACAGTGGGGAATCTGTGGGTACTAACACCATCACGATTGGTGTTACTACACCCTCCCACAACACACCTGTTGACCATTCTGGCTAAATACTTCAAATGACGCCCAAAATCGCAAAAATAAGCACCATAAACAATAACGCAACCTCTGAGTATATCCACTATCAACAGAATAACCAGCTTCGTCTATTGGCTGCGGGAACCGCACGTGACGTCAGAGAAAGTCATTTTCCCTGACAGGTTCAAATCGCAAGCTTTTTTTTTCGCGCCAGACAAATTCTGCCTAAAACACGAATTCTGCCTTTAAACCACGTATACCTGACACTGACTGTGTTATATTGGTTAAAATGCGTAAAGTGACTAAAAATCCTATATAGTATTTCAAAATTTGGTTCATTTTACACTTTAAATCAGCAAGGATATGCACTTTAAATTTATTCATGATGTGATCTCTACTCCAGATAATGGCAAACAATAGGTGCAATTTTTATTGATTTAACCAAAGCTTTTGACCTTGTTGATTGCTAATTGCTGTTGTTCAAACCCCATGCTATTGGTCTTTCTGAAAATGCAGTTCTCAGGTTTAATTCACACCTTCATAATCAAAAGCAATGTGTCGTCCTAAATGGGAATAAATCTGATTTGTTGATTCAACAAAGAGGTTTGCCTCAGGGTTCAACCATGAGGCCACTTCTCCTCTCTATTTACACAAACAGTCTACCATCAATTTTTAATTACTGTTGTGTTCAACTTTACGCTGATGACACTGTCAAATAGACATCTAAACCTGATTTATCACAGATCCAAGCTTCTCTAGAGTCTGACTTCAATATCCTCCAGGATTGGTTTTCACATAATAAACTTTTGCTCAATAAAACAATGTCTCATAAGATTTTTGGAACCAGACAAAGACTCAAATCCAAATCTGGTTCTTGCATAATAACCTGTAATGATGGCACTCTTCTACATGAATTTGATACATTTAATTATCTTGATGTATGGCTTGATCCCGAACTCACATTCAAATCACATGTTGATTATCTTGTACATAAAGTCAATTTTGGAATCAACGTTTTACGTAGATCTCGAAATTGATTCTTACACAATGTTTGGAAGAAACTTGCTTCCCAACTTATACTTCTGATTCTTGACTACTATGATTTTGTTCATCAAAATGCATTTAAATCTGACCTTGTTCTACTCAACGCATCTTATAATAGACTCAGCAGATTTATCCTTGGATATCCTTTTCTCACAGATCACAGTATACAATGCATGCTGCACTGAAATGGCCAGCTTGAAATCAAACTCGGCACAACGAGTGGCTCCAACTTACTGTATATTTGACTTTAGTCATTTCAATTATCCCTCTATTTACAGCAGTATTTTGTACGAGATACTGCTCAGCTTTATTTCCCTGTCCCTCGTGCCAAAAAATCAATTTATGTTTACAGCACCAACTGATTGAAATAATTTACCGGTTAATATCAGAACCATTTTATCATTTGGTAGATTCAAACTTGCCTTGTATTCTTACCTTGTGACTACCTGCTCTTGTTGTCAATTAAGTGGACTCTGCTGTTAATATTATTGTTATGGTTACTTTTGTTATTATTGTTACTATGCCTATGCTTATAACTTTTAACTGGTAATGGGTCAATTGGGAACGGGTCAATTGGACCCTGTACCTGTTGGACCCATACAAGTTGGACCCTATCCAGTTGGACCCCTGACCCTAACTGTTTGGACCCCATACCTTTTCGACCCCAGGGAAGTTGGACCCTAGACCAGTTAGAACCCAGACCAGTTGGACCCTAGAACAGTTAGAATCCAGACCCCTGATCAGTTGGGTTAGGGTGGGGGTTAGGGTCTGGGCTCTAAACAGCATAGGGTCCAGCTGGATAGGGTCTGGGGTCCAAGTGGTCAGGGGTCCAAAATGTAAGGGGTCCAACTGGTTTGGGTCCAAATGGACTGGGGTCCAGCCAGTACTGGGTCCATTCAGTTAGGGTCCAACTGGCATGGGTCCAAGTGGTCAGGGGTCCAAAATGTAAGGGGTCCAACTGGTTTGGGTCCAAATGGACTGGAGTCCAACCAGTACTGGGTACATTCAGTTAGGGTCCAACTAGCATGGGTCCAAGTGGTCAGGGGTCCAAAATGTAAGGGGTCCAACTGGTTTGGGTCCAAATGGACTGGGGTCCAACCAGTACTGGGTCCATTCATTTCGGGTCCGGCTGGCATGGGTCCAACTGGTACGGGGTCCAAACGACCTATGCCCGTACTGATGTCTTTACCTGAATGTATTTATTGATCCACAGATACAGTACTGTTGTTTATTATTGGCCACTTTGGCCACCTTGGGGTTGTCATGATCTTTAATTCATACTATAGACAGTATGTGCTGTGTCTTTGCTTAGTTAGGGCCTGGGCACTGACCGCTGCCGGGAACCTATTGTTTTTGAAGGGATTATTATTATTATTATTATTATGTGCCGATAATGCATTTTTGAGGGCCTTGCCATGCACAAAAACTCATGAAAATTTGCATGCACATTAGGTGTGCGTGAAGTTACGAACTATTTCTGTAATTGAGCTTCGGCGTGCCCTGGTGCTCTATGGCGCCACCCAACATGCGGCCATTTTGGGATCAAGATGATTGGCTTTTCACAAAATGATGTGGGATCATTGGGTTTATAATGAAGTTTTTTGTACATTTTTTTGCCTTCCAGCAAGTGTGCTATGAGCCATTTCCTGCATTTTTCCAAATTTACGAACACATTTTTGAGGGCCTTAGCATGCTCAAAAACTTGCAAAACTTTGCACAAAGGTTAAAAGTGTAATGCTCTTCAATTTGATATCCTAATTCAACCTGGGCGTGGCTCGCTGGCTCTATAATGCCCCCTAATCAAGAATTGCATTTTTGAGGGCTTCATTATGCTCAAAAACTCATTAAATTTTGCACACGCATGTAGCCTGGCATACATTTTACTACCTTACAGGCTTTGCACATGGGCACAATGGCTCCATAGTGCCCCATAAAAAATTTCAACAAAGCACCCCTCGCAGCCCGTTTTACCTGCGTGCATGGAATTCAGTGAACCATGCCAAGACTTAAAAAAAGTCCCTGGTGTCATGACCTAAACTCAACAGGAAGTCCGCCATTTTGAATTGAAATTGCAAATGTTTTTGATTTCTTTGCCATTTACAGGCCTCATACTTTAACAAACTCCTCCTGGAGATTTTATCCGAGCAACTTAAAATTTGGCTTATGACATCTAAAGACCTTGCCGATGTTAAGCTGAGAAGCTTTTTTGGATTCATCGAACAATGCATCTGTGGCATGGTGGCAAATTCTGATGTTCCGCCATGAAAAGGGAGGTCAGTTTCATTCACACATACATTGAAAGATCTGGTCGAAACTTCACATGCTTGATAACAGTCCCATTCCAATGTATATGCTGATATGAGCTCGGGTGTGGCCAGGTGGCTCTATAGCGCCCTCTAGCCATGGTCATGTTGGGAAAAAAGTGCTTGAATGTTCGTGAAATTTGGTGGGATCATCGACTCTGTCATGCTGGGCTTTAAAAAAATTTTTTTGACATTTTTTGGCCAAATAGTAAGTGAGCTTTGAGGCATTTCTTGCATTTTTCCAAGTTTTACAAACATATTTTTGAGGGCCTTAGAATACGAATTCCAAAACTTGTGAAACTTTTAATACAAATTGAATGTCTAATGCGCTTCAATTTGATACCCTAACTGGGGTGGCACATTGACTCTATAGCGCCCCCTAATAATTTTTAATTTTTTTCAAAAGAATTGCCTTTTTCAGGACCTCAGCATGCTCAGGAAGTTTTGCACACTCATGGAGCTGGGTATTAATATTACTACAGTGCAGGTTTTGCACACAGTCGTGGCAATATGACCCCCCCTAGAAATTTCAGTGAAGCATATAGGAAGTAACATCATGACATTAAAAAAAACAATTATTTAAAAAAATTTTAATGCTTTGGTCTACACGAGGTGTAAAGCAACATGAGGCATATTTAGTGGCTCTGTTGCACCCATAATGGACACAGAAAGTGTACGCACTCCATGCCGCACATAATGTTATGCAGTCTTGCAGTGTCCGATGGTTACGAATGCGCACCTGTACCCATTGGGATCCCGGCTCCACCACTAATGTGCACACAGATGCGAGGGCCCATTCAACACTGCTTGCGGCTTAAATCTTGTTGTATTTTGTCTTACTGACTGTTAGAGCCATGTTTGTACCTTATGTGTTTAGTAATGTGGGTTACCTGGTTGAATCAGTAGGTGGCGTAAGGTTAGTGGTGTGTGGGAAGATACAAGTAGAGTAAGAGTTAATTACTCTGCAGGTGTGCTGTTTACCGGGAGAAGCACACGGTTTTTTGACCGTCGTCTTCGTCGTCATAGCTTAGTAGCCTAATCGAGCCTTTGTTTGTTTGTATCACAAGTTATAATGGTATAAGTGTGTATAGTTCAACAAGGCTTGTTAAAAGGGTCGATTATGATGAATAAACACATTTGATGCACTACCGCACGGAATCAGACGTTTGATTCATTTGACAATGGAGCCGACACAGATGACGCGTCAATTAGTCCTGGTCCTGGTAGCAGCCCCTGAGTGGCTTAGGCGTTTTTTTGTTTTAGTTAAACCAAGTCACTACATTTAAGTCAAAAAACTCTGCTTCAATTAGTTTTAGTGCGGGAAAGGAAGCCATTGTTCCACGGAGGAAGATTCAAGGATGGATTTTCTGATTTTGGTTTGACGGTCTGGAGGACGCTACTACTATTTCCCTGGAAACGCACTGATCAACAGCTGATTCATTCATCCATCAGGATGGCAAGACAACAGCATGGCACCCACCACTTTGAAAGGTATGAATGGTAGCGCTACCAATTTATGGCCATATTAAACAAGGTGTGCACACAGTTTTGCGAGCGTAATCCCAATGCATTGGTCGCTACAATATCACTGATTGCGCAATAAAAACTGCTGAAATACACTTTTCTCGTTGCTTTCATATTGGATGTGCGGTGCGTTGTGGACATTATGGACGGTAAATCAGACGTGGCTGCTGCGGCAGAAACTGTTACTGAGACACAATCTGTAAAAGGTAAACGATCTATTAAATTAACACATAAAGCTCTTGTTGAAAGGGTGGAAAAGTTACAAAATGTGAGAAAAGCTAAATTAAGTAAGGTTAAAAATCTAAGAAAGGTAACTCAAGAGCTTATGCAGAGTGTCAATGCAAATGCAAAGGAGATAAAATGCTCACTAAAAGAAATTATTCATTTGTGTGGGGAAGCAAAAGATGCTCATGAATCTCTGTTGCGTTTAATGTCCACTGAAGAAAGTGAAAAGCATAACACTTGGTTCGCTGCAAAAATACTTGTGGAGAATGATTTTATTGCTGATGTTGAAAATTGGTTGACAAATAATGACAGTGTTGATGATGATGTTCACCCGGATGATAGTATATCAAATGTTGTCTGTAGGAAAAGCACATGCAGTGGCAAAAGCAGTATCAAAAGTGGTAAAACTACAACCTCGGCCCGTGTCAAAGGGGAGGCAGAAAGAGCCGCGCTTCTCACTCGAGCTGCAGTCTTAAGGGAAAGGCATGCTCTGGAGGCACAGGAAGAAGAGCTGAGAAGAAAAAAGGAGCAGCTCAATACTGATGCTGAAATAGCTGCATCTACTGCAAAATTAGCAGTTTTTCAAGTTATCTCAGAATGTTCAAATAACTTCCAGGCATCTTTAGATGGAATGAATTCTTATTTGCAAAGGAATGAAAAACGAAAAAATTCTTACGGACTCAATCCTGTTGCTAATCCATTTAAACCCTCGACAGGGACTGCAATGCCACAAAGCAATTTTTCAGTACCTCGTAGAGATTCAAGTGCACCGAATATACACTCTGAAGAAAAAAGGTATCAGATCTGTGGATCAAACCAGTGGCGTAGCCAGCGGGGGTGCTGAGACACGTCCCTTTTTGACTGCAATTAGTAGTTCTCAATCATTTTCCTTTATTGACGTGTTTTCCAATTAGTGTAATTGGCAACCGAAGACACGGTTTCCCTCCATATACGATCTAACAGCGATTAAATCATGGGCTAAATTTAGTACAGTTGCGGAACAAGAACAGAGAATTGGGTTGCACAAAACTTCCGTTTAAAACAATTATTAGTCCTGACCTGTTCTCAGTCATTTTCATAATTAACAGAAGGTTCACTCCGAGAGCACTCCACAGTTAACAGGTGCTGCTTGTTCTCCCCGATTAGGTAAGACGATAGTCATTCATCTGGAGAGAAACTGTGTCTTCGGTTGCCAATTACGATAATTGGAAGACGTGTCAATAAAGGAAAATGATTGAGAACTACTCATTGCAGTCAAAAAGGGATGTGTCTCAGCACGCCCGCTGGCTACGCCACTGGAACAAACCATGAGACCCAGTGGAGAATGGAAACATATGGAACAGCGCAGCTGCAGTATGGAGACACACAACAACAAATCCTTTCAAACAATGTCCAGTCACCATCAGCTGAGCAACAGCAGATATATTCTGTACCAGTGCAGGGAGACTTATGCACTATAATGCACCGACAAAATGAAATCACAGCAGCTCAGTTTCAACAGCAAGGCTTAATGTCTTTACCTTCTCGAGACATTCCACTATTTGATGGGGATCCTCTTCAGTATAAAAACTTCATCAGAGCCTTTGAGCATAGCATGGAATCAAAAGCTAACAAAGCTGATTGCCTTTATTTTTTGGAGCAATTTACAAGAGGGCAGCCCAGAGAATTGATGAAGAGTTGTCAGCGCAAGATTCCAGACAGAGGTTATCAACTGGCTAAAGAGCTCCTCCAAGAATACTTTGGAAATGAGTACAGGATTGCTGCAGCTTACATAGATAAGGCTCTGGTGTGGCCTGCAGTGAAGGCAGAGGATGTGAAAGCCTTTCAAGCTTTTTTTCTATTTTTACATGGCTGTTGTAATGTGATGGAGGAATTTCAACACATGCAAGAGCTGGACATGCCAGCTAACATGAGGGCCATCATGACAAAATTACCATTAAAATACAGAGAAAAATGGAGATCAACAGCACATGAGGTACTGCAAAGGTACAATCGCAGAGCTTGCTTTAAAGATCTGGCTTCATTTATTGAACGCCAAGTTAAGATCATTTCTGATCCACTTTTTGGTAACATTCAGGACACAGCAAGTGGTTCGCCTGTGGTAAAGAGTGTTAACAAGTTAAAGACTCATTCCAAGTTCAGCAACATTGGAGGTAGCAGCTTTGCCACTGCAGTTACTGCTGTTGATGCATCTGAGGGATCTGGAAGCTCATGCTCAGTCCCTCAAAGGCTGGAGCCAAAGGAAAATCTTAAGGATGCATGTGTCTGCTGCTCTCAGTGGTACAGACTGGAAGACTGTCCAAAGTTGAAAGGGAAGAAGCATCCAGACAAAATTGAGTTTCTAAAGGAAAAAAGGATGTGTTTTGGCTGCCTGTGTAGTGGACACAGGAGCAAGGAATGCGACAGGCGCCTAACTTGCAAAGATTGTGGTCAGAATCATCCTACAGTGCTTCATATCTCTGGAAGGCAAAGAGCCGGAACAGGAAGTGAACATTCTGAGGAAACAATACATGTTGAATCTCCTGCTTCAGAAACTTGTGGACATACCGGGGCTGGTAGGGAGGATAGTATTTTGCCCGTTTTGCCAATTCAAGTTAAATCCATCATGGGGTACACGATAATACAAACCTATGCGTTCCTGGATCCTGGCAGTATGGCAACCTTCTGTTCAGAGCATCTTATGCAAAAGCTGAATATTACTGGCAGGAAAACTAGTTTCCTTTTGCGTACTATGGGACAAGAAAAGGTTGTTTCTACTAGTGCCCTGAATGGTTTGGAAATCGCTGGTCTTGACAGTAACAACTTCTTCAGTCTCCCAGAGGTCCTCACACAAAATAAAATGCCTGTGACCACCAGCAACATTGTCACACAGGAAGAGTTGCAAAAGTGGCCATACCTCTCTGATGTTCAAATCCCCTACATTGATGCTAAGGTTGACATGTTGATTGGCACCAACGCCCCCAAGGTATTGGAACCCTGGGAGGTGGTCAACAGCCAAGGGAATGGCCCATATGCAGTGCGTACTGTACTTAGTTGGGTCGTTAATGGTCCGCTTCGAGATGGGGACAGCAGCAGGCCTAGAATGGGGTTCTCAGTAGTTACTGTTAATAGAATTTCTGTCGATAAGCTGGAGAAAATGCTCAATAGTCAGTACAATCATGACTTCAATGAAAGAAGTTCAGCGGAAAAGGGAATGTCGAGACAAGACATCAGGTTCTTAAAGATTGTGGAGGAGTCAGCACAGCCTCAGGATGGACATTACAGCCTCAAAATGCCCTTTAGAAAGGACCAGCTCACTCTTCCAAATAACCGCTCTATGGTTAAGCAAAGGCTGCTGGGATTAAAGAACAAATTCAGAAAAGATGTACTATTTTACAAGGAATACACCAGTTTCTTCACTGATGTTATTAAGAAGGGCTTCACAGAAAGGGTGCCTCAACATCAATTGGATGGTGAAAATGGAAAGCTTTGGTATATTCCTCACCATGGTGTATGTCATCGCAGAAAGGGTAAATTGCTTGTTGTGTTTGACTGTTCAGCTGAGTTTAAAGGAACCTCACTCAACAGCCAGCTCCTACAAGGCCCAAACCTCACTAGTTCGCTGTTCGGAGTCCTCACCAGATTCAGACAGGAGCCAGTGGCGTTTATGGGAGACATTCAGTCTATGTTTTACCAGGTGAAAGTGGCTGAAGAGGACAAGGACTTCCTTCGCTTCTTGTGGTGGCCTGAGGGTAATGTGAGCCAAGAGGTAGTGGAATATCGAATGACAGTTCATTTGTTCGGGGCCGTTTCTTCCCCAAGTTGTGCTAGTTATGCACTCAGGAAAACTGCAGAGGACAATTGTGCTTACTTCTCATCAGGGATTGTGGAAATGGTGAAAATAAATTTTTATGTCGATGACTGTTTGAAAAGTTTGCCCTCAGAAGAGGAGGCAGTCGCCATGGTACAAGCGCTCACTGAAATCTGCCTCAAGGGAGGCTTTACACTGACAAAATGGATCAGTAATAGCCGGGCTTTACTGCAAACCATTGAGGAGGAGCGCAGAGCTGAGGACTGGAAAGAACTAGATCTGGATAGAGAAGAGCTTCCAGTTGAAAGAGCTCTTGGACTGCAATGGGGTGTGGAGTCAGACACATTTAAATTCAAAATGACAATAAAAGAACAACCACAGAGCCGGAGAGGAATGTTGTCCATAATCTGTTCGGTTTATGATCCCCTGGGTTTCCTTGCACCACTAACGTTGCCAGCAAAGGTCATGTTGCAAGAGCTTTGTCAGAGGCAGTGTGGATGGGATGACAATATACTGGCAGACATTGGCCGTCGGTGGACAAGATGGCTGGAAGACCTGAAAGGGTTGACATTTTTCAAAGTTGAGAGAGCATTAAGCCCAAGGACTTTGGACAGCCCATCAAGGCGCAGCTGCATCATTTTTCTGATGCTAGTCAAGATGGATTTGGCACTGTCACCTACCTTAGGATTGAAAACAGTAAGAACAGGGTCCATGTTTCTTTTCTGCTTAGTAAGGCAAGAGTCACCCCTCTAAAGCCAATAACCATTCCCCATTTGGAGCTTGCAGCTGCTGTTCTGGCCGTGCATGTAGATCAATTATTGAGAGCAGAGTTGGAGCTGCCACTGGATCAGTCAACTTTCTGGACAGACAGTACTGCAGTGCTCAAATATATAAAAAATGAGTACAGGCGCTTCCACATATTTGTGGCAAACAGGGTGTCAACCATCAGAGATGCGACTCACACATCTCAGTGGAGGTACATAAATGCCAAAGATAACCCTGCTGACTATGCCTCTAGAGGTATGAAGGTTGGTGACCTGCTGAGTGGTCATAGCTGGTTTGAGGGCCCAAAGTTTCTCTTTGACCCAGAAAGAGACTGGCCTTTAGACGTCACAGAAGTCACAATTGCAGATGATGATTTGGAGGTCAAAAGGGATGCTATAGTGAATACAATCATTATACAGGACTCTCCTAATGCTACAGATCAGCTCACATTGCACTTTTCAGACTGGAGAAGACTTAAAGTGGCAGCTGCATGGCTTCTCAAATGGAAGAAGATTCTTCTGCAGTTGAAACAAAGGAGAAAGGAATTACATGCTCTTGAGCTTCACCGAAAGGATACGGGTGGATCATTCCTTGATGAGTCATTAGAGATGGAGAGGGCTAAAAAAGCCATGGGAAGTCAGGTGTTGTCAGTTGAGGATCTCTTGGAAGCTGAAATGGCTATTACTCGCTACAGTCAACATAGAGCGGCAATTTCTTCCTTTAACCTCCTATCAGCTGGAAAATCTGTGTCCAGAGACAGCTCTATCTACGAACTGGATCCACAGCTGGAGGACGGATTTCTGAGAGTAGGAGGACGATTGAGTAAGACAGTTTTGCCCGAAAAAATCAAGCATCCTCTCACTTTGTCAAAAGATCAGTATGTCTCCAAACTCATATTGAGGCATGTTCGCCAACAGGTGGGTCACAGTGGAAGAAATCATACACAGTCAAAGCTGCGCAATAAGTTTTGGATTACAAATTCAAATTCAGCAGTGTGGAAAATCATATCGCAGTGCTGCTTCTGCAGGCGATATAAGGGAAGGGTAGGTGAATAAAAAATGGCAGACCTACCTCAAGAAAGGCTTCTTCCTGATCTCCCTCCCTTTATAAATGTTGGAGTATACTACTTCAGGCCTTTGGAAGTAAGGAGAGGTCAAGGTCTCTGCAAGCGTTATGGTGTCATCTTTACCTGTCTTGCAAGCAGAGCCGTTCATTTGGAAGTAGCTCCATCCTTGAACACTGACGCGTGCATTAATGCAGTACGAAGGTTCATCAGTCGAAGAGGACAAGTGGTCAGTATTTGTTCAGATAGTGGAACAAACTTTGTGGGAGCAGAGAAAGAGCTGAGAGAGGCACTGGCATCATTGAATCACAACTGGATACAGAGAGCTCTTTTGCAAGATGGCATCCAATGGAGTTTTAACCCACCTTCAGCATCCCACCATGGTGGTGACTGGGAACATATCATTTGAATGGTGAGGAAGGTTCTCACTTCTGTGTTACGTTTGCAGACTCTGGATGATGATGGACTCCATACGGTTTTGTGCGAGGTTGAGTCGATTTTGAATGGTCGCCCCCTCACTAAGCTCTCAGATGATCCCACTGACCTTGAGCCTCTCACTCCTAACCACATTCTCCTGATGAAAGGTAAACCAGACATGCCACCTGGACTGTTTAACAAGGATGATGTATATGTGAAGAGGAGATGGAGACAAATCCAATATATTGCAGATTTGTTTTGGAAAAGATGGGTACAGGAGTACCTCCCCCTGCTCCGAGAACACCCGAAATGGAATCAAAAAGAGGAGAAATTTGATTCCTGGAGACATTGTCGTTGTGAACGATTCTGCCGCTCCACGCGGATCCTGGCTTCTGGGCAGAGTTTTGTAAACTTTCCCTGACAGAAAAGGATTGGCACGTTCTGTGTGTCTCCAGACGAAGACCAATATCTTGGAAAGACCCGTCGCTAAACTTTGCTTGTTGCAGGAGGCTGCAAGCAGTTAGTGATGAGACAAATGACCTGAGTTAAACAAGGTTATGTTTAAAAATTTTGGGGTTTTTTGTTTAGTTCATTTTGTATGTATGTCACTTAAGTTATGGCTCTATTAGTTTAACTTTGAAGGTAATTGTAATGTCAGATGCCATTCAATTAGGGGCTGGTGTGTTAGAGCCATGTTTGTACCTTATGTGTTTAATAATGTGGGTTACCTGGTTGTCACAGTAGGTGGCGTAAGGTTAGTGGCGTGTGGGAAGATACAAGTAGAGTAAGAGTTAATTTCTCTGCAGGTGTGCTGCTTACCGGGAGAAGCACACGGTTTTTTGACCGTCGTCTTCGTCGTCATAGTTCAGTAGCCTAATTGAGCATTTGTTTGTTTGTATCACAAGTTGTAATGGTATAAGTGTGTATAGTTCAACAAGGCTTGTTAAAAGGGACGATTATGATGAATAAATACGTTTGATACACTACCGCACGGAATCAGACGTTTGATTAATTCAACAATGGAGCCGACATAGATGACGCGTCAATTAGTTCTGGTCCTGGTAGCAGCCCCTGAGTGGCTTAGGCGTTTTTCTGTTTTAGTTAAACCAAGTCACTACACTGACTTTTGTCTGTTTTGTTTTTGTCTCTCTGTACAATGTCGTAGTGGTGATTTGCATTTTTTCAATTTTCCTGTCACTACTTGATATATGTTGGGATACCCGTGAAGATGAGATGGTACATCTCAAGGGGTTTTATTCTAATAAAATAAATTGGCAAGAAATAAAAATTTCCGCAGTGGCATGACGGACTTCATTGTAAATATATTTGTTGCTCAAAGTTCTTGCCAGCATGTTGTATAATTGTGAAGTGGTTGTTGTTTCTGCCTGTTTTATCTAAGTTTCTTCACTTTGATTTTATTGCATATGTTCTGGTAAATAAATGTGCTCCAGTTGGAATCAAAATTCCTCTCCTTTATAAGTTTTTTTTTTTTTTTTTTAATGGCAAGCTGTATAGATGTCAGGTTGATTTTTTTAAAACAAAGCCAAAACAGCTGTGTATCAGTGGAATGAATAATAATGACATACACTGGGCTCCAAAATTACTGCCACCCCATGGTGACAATGCACAAAAAATACTTTAAAAATTCTTTAAAAAAAAAAAAAATATATATATATATATATATATATATATATAGAAGAGAGAGACAGGGCGAGAGACAGAGAGAGAGAACAGATTTCATTAAAAATCGATTTTCCTCCAAGGTTTACACAATTAATGGCCTCCTAAAAAATATTGTAAATTACATCTACCAAAATTGTAATCAGGTATTGAATTCCACTTAAAGTTTATATAAGTGTTAAGGAACTATATTGTGCCATTACGTCTCTTCCTGTTTCACTAGGGTATAAAAATTAGGTAATACACAATATAATAATAATCTGTTTATAATTTTACACAATTCTTTGTCATTACGATAATTGAGGGTAAAAATAATTCAAAAATTATAGTAAAATGAATATTGTTGTGCTTGTTTCATCCATATTTATACTTTTTTGTTTCTGTATCAAAGTACTCAAGCAGTTGCCAACTCCAGCATCACAAAATATTCAAAGCATGTCAGTCATTTCAGTATGAGAACAAAATGCATCAGAATCCATCTTTGCATAATTTGTTGTTGTTAGACTAGCTAAAATAGTTTTTTGTTGTTCACCAATTGTAAAGCTAGTGTCATGCATGTAAAGAGAGAATAGTCAGGGAAAAAAAATTCTCTGTCAACAAGAAAAACCTTTTTTTCATTTGATAATAGACACATTTCATTAGATGTGGGGTTTCCACATATGGTTGTCGATACTCAATCTGTTGATATATCTTACTTCAGCGATTCTCAACATCAGGCATGTGGGTCCACTGTGTATACTGGTTTTTGTTCCAAGCACAATTAAAATCGATGTTTTTAAGAAGCTGTTAATTTGACTAAATTTAGAGTATTCTGTGTTCAGAGCAGGCAGGAACTCTTTTAAGCCACGTTGACAGAAATATCCATGCATGCCATTGGCAATTAAATTTCCTTATTCTTCTTGTGATATATTGGAAATATTGCCTAAAAAGAAGGAACATTTCGACTGGTCAAATGAAATAAATTTGTAGGTTCCTAATTGGTGAAAACTAATTGACAGACAGTTGCCAAAACTTACCATTTATTATGCAAGCAAGCAATAAGGAAGGAGTCAAACCTGGTCTGTGCCATGTTTAATTAAGTTCAAGCAAAACATTTTGATAGATCTTAAAACACTTGTGTTTAGTAACCTAAATTGGAGCGCACTGATTTTTTTATCAGTATCTAGTTTTATCGGCTTAAAAAACTACTTTCAATGTAGAAAAAAGGCACTGTATGTTGAAGGGTTTTTTTTTTTTCTTTTTCATGGCAAGGTGGGATATTCCTGTCAAAATATAGCCAAAGAAACAAGAACATGAAATTTACCTCATTAAGACAAATTAAATACATGTTAAAATCCTATGAATGCAGCAGTGGCCCCGTGGAGCAATGTTGAGAACCACAATCATGTTTATCGATCGTATTTCAACATTTTTTCTCTGCAGAATATTCTATGTTAGCCAGTAGAGAGCAGTGTGGGACTAGATATCTTGGAAACATCACGTCCTCTATGAATTGGTCTTTTGGGCCAATTTGTTGTTGCTTGAGCTGAAGAATTTTGTTCAACAGTATTTGTTGCTGTCTGCTGGTTAAGTGAGAATTGACTAGCTGCAGGTTATTTTCGTCAAATTTGTATCTGAAAGACTTGGGAGATAATAGCCTGGAGGGTTAGAGATCACATAACATGGTGGATTGTTTAAAAAAAAAAAAAGACAAAATGCCTAAGGATTTCCTCCCCTTCCTGACGTCACCCTAGCCTGCCTGCTCATCCCTGGGGGTTGACCTCAGGCTCAAAAATAGCACCTATCAAGACTATTATCTGTGTGATAATGTGTTAATAGTCTGTATAATAGAACCAGTATGTGCATAAGTACAGGCTATGAAGGGGTTTAGCAGACAGGCAGCTGGAAATACACTACTTAAGCTGAGTATCAAGCTGAATTAATGTAATATCAACGTTAAATTTCCATCAGGATTTACGGCAAAGAATAGTTTAAGGGTAGTGTGCATAAAGAAATTTTTCAATGAGGGTTCGGGATAAATCTTCATTGATCTGAATTTTATTGCAAATTAAATGAAATCCAGTCAAACAGAGGTCTACAGTCTGCCATTTGCAGTCCCCTCCACAATTCCTGGAACACTTAAACAAGATTAGTGAAAAGGGGTTTTTAAAAATTCACTTTTAGATTAAAAGTAAATGTATTCTGAGGGAAAAAATCCCACTTCAAGAAATAATTATTTTATTAAAACATATAGCGCAATGATTGGCACCCCTAGTTATTATTATTAACCACTTTATTATTATTAAACTCTGTATTTTCCATTTATATTTTACTTTAAGTTACTTTTAATTTGACCACAGTGTTTAGGAACTTTCAAGCAGTGATCCATGACCTCCTGTATCCCTGGGGAAGAAATATGTGGTGGCACAGACGCAAATCTTCCCTTATTCATTCTTTAACATGGGAAAGATATGTAAAAAACAAAAATTAAATGATAGAAAAGTGTGCTGACCTCCATAAGTCTGGGAATGTCCATAAAAAGTGTTAATCAACTTTAAAAGCCTACTATTGTTGGTGGAATATTCTAAATGTTCAAATCAACTGGAACTGTTCCAAAATTTCCTGAAAGAGGACCCAAGTTTATTTTGCCTCCAAATGCCCTGAGTACAATGGTAACAGAGGTTAAAAAAATCCCCACGGATCAGTATTGGTGTGACGCCTTAATTGTATCCTTAATGGGGACCCGCCCGAATGACGTCATGAAAAACGTGAATAATCGTCACGTGATGCGGATGTCTGGCAAGCATCGGGCATCTGCCATAGAGAACCATAGGAAACGAGACGCACTAAACTGCTTGTTATTAGTTTTTTTCTCCATGGAATGAAGCGGAAATGTGTGCTTAAAGGTAGTTTAAAAATAGAATTACTCCTCCCGAGGCATATATATATCGATGAATATTAATTGATTACACTAAATGAATGGGCAAAAGGCGAGCGGTAAATTTAGTCACACTCCTCCCTTTCTCCCCCGTCCCGGGCTGCAACTTACGCCCAGGTAACCTGGTTAACCTGCTGCCTTCTGATACTTATGTAGGCCCACCAGCAGTGATAGGTCTACAAAACTCCTTTAGTAGTCTTCACAAGCTTTGTTCCCTTACCTAGCATTATTCTTGAACATCAACATATTTTACATACACTGCAAGGTTTGAAATAAGCGGTATCGCAACACATTTGCAATCTAAAAATGCTTACTTTCGAACCAAAATGAACAATACCGGACAAATGAATCGCAGCCGCTGCAAAAGAAAATCCTAACAATATAGGTGGAATAACTTCAAATTCTAGCATAGAATCATACAACTAGTGTAGTATCAAGTAGGTTAACAAACTGTTACCAAGCTAGCTTGCCGTTACAAACCTTTCACAGGGGTCACAAATTAAAGTATGAATACGAAGTCCCCCTCCGTTATCCTGCCGTGATTCAAGCATTGAACACGTTGCTTTTTCATTTCTATAGCTAGCTAAGCGCAAACGAAAAAAGGGTTGTTATTGCCGTGGTTTTTGTTATCTGGACTGCCCCTTATCTGTGTTTCCCCGTTAGCTGTCAATGGTGAAGCGAATTTCTTCAGAGCCATTGTTGCTATTGATCGGTCTGCTCTGCTGAGCCAGGAATGCGTTTCTCAAAGGAACAGGTGCAAACTTACATAGTTGGAGCCACTGACAGTCAATGGACGAACTACGTAAGTTGCTAGTGTAGTTAAAAAACTATGCTTTTGGGAAACGCACCCCAGGTTTCCATTGTCAACACAAGTTAGATCTAAAATAAAAGTTGATAAAATCGCCTAAAAACCTACTTTTTCGAACTCGGTACATTGCCTCCTGTTGTTCGCTTGCCAGACTTCCGGGTCCGGAGAATGACGTTCACCTTACGTACAAGCTATTTTTAGATATCGGGCGGGTCCCCATTGGTTCCTCTCAGTCCATGAGCGCTTTTTGGTGTCTTGCCAAGCATTCAGCAAGACCGGTACTGCATTGCTTCCCCCCCACTGCCCTTCTGACAGCATCACTGACCTACTCCTGGAGATGTCACCCCCCAGAGGCCAGCTGTACTCTTTGTTGGCACCTGAATCCAGGGTTATGGAGGAGTTCATCACGGAGTCTCTCGAGTCCGGGATTATCTGACCCTCATCATCACCAGCTGGAGCTGGTTTCTTCTTCATTCCAAAATGAACAAATTGCTATGACCCTGCATAGACTACCAGGGGCTTAACTCTATTTCAAGTAAGAACTGCGACAATCTCCCATTGATGCTTTGTTTTTTCCAACCTCCAAGGGTGCCAAATATTTACAAAGCTGGACCTATGTAATGCTTACCACCTGGTGTGCATATAGTGAAGAGATGAGTGGAAGACTGCTTTCAACACCCCCTTCAGGCATCACGAGTACCTGGTGATGCTATTTGCACTCACTAACGCCCTCGCAGTCCTCTAGAATCTCATTACTATTGTCCTTTGGTATATGATCTCTTGTATTGCATGTCATCTTGGATGACATCTTGGCCTTTTCGCATACCTTGGAAGAAACAGCCGCAATGTCTGCCTGGTCATTCAACGGTTGCAAGAGAATCACCTCAACCTCTATCTGGAGAAGTGCAAATCCCATTTTGCCACCATTCAGTTCCTGGGCTTCACCATGTCACAAGGTGCCATTGAGATACACTGCCAGAAACTACAGGTTGTACTAGATTAGCCAGATCTCCTCCAAGACCCCCTCTCACCGCCAACCCCCTCCCCCCCCAGGCAGCCTCCACCTTCTAGCAGGTTAGAGAGCTTTTTACTAATGCTCCGTCTTCATGCTCCCTGACTCCCAATGCCAATTCATTATGAAGGTGGATGCTTTGGATAAAAGCGTCTGCTAAATGAATGTAATGTAAATGTAATGTAATGCCTTAGATGTTGGCACAGGACTTGTCTTTCCCAGAGGACAGCCGATGGGAAGTTCTATCCCTGTACATCCTTCTCTTGGCAGTTGACCCCTGCAGAGAGAAACTGCTCCATCGGTGATTGTGACCTTTTACTGGTGAAGCCGGCATTCAAGGAATTAAACATTAGCTGCCGAGGACCAGCATCCTCTTCCCTATCTGGAGGGACCATCTCAACCTGAAATACCTCTTCTCTGCCAGAAAGCTGAACCCCAGGCAAACCTAATGGCCCTTCTTTTTTACCCACTTTAAAATCATCCTTGCTTATTGTCCTGGCTCCAAGAATGTGAAGCCTGATACCATCTTCATGCGCACTCTCCTGACGAACCACCCACCACCATCATCCTGGCAGCCACTAAACCTCAGGTGGAGTAAATGGTCTAGAAGGTCTTGCGGTCCCATCCATCTCCCCCCCCACACTCCATCCATTTGCCTCTTTGTACCCAAGGGAGTGAGGAGCAGAGTCATATCCTGGGCTTATTTCTCTTAGCTAGCATGCCATTCCAGCACCTGCTGAACTCTGGCACTCATCTGTTGATGCTTTTAGTGGCCCACCGTCTGTCGTGACACCCAGGGGATCATCACCACCAGTCAGGTTTGTGCCCAGGCCAAGTCCAGTGACCAGCCCCCCAGCTGTCTGCTCCAACCCTTAGATGTCCCTCACAGGCTATGGGCATGCATTGCCATGGACTTCTTCACCAGGTGGCCTTCATTTAACAGCTTTTGAAGGAAACCCACCTTGCCCTACTCCTCAAGCTTCAGCCTTCCACAAGCAAGATAACTGCTGTCACTGTCTAGCTCCTGCCTACTAAGAGGGTCAGAAGGCATGGCTCATGACCCAGAATATCCCGCTGGGGGAAACCTCCAATAAGCCTGCCCCGTGGTTCATCAAACCCTTTAACATCTCCAGAGTCTTACCCTCATAGGCAGTCAGACTGGTCCTCCTCAACCCCTTTGTCATATTTACCCAGTGTTTCATGTTCCCCATGTCAAACCTGTCTGTTCTTCCCCCTTCAGCCCTCCACTCCCTGCCTTCCCCCTGGCTCATCGATGGTGGTCTTACCTAACCACTTTACTGCATCCTGAATATCCAATGCAGAGGGTGAGGTTGCCAGTCCCAGGTGGACTGGGAGGGGTACAAACCTGAGGAGCGCTCTTGGGTCCCTGAATGTCACATCCTTGACCTCTTTCTGGTTCGCGACTTCCTACATGGGCATCCGGCATCAGTTCAAAGGCCAGCAGGTGGTGTGCCTTAGGGAGGGAAGGGGGTACTGTCATGTCCTAATTTTATCTTTAATTGGTTCCCTCCATTCCACCTTCATTCCATCAGGTTATGGTATTGTCTCCTGACTAAAAATGTTATTTAAGTATTTTGAGCCGTTTAGTGCAGACACCCTCTCCCTGCTTCATAGCAATCTCCATAGCAGAGACAGACCCTCATTAGCACAGCCCTAGTGATTCTGTGGATGTACTGTTTTGGAGGTGCAGCAATCGGCTTCATCACCCGGCTGCTGATCCTTGGACAATCCCTGACCGCAGCTTGGAATCGCCCCTTGAATCTTATGGCTAATTGCCCGACTCGGACTGCCCCCATTATGAATCACCTGCGCCGCCTTCAGTTCTTCATACCTTGTGTTACTGGCTCTATAAACACCCTTGACACACTTTCGGTGGATCTGCTTTTGAGTCCTTCTTGTGCAGTTTGTAACCGTTGGAGAATTGCGAATCAGAAGTAGCATCTCAGAGTCATCAAGCCTCCAAAACTACCATGAGATGCCGCCCAAGTCAACAGAATATTTTAAATGCTTGCCAGAAAAAAACCTTTCCTGTCTGATAACCACAAACGTAAGCACCGTGAGGTCGCCAAACTGTCCTGGGACTTTCACTGTACCATCATAGACTGCATAAAAAGATGGACGCAGCACTCGGGTCTGAAAAGCGAGGCTGATGCGGAAATCTCAAAAATTTGCATTATATTTAATAGCCAGCAGATGGCGACGTCAGTGGTTGCAGAAAGAAGTTCAATGCTATTGAAGTCTATGAGAAAATGACCCTACTTTGCCACCTGATTTATTATTTCAATCATGATTTTTCACATCATTTTATGGTATCTATCGCAAGTTTCAAGCAATGGGTGATGTTGCAGTTGCTTTGTCCATCTTTTTATACAGTCTATGTGTACCGTGCCTTATGGTCAGATAAAATGAAAACTGGATATTCTGGAGAGATTTAAATCTCTGTAAAAAGAAATAGTCTCATACTCCCTGCTCTGTATCCTATAACCTTGCTGTTGAGGAACACTTAGTGCTCTTTAACTGGCGAAGAGAGGTTGTACAAAGTATTAAATGAAGGGTTGCATTTACTAGTTGTAGCACATGTGGTTTAGTTAAAAAAACTTATATATACAGTAGACTAATGCTAATAACCAGAAGCAGAGCAAAGATAGAGAGGTTTTAGTTGTGGCATGAATGGGCTTCACCTCCAAATTCGCCACTTGGGCACATTGAGGATACCATCTGTGCCATTTGTCAATTTCCAGGTACCAAAATGTAAAACTCATTTAATTTCACTTACAGTGGGCTCCAAAATTACTGGCACCCCTGACTGGCGATGCACAAACAAAACAAAAAAAATATAAACAATATAATCATAAAGAAACAGAACATGCCAATGTGTGAAATACTTCACTGTATTAATGTTTCTATAGAAACAACCAAAATCATAATAATCATCTAATATACAATAAATTTCAACAAAATCAAGGTTTCATAATAATTTGTACCCTTCATTTAGTACTTAGTGCAACTACCGCTGGCAAAGATAACAGCATGGAGTCTTTTCTTGTAATTCTTGACAAGGTTAAGGCACACATTTGGGAAGATTTTGGACCATTCCTGTAAGCAGACCCTTTGAAGAGCATTCACATTCTTGGGTTTGCATTTATCAATTGCCCTCTTCAACTCAGCCCATGGATTTTCAATTGGATTGAGGTTTGGCGACTGAGATGGCCATTGCAGAATTTTGATTTTTTTTTTTTTTTGTCACAGAACCATTTTCACTTTGTGTGGATCTTGAAATATGCTTTCAGTCATTGTCTTGCTGGGAAGTCCACCCACGGCGAAGTCCCAACCCTCTGGCAGAGGTAACCAGATTTTCAGTCAAATTCCTGATACTTGGTGAAATTCATTATGCCATTAATCTTAACCAGTGCCCTAAGACCTCTTGAATTAAAACAGCCCCAAAACATGACTGACCCTTCATCATATTTCACCGTGGGTACGACATGCTTTTCCTTATGCATCTCTATCTCGATGCCAAACATGCCAATGCTGTACCAGACCAAAATGTGCAATTTTGGTCTCATTTGACTAATGCACCTTGTTCCAGTCATAATTTAAATGACGTTTGGCAAATTCCCAGTGCTTGCCTCTGTATCTTCTGGTCAGAACTAGCAACCCTCCCAAAGAGCCTGTGGTTGTGGAAGTGACGCCTGACCAGGGCCGGCGGTAGGTAGGGCACCCAAACATGAGTCTTGCCCACCCAATCAAAAGTTAACACAAAGAAATAAAAATGGCAAAATAGCGCATAATAGTACTGTTCCTAACATCTAATTTGGTGCATAGTTTGCAGCCAGCCTCCAAACTGTAGTCTTACCGCTAAAGTTGTTATTACGAATACTTCATCAGACAGAGAAGCCATTCTCTTGCTGCTTGTATGTAGTGCTGCTCGCCAAGACTCACAGTTTGACCTACATTTCTTTGTATTCATTCAAGCACGTTCTGAGCCATGCATTGTTTTTTAAAACCTATCAGCAAGCCTTGTCATACATGGCGACTCTACCGCTTTTGGCGGTAGACTGACACTTTCGGGGCATTTAATTCTGGAAAAAAACGCCCCAAAAGCGGTAGTCTACCACCAAAAGCGGTAGAGTTGGCATGTACGCCTTGTGCAGCTTCAACGTAGCTTGCACACCAGACACTAACTACGGCTCCAGTGCCCTCCACAAGCACTGCCCCAAACCATTTCCCTCTCTCGGCTGCCTCAGCCCCACCTCACGCAGTTAGTGACTTGAGTGGCAATGCTCCATCCCAGCCAATATTAGCTAGCTACCAAAGCATTCGGTGCTTTATGGCGATCATTCAATCCTGCCTGGTATCGTACACGACCGTGGCTGGAGTACTCAGTTCAGCGGGATGCACGCTTTGCTTTCCCTGCAGGAAATATGTCACTGCCAGTGAGAGGGATGCTGTTTTTACCTCACATGATTTTACCAACTGGAAAGCAGCTCTCACGCATGAGAGGAGGTTACAGAAACATGCATCCAATCACAGTTATATGCAGGCTTCAGCCACTTGAGCTGAGCACAAATGCAGAAAGGCAACAGGGTAAATCATCGATTGTATACTGGTAGGTAAGACAGAGCTTGAGAAGAACCAATATTACGTCAAGAGCATTAGTGGTGCAATTAAGTTTCTGTGTGTGAACGAGTTAGGGCTCTGTGGAACAATGGAAAACTTACAGCGTGACGATCCGGACACTGATGACATTGCCGTCGGTCTTTTTTTTGAAATTGTTTGAATATATCCCAGAGAAGGACGGCAAGCTAGACGATATTGCTAGGGGTATATCCAAAAATGCCAAGTACACCTCTAAGGATATTCAAAACGAAATAATTGCAACCCTGGCGAACACGGCTGACTCTGCTGGGTTTCGCATCAAAAGTGATGGGACGAGGACAGGTCTAACGTTGAGAATTGTGCGCAGTGATTCGGTTTGTATGGAATTCCATTCCAGAGGAGCGTCTGATCGGGTTACTTGATTTGCGTCAACTTGATGCTGAGTACATGTCCACTGAAATACTGAGACTTGTTTCTGATGCTGGCTACAGTGCTGATAACATAGTAAGCCAGTGTTATGATGGTGCACCAGTGATGAATGGAGCATGTGATGGTGTGCAAGCATTGCTTAAAAGAAGCTGGCCAGATACATATATTCATTGTTATATCCACCAGCTACACTCAGTGGCTGTGCATGCCATGTAGGGTGAACCATGTGCCAAAAAGTTTTTTGTTCCTTGTACAACTTCTTCCGGCAGCATTATGTGTCAGAGAAGCATGATGCTCCAAGTCTCAAGAGATTGCTGCACAGTTTGTGTAACCTGTAGATCTCGCAATTTTGGTTTAATTTTGTTCAGGTTTTTCATAAGAATTGTACATATATTGGTACTGTGCACCTCCTATTTTGAAGAGGTTTGGTGTACTTTTAGTACGTTTCCATTTGTTGAACTTGGGTGTGGTTTAAGGCATGCTACATTGTTTGTGTAACGTCTACCTCCCTGAGTTTTGGTTTAATTTTGTTCAGTTTTGACAGAACTATTAAACATATACTGGTGATGTGCACCTCCTCTTTTGAGGAGTTTTGGTTTATTTTTGGCCAAAGTTTCCATTTCTTGAACTTTGGCATTTTTGCACATGCTTTAAAGGATACTACATACTGGCGATGTAGGTCTAGACAAATATTGGTCTTGTAATGTTAAAATCTGGATTAAGGATTTTTTTTTTTTTTTTTTTTAGGGTGAGGGAAACTGCCCTCCTCGACTCAATTCATGGTGCAGCAGAAAACTTAGAAATGCTGCTTCACTGCTTCACTACCTCCCAGTGTCCTGCTTCAAATTAGAATTGTGCTGCTGCTGCACCCATGGGGAAATTAATCTTCTGTATTAAACTCGCCTGAGCATACAGCAGCAAGCTGGAGAGGCCTGTGCACTCCATGGCATGAGTCTGCATCTGATCTTCCAGTTGCTGACTGTCATTTTGCTAGATTGTGTCATCTGGCCAGGGATTTGAAATGGAAATCAATGGGATACTTCTTTTCATGCCTAAGCTTTAGGCTACCCACTGCCCAAGTTGCCCACCCATTATCTCCACCAGCCCACCCTAATATAGCAGGCTAAAACCAGCCCTGCGCCTGATGGTGCTTTTTGAAACCTGGTGTCCCCAAAGCCTACAATTCCTTCACAGTGGTTCTTGGGGATTTTGTTGCTTCTCTCACCATCCTCCTCAGTATCCTTGGGACAAAATGCAGTTGCCTCCTCTACCCATGAGATATTCAACAGTTTTACATCTTTGGAATTGTTTAATAATTGCCCTGACAGTGCTCAGAGGCATATTCAATTGTTTGAATCTTCTTGTAGCCATTACCATATTTATGAAGGTCTATGACCATCTGCCTCTTTTGAACTGACAGTTGTTTTGTTTTCTTAATGGTGTTAGATGACAAAGGGATATTGGATTTTCATTCCCTAATTTTTATACCCTAGTGAAAAAGGAAGTGACGTAATGGCTCAGTATAGTTCCTTAACCCTTATATAAAACTTAAATAAGTGGAATTCAATACCTGATTCAATTTAGGTAGAAGTGATTTACAATATTTTTAGGAGGCCATTAATTGATGTGATGTAATGGCTCAATACAGTTCCTTAACACTTAGATAAAGCTTACAAACCCCAATTCTGACGTTGTGTAAAACATAAATAAAAACAAAATACAATGATCTGCAAATCCTTTTCGACGTATATTCATTTGATAACACCACAAAGACAAGATATTTAATGCTCAAACTGATAAACTTTATTGTTTTTTTTTTTTTGAAATATTCACTCATTTTGAATTTGATGCCTGCAACACGTTCCAAAAAAGCTGGGACAAGGGCATGTTTACCACTGTATTACATCACCTTTCCTTTTACAAACATACAATAAGCGTTTGGGAACAGAGGACACTAATTGTAGAAGCTTTGTGGGTGGAAGTCTTTCCCATTCTTCCTTGATGTACGACTTCAGTTGCTGAACAGTCCGGGTTCTCCGTTGTTGTATTTTGTGCTTCATAATGCGCCACACATTTTCAATGGGAGAAAGGTCTGGACTGCAGGCAGGCCAGTCTATTATCCACTCTTTTTTACAACAAAGCCACGCTGTGGTAACACGTGCAGAATGTAGCTTGGCATTGTCTTGCTGAAATAAGCAGGGACGTCCCTGAAAAAAGACGTTGCTTGGACGGCAGCATATGTCGCTACAAAATCCATATGTACCTTTCAGCAGCAATGGTGCCTTCACAGATGTGCAAGTTACCCATTCCATGGGCGCTAGTACCATAACCTTCTAACATTGCACATTAGCAGATAGTGTAGCAGATGAGCTGATAAAAATTTGGTTGAATCTGCGAAGTTGCGTCATACTAAAGTAATATGCAAAAACAAGCCACATCGCACTGTCCTGTACAATCCAGTAGGACTGCACGTTGCTTCTATCAGTTAGCTTGCTAACCAAGCTTGCTAGCACATTAATAAAATTATTAGTGATTTAGTGAAAGCCAGATAGAGGCTCGATTTCACCTGTAGTTATACTAGCAATGCAGCACTTCTGTCTTGTTTCATCATGCTTAATTAATATGCAGAAAGACACCACATTGCAGGGTCCTGCACAATCCAATAAGATTATACGTTGCTTGTTTAATAAACACTATTAACGAAAATATAACCTTTAATTTAATTTAATTCAAATGCAGTGCTTGGAAGAAAAAATAATCATGAAACCAATTTTTTTTTTTTTTTCTTTCAAAAATATGTGTGCCATAATGACTGGATCCCCTTAATTTAATACTTTGTGCAGCCTCCCTTTGGCAAGATAACAGCTTCAAATCTTCTCCTATAATGCGTAAGTAGGTTGAATAAAAACACGGCAAGGGATTTGAGACCACTATTCCATGCAAAATCTTTACAGACCTTCACATTCCTTGTTTTGTACTCATGGACTCTCCTCCTCAGCTCATCCTGCAGGTTTTCTATTGGCCTTAGGTCAGTGGCCTGTGATGGCTGGGTTTTTACACTAAGCTCACCTCTGGTGTTTATTGCCAAATAACTCTATTTTGGTTTCATCGGACCACAAAAACCCAGTTCCACTGGAAATTCCAGTAGCGTCTGGCGAACGGTAGGTGCTTGATTTTTGCTTTTTTTTTTTTTTTTTTTTTTTTTTTAATGACAGCAGAACCATTTTATTCTGGCAACCCTCTGGAACATCTTGCAGTTGTGTAGCCGGCATCTGACCATTGTTTTGGAAACTTTTTGAGCTCAAGATATAATTAATGTTTTCAACGCTGTGACAGCGATCCTTGGAGTTTCTTTTACCATGCGACCTTCCTCTTCAGAGTGTGTGTGTGTATTCAAAATAGGCGCTCATCCTCTTTCCGACAGACCTTTAGTGCTGTCATATGCCATGAATTTATTTAGTGTTGCCCTGACAGTCAAAATGGATATTTTCAACCGACTAATAATTTTTCTCAGAGCCATGTCCACATTTGTCATAGCAAAAACATTCTCTGCACATCATTTTATTCGTTTATCTTAACCCTGGTGAGGGATGGCTAAGGAAAATGATTTGTGAGTCACCTCATATTTTTGCCCCAGGGAAACAGATGGTCATGGGTGACTATTTTGGTTTTCCTAATCATTTTGGTGAACATAGAAAAGTAAAATATGAATGGGAATGTACTTCAATCAATATTTTTCTTATGAGGTGTTCTTGGCATGCTAATGATAGTGGCACAAATGGTTTTGAGAAAAATTTTTATTTTAAGATAAGAATATTTATTTCTGGTTCATCGTGTAGCAACTTGCTTTTAATTAGAGCACAACTTCCCTTACTGTAATCCTCACTGATCTTTTCACCGTTGATTGTTATTTAAGAAGAGTATTAGACTCGGTGGATAATATCATCATAGTGTCTTTTTCAGTCAGGGCGAACTGAGCACTGACTGAACAAAGTGACACAACCAGAGGGACCTCAGTATTGCTTATCCTGAAAGGACCATGCCCTCTCAGGTCCCATTCCATTACTGCAAGATTAAGAACACGAGTGACGACAGGACATTGCGGAAGAAATGTGAAATCTGAATATAGCACAATAATGTTTTCCATCCTATGGGAGAACTGGATTTCTTGCAACCTCATCCACAGTGTAGCCTAATTGCCCAAGGGAAATGGGATCTGTCATGGAGGGGATTGTGATCCCAGAAAGGCTGTATTAGGGCTGGAGAAGAGATGACAGGTTCCTGGCTCTGGCCATGCGGTCTATCAACCTTTTATTGGCTGCCAGGGAATGACGCTAGTTTTAGAAAACTAAGATGAGTGTATATTTTTGTGTATGAATCTTAATTCCTGTATTTTCTTTCAGTGCATTTTATTGCTTTAATAGAAAGTATCGTTGTGAGTGCTCTCGACGAAGAGATTTGCTTTTGGTACGTCCATATAGTCTACATTAGAAAGGTCAAATCAAAGACTTATTGCATTGAATTATGTTTGACCAGAGGATTCCGCATTTGTTTTGTTTGCGTGCCTTTTAATTTTTAGTCAAGCATTCAATAAAGAGATGGACTAACAAACTGTTATTCTATCTTCATGCTGTCATGTGGCTGACCCATTGAATTGTTTATGTACTCTGATTACTTGCACCTCTGCCTGCACTGGAAAAATTGAGACTCTGGATCAAAGTGAATATACTCCATCAATTTGAAACATCTACATGTTTTAAATTTTCTCAGCTGAATTTTTTTGTTAACAAATCAACTTTCTTAGAAAGCACAGAAACCTAATTTCATTTACTTTGATAAAATAGAATAATCTCTTCACAGAAGCACAAACCCATGATCATTGTTTTCAATATGCCTTCAAAGTGTCTCTTAGTGTCAGAGTTCAACACATCATTAGGTCTGTTAGTAGAGTTCATTTTAATTCAGCATCTTGGTAAATACCATACTAACAATCATGTTGAGCCATGCTTAACCCACGGGGATTTGAGCTACATTTTGCACACAGTTCTTTTGATGGCTGAGCACACTTTGTGCGAGTGTGGCCAGAACCGTTTGAGTGGGAGAATACCCCAGAGGAACCAATCAGTTTGAAAAGAGAGAGCCTGCACCTGTTCTGAGGGAGCCCCTCGGTCTTTGTCCTTTTCGGGAGGGACATGGGCGGCGGTGTGGGTTTGGAGCAGGGAGTGGCTGTTGCCTTTCAGAGTGGCTGCAGCTTGTCCGGCATGCAGAACAACCGATTAACACAATTACCAACCCCTGTTGTGAGGGCTGTTTTTGTCCCAGCCTTTAGCGTGGTGACATGCCACAAGGCCGTATATCGGGAGTGACCGTTTATTGATGGGGTCACAAGGATCTTCTGAGAAGTGTTTTAAACAGTAACCTGCCATCGCGCAGTAAATTAATTGAGCACGGGTGGTGGGCACTGTGACACAGAGAGAGCCAGCTGCCGTAGGAAGTTAAGCTCGGCTGGCAGGGGTGCAGTGAACACTGGGGGATTTCCATGTATGTGCCTTGTGCACCTGCGCTGTTTCAACGTAGAGTTGGAGTTCCTTCTGAGGAGCTCTCTTCTCAGGTCAGATCGTAGCAGAAACTGGCAAATTTAGCAGGTCTTAGGCAGCGTAGAATGTAACAGGACAGAATGGGGCTATTTTTCCAGATATTTTAACATGCATCAACCTGATAATGATAAAGACCAGTTTCAAAGGTCTGAAATCTGCTGAAATAGGTTACATTGACTTTGCAAGCTTTAACATGTAATACTGATATAATGCTCTGCTCAGAATTTTTTTTCTCTGACTGTTCACATCTATCCTTTACTATGGCCTTCATCACAGCTCTAAGATACCAGTCTGAGCAGATCTGGCCACTGGTGTGGCTGGCATACACAATAGAATAATTCAAAATAACTCGTCCACTTAAAAGTTTCATATCAAAGTATGGAGTTCAGCTGCGGCATTAAGGGTGGGCCAAACAGCCCGGGCCTCACCAACTTGCATTACTGGCCCTCCCCAGGGTTCCCACTGGAGCTCGTCATGATCGTCATTGATGAACATAATCCATCACGATGAGAAAAATACTAGCAGTCGTCACAGTGGCAAATTTAATTATTTTATGACAAATAAAAATTCAATGACTAACAGTGGCATCACCAGCCCAGGACATCCAAGGCCGTGGCCCGGAAGATTTTTTCTTTAGCTTCGAATAATTCTTAATTTAGAGCAGTTTGTTCTAATGTAACTGAGCATCAGTAAACCAAGTTGGCAGTGTGGGATTTTTTCTTTTTTTTTTTCTAGTCTTCAATGAACGGAGGCAAGAAAGACCAATCAGAGTAGGTTAATTACCTTTTTGTGTAGTTACTATGCCTAATGCTGTTCTAACATATTCATTGTGCAAAAATGAATATGCTAATTTTTGCCATTAGTTGTATATTTTCAAGTGCTTTATAATCAAAATCTAAAGTTTTTCTCAAGCCATTGCTGTTACTATGGTTGCTGGATACAGGCTAGATACAGGCCCAGCAGCCAATCAGAGTCATGTATTCACCACGGTATAAACTGATCGTATGTCTTGTACCTCAAAGCCACAGGCCTGGATATTCTACCCTACGGAACCTCTGTGCAAGCTTGCACACTCCCACTGAAAGCCTGGCCTTGTCATTCTGCCAGAGAATGAAGAGTTAAATTAAACCCATTATCTTCCCTGTAAATCAGACCTGTGTGAATTCCACAGTGGTATTCGCACCCATAACTCAACTAGAACTGAAGAGGGAGGTGTTTGTCTAGTCAGGGGTGGGGAAGGGGGGTCATGCATTCCATCACACAGCCAGCCACATTATCTGTGAGTAGTCATGAAAGTCACTTTTAAATTTCCAGGAATAAGACCAGAACAGCTACTGCCAAACCCCCACCTTACCAGAGCCCATGCAGCATTGTAGCACCAACAACACTGTCGGCATATAAATATGAATTTGTTCCAGATATTCAGATAAATACCTCAAATTGTAATACTGGAACCTATGAGGCAATTATCTTGTTTTAACACAAATTTGGTCATTTACTCAATTCTTCCAAAAGGGCCTTATGGTGAATTTAATCAATCTGCTCAGGCCCTGACTCCTCAGTTCTGACCTGGCTCTGCTGCTCTCCACTATATCACTATCAAAGGAAATAAGATCAAGTTTTTTTTTTTTTTTTTTTTTTTTTTTAATGAACTCTGGACCATCCCAAAGTGGGGGAGGGTATTGGGTGGAACTGCGGATGGGAGATTCGGGGCGAGTGTGATGTTGGACTTGGACTGTGATTGTGCGGACGTTGGGCATCCCCCAGGTGGCGAGACTCAGGGTGGGGCTTGTGTCTCTTGTCGGAGTCTGTGTGACTCCCAAGCCCCACAAGGGGTCCCTTGTGATGACTGTTTCTTGCTTCCTTCTTGGCGAGGGGAAGGGTGGGAGGGACATAGAAACAAGACGAGCGGGGATTGTGGGAATGTAGGAGGTATATATAGGCGTGAGGAGTAATAGGAAGGCACATTGGGAGTGACCCTGTTCATTAACCTATGTTATCGGGAACTCCCTTTTGTATAACTTATTTTAAAAACATTTTTCACAATAAGCTTTGCAGGAAACCCTGGCCTGAACCCCTGCAAGAGCATTCCTGCAGGATAAACTCCCTCTGTGAAACTGATCACAAGAAACCTTGGGGAAACAGGCTTGAGAGAGGGAGCCCATCCTACTCTGACTTGGATAGGGTTTGAGTTTGTGATGATGCACATAGTCAATAAGTCAGTTGACCAGGGCATTCCCGAATAGGGCGTTGAACTAGGGTAATGCCATAGACTGGACCTACCGATGGTGAAGACTGAACAGCACTTGGGTAGAAGGCCTGATGGTGACAATGGCAGAGAGCAGGCAGCATGCTTGGGGACTCGGAGCTGAGCCCAGCCACAGACAGGAAGAAAAAACACAAAAACAGGCAGTTCATGGAAGGCAGTGGGTAAGCAGCAGTAACAGAGATTAGGGAGATTGGAGGTTTTACAAACTGGTCACCCCACCAGGAGCCCTCCATGGCTGCATAGGTACTGGGGCAGAAATGGATCGACGATGTATTCATGAGACAGGCAAGAAATCTACCTACTCATCAAGAGCCCCCCCGCCCCCAAAGGAAAGGAGTCACAGCTGTTGAGAAGTGACAGAAAGGAAAGGTTTCCATCCAAGAATAGTCTATGACTACAGGCACTCTCCAACCCTGTCTTCACGCCATGACTAATTATAAGCCTGATGAAAAAAGGGTGTTTTCAGTCTAGCCTTTAATATTGAGACTGTGTCTGACTCCCTCACAAATTTCGGTGAACTGTTCCACAGAAATAAGGCTTAGTATGTGACGGCTTGACAGCCAGTTGAAGAGTTCTTCTGGGCTAACTGGGTAAGAGCAGGTTAGCTTAGTATTTAGACGCCATTCTATGCAAAGCTTTTTAAAAGTCAGAAGTAGAATCTTGAAATCAGTTCTGTACTAAGTAGGAAGCCAGTAAAGTGAAGCTAACGCTAGGGTGATGTGTTCGAACTGTTTTTTAATGTGGTCTTGACTCAAGCAATGGCATTCTGAACAAACTGGAGAAGTTTAAAGGGGAATTTGCACTATCACATAGGGAATTGCAATGATCTAGTTCATATGAAACATATTTCATATGGACATCAAATGTCAGGGTTGCACGGTGGCTCAGAGGTTAGCACTGCTGCCTCACAACAAAAGACTGGAAAATGATGCTTACAAATACGCCTGGTGGAACATCTCAAAGCTAATTAGGTTAATTGGCAATAGGTGAGTGAATGGGTATAAGTCTTTCAGAAGGAAAGATGGTGAGGGCTTCATCACTCTGTGAAAGACTGCATCGGGAAATATTTCAACAATTTAAGAATAATGTTTTCCTAAGTAAAAATACGAAGAATTTGGGGATTTAATTCTCTACGGTAGGGGAGACTGGGGTCCGATAAGCCATGGGGACCAATGAGCCATATCACTATTTTGCGATCAATCGATGACAGAGCTGCTTAAAATAGGCAAAATGTTTGACCATTGACTGATGAGTCATGGGGATAAATGAGCCATATCACTATTTTGCCTATTTTAAACACCTTTGGCATCGATTGATCGCAAAATAGTGATATGGCTCATTGGTCCCCATGGCTCATCGGACCCCAGTCTCCCCTACATAATATCATTAAAAGATTTAAAGAATCCAAAGAAATCTATGTGTGTAAGGGACAAGGCCAAAAACCAGTATTGAAGGGCAGTGGTCATCAGGCCCTCAGGCAGCACTGCACTGAAAGCAGACATGATTCTGTAGTAAAAATCACTACATGGGCTCAGGAACACCTGTAAACCATCGTCAGGGAACACAGTTTGTTGTTGGATCCGCAAATGCAAATTAAAACTTTGCCATGTGAAGATCAAACCATATTTAAACAAGATGCAGAAACGCTGACACCTTCTCTGGGCCCAAGCTCATTCAAGACAGACTGAAGCAAAGTAGAAAACTGCCTAGTAGTGTGATAAATCAAACCATGAAGTTCTTTCAAGAAATCACAGACAACGCGTGAGAGGGACCATGTGGCTTGTTATCAGCACACAGTTCAAAAGCCAGCATGCATGATAGTAGGGGGGTATATTAGTGCCCAATGCATGGGTTATCTCACACATCTATGAAGACAAAATTAATTCTGAATGATATATAAAGGTTTTGGAGCAAAATATACTGCCATCCAGAAGTCTTTTTCAGGGAAGGCCTTGCTTATTTCAGCAAGACAAAGCCAAACACCTCACCCTGCATGCACTACAACGGCATGGCTCTGTAATAAAACAGTCTTGGTGTTAAATTGGCCTACCTGCAGTCCAGACTAGTCACCCATTCAAAATACTTGCCAACCATAAACAAAAAATATGACAAAGGAGCCCACAAAGTCTTAAGCAGCTGAGATCAAACATCTAACAAGAAAGGGAGAACATTTTGCTGTCAAAACTGCAACACTTTAGAGAGTGTGTTTAAAAGAGGAGGTGATGCAACACAGTGGTAAACATGCCCCTGTTCCAACTTTTTTGAAACATGTTGCCAGCATCAAATTCAAAATCTGCATATTCTTTTCTAAAAACAATGAAAAATTCTAATATGTTGTCTTTTAACTATTTTTCAAATAAATATGGAGCTTGAATGATATTGCATTCTGTTTTATTTACATTTGACATAATGGCCCGACTTCTTTGGAAAAGGGTTTGGATTACTGAACTGGTTTGTCATATGTCATTAGTAATATCTTGGTTCGGAAGGACTTTGGGAGACTTTGGGAGGACATGTTCATGAATTCAGGAATAACTACAGAATTTAACTTTCTGGTGTATAAATTTGTGGGTTCCAGCCTGAATTAGGTTGCTGCCTAAATTTCTAAAGTAATAAGGAGTTGAGCTGATAATACAGGATTGTGGGGTGTGACAGTCAGATTCGCAACTCTAATACCATATGATGTACTAAGGTCTCTAAAATATGGTTCCGGCAGTAAATCGGTCCAGAGACAGTCTGAAAATTCCATCAGAGTCAATAAACAGGTGCAAAAGCTGTTCAAAGAGGATCACCATCTCTGTCTGCGAGTATATTAAAATCACCAGTAACCACAGCCTTATCATCTGAGACAGCAAGGGATGATAGATACTCACCAAACTGTGGGAGAAAACGAGAAGCCGCCTGGCGTGGCCAATACACAGTCACCAAACTATTACTAGGTGCTTTATCTATGACAGTCTGAACACAGTTTATATGATGGACTTCAAATGATCAAAACAAGATTCCAGGTTTAGCAGTTAAACTCTGAATGGACTGATGAATAGCAGCAACAACGCCTCCCCAGCCTGATGGACATGACACCTGAGCATGCAAAAAACTCACAGGAGATGCTTCATTTAATACAACATACTCATCAGGTTTTAGCCAAGTGTCAGTCAGATATAATACACTGAAGTTATGATCCATGATTAATTTGTTTACAAGAGCTATTATGGGAGCAAGAGGTATAATCTTAAGAAGTCCAAATTTAGGAGGGGATAGTTTTTTTCTGGCAGTAGCTACAGTACGATGGACTTTCACAAAAATAAGGTTATCTGCCTTTATGCCGCAGTTAGCTTTATGTTTTTTAACAGACACAGTCCCAATATTATAAATAATTTCGAGCTCAGACGGATTAGTCAGTTGATAAGATGCACTTTATTGAACCCTGTGGGGTAATTTCTCCTCTGCATTTAACCCATCCTAGAGTTTGTGGCAAAGACACAAGAGGAAGGAAGACTCCTCATCCCCAATAGACCCCCATTATGAGATATTGGTCACAATTTCTGTCTCCTAAGTGGATCGTGGAAATATTTTGAGCGTTCTGCTCACAGTAAATGTTGGAATATACAAGAATATGTCTTATATCTGCACGATGCATTTATATTTCACTTTACTTTGCTTCTTCGGGCATTTTTTCTATGCCGCGAACGTCTATATTAAGCATACCGAATATGAGTTAGCTGGCAAGCTAGGGCGTTTGCATATTACTGTAATTGCCATTTGCGAGCTTGAAGGGCTTTGCAAAACGAAACGACATCAGCTAGTTTATTCAAAGTTATGAAGCTGGAATGAAATACGAAAGTTGCTCATTTATTTCTTACCTGTCTGCATCCTTGGGAAAAGAAAAGATGGATAGCATGTTCCTATCATTACGCCCTATTGCTGCACGAGGTTTCGGTATTTTTAACATGCATGGACAACAACGCAAGATACAATTTAATGTTTGCGCCTTATTTTGCCGCTTTTTTAATATCTGCTATCAACCCAGTGCAAGATCATAGCAATCTAATAGGCTACATTCCTTTTCCCCTCTAAAACGATAAAAACCTCAATGACAATAATAGTATTACTGTCCCTGTTGTGATATGTGGCCTATGAAAAATAAGTCCAACGTTTAATTCCGTGACAATGGGGCAAAATAATTGGTGATAATCTGTGCTCACGTTCATTTTCCCCCATTGGAATCAATAGGCCCGTTTCCACCAAAGAAGTTCCTGGTAGTATTTGGGGCGCAGGAACTGCTACAGGAACATCCTCTCACTCGGCCCTCTCAACTGCCGCGTCTCCACCAAGAGGGAGAAGCAGGAGGAAGGCTCCTGTAAAGTTGTGTGACGTTCTTTTAAAAATGCGACCCCTCGTCGTCTGCTGCGTTTTAAAAATGCCGGCTATTTTGTCGCTTTCGGTTGACGTCACATCCCGCCCTGAGTAAATCCAATCAGCACCAAGTAAACCCCAAGCCCCACCCAGGAGTTTTTTGGGGCCGTTCAGAGTACTTACTCCGAGGCAGGGACTTTTATAGCCCCTGTAAAAGTTCCGGAACTCTGTCCTGCGGGGGTGATTCCGGCGGTGGAGAAACGCAACAACGGCCCCGGCGCCGTAAAATTACCCCGAAGTTACTGCGGTGGAAACGGGCCTAATACAATCGGGACCTGCCGCAAGTCCATATAAAGGGGCGGGGCACCCACATCACTGATGCCACAATTACTCCTTGGTGAGGAGTCTTGCTCTTCAAGAGTCTTCGTTAGCGGCGCCCGGGGACCAACTCCAGCCCCAAAACCAGTTCCTTGGTCAGGGCTCCTGTGATCTGGAAAAACCTAGTACATATGTCACTTTTGGGAGAATCTGAGTTTGACCCTCATTTGCAGTAATTAAGAGTGGTGAAAATCTTAAAACACTGGCTATTAGTGTTATTTGAACTGTCTAAATCAAGTTTCTGTTATTTTTTTCAGTTAGGAGAAGTCCAGAATCCAAAGGTTTTTGTTCAGTTGCGAGAATCCTTGTCACTGATAAATTTACCAGGTTTTTCCAGATCACAGGAGAGGGGTACTGGTAGGAGTGTTTCTGTAATGCATGTTTTTGCGGGTGGGGAAACCAGAGTACCCAGAGGAAACCCACACAAACTAGAGGAGAACATGCAAGCTCCACACAGAAAGGCCCCAGGCCAAATTCAAACCCACAACCTTCTTGCTGCAAGGCAGAAGTACTAACCACTGCGCCCCCGTGCTGTTGAGTGTAAGGGTAGCTATTACTTACAGATTTAGCCGCACACCTTGCAGACAATTGAATTGTTTTCAATATGGAGTTGAGCCCATATTGCATTCACTGATTCAATTGCTTCGGGTCATATGTCTACATCAGGGCATTGAGAAACCTGCAGATATTTATGTAAGATCACATGGCTGTGGCCAGGCCAGCACCCTGTTATAAAGCTATCAAATTTAGCATTTTTGTATATTTTATATATTATATATTATAAGAATATTTATAATGGTATATAATAATATTATATATTATTATAATATTTTATATATTTTATAATTTTAGCATATATTTTCAGTGCTTTGTTTCTAAGATAGTTTTGAATTTTTAATTCATCATTTCTCCACAACGTGAAAATGAGACTCTTATCATTTTTCCATTGTGGTTTTCAGTTGATCCTGAATTACAGTTTGAACACTTTTTGACTAACTAAGCCTTAAGGCCTGAGGTAAAACAGGATGTTTTTTGAGAGAGCTGACTTATGGCTTCCAAAATGGCAGTGAAAAGAAATGTACAATGATGCTGCAGATGCTCAAAAATTAGAATCCTGCTAATGAGTGCGTGCCTCCTGCAGTGCGCATTGTGTGTATTTTTGCTATATATTTTGGTGAATGCTAGTTCAATGGGTAGTGAGTGATGTGTGTGCTTGTTTGTGTGTGTTTTTTCTACAATGTTTTTGCGTAAAGGGTAAAGACAATAACTGATTCATTACAATGAAAACCAAAAGAAGTGATTTTTGGTGTAATATTTTATATTCTGAAGCAATGCATTTTCCTCACCTTGCAAGTAAATCACCTGAAATCAGGGGGTGGCTGTTGGTCAGTGTTAAAGTCAGACTGTAATCATATACTGATGGTCAGTAACATTGCCTGTTATGGTCATGAAGAGTAGTGTCTGTTGTCGCTTTTCTAGTGGGGTTAATGGTTTTTAGAAGCATCTTCCAATACTACTGACATGAGAACAGTATGACAGTGTGGGTGTTTTCCCTGTATTATGAGATGAGCAGATTAAATAGGGAGGCCTGCAAACTAAATTGGTAGATAAAGTGGGCAAGTGAGGTGAGCTGGACAAGCTTGTATTATATTTATTTGCTTTGGACCCGAGGGGAATGTCGTAGGCAGTGATATTGAAGACAGTGGACTGGGGGATTGAGAGGGTGGTATTGAGTCAAGGGATTATAATGCCCAAAATGCCAGCTTCACTTAAATATGATTTCATCCGGTTATATTAAATAAGAAGGGGATTTCTGGGGATTTTTTTTTAACCCAGTTCCATGACTGCAAACATATGGAATCTGTCAGCCTGCTTGGTTTAATAGCTGCTGCTTAACATGACTCCTGTTTGAGATCAAGAATGGCAGAGATGGCACTGTGGATATGCAGCCATATATCACTGTGACAGTACAGAGGAGCCCTCTCGCTATTCTGGGCAGATGGCTGTCCTTTGTGAAATAGTTACAGCGGAAAGACTTGCAAGCAGTTGTATTTGGACATATCCTTTCTATGAAGTTTCTGCAATGAAACGATTTGAATATTTTATGAATAGTCACGAATAAGTCGTATCATGTCTTTTTATGGCATTATATCTCAAAATAATTAAGTTCCCTGTTGAAGGTGAAGCATCCATGGGGGGATGGGGGGGTTAAATCTTTTTATACTAATTATTGCAACCACTTGAGGTGTGTAAATACAGTTCCACAAAGAAGTATTTTGTTTGACTTCCTCATTTCTTGCATTTTTGTATACTTGTTGCACTCTTTCTTTCCATACCCAATTCTGCAAAGGAGAGTGGGTCAACATTCCTTCACAGCCATGTTGAAGACTTATCTTCAGTTATCTATGGTGGTTGCTGGAGTTAATTTGTTGCAGTTATTGCTGCCAAAGTGGTTATGTATAAATGCCTTCATTGTTTATCCTCTTCACATTCCCTGCGGTAGTGGGCCAATATGGCCGTAATGGAGGTAAGTGAGTGAATAAATCACGATCCACTCATACTCAATATCTCAAGAATGGTACTAGCCATAACCTTCTAACTTTGCAAATCAACAGTTATCCTAGCAATGTTTGTTTTTGTGTTTCTGGATAAGTTGAAGTGTACTGCTCTAATGTTACTTGCACATACGTTCATCTCATGTCTGCAGTAGCCAGCTAGTTAGCTACGAAGCTACATGAAAACCGTAGCAGTGAGCAGCCCGTTTTTAGCTCACTTAGTCCAACGGACCAAAGGGAGCTTATGGGGTCATGCATTGGCGTCTTCTTTGGCGCCTGCGTTAACTTTGATCTTCTGCCAAACCACTGAAGGGATCCATGTGAAATTTGGTGGGGAGATACATAAGGATGTACAGATTAAAATTTCTTCAAGGCGTTGAAACTCGAAAACAAACATGGCCACAGTTGGCCATATTTAAAATTGCACTACATCGTGCCGGAGGGCATTTAAAAGCATCTAGAATGCTGAAACTTTGAACACACATACTTTTGAGGACATAAAAATAAAAAGCTTCACTCTTAATTTGCTACAGGACTACTCCCTTGAGCAACACACTTTAGCCCAATAGCCAACTGGTTAACTCTTCAGTATATAATGCTGGGTACAATGATTTGGTGTCTGGGGCTTGATATTTCAACTGAGCTGCACTATGAAAAGAGCACTGAGCTGCAAAAAAAAGATGTGATGAAACATCAAACCATGATGCTCAATTTTACTTGAAATTTTTGTTTTTTTCCTACACAAATTACAAAAGGTGTCTTCATTTTCCCAATGTTGGACCCAAGCATGAAAAATGCCATCACTTGTGAGCTTACGTAACACTGAAGCCTGAAATAAACCACGTGTGCTGCAGGACCCATGGCACTATTTTTCATGTGGCTGTGTATGCTGGCTGGGTGGGAATAATCTAGGCACTACCTTTACTAGCTACTAGATTCTCTGAACAGATCTTAGTTTGCAAGCAACACTTCAGCCTTGTAACATACTTAATTAGTATGCAAAAAGACACCGCTTTGCAGGGTCCTGTACTATTCAGTAAGATTGTATGTTGCTTATCATTAAATGACCTCAGAAAAAAACAGCAAAGTGTATTTTTTCATTATTAATGAGTTACTATGTGCGGTTTCAGCATATCTACCACAAAAATGGATTCAGTTTATAATAATTTAAAGGGTTACTGCAATGTTTTGACAAAATGCTCATTTTCTAGTGGTATTACTCTTGTCGTCCATGCTGTCTGGGGCAATATTGTTGCTAGGCTTTCTTTTTTGGGAGCTTTCGCTTGGGGACCTTTGCCGATGTATCCTTTGCTGTCAGGGTCGACAGCATAGGCCTTGTTTTCAGTTGAAAACCACATGAAGTCACATTAGAGCAGTACAGTCAGCTTATTGACAATGAGGTGCTTATGGCAGCAGTCGGTCTCGCTTTTTCTTTAAAGCCGTCACTATTACTTGAAAAGTAAATGTATAAACATACTGATTACTTGCTCCATGTAAAATTGCAAAGACTTTGAATAACCCACCAGTTCATAATATCATCAGAAGATTCAGAGAATCTGGAGAAATGTCTGTGCGCAAGGGACAAGGCCGAAGGTCAGTATTGGATGCTTGTGATCGTCGGGCCCTCAGGCAGAACTGCAGAAAAAATAGGCCTGATCCTGCACTGGAATTCACTGCAAGGGCTCAGGAACACTTCCAGAAATCATTGTCTGTGAACACAGTCCGTCGTGCAATCCACAAATGCAAGTTAAAGCTGTATCATGCAAAGAAGCCATATGTGGACACAATCCAGAAATGCCGCCGTCTTCTCTGGGCCAAAGCTCATTTAAAATGGACTGAGGAAAAATGGAAAACTGTTCTGCAGTCAGATGAATCAAAATGTGAAATTCTTTTTGGAAACCACAGACGCCGTGTCGTGCGGACTAAAGAGGAGAGGGACCATCCAGCTTGTTATCAGTGATCAGTTCAAAAGCCTGCATCTCTGATGGTATGGGGTTGCATTAGTGTCTATGGTGCGGGCAGCTTACACATCTGGAGTGACACTAATACTTTTGGACAACATTGCTATCCCAAAGTATTTAGAGGTTTTACAACAACATGTGCTCCCATCCAGACAATGTCTCTTTCAGGGCAGGCCTTGCATATTGCAGCAAGACAGTGCTAAATCACATACTGCATCCATCACAACAGCACGGCTTTACAGAAGAGTCCAGGTGCTGAACTGGCCTGCCTGCAGTCCAGACCTGTTACCAATAGAAAACATTTGGTGCATCATAAAACAAAACAAAAAAAAAAAAAAACGGCAAAGAAGACCTAGGACTGTTGGGCAGCTAGAATCCTTCATCAGACAAGAGTGAGACAACAGTGCTCACCCAAAACTCCAGCAATTGGTCTCCTTACTTCCCAGATGTTTACAGACTGTTGTTAAAAGAAGAGGGGATGCTATACAATGGTGAACATGGCCCTGTCCCAACTTTTTTGAGGTGTGTTGCGCCATCAAATTCAAAATGAGCTAATATTTTTCATGAAATGGTAAAATGTCTCACTTTCAACATCTGATATGTTATCTATTCTATTGTGAATAAAATATGGGTTTATAAGATTTGCAAATCATTGTATCCTGTTTTTATGCACGTTTTACACAAGATCCCAACTTCACCAGAATTGGGGTTTGTACTTCGATTACAATTAATATGATTTATATACAAAGATTAAGATAAATTTGTTCCTTACATATAGTGGTCTATGATGTGGATTATTACTGTTGTTATGGTGAGCATGGATTCATAACATTTTTAACATTTATTTTTAAAACTGGTCCCTGCCCTTTCAGAATCCCATGAGCTTCATGCTGCTGTTTGTATCAACCATTATGCCGTGCATAAATGTAGTTTGATTGCTCTGAACATTTATGATGAACATTTCGTGATCAGTAATAAACATGGACTGGTATAGTCGTTTTACAGCCCGCATGTGACTCCTGCCCTGAAGCTAATTCAATCGCAGAGATGTCGCTTGGATTTTCTTAGGCTAAAGATCCTTACTAAATTTATCAATCTTAAATGGCTATTCCTGACATATTCTGATTGGCAGCATAGCCTACCTGACAGGCTGGTTTACACACAAATCTATTTGGAATCCAGTCATGCAAGAGGTTTTCCTGTCAGGTACATTACACTTTGAGATGGCAGTGGTTGTGGCAAGTTGGAATGAATATTGCCCTATGCACTTTTCTGCTTGGGTCTCAGTTTGTTGCTCCATAGTGTTTTCTCAGCTGTTTCACAAGACCTTGCTGAACAACCATAATAGCTCATCTGTTGTCTGTAAGCTGTACTTCTAAATATAGCATCTTAATACTTTATGGGTATGATGTGCATGCGAACATGCCTGCATGTGTCTCAATAGGTTTTGGTGAAGCGAAACTTGGTACTTGTGAATTGAAATTAAATACAATGACTTATATGATTTTTGCCCCTGCAGTATGCAGAGGTTCATTATAGAACTCAGCAGTATAGATTTTTTTTCTTTAAAATTAAATCAAGGTTTGTAGTTTACATAAAGCCCTGAAGCTCTGAAAATGTCCCTATTTTCTGCCCAAATGTATTGTAGTGAGACAATGGAGAGTCATCAACTGCATTGGCTGTGAAATCCATATCATATAAATATAAATACCATATAAATACATCATATAAAGCAGTAATATTTCATTTGAAGTATTCCCTCAGTTTTTACAGATACGCTAAACACTTTATTGAGTACGTGCATTCAGCATTAGTTTGATCCCTCTTTTTCAGACAAATATGCAAAAATAGAGAAAATCAGGTCAGGGCACGTTCATTTTCACAGCACACTCATTGCAATTCTACCTTTAACAGAGTTCCTGTATTGTTTCAAGCTAATGCTTTAAAGGCTAAGCTACTTGAAGTCAATAAAACAGTGCGGGGCAGTAATCGCTGCGCCGCTTGAGTGAAGTGATGGCCAGGGCCTGACCTTGTACTGTCCTTTGTTTTTATTGGCTTGGAATCTGTTTGAAGACGAGCTCCAGCTGAAGTGCGTGTTGCTGCCTTTGCCCCACCCCTTATGGCCCATGTCCCCAGAGGAATTCTCAGGCTATGGTCAAACTGCTTGTCTTTCATCCGAGTTATCCCTCAGCTGTCTGGACTGTCATAACACTGTTATACTACTCTACACCTAAGGGTCAAAGTTTAACAAACATTGCAACTGACTCCAAGCTGATCGAAGTGCGGGAGTCAGTGATCTAATTAGCCATGTAAGCTTATTAATTCATCCATCACCTTTGTTATCTCCTTGGGGAAAGTGCAGTATTTTGTCTATTCAGCTTCTGCATGCTTTAAGTAATCTCAGTCCAAAATCCTGGAGTGATATTGTGTCACAACAGCCCTTCCTAGATTCGGACAATGGGATAGCCTTTGTGTTCCTTGCACCTCAGTGAGGCCATGGGTGCCTAAAACTCTGTCGCTGGTTCGCAGTTTGTCCCTCCTCGAACCACTGTCAATAGGTGCTCACCACTGTGGACTAGGAGCACCCCACAAGCATCTCTGGATCAGAGATGCTCTGACCTAGTAGCATGGCTATGAAAATTTGGCACTTGTCAGGGTCGCTCAGGTCTCATTTCCTCCTCATCTAACTTATCAACTGCAAGAATCCACTGTTCACCAACTGTCTCAGGTCTTTTTACAGACCTAGACATGAGCCATTGTTACAAAATAATCAAGATTATTCACTTCATCTGTGAGTTGTCAATGCTTTTGACTGTTTGATGTATGTGCATTCATATTGTGGCAGTTCTGAGTTTAGTGAACGCCAGCAATATGGAATATTGACAGAGCTGTTTCATTTTTGATAAGAAATCCATTTGTTAAACTAATGGCACCAGGAATTACCTCAGGCAGTTTCAAGCAGTTTCAAACAGGTAAAGGTGTGCGCTGGGGTAAAATGAGGCCTAGACTGTGAGACACTGTTCAGAGCTGGAGCTGGTTTTGGGAAATAGCTCAATGGTGCGAGACCCCAGTTAATGAAGGCTGCCATGTTTGAATACATGGATTTGTGGCCCAGATGATGCACACAGGAGGCTCATTCACCACGACAGCACATCCAGAAGGAGGCTCCAAATGAAGGGCTCAGAAGCAGAGCAGTCTAACCCACAGAACATTGTCTCTGAGATAATACATGTCAAAGTTTTTAAAATGTAAAAAAATAAATAAAAACTACTCACAATTATGTTTACAAGTATAATACACATCATGACAACGATTTTGCGTTATAAATCTGATCAACAACTGTCACAATATGAGCCAAACTCTAATTTTCATTTTTTCGGGTTGGACCACTCTGGTTCTCAGCCCTTCAAATATTGACTGTCAATGCTGACTCTATTAAGCCTCCACATAAATCATAGGTAACCTCCCAGCCTTTCCAAAAAATGTGGCGACAAGAAAGAAAATATGGGGGAAAGAACATAACATGGATTAGTGTATCTAACGGCAATACAACACTTCAATCAATTTTGAAAAACTTTATTATGGCTTTCAAAATAAAGGATATTTGCTGGGTAATTAACTGAATTAGAAAGGGCCTTGGATTCTGCTCACACAAGCATAGTCATAGTAATGCTACATGACTAATAATCAGGTGGGTGTGGGTGAGTCTGGCTTTTTTTCCAGTTGGTACCACTGCAGCATACTGAGGTTTCAGTCCAGTGAGTGAACAAAGGGAGTGCTTTATTCAGTGAGCTGTAGATTGCATCATTTTAAAGAGGTACTCGGGGTCTGGGTCATTTATTTTTCTGAACTTTATAACCATAAAAAGCATAATGAAAAATTAAACTGGTGATTAAAACAACTGCTTGCTCCTCTTCTGAATTCTCTACAGCCTCATCGCTTCTCAGGTAAGACCTGCAAGTTTGTCTTTCACACTAACTGTTTGACTGTTAATACAGCAGCTTATTTATGTCTCAAGAGTCTCCAGCAAAGATGGTCAGGGAAAAAGAACATCAATGAATCACAATTGCTGTAGATATAACCAACAGATACAACCAGTAGCCTACCACAGCAGCCCTGGAAATTACGCACATTAAAGATCTGTGGACTAGGAGCGGATAGACGCTCTGCAGAGGCATGGCTGACCTCTAGAAAGAGAGGGATGCAGACAGGTGGACAATGTCAGGCAGGAATAATGGTGTTAATCTGGGACCTCGGCAAACTGAGACAAGCAGTGCAGCGTCTCATCAACAGAAATTGACGTGCCCCTTCATTACCCTACCGCTCCTTTTGGGGCTAGGACATGATGGATCTATTTTTGCATCACCAGCTCATCTCACACAAACCCAGGCATGACTTACAGAACCTCTTTATGAGGTGCTACATATCTCATTGGGCAAAGGGGTTGCCAGGGTGATAGTACACCAGCCCTCTCACTCTATTAACTAACAATGGCAAGGTCAGCCCCTGATAAACCATAAAAAATAAAGAGGATATGGTTTAACTATTTCTGTATTTGCATCTGTGTGGGTCAGGAGGGTTTAAAAATCAATAAACCTCTGAGGGAGTGTGGGGATAGGGGATTGACATAACTGTGTGTTGTGACACGTTCCTCCCACATTTATCATTTTAATTTGTAGGTTCTTGTGGTTGTCCAGTGTATTTAGTAAAAAAGAGAGTAACGCACACCGTGGGTTTTTAAAGTAATGAGGTGCAGGCGACGGAGTAACCGTATAAAATAGAAGGACGCCGCACACTCAAACTCCAAGGGCAAAAAATTGTTTTACTGTGACAACGTTTCGGCTGTAGGCCTTTGTCAAGTCTTGCATGTTCAGTGTATTTAATCATTTTACTGCTTTTTTCTCATGTTTCCACAGTCTAAATTGTCCCATTTAAAGTAAATCACTGTTTAAGACCAACACTTCACTGCAGGGAGAGCAGATGCTGTATTTAGATCGTGGACGCAAAGGGATTAAGAAGTGTTCAAGATTTGTATTTATCTGACTCCCAAAATATGATTTCATTTGAAGAACTCGCATGTAAGTATGATATAGACAAAAAAACATTTTTTCAAATTCCTACAACTCAGAGGCTTCATTAGGATGAGTCAAAATGGTCTTACAACCAAACCTCTAGAATCCGATTTGGGGAAAATTATATCAAAGGACAGCTTAAGCAAAGGAGCAATATCAGAGCTATATGATCTATTAGTGTCTAACTCTCCAGTGAACTCTAATAATAAATGGAAAGCATGGAGTGAGGATTTGGGAACGGAGATCTCCTTAGAAGACTGGGGGATGGATATGCACTGAAGCTCACACTCAAACGATCAACACAAGATTAAGACTGTTACAATATAAATGGACAATGAGGACTTATCACACCAGTTCAACTAAATAAATTTGACAGTAATATCCCAGACCTGTGCATAAAATGTATGAATGAAAAAGGAACTCCATTGCATGTGGCAGTGCAGTAAACTCAAGGCTTTCTGGGAAGAAGTTAAAATAACAATTGAAAAAATTATCTCAAAAGATCTTTCAATGGACCCTGGTATTTTTAATTTTAGGACTGTATCCAAAAGGTCACAAGTACACCCAAAGTGAACAAATTATGATCGACATGTGCCTTCTGCATGCTAAAAAATCAATTGCACTATTCTGGAGAAAGACAAGTAGACTAAGCGTTACATTCTGGATGAGATAGATGCTGGTAGCTTTTCCGTTGGAGAAGATAACATACATACAGAGAGGAAGACAGGATTTATTTGAGAGGGTTTGGGGACCATTTGTTTTGTTTGTGAGGGGTCTGGAGCTGGTGGATGAGGAGGACTGATTGCTGACTGATGTGGACCTCATAAAGTGGCTGATGGAACTATAGAGTGCAGGACAATGAAGGACCTTGAAGTTATTATACCTACATACATACATGTATACAACTATATATATATAATTTTTTTTTCTTCTTCTTTCTTAAATTAAGAATGTAATTTGTTTTGTCTGAGAGCGGGATGTTTGTTTTATGTTTTTTGTGTGTTGTTCTTTCTTTACCTTTTGTGCTCTGGTACCTGTGCCTTAGTGCAGACCTGGACTCTGGAAGCAAAAGCTTATGTATACGCCTCAACTGCACTGTGTGTACATGTATCTTTAAACATAAAAAATGTCAATAAAGACAGTGTTCAAAAAAAAAAAAAATCACCATTTAAGATTCAGAATCTAAGTAATAGTTTTACTGGGCAGAACAGGCCTACTTCAGCAGGATTCAAATGACCTGCAATACAACAGCAAAGAGTTGGAGAAGTGCACATTCAACAGAATCAGTGAACCCTCGTGTTTGTTTGTCCTTTGTTGTTTTTGACTGTTGGATTAAAATTCCAAATGACAAACATAGTTTCCTTCACTAAGAAATTATGTTGTAGTTTTTGATTAAGTGATAAACCACTTTTGGTGTTCATGAAGCCAAACTCTCTGTTCTGTGAATTAACACACTATACAAACAATACTAACAGGTGTTTTTCATGACTATCAGCAACCGCATAGTACGCTGTTAATTTATATGATTTACCCAGCTTGGAACCTGCAAGGGATGAAGTCTCAAGCTAATCTTTCTTTGCTGCTGACTTTCTGAATATTAGATCAGAAAAAAGTTTTGCTCAGGCTCACACTTTTTTTCTGACTTGCTCATCAGCACTCCGAAAAGCAACACCCAGTGCATTGCAACCAGCTGGTTTTACGTTTACAATGGGCACGCAACTGTCAGAACTGAATCTAGGAACAATGGAAGAAAGTTGCCTGGTCTGATGAGCCTCATGTCCATCTGCCAGGTACATGTGCACCAGTTACCTTAAAAGGTGATGGCACCTGGATGCACTGTGGGGAGAGGACAAGCTGGTTTAGGGAGTGTGATGCTCTGTGAAATGTTCAGCCGGTAATCCCTCAGTCTGGGCATTTATGTGGTGTTTATTTTATCGAGCCGTTTCGGCAGAATTTAAAAGACCAGGGCATATTATGCAGGTGTTTGTAATGTTTACGCTCATTGGTGTTTATCCAATACCTAATTGCAATCATGGACAAAACTTGGCCTAACTGTGAAGGTAATTGTTAACATGTTCACACAGCTTAGACGCCTGCGGACATGGAGCTGCTCTTTTAATGCACGTAGTCACGCTATTCTATCAATAGGCGGCACACTCAAAATGATTATTGAATATTCATGAGGAAGCCGTGTCTGTTACCGATTTAGAATATGGACGAGTTAAGTCCCATCCCTGTTTCCCAGGAATTGTGTGAATGAAACTCCTCAGTCAAGCATGATGGGCAAACTGCCTAATATATTAACCCACAGTATCTATTCAGCAAACAATAAAATGATCTCTTGCAACAGAAGAAAATTGTTGTCCTTTGTTACAACCACTTCAGCTATAATAGGCCAGAGGTATCTCAAATTAAGTCATGAAAAAAAAAATCAGTTTTCTGAAGCAAGAATTCAACATGGCATTGACACTACATCATTTTACAATCAATTATAGTCATCAGATATTAAAAATACGTGATTCTCTACCAGTAAATTACGCATAGATTCATCCCTTGACGAATTCAGTGGTTCCTTACAACCTTATGCAATGCCTCACTGATAACCAGTCTCTCTAATGCTAGCTCAGGCTTATCTGCGTCAACACAGGTTTAGTTCAACCATAACCCAGTAATTATCTATTGATTGACTTGTTTCCATCCAATTCCAGACAGTATAAAGTTTCCACAGTAATCGAAAGACTTTGATTGGACCCTCAGAAAAGTATTTAAACCCTTGCACAACAACATGTCAGGTTGTATTCTCTCAACTGTGCGCAGCTGAATGACATGAGTATAAAGAAAAAAAAGGCTTTGAAAACCAACCCAGAAGTGCCTAGGTAACATTTACGTGATGGAAATGTTATACCGACATGGATCATGGAAGTTATTCTGAATGGAACAGCACTGGAGGGTTCCTTGGACTGGAAAGTTCTGTTGCTCTGGTTATCTGGAGGAGGACTTCAGTGATGAAGAGTTTTTCGTGATTATCAGTGAGTACAATGGAGTAATATTGAATGCTTATGGCTAGCTAACTGGCTGTTTTTTAGTTTTGGTTTACCATAGCCATGATGATCACAGAGCTTGTTTGCCACATTGGTTAGTATGAGTAACCGTTAGCCTTTGCTAATAATACTGTATGTGCTGGCATTTTGCTCAATATGATGATGTTTTAGAATTTATACCACATTCAATGTAATCGAATGCCTAGGTTTTCATTCATTTAAAATGTGAAGAGCTCCAGGACCTTGGTAAATCCCCTGCTACATTCGTTGCACCTATTCTGTTCAATCTAGAGTAGCATATTGCCTGCTTTTCCTGGTAGTGGAATGTCTGTTTTGTTAAAATGAGGTATATTTCAGATATTATTGTATCAGTGAGTTATACTTGCTCCTCATAGGGCATAGAAAGTGTTAATACAAGCTTGCGTTTCGCTTGGATGATTGGCATTGTATATAGCAAGCTGACCATCGCAAGGTGAACGTTCTGACCATAAAATAAGCAGTGCCTTTAATGAGTATGTGTGCTTACTGATGCGGCTTCGAAGAAAAATGGACAAAACTCTGAACTTTATCAAGGAGAAAAGGCATGTTTTTGGTTTGGATAGGTTACTGGTGACTATTGATGTTCATCGGCACCTCTATTGATACACTAATGCTTAATTCCACTAGAAAATCATTAATTTATATTGAACTTCATGAGTCGAAAGCTGATTTGTGTTAAACATATGATTATTTTATGATTTGACAGTGCGTAATTTTGAGGGCTCTGACAGCTTGGGGGGGCCACTTGGAGAGCTATCTTATTTGGCTAATAAACGGTAGATAATTTTAAAAATCACGGTTAGATGGGTACTCTCGTGGTCAAGAAGTATATGATCCCAGAAATGCATTGTTTTAAATCCCAACAATTTTTCAATTCTCAGTTTAAGTAATTTCATTGCAGAATTTTCATGAAGATTTTTGTGTTTGTGGCCCTTACTTTAAACAAAAAATATGAAAAAAAAAATGAAATTCAATGTAATTCTAAATGCTACAAATGTCTTATTCCATTTAAGCCATTATCTCCCTCTCTGTGAAGCTCAAATCTTGAATTATAAAGCCTGTCACCTCTGTGCTCCAACAATACCAGCACTTGATGTGACATAACACAATGGTAATAGTTGGAAGTTAAGTTTGTTTGCAATGGAAGACAGACAATTCTGTTATACAATTCATGTTTATTCATCAAAATATCTATGTTTAATTTATTTAGGCAAATTTTGTTGGACTTACCACAACATGAAAATGTCAATTCTGCTAAAAACTGAGGCAGATGGACATATAATTAATGTGCTCCAATAATTTGCAGATAGAAAGCTGTAACAGGGGGTAAAAATCTCAAAACCACAAAATTTGGATATATCACCATTGTGCCCCAAACCCATATGACTGTGTCCAAGTTAAGTCCGCTACCTCTTGGATTATGGGCTGCTCCTAATTTTCTCTGAATTTTCAGTACTGCATTACTTTTATAAAGCTTTATCTTGTCTCATATATTGCAATTTCTGGCACATTCAAATGTGACCATTTGATGGCTGCTCAAGATAAGATCACATCTTGTAGGGTAGCATCTATTATTCTGCTTGGGACGTCTTTGGCATATGTTGGCATGTAATATTTTCACCTCTATGGAAACTGTAAATGACATCACTGGCCAATGCTTCAACCATTCTGACCACTGGTTTTTCCTTAAGACTCTAAAAATTGGTTTGCCATTATCAGCAGTCTTCCTCGGCCATTCTGCATGGTACATATATTTTAGCAGTAACTTTATTTGGCAAAACTTTCCACACTGCCGTACTTTACAAATAAGGTTTCTGATCTACCCTTCTGAATTAATTTTTCTGCTCCCTCAGTTTACATACGGTTTTTTATACGTTGATTTTTCGGTCATAGTTATTCTGTTGAAGTTTGCAGAGGGTGATTGCTTTTGACTCAAAACCAAGTATAGACACTCATAGCTCAGATGTGAGTGAATAACCTATAAAAGAATCAGCTCAACCACAGATTTGTCATCTGCAAAATTTTGCACAGCAGGGAATTGGGGAGCTCAACACAAGTACAGTCGTTCCTGGAAAAATGGTAATACATACAAATTATAAGAAAAAAACTGAGTCATCTTCTAACAATCAAATGGCTTATTTAAGAAATTAAATTTTTGGAAAATCACCGTACAATTACCATACATTTGGCAGGCACCATACACTAACTGAAATATTTGAAACATATTTTAAGACAAAGTAATTATTGCCGTTTTTATTAATTTTGTCAGCTTATTACTAGATTACGTAAAAAGAAATACTTTCCTTCACAAAGTAAGTAAAGGATAAATCCTACATGTTGGGAGGTGGTCATTTTCTTTGGCATTTTACGCCATTAATGTTTGAGCCTTGGACTGCATAAGGGGAAACTCCCATTGTTTTCCTTTCTCCAGTTCCAGTCTTACCCGTAGTTCTCCACTCAATAATATCCTTGCATTGGTGTGAAAAAATAATGCTTTCTTCAAGATTGTTTGAACAGCATACTGCTTGACCTCTCAGTAAACTGCCACCCGAGAAAGTAAGAAAGGTGCAGGGAATCAAGTGAGTGGTGAACAGTAACGGAGAAGTAACATAGAAATAGAGGTGACGGTAACATAGAAACTGAGGTTCAGCGGGCTGCTGCTGGGGAGCTGCCGGGGAGCAATCTGGAGTCAGCTGGGGAGACAGTGCAGCATGGTGGATGCTGGAGGAGCACGAAAGTGAGGTGCTTGGTATGAAGGCCAGAGGTGCATTCGGGATCACAGAAACTGCAGCATTCAATGGCGGATCACAGTTGAGCCAGGCGTGCAAGTTGCCAGTTTCCTCTAACTTTTAACATAGTCATTTGTGCGTATGTGAATATAGTATCTGTGTGTGTGTGTGTGTGTGTGTGTGTGTGCAAATGGGAGCAGTGGTCAGCACACGTCCTTCCCAGTCCCACTGGAAGTCATGATGTTCAGCTGAGTGAGCTGGGCAGAATGTTCTTTTGCTTTGAGCCTAAGTGCTGCGATGCTGGAGGACCGAAGATCAGCAGAAATGGAGGAAGACTCCAGTAAAGTGGGTGGTCGGATCGGGGCCTCCACTCGGGGGGTGGGGTGCCGCAGAAGTGAGACCGTTGTGGAAGCACTGGGTACGGGTCCCATGCTAGAGAAAAGTCTGAGGAGAAAGAAGGAAAGCTTGACGACAAGAGAATAAACAAAACAGTATAGTTTGCTCACAGTCAAACAAGTGAGCTGCATAAGGATTTGTCTTAAGTAAAAAGTCAAAAATGACCTCACAGGAGACTCACTGTACAACAAGTTTTTGGCTAACCAAAAAACACCTTAGTGCCCTTGGAAGTTCTAAATTGCAAATGGTCATGAAGCTAAAATCACGATGAACAAATTTGTGGAGTGTGACCTGAATATTAAGCATGTCGATCATTCCTTCAACAAAAATATTTCTTCAAATATATTTAGCATGTCAATATACACTGACCGTCCAAAAAAAAAAATCGCCGTTTGAATCTAAATAAGCAAAGACAATGATCGGATCACCATAGCAACAATTAAGAGCCATTCCGTGAGAGATTGACATTCGGTGCGCAGTTGAACCCCCTGGAATTGAATGAAACTTGGCACATTGGTACACATGGGTGTCTCGTGGAAAAAAGCCAAATATTTAGGTCCATATCTCACTTTACCTGCCGGTGGCGCCACCTGGAAGCCACTAAAGTGTCTCAGTTTTGCTGTTGACACCACATTTTACATCAGCTATCATGACTTAAGGGTACATGGTACCAAAAATGTTATACTTTTATCATGACCTGTGACTCTTCAAGTCTGGGTAGACATCAGCACCACATCAGCGCCAAGCTGGGCAACTACATTATTGAGCCAGAATTATTTGAGAAATAACAATAAAAATTGAAAATGGGAATGGGAAAAAAATAAGACCCCAGACATATATCAACCTAGAATGCTTTATTATGTCTTTACTCACAACAAGACTTCCATTTTCAGTGAACAGTAACTTGGTATCTTGCTGGGTTAGTGCAATGGACGGCCAGAAAGATGGTTGAAATTGATTTTTGGTGCCTGTTTGCGGTATATTTTCTCAGTAACCCAGAAATATACTATGGTGGTAAATGCTGTTTGTTGTGCTTTTGGAACTCTATTTTCAGGAATCCTAAACATTTCTTTGGTAGTATGCACAGGTTTCAAGCTAGACAGAGTCAAAGTTGGAGAAAAACTCAAAATGGACCATTTGATAGCATATTGTGCCTGTTTAGGTGGAATTATTTTGTTAACCCAGCAAGACAAAGATCTGAAATTCTCTTGATGCTTAGTCCCTTTGGGTTACATTACAGCATTATTAAAATCTCAATTGTAGTATTTTCAGTGTAAATTATATTCAACATCAAAAGTCGGAAAATTTCACCCCCAGGGGGCGCTGTAGGCTGGATGCAAATACTGGCTATCCCCAACAATGTACCAAAGATTTTTTTTGAATTGTGATACACACAGCTGGTACAGACAGACAGACAGACAGACAGACAGATACACAGACTCTACCTCTCCCCATCAACTTAATGCTGCATTTGGTACTTGACTTAGTTATTGACAGTATGATGTTTGACTTAATGCATTGTTTATGGATTTATTTTCCTCCAGGTATTTCATTGAGCTATGTCCTTTCTATGCATTGTCACTTCTGGTATTTTAATGGTACTTCCTACTTGGGAGTCTCAGCACTCCTTGTCCGGTCAAAGCACTTTGTCATACGTCGCTCTGGATAAGAGCATCTGCCAAATGACAATAATGTGATGTAATGCTCTTCCAATTTTCCATCGTCCAATTCTGGTGAGCATGTGCAAATTGTAGCCTCAGTTTCCTGTTTTTGGCTGACAGGAGTGGCACCCGGTGAGGTCCTCCACTGCTGCAGCCTGTCTGCTTCAAGGTTCCATGTGTTGTGCATTCAGACATGCTGTTCTGCATACCTCAGTTGTAAGGAGTGGTTATTTGAGTTACTGTTGGCTTTCTATCAGCTCAAAGCAGCCTGGCCATTCTCCGCTGACCCCTGGCATCAACAAGGCATTTTCACCCTGAGAACTGCTGCTCACTGGATATTTTCTCTTTTTCAGACCATTCTCTGAAAACCCTAGAGATGCTTATGCATGAAAATCCCACTAGATCAGCAGTGGCTGAAATACTCAGACCAGCCTGTCTGGCACGAACAACCGTGCAACGTTCAAAATCACTTAAATCACCTTTCTTCCCCATTCTGATGCTCAGTTTGAACTTCAGCAGATTGTCTTGACCATGTCCACTCAAATGCATTGAGTTGCTGCCATGTTGATTAGATATTTACGTTAACGAGCAGTCGCACATGTATACCTAATGAAGTGGCATGAGAGTGTAAGTATATTTTAGGGATGATGCAGGGAAACATTATGCAAAAAAAAATAAAAACATGCATTGAATGCATATTTTCCTTATTTTAACATTTCGTAACCCTGAATTTGCATTGAAATCAGGGTGCGCCATTCTTATACTGGAGCTAAAAACATGATGTGGCCCTTGCCAGTATCATCTCTCAACAAGCCCTGAAACAAGAAATTGCAAATTAAAATTAAGAGTTAAGATGTATTTTGGCGACTCATGCTACATGGAGTATGTTGTTAAAGGTTCCCTGTTATGCTGATCCTTCTTTTAATACATACAAGTAATGTAATAATGTTGGATGTCCATACTCAACCTCTGCAAAGTTTCTAAACATAAGATACTGGGGTTTTGCCGTAATCCGAGAACGTGATTTCCTGAACGTGATTTCCTCTCCGAACAGCTTGTCCCGAGATCTTCACAAGATCTGGGCAAAACCCGACGTCAGGTTGTTGCTTCCAATCAGGACAGACCTGGCCAGAGCTGGACCTGCCCACCACAGAATTCATTCTATCAGACACAAACGAGCCCAAATCATTTAATGTGTAGATTTATCAGTATGTCTCCCAAAGCTGTTCGTACGTGTTTTTTTGGATGCAAAAAAAAAGCACAACTATTTTCTCTTTCGAAAGACGATGCCACCAGAAATCAGTGGGTAGCTTTTTTGTTTGCTGGTGGCAAACAGCCACACTCAAAGGGAACGTTAGCTGTTTGTGCTCAGCATTTCACCAAAGACAGCTTTGTCAATAAATGATAATTCGATGCTGGATATGCGTCTCAGCTGCCTCTCAAACCTGGAGCAGTTGCATCGATCGAGCGCTCGGAGCCACAAGCTGTAAATAACGATATAACAGCAAATAATGTAAGTGAAGCTAATGTGTTAAGGGTGGCTAGCAGGACCGCTAACAATAGTTAGCACTAACAACTGGCCTCAAACACAGGCTTTGTAAAATATCTGAAGATAAACCCTGGATCGGTAGCAACAGTCCGCGACTCACAGACACGGAAGCAGTAAGTTTTACCATTTTTTTGTTGCTTTACTGTGTTGCTTTACTGTATAAGCCTACCTAACGTGATAGCCTGTTGAATGTAGCTGTAGCACTGCGGCTAACATAGCTAAGTTACAGTTGCTAATATTCATGTCCTAAATATGCCAGAGTAAATAATATCAAGGAGACATTCAACAGAAGGTGTGTGAGCATATACCTCATTTGAAGCTAACTTTTTATACTTGTTTGTAATTTGGATGCTTAGTACAACTGTTCACGGTAACGGTACTTACTGTCTGTAAAACCTGTATTGCAGGGTAACGTTTGTCTCTGTCATTGTCATGAACGCTCGGTTACTAGCTACTGCATGTTAGTTCGCGTGCTGTGCTACTTAAAAAAAATGCTCCTGGTTAACTTATATGCAGTCATTCTGATCGGTATGCTTGTGTTACTTTGGTTAGCATCATTGTGGCAGTTTCATCATAACGTTGCCTGATTGTAGCCACTACAGTTGAACTGGAGAGGTGTTGTATGTGTCTGCAAAGTTGGGCTGAAAAGGCTGCAGTTAGACCAGATGTAGGTTTTTCAGAGCTCGGGGTATGTGTTTGGGTTTGTTTAATGCTACTGTGAAACGATCGTTTTACTTATCCTTGACCGGGGTCAGCCATTGTGTGGGCTAGCTCTCTGATCCTACCGCGGTGAAATTAATCGTGAAATGCACTATAACGATATGACAAACGATTACTCTGCATTGCCGTGGCAGAATTTTATCTCCCTTTAAAATTGTTCTGGCTAATAAAAAGCTGAAAAAATGTTGAGATTGGATCCAGAATTCTTTCTTGTAGATGTTATTGATTTGCTAGCTCCACAAAAGCACTCACAGACACGGAAGCAGTAAGTTTTACCATTTTGTGTTGCTTCACTGCATAAGCCTACCTAACGTGATAGCCGCAGTGCTACAGCTACATTCAACAGGCTAACGTAGCTAAGTTAATGTTGCTACTATTCATGTCCTAAATATGCCAGAGTAAATAATATCAAGGAGACATTCAACAGAAGGTGTGTGAAAATAAACCTCATTTGAAGCTAACTTTTTATACTTGTTTGTAATTTGGATGCTTGGTACAACTGTTCACGGTAACGGAACTTACTGTCTGTAAAACCTGCAGGGTAGCGTTTGTCTCTGTCATTATGATGACCGCTCAGTTACTATCGTGTGTTAGTTCGCATTCCGTGCCACTTAAAAAATGCTCCTGGTTAATTTATATGCAGTAATTCAGATTAGTATGCTTGTGTTACTTTGGTTAGCATCAAGGAGGTAGTTTCATCATAACATTATCTGACCGTAGCCGCTACAGTTGAAGCTAACCGGAGAGGTGTTGTGCGTGTCTGCAAAGTTGGGGCCTGTACCATAAAGCTGGATTAACATACCCGGGGTTTCTCTTAGTTATGTGGCTGCACTTAACCAGACTTCCGCATTCCTGATAAGTGGTATCACAAAGCCAGTTATCAACTCGGTAACTGAACCCAGGGTTTTCCAATCTAGGTATGTGCGCGTTCACATAAAAGGGGCGGTGTTTGAAGCAAATGACCAATTGCAAACATGGACAAACCGACCGGAAGCAAAGCTGCGTACTTTTCAATTGCGGAGCAAGTGCTCTTAATAATTATATGAAGAGAATAAACATATCATCCTGGCAAAAATTAACACCGTTGCAGCTGCCAAATACAGAAAGGACAGTTGGAAAAAAAACACAGACCGTGTAAATGCGTAAATTAATTATAATGATAATATCACTGCAAATAACATTCGTATTCATGATTGTATGTGGGCTATTGCTGCAATAGTGATGATTTAATTTTACTTCTGCTGCATTAAATCATGACAACAGGCGCTATGTAGGCTAGTGAGCGCATCTGTCTCCTTTTCTGCTTTACAGGATGTGTCTGATCCAGCACGAAAACTATTGGGTATAGGAATGCGCGTGTCTTATCGTTTATAATTTCACTGCCCCATCAGTAAAATTACGGTTGCTTATTTCATTAAGCTGACGTGATGCGAGGATGTATTCTTATGGCGTGTATGATTTTTTTTTCCAGCTGCAACCCCGGCGGTGTCAAAAGAGCCAGAGAACAAATAATGAATTACTACAAAAACATAATTCAAAGCGGTCAGTAGGCTTACTTTCATAAGTGCAACAAGTACAAGGCTTTAGTGCTTTTGCCCGAGGAAAAATACAGCATTGTGATACACACAAGATGAGAAACTATATGCGCACAACTCTGCTGCGTTTGCCACATGTCAATCCCTCGGATGAGAACCTGGACCCTACATATTGGTATTCATCTGCGCACCCAACTCCGCTGAAACCTCTACGGACGGTGATTCCATTTTCTCAGAGAACTGATTGGTCAGTAGGCGGTGCTTTTGCACGCTGTGATCGGAATCTAGAACTAAACCTGCTCCGGAGCAGGTTAGCCGTTCAGCTTATGTTGCCGCGGTGATATACCTCGGTAAGAAGTGAGCCGCCTTCATAGTACAGAAAACCCAGGGTTAAACCTGAAGTTATCGCGATAAGCCCAAATCCAGCTTTATGGTACAGGCCCCTGGGCTTATAAGGCTGCAGTTAGACCAAACATAGGCTTTGCAGAGCTTAGGGTACGTGTTTGGGTTTGTTTACTGCTGCTGTGAAACGATCGTTTTACTTATCCATGACCGGAGTCAGCCAGGTACTTTACCGTGGTGTGGGCTAGCTCTCTGATCCTACCGCGGTGAAAGCAATCGCGAAACGCACGATAATGTGTCTGGTATAACAAACAATTTCTCTGCATTGCTGTGGGGGAATTTCATCCACCTTTGAAAATTGTCCTGGCTCATAAAAAGCCGAAAAAGAAGTGGAAGTCGGATATGGATTTCCGGTAGTTATCGATTTGCTACCTCCACATAAGCAATGCTTACGCAGTTTGTGTGTTTTTGCTATGAACTCATTTAGTACCTTGGTGTCGGAATTGTGTTTTGTTTTGGTAGAAATGGTTAACAGGAGCTTTTAGCAAAGTTTCCTCCGGATAGCTAAGTGGGTATATAACATGACTATATAACAGTACAGCTCCAATCACATGCATGCAAGGTGAGACAGTACGAGCAAAACACTCCCCTGGAATCGAAGCGGCCAGGCAGCCAATAAGAGCAGCGCCTCATTAGCATAGCCTCTCCACCCACTGTTTCAGGCCGGCACAGACGGGGTGGGAGAAGAGGTCTCACTGGGCCTGGATGTGTGTGGTTTTTTATAACTGAATTCTTAACATTATTTTAAAGACTCAGTGGACATATTTTAAACAACTAAATACAGCATAATAGGGGACCTTTAAATTGTGTGCAGTCCTGCACAATCATTAAGTTGATGCTCAAAAGAAGCAGAGAAATTTCAAGGGAGAGAGTTAAAATATTTAATATCTGAAGATTTGGCCAGCCGAAGCTTTGGTGCTCTCAGTCATTGATATGAATTAACTTCTGGGTGACTGTTGGATTTAGAAGCATCCCGAGCTTGTATGTACAACAACTATAATACAATTAAATCAAGATAACATTTGAAATCCAGGTAACATTTGAAATTTTTCCTGCATAAAAATTGTTTTCCTGAATCAAGGCTTTGTTCTACACTTTGCTTTAGAAGGTGTAAAGAGTTGGAACATACCTGCTACAGTTTGGATGAATCAAAGCGGGATACCTGAATATAGGTGCACCCAGAAAGCTGCCAAGTCCAAGAGGGGCAGTGCCTGCAGGGGGAGACAGAAGCCCCTGAAATGATGCAGCACCAGCCCAGGTGGACTCCAATGCAGGGTGCCGATGTGTTGTGCACAGTCCGGCTTCAAGGTAGTTGCTGAGTGGGTGAGCTCCAATTAGAGGACTTGGGAATGATAAGACAGGCGGGAGTGTTTGAACCCCTGCCTTCTCCCGTTTCCGCCACTTGGCTCTCCGATTCTGGAACCAGACCTGTGAGGTCAAAAGAATGAGCAACTGCAGGGCTGCATAAAGGCACAACAGACGGTCTTTTAGCTCATTATGAGAGTAGCTAAATTATCAGAAAAAATAATGATGAAATCAAAATCTACATTAAATCTTTTACCTGGAATAACTGCATAAAAATAGCTATATCTGTTTTATACATGATCTAGGGCTGAAATGGTTCAGAACTGTGAATATGCTATGGTTGTGGTCATTGATTCACATCTTTTTTGTGCAAGTAGTTTTATATCATTTAGACCTAATCTGTTTTTGAAGTGCAACGTAGATGTGAATTACAGCATTCCAATTAAACTGGGGTCTAGAAGTAATACCTAACCACCCAACAAATTCTGGTTGATTATGTCAATGTAAACAGGGTCAGCAATTTGTAGTGTATACCTACAAGTCAAGATACCAAAAAATCCAGATGTATGGCTTGCATGGAAGTTAACAAGGTTTTAACAGTCACAAGTAAGGCTTTAGAATTTGAAACATCAGCGGCCACAAAATATAGCAGCCTTTAGGACGTAATAGAAATCTGTTTCAGTCTCCATAGGTAACACATGCAGAGCAACATCCTACTTAATGTCAGAGTCCTCTGAGAAAATCATAGCCAAAATGATCTACCATTAGTTCAATGACAAAAAAGACATGACAAGACATCATTAAGGTGAAAGAATACCAGTCCAAATGAGGAATGCAAATGATACTGCCCAAGAATGAACAAAGTAAGATTCAAAAGAAACTGTTTTATTCAAAAGCCTAATCATGATAATCACATGGATTGCAAAATGCATGTATTTGTGGCAGAAGAGCTTGTCATGCATGTTGACTGCCAGAAAAATGTAAGCACCTATTTAAAAAAGTATTTCATAAGCAGCATAAGAATATCTTAAACCAGAGACAGAGCCCAAGGAAGAGTCAAAAAAGAAGATGAAACATAGCAAGTACAAGGTATATGGTTTAAATTTCAAAATGCAATGCAATGAGAGACTTCAAAGATTTAACAGTAGTGTTCCCTGATTTGTTATTTGTTTTTGTATTTATTTTTCTTATTTGTCATCTTTATTTTGCAGTTCTTTGTAATTTCTCCTCGTTCTAATTCCTCGTCTTTGTTTTCATTCATACTCCCTGCTTGCCCTCCCCACTCCGTGCAGTATTTGTGCAGTATCAGCTTCTTCATAACCACCTTCCTTGCTCATTCCTCTGCCTGCCTGCTCACCTACCCTGAATCCCAGTGATCATCCCCCCGGTCTATTTAAGCTCTCGATTTTGCGTAACTAATCTGCCACTATTTCACCAGTTACTTATTAGCCTTTGTATGTCCTCGTGTTCGATTCCCGGTCCTGACTTCCTTCATTTCTCGAAGGGGGTCCTGACCCCCTCGAAAAAAAGATGATACATCTCAAGGGGTTTATCCTAATAAAATTTACATACCTACATACATTTCACGATTTATGAGTTTGGATTGCTCCCAGTGCTTGATTGGTTTGGTATGCGATTTATTGCCTGGATTTCGATTGATGATTTTGCCTGCTCTCTTGTGCTGTATTCTGCCCATCTAGTTTCTGGATTATTGCCTGTTTCTCGACACTGATTTTGCCTACAGTTTTGGTAATGCAATCCTCCTGATTGTGAAAGAATTGGACTGTCTGACCCCGAGCAAACCTTCAATAACTTATGTGAAATTGAACTTCTGTCTGCGCTTGAGGTCTGAGTCCCTGTAAAGCATGGTCACCCAGTTGGATTTGGGATTCTGATTTGCACTTAAAATGAAGTTGGGAAGAGCTCTGCCATACGACCCTCAAATAAAGCCCATAACCTGGTGAGAAAATTCAAGGGCCTCTTCAATAATTTTCAGCCTCATCTCCATCTATCCATGTAAGGGATATAGTTTGGGAAACATGCAGTTCTTGCCAATTTTTGTATACGTCTGGAGATTAGCTGCAAAATTTGTCTACTTCCCCTCCCAGTATCGTTATTTGATGCATACAGTGACGTAGTAGGAGGCAAGGAAGAACTACCCCTTATAAAAATGTACCATGCTGTACCATGGTATTAATACCATGGTAAATGCACAACGGTATTTTGGGCCACGGTACACACTTCGTAACGTGGTTAGTACCATGGTAAATGTCCCACGGTACGGTATGGCAAATATACCATGGTACAGCATGGCACACATCCCAACCCAGCTGGCATTTTAACGTTTTTTTACTGTTGAATCAACGTCATGGATCATAGTTGAATCACCGTTGAATTATGTTTCGATTTTGAAAGATGAATCAACATTGATTTCGCAACGTTTTTTCAACGTTGGGCATGAGTACCATACACAACCTCCACTGTTTTAGGTTTTTTTTTTTTTTGGCCAGAACTATTTTAAAAGGGGGCACAAATATTTTTGGGGGGGTTTTATGAGTGAGAAGGGGGTTTAGAATGATGGGGGAAAAATTTTAAAAGGAAGGGGTAGATGCGGCGCGAGGAAAAAAATTTTTTTGCGGTAATTTCTGTTACCACCACACTCTTCCCTCGTGACATTCACTCTGTGTAGAATCTCTCCAACATCCTCTGACCTTTTTTTTTAATGTGTTTTCTTATCTCCATCGATGAGGCTGTGAACAAAGGTTTACATGTTAAATTAGACATTACATTAGTGTCTGCAGCGGGATTCAAACCGGGGAACCTGTGGACAAAGCAATTTCAAACACACCATACACTGTGGTCTTAACCACTACACCAACTGAGTTTGTTGCCAACTCACCGCATCAGTTTCCATTCATCGCTGAAGGGTGAAAGACAACCAAAGGTAAATATATAAAATAATATATATTCATTTATTTTTCTTTCTTTTATTTGTTGTTGTCAATGAGGAGACGTCATGTGAATATCCATTTTGATGTGTTTCATGCCGGTGAGTCGGCTGATCCACTGACCCTGGATAGAATAATTTGAGCAGAACAAACCATTGCTGTGGCTGAGTTGGGCTAAGGTTAGGGTTATGCACAGGGATAGGGATAGTATTCCTTATGAGTTGGGTTAAGGTTAGGTATAGGGATAAGGGATAGCATTCCCTATGAGTTGGGTGAAGGTTAGGTCATCAGTGTCATGGCTGCCACCTTTATAAGCTTGCCGCATGTATAGACGCTCTAGAAATTAAAGCGTAAATTCTCTTAACTGGATGTGCGCTCGACGTTTTTCCACATCAGAATATTTCAATGTATCTAAACATTAAGGTAAGCCGAAAAAGTTGTGATTTTTTTTTATTTTGCTGAAGGTTGTGTGTGTGGTACTCTTACCCAACATTATTTCAATGCTGTTTCAACGTTGAAACAAATCTTGTTCAAATTTCAGTGTTGATTTGAGATCATTTTGTTAACCTTTTTACAGCCATTAGAGTTAAACATTGTCTCAATAGCGTTTCAACATTGAAACAACAACTGACATAATTTCAACCATATTCCTGCGTTGAAGGTTGGTCGTGTGCCGGCTGGGGAGATACATTGTGAAGCTCGGCATAAATCCCACGGTGTCATGGTGCGAATCACACGGTACAGCATGGTACGAGTCCCAGGGTACAGTTTAGTGGAACTACTGTGGTAAAAGTCCTGTGGCATAAATCCCATGGTACAAACCAGATGGTACAGTACAAATCCCATGGTACAAAGGTACCCATGGTACAGCAAGGTACAAATCCCATGGTACAGCAAGGTACAAATCCCATGGTACAGCAAGGTACATTTTTAAAAGGGAAGTGAAAAATTCTGCAGTATGCTGTTAAACAATCAATCAATAATGCTACAAATTTTTTCTCTGTACATGACTTGCGTACATATTAAAGTCGCTTAAGGTCATGTCGTTTGCGCAGGAAAATTTGAGTCCAAGTTTTATGAAACTGAGCTCCGAAGGGAGTACCCACTACCATAGTAGCAAAAGGGAGTACCATGGTACCATAGAGGAACCGTGGTGCCAGTAGGGGGTATCTTGGTGCCTGAGGGTGTGTCGTGATACGGAGGTAGTGTCGTACTGGCCGGGGTACCGTGGTACCAACAGGGGGGACTGTGGTACTGACTGGAGGTACCGCGGTACCTGCTGGATGTACTATGGTAACGGCAGAGTGTACCGTGGTAACGGCATGGAGTGCCATGGTACCGAAAGGGTGTACCATGGTAACGGCAGGGAGTACCGTGGTACTGGAGGAGTGTACCATGGTAGCGGCAGGGAGTACCGTGGTACCGGAAGGGTGTACCATGGTAACAGCAAGGATTACCGTGGTACCATAACGAAGTACCATGGTACCACTATGAAAAACCATGGTACCAATAGAGTGTACCATGGTACAATTCAGAATTATCATAGATATACCATGTGTACCATGATTTTACAGTGGTATTTGCATGGTACAGCATGGTACATTTTTATTAGGGACACATTATTTCAGCTTGAATTTCTGGTATCCACCTCTGGGAAGCCAGGGTGTGTGCTCAGACGCCGCTCAGAAACAACAAACTAGCTATGTTTCCCACAGCGGGAAAGGCACCCCAATGTATGAGTGCAGAGGATATTATGGACAAAAATACATTTTACAGAAAGCTTGCTAGGTACTGTATGGTGCCTGCTACAACATTACCTATTGATTCAGCAAGTGAACTGTTTGTTAGTTTGTGGTAATAGCGAACTGGAGCAAGGTAGCAAGCGAAAATGTTTGTCAGTGATTTGGGCAATACTTCACTGTTCTAGTGCAGTCAGCTTCATATCCATCAAGTATGTTTGCTAACGGTTATACCGTGGGTCAGCTTTAAAATTATGGATGGTTTAATTATCAGCAAAATGCCACTTAAAGCAAAAAATTGGTTCCTTATGTAGGAGTAAGACATAATCTCTTCTGCATTGCATAAGTAAACTCGAAAAAAGTTGGGACATTATGGAAAATGCACATAAAAATTGAATGCAGTGATTTCTGAATTTACTTAACTTATATTTTGTGGCAGACTACGAGGACAACATATTTAAGGTTTTGTCTGTTCAACTTCATTCTGTTTGTAAACATACATCCATTCAGACCTACAACGCATTCCAAAAAAGTTGGGATGGGGGCAATTTCGAACTAGCGATGAGTTAAAAAATTTTAATTATGTGATTTCAAATTGCTGTTGTCAGTAAGTAATTGTAATTATGATTTTGTGCAAAAGCAGCATTCAGGAAAGACCTCATCCTTCGGGAACAAAGATGGGTCAAATATTACCAATTTGCATGAGAAAATCAAGAAAAGCTTTGAAAACAATGTCCCTCAAAGAAAGGAACTGAACATCACACAGGAAAAGGCTGTTTTTCCAAAAACCACTTGAAAATGACATATTTTGTTTTCATTTCATCCAACTGGAAGGAGCGAAAAGACGGTTAGTGATTGCACAATGTCAATGCAATAAGTCTTTTCTAACATAGTAAAAGTCTCAACCCCAGTGATAACATCAGCTGGAAATCCAAACAGAAAAATCAGAACATAAGACTTGGAAGGCGCCATCATCCACAACAAACAATTTGAAAAACAAGTTGATGCCCAACAACAAACACACATGCTATTTTTTGGGGGATTACTGATCCTCCCAGCAGCAAGTGTATATGCCGGCAGCATTCAAACACAGACAATGATAGGATTTCAGCAAGTTTCCAGTTTGTCTTCACAACTTTGGTTATGGATACTGCATAATTTTTACTGCAATTCTGCATAATGGCTGAGCACATATTAAGACTATGAAATCAATCAGGCGATATTCTCAAAGTACAACGCACAAATGGGCAAGATTGTAAACATTCACAAATGATGTCTTACTGATTCTGGCAGGGGATGTTAATCTAAACCCGGGCCCAGCTGTGCAACTGATGATTCACAACTGATGCAGCTGGCTGTGAACATGGCTGTGCTGAGACGGGAGGGAAATTAGGCTGATCTGGCCGGCATCGTTGGGCTGCTCAGCTGTGGAGCCAATGGTTGTCATGGCTGTGCTGGAACAGTGTTGTGGAGCTGATGTTTTTGACAAATGTGACCTATTCAGGATTTCTTGACTGAGGGGCTGGCTGCCAGCGTGGATGTACCTGGGCGAGGGACCGGTGGGGCCAGCGCCAGTGTTCAGTGTGCCTGTGGAGCTGGTGTACAGGACCCTGGCTGAAGAGCAAGTATCAGTGGCTGATGCAACTGAGGGGAAGTGGTCAGATGAAGAGTCCATACCAGTGAGAGCTGAGGCTGATCAAAGAAATGCAGCTGCAGGGCAAACGCCTGTGACGACTCCTGTTTTGTTGAATGGATAAAGGGTAGCCACAGAGAGAACTCTGGCTGTCTGAAAATGCCTACAAATAAGCCAAAAAGATGTAAAAGCAACTAGCACTGACTCCACAATGCAGGAGCATGGATCTGGACAGTAGTCACAAATGAAAATCTACAGAAGAAGATTAGTGAGTAAAAATAAACTTAACCACATTTTTCAAACTGTGAATCATGCAAAAGTCTTAAGGGACATAGGTATTAAACCACAGGGCATAATTGGCTCGCATCTTGATGTTCACAATTTGTTTTCTAAGCATTATGAAATTAAAACACTGCTAATGGATTAATTTTTGTGCCTCAGTGAAACCTGGCTTCACTGTAGGATTCAAATCAGTTTAATTGATCTTCTTGGGTACAGATGCTTTAGGAAAGCAAAAGGGGAGGGGTAGCTAGAACCGGCACTGAGGACTGGTTATGGTTGGCTGTGGAAGGCTCAAGTTTGCAGTACATTTTTGAAATCCAACACAACACCACAAGTTGCCAATTTCATTAAATCTTTGAAAAAAAAAAAAAGTAAGTCTCTCAATAACTATGGTGAGCATGGCTAAGCCTCCACATACCAAACCTGAATTTGATATTTTGTGGTCACAGTGTAGTCCTATGTATTGATGTTTGATACTGCAATTACGTTCACCTTGTGTTATACACCTGAATGTTTACCAAAATGGAGGACATTTCATTTCTCTGCTGCATTCTCTCCCTCCTGGCTCCGTGTGTGATCCTCCTCTGCTAACAGCAGCTCCAGAAACAGTAAAATAGATGAAGCAGTCAAAGCTGCCGTCAAGACAACATACTGAAAAAGTTAAACTCAGGTGTTTCAATGATGCTCTGAATATGTGACCTTATCAATGAGGATTCAACAACACTCTTCACCATTTTGCTTTGGGCTGGTATTGAAAGTTGATTCATTGCAGATTTCTTGAACTTTAAAAAGAATAGCCTTTTGGAGCATAATTTGATGTCTGATCAACATTTGCCATCTTGATTATGTTCACAAAGACGAAGAAAAGAGGTCAGTTTCATTGTCTTTTTTATTATGACGAGGAGACTTCATCACATAGCCTCCTTTTGGAATGGAAAAAATATAAAACAGGAGCAAACACTTTGATCATATTTCAGCATTTTTGAGATAATTAGACATTGAACAGGTCTTGATGACATTATGCAAGCAATGCACTCATCCCGTGTGCCCTACTGGTGGCAATTCCAAGCTGATATTTTTATAAACACAAATAAGTCTTCAGAGATATCCAATACTAACATATCAACAAATATACATGTAACGAAAAATCACAACAAAATAGGCAAATTGATGACAGCAAATCCATACCAAAAACAAAATTCAACAAACCCAAACCAAAATATTCTCTGGTGGCACCTGTGATGGTGAGAACAGCCATGCTGGTTTAGATACAACTAGGACAGGCTAAATAAAGACATGGATATTTTAATTAAATTCAGTACAATCACATTCAGACCAAGTGTGCCTGATTAAATAAAGGACTGACATGTTTCATTAATTTTCTTTCAAATAGATATTTGTGTGCAGGACTAGGAAAAGGGGTCACTTGGGTCATTTTATGAAAATTGAGATTTTCCAACAAAATCAAAGAGTGATCCAAGTGTTTCATTTTGAAAAAACAATTGGGTGAATTTGTGCACAGCAAAGTGTTGTAAATTGACAGTACAGTAGTGCTGGGATATCACTATCACTGGGATATCACTGAGATACCCCGTTAACCTCAGAATGGAAAAAAATCCCAAGTGACCCCTTTTCCTAGTCCTGCACACATTTATAGGTTAAGACAATGAGCTTGCAGTTCCTCACTCGACTTGGTTGGAGATTTGTGTTTTCACTGTTCTAGGTAACTTCATGTGCAGCTTTTAGCATTCTAGTATCTTTAAATGGCGTTGCCTGTCCGAGAGTAGCATTTCACATGTGCTATGGGGTTTCACAGAAATATATGGAGAAATAGATGTTTCAGACGTAAGACATTCCAGTATGACAGCAGTGCACTGATGCAGTGAGGCTGTTCTAAACACCTGAAAATGGCGATAATGGAGGTATGTAAATGAGAAATGTCTTCTTTGGACAGTTGTGGACAAGTTGTGGACGCATAGTTCAGCACCATTTACCAGAATGCACAATCAAATATCCATTTTAAAATGCAACAGAAATTACAAACCCATTCCCCAAAAAGCTGGGACTGTGTAAAATGTACCTAAAAATGCAATGATTTTCAAATCACTTAAACCCTATATTTCATTGAAAATAATACAAAGACTTCAATCAAATATTGAAACTGAGAAATGTTATTGTTTTTGAAAAATACCTGCTCATTTTGAATTCGATGCCAAAAACATATTTCCAAAAAATTGGGACGAGGCAACAAAAGACTGGAAAAGTAGTATGATGCTAAAAAAAAGTACACCTGGTAGAACAGCTCACAGCTAATAAGGTTAATTAGCCACAGGTCAGTAACATAATTTGGTGTAAAAAGTCTTTCAGTATTACACATGGTGAGAGCTTCACCACTCAGTGGAAGACTGGATAGGCAAAGACTTCAACAATTTAAGAATAAAGTTTCTCCAAGTAAAATTGCAAAGAATTTAAGGATTTCTTCCTCCACGGTACATAATGCCATTAAAAGACTCAGAGAATCCGGTGAAATCTCTGTACACAAAGGACAACGCCAAAAACCAATACTGAATGGCCGTGATCTTCAGGCCCTCAAGCAGCACTGCATTAAAAACAAACAGGATTCTGTTGTGGAAATCACTGCTAGAGCTCAGAAACACTTCTGTAAACCACTGTCATTGAACACAGCTTGTAGCTGGATGCACAAATGCAAGTTAAAACTCTGCCATGTAAAGATTAAACCATACAGTTCCGTGAAAAAGTATTTGCCCCCGTCCTGATTTCTTATTTTTTTGCATATCTGTCACACTTAAATGTTTCAGATCATCAAACAAATTTTAATATTAGACAAAGACAACCTGAGTAAATATAAAATGCAATTTTTTAATTTTGATTTCATTTATTAAGGGGAAAAAGCTATCCAAACCTACCTGGCCCTATGTGAAAACGTAATTGCCCCCTAAATCCTAATAACTGGCTGTGCCACCCTCGGCGACAACAATTGCAATCAAACGTTTGTGATAACTGGCAATGAGTCTTTCACATCGCCATGGAAAAATTTTATCCCACTCTTCTTTGCAGAATTGTTTTAATTAAGCCACATTGGAGGGTTTTTGAGCATGAACAGCCTATTTAAGGTCATGCCACTGCATCTCAAGCGGATTTAAGTCTAGACTTTGACTAGGCCACTCCAAAATCTTCATTTTGTTTTCTTTTTTTAAGCCATTCAGGGGTGGACTTGCTCGCGTGTTTTGGATCATGGTCCTACTGCATAACCCAAGTGCGCTTGAGCTTGAGGTCACAAACTGATGGTTGGACATTCTCCTTCAGGACTTTCCGGTAGAGAGCAGAATTCATAGTTCCATCAATTACGACAAGTCGTCCAGGTCCAGAAGCAGCAAAGCAGCCCCAAACCATCACACTACCACCATCATGTTTCACTTTTGGTATGATGTTCTTCTTATGAAATGCTCTGTTAGTTTTATGCCTGATGTAACGAGACGCACACCTTCCAAAAAGTTCAACTTTTGTCTTTTCAGTCCACAAAATATTTTCCCAAAAGTCTTGGGGATCATCAAGATGTTTTTAGGCAAATGTGAGATGAGCCTTTGTGTTCTTTTTGGCCAGCGGTGGTTTTCACCTTGTAACTCTCCCATGGATGCCATTTTTGCCCAGTCTCTTTCTCATTGTTGAATTATTAACACTGACTTTAACTGAGGCAAGTGATGCCTGCAGTTCTTCAAACGTTGTTCTGGGTTATTTTGTGACCTCCTGGATGAGTCATCGATGCGCTCTTGGAGTAATTTTGGTAGGCCGGCCACTCCTGGGAAGGTTCACCACTGTTCCAAGTTTTCTCCATTTGTGGATAATGGCTCTCACCATGGTTCGCTGGAGTCCCAAAGCCTTAGAAATGGCTTTGCAACCCTTTCCAGACTGATAGATGTCAATTTCTTTGTTTCTCATCTGTTCTTGAATTTCTTTAGTTCGCCACATGACGTGTTGCTTTTTGAGATCTTTTAGCCTACTTCACTTTGTCAAACAGGTGCAATTGAAGTGATTTCTTGATTCAACAGGTCTGGCAGTAATCAAGCCTGGGTGTGGCTAGCAAAATTGAACTTAAAAAATGTGGTTAATTACAGTTAATTCATGATTTAAGAGGGGGGGGAATTACTTTTTCACATAGGGCCAGGTAGGTTTGGATGGCTTTTTTCCCTTAATAAATGAAATCTTCATTTAAAAACTACATTTTGTATTTACTCGGGTTATCTTTTTCTTATGTTAAAATTTGTTTGATGATCTGAAACATGAAACGTGAAAAATATACAAAAAAGTAAGAAATCAGGAAGGGGCAAATACTTCTACACAGCACTGTATATAAACAAGTATGCTAATAAAACACTTGAATAAACTTATTTTTCGTCGGGGCGGTTTCCAGTGATGTCGTCAACTGCTCTAGCCTTATAACTGGTCAATTAGTGGCAAAACAATAATTGATGTAAGATGACACTGTGATAAATATTTGTAAACGCGATGATTCCAAGACAACAGACACTACCCTTAGGAAAAAGAAGTTTATTCAAGTCTGTTATTAGTATGCTTCTTCTAAACTAAAAATAAGAGAGTATACTTTCAGTTTACTTTTGATGTACTTATCAGAGATATATTTAGCAAAGTAATACTTAAGTATACTTAGCTTATACTGAAAAGTACACAGAAAAGTCTAAGTATAGTTGGCTTATACTTGTACCTAACCTTTTGATCGAGATATACTCAAAAGTATAATAAAGTATTAAAATATTCATGCCTAATGTTCAAGTATACTTGGCTTGCAGTTAGGCTACTATCAAAAGAATAAGCAGATTAAAATATTTTTACCATACATATTGGCTTCTTTGAAGTATACTGCAGTATAGTTTTATTCAGTTTTTACTATCTCATGAACTTACATATTCCACATGTAAGTTTGCAGTAACAAGTCAGCTTTGGGGTAGCATAGCAGAGTAAATAGCACGTGGGTGGAGCTGAATTTGATTTTTATACAGTGTTATTAACCCACACAGAAACAGATAAACATTTGTCTGATTTTATTTGAGAACATATTTGACAATTCTTCCAGTATTGACGGACTTGATACATACCCTTACAAAAAAGAAGTATATTTGAGCATACTACTAGTATACTTCTTTTAAACTAAAAAAATGGGAAAGAATACTTTGGGTTTACTTTTTATGAACTAAATAAAGATATACTTAACAACATTATACTAAGGTGTACTTGGCATAAACTGAAAAGTATACCCTTACAAAAAAGAAGTATACTTCAAGTTTACGCAAAATAAACTTAAAGTACACATCTAGTTTACATCTAAGTTTTATTTTGTCCTGCAAGAACACCACAACTGAACTTTTAAGTATACTGTGACTTCACAAATTCTATACTTCTAGCATACTTTTCAGTTTATGAAAGTATACATTAAAGTATACTGCAAGTAAACTTACAGATATACTGCTAGTTTACTAGTTATATACTTCTAGTAAACTTTTCAGTTCATGAAAGTATACTGTGAAGTATACTGTTATTAAACTTGAAGATTAACTATTAGTTCACTAGTTATATACTTCTAGCACAATTACTAGTTTATAAAAGTATATTTTGAAGTATACTGCAAGTAAATTCAGATATACTACAACTTTACTAGTTTTATACTCCAAGCCAACCTCTTAGTTTATGAAATTATACTTTGAAGTATTCTGCAAGTAAACTTATAGGTATAGTAATAGTCCACCAGTTCTATACTTCAAGCCCCTTATAGTTTAAATTTAGGTTTAAACTTTCAGGGAGCTAAAGGTTTTTAGTTTTTAAACTGCAAGTATACTTCAAAGTCTTCTTTAAGTTAACTTAACATCATACTCACGGCTTATGATTATTGCACTCTAAAATATATGGCAGTTGCTACGGGTACGGCAGTTTTTCAATGCATTTCAATGTGGAGAGGTACGGCAGTCCCCATTTCAAGCCCTGCCCTAACCTAACCGTTCCCCTAACCTAACCCCTAACCCTTCCCCTAATCCTAACCCTAACCCCAACCCCTAACCCTTCCCCTAACCATAATCCCGAATCCTTATCCTAATCCCTTGAAATCGACTGCCATACCAATAAAAACTGCCGTGTCTCTAGACACTGCGAAAATATATTACTGTTGCTATTGAGTTATTATTTAACATAAGTAGACTAGAGGTTAACTCATGTACCCTACTAGTAGACAACGCTTACGTGCATTCTGCTTTAATTTATAGATAAAGGTACTTATAAGAATTCACAATGAAACACATACTCAGGATTGAGAACAAAATTGATTCCTTTATAAATTACATTTTCAAACACAATATTGTATTGGATGCCAAAGTATAAGATCACAGCAATGGCAACTCTTATCAAAATCCCATTTCAAAACAAAGAACTGCTCTTTCTCTCATATGGAATTAGAAATATGCATAAAATATGAATTAAAAATGCCTTCAGCCTGACCAGTAGGCTGGGGAACTCGAGCAAAGGCGGATGAAATATTCCCAATGAGTACACTGATGAGCCGTTTTTCGGTTAATGGAGTTCTGTATCACAGTCAAAAATATGACCAACTAAAGAAAAGATGCAACAGTGCTGTACACTTGAAAAATGGTACAATCTGTTAAATAAATGATTTAATCATTTTTAAACATGAGTGTGAGCATCAAAGCCCTGCATGTCGTACCTGTGCCAAACATTGGTGTGTTTTAGTTGAGATACTAGTTAAATCTAGCCGGCCATTAAGTGCAGATTTACAAATAAATGTACACAGTGCTTTCATACATGAGGTTAAGAAGACTGGGAACTTCAGTGCTATCTGGCCTGATATGAGGACAATGAAATGTCTGTACTAGTTTTATAACTGGCAGCCATACCACTACCTGATCTGCACCAGCTGTGTGGCTGAAGCTAAGCAGGTGTGGGCTTGGTTTGTGCTTAGATGGGAGACCACCTGGGAAAACAAAGGAGCTGCTGGAAGTGGGATTGGTGGGCCATTAAATTGCCATTCTGCTCTCTGATACAATAATCCGCAATAGCGCAGTGATGAGGATGATTCGGATGAGATGTCAAACTGAAGTCCTAACTCATTGTGGTCATTAAAGATGCTATGTCACTCTCAAAAGTTCACTAGCAGCATACCTTCATGAACTGAAAAGTTTACTAGAAGTATACAACTAAAAAACTAGCAGTAAATCTGTTTACTTGCATTATACTTAAAAGTATACTTTCATAAACTGAAAAGTATGCTAGAAGTATACAATTAGTTAACTCACAGTATACTTAAAAGTTCACAAGTAGTGTACTTGCATAACAAAATAAAACCTAGATGTAAACTAGATGTGTACTTTAGGTTTATTTTGCGCAAAAGTATACTTTTATAAACTTAAAGTGGGCCAATTTAGTCCCAAGAAGTATTTAATTAGTACACTTAGAAGTATACTTCTACTACGTTGACACAAGTACATTTGCTACATAAAGCATACTTGGAAAATATACTTTACGTTTACTTAAGTTCACTTGGAAAAATGAACTTGAAGTACACTTCTTTTTTGTAAGGGGGGTGTCCTGCTGCTGCAGAAGTCGTGTTTTCAGCAAGATTAGAAGGAAGAGAATTATTGGCCGCACGTGCTCTACAATTTTCAGCAGAGCAATTTTGCGATGATTAGTCCGCTTTTCCTATAACGTCATGGGTTCGGAAATAGACGCGCACAAAATATCCTTATTTATGGTCAGTAACTCATACTGTATAATGCGCAAATGATTCGCGTTTATTACCAACTGGTAGTGACGGTTTCCTCGACGGTTTCATATTTTTTTTCCAAATGAAATGAAAAATTACGCAGTTTTTCCTGAAAAACACACTAAGTGATGGAGAATAAGAAAAATTTCGAAGAACAGTCGTCCCGCGAGATGTACATGAAGCCTATATTTTTAACTCATGTTTTAGTGGCAACATTGATACGATTTTTAGTTTTTTTTTTTTTTTTTTTTTTGTTTTTTTTTTTTTAATGTGATTAAAAGCGCGATTTTCCCTGCAGTTCCTGTCTTGGTTCAAAGGCAAGCAGAACTTTGAATATTGCGAGGTCTTTGGCGGAGGTTGCCATCAGCTATAGCAGCGCTTCTTTCACTTCAACATTCGATGAAAGCAAGAATGGCTTACGAACAGAAAACAGGCAGCACTGCACCGAAACTTCTATAGCATAGCTGTCCCAGTGAGCTAGAATGAATAGGAAACGCATAGCCTACTTCATTATGATGATACACCACGCATAATCTCTACCTATTTTGCATGAATGCATTTTTATGCCCACTATTTATGGTATAAAATTAATGTATATATCAACAATTCGGTATTTTTAGTGAACGACCTTGAGATGTCTGATATATACAGGAGGCTTGTTTCTGCTCTAATTTTGAGAAGGCTGAAAATCAGGAAATTTTGATGCAATACGTTTCATGAGCAAAAGTGTCAATAGCAAATGATTTTCAAGCTGAAAAAATGTGCATAGTTTCACTATTATTATTATTATTATTATTATTATTATTATTATTATTATCAGTAGTAGTAGTACAGTTAGTAGTAGAAGTGGTAGTAGTGGTAGTGATAGCAATTTTAGTAGGCCTAATAACATTGTTACCTTCAGAAATAATAATAATAATAATAATAATAGTAATAATAATTCCAGACCACATAACAATAATAATACACCTATTAAGCACACAACAACTTACTTGCACTCGCGCTTCTGTGAGGTCTAACTGCATCGCCAGTTCTTCTCTAAAATGGAGACATAGTTACCTTTGTTATTCACATAGTATTAAATGCTGGGCATTTTTCCACATATTCCTAATTTCTGTTGCGCAATAACAAATGGGATGCTAAAGGAATATCTTGGCCAATAAACATGTATGACAGATTTTACTAAAGAAAACAGAGCTTTTTGTATGCGGCAAAACAATGCCTGCACCAACTAAATTATCATGAAGTGGGTATATTCTGATCCATCTGTGTAGTTGATGCAAACCAGAATCAATTAGGCTACTTACTGAAAAAGTCAGAGATTATTGTGGCCAGTTGTCTTGGATGCATTTACGTATTCACCCACAAATGCAAAATAAGCAGGCAGCATATGATGATTTATTTGATCTATTGTGGCATATTGATGCTACGTTTAATTGTTGCCTTGATGAATTTTACTGAAGGTTAATTCCCCCCCCCCAAACCAATCTTCAAGAGGCATCAAAAATAATGAGTCAGCTGATACTAAGAACTTCTGTTTCGTGAGTGTGTAGACCTATGGGCCTACTCTGCGAACGGGCTTGTGCTGGTCAAATACACTATTTTTTAAATAAGATCATCCACTTTGGGGCTGAGCCAGAATGTTTAAATTTTTTGAGGATTTCAGACTCAATTTTTCTTAAAATGTTTTGATTTTTCAATGAATAAATCTGTTTAAAAATATAGTTTTTTTATTAATAATGGCTCAAGACGTGGGCTATTTTTGCGTAAGTAGAATTACAAGCAGCTGATAAAGCACTCTCAAGAACATTACAGTTTTGTAACGAGTCTTTCCAATATTATCTGGACACGAGTACGTTATTATAGTACTCGTTTACAGCCTCAGGATGTTCTTAAAATGATCCAAATTTCTAAGCATTTTTTGGTCCAACTTTCTTATAAAAGAGGATCTCGCAAGAAAAAAGATTGCGAGTGGCATGGAGAGCTAACGTTACTACATGAAGTTACAGCGCAGAATACAATTTTCAGCAGAATTCCTTTTCTCGTGATGTGTAACTGACAAAGGACTGTAACGAAAAGATAATCAACTCCCATTTCATGGTTCTGTTGTCAGTATATTTTATTTGCGGGAGACCTAAACATTCACCTATCAAAAACAGGCGTTTGTGAGTTCTATGCAAGGAAGAAAATTATAATGCACGGCTGCATTATATTCTTATTGATTTCAGAATGTTGCAGAACGGATTTAAAGTTGGAAGTAAATATGATTTAGATTACGTTCACGCTGAACGGGCGAGAAAGGGGATTGAGCTTAAAGATGTAGCATACAATACATGCCATTATACCTGATAGTTAGGCTAATAGTCTTAAAACTGGGGGGTATACAACAATCATAGCCTACAGCTCTAAATAAAACACCAACTTTTTAAATGAAGTGTCACCAGTTGATAATGCGATGGAAAATATGTTGCACACATCCTGTGCTGGTGTAACAGAGTAGTTCATTTATCACTATTTATGTTAAACAAGCAAGGTACAACAAGAATTCAAGAATTGTAACACCTCAAGCTACTGACGCATGCACCTGCATTGACTTGTTTCTTGTGGAACTCCCCCCCCCCCACAACCGATTGACATTGTACAGTTTGCCCTATGGTTATATTATAAGGCACACACAAAATCTACATTTGAAGCTGAAGAGAAAACTGGTGATGTCTGTGATTAAGTTGGCGATGTAAGTCTGATCACCTACATTAAAAGAATAACCACAGTAAGCCCCATGTGTTGTCCCTCTTGTCATATCCACTCTAGTTTTCACAGTTCAAACTGTATAAACTATTTTAAGGACATACAGTTGATGAATAAGGCTGAGCACATTTTACCTAGTAAACACATCTGGGTAGTGGGTCTTCTGGAATGCCCTTTCGAGCTCTTCCAGTTGGTAACTGGTGAACGTTGTTCTGTATCTTCTCTGCTTCCGCTTTAGGATGCCATCCTCCGAGTCACTACCAGCAGACAAGCACACACGGTCCTCTCTTTCCTTTATATCCGAATCGCAATCAAATCCCTCCTCTGCTTTTGAAGACAAATCTACATCCATGTGCCCTTCTTTATTCACAGGGCCAATTTTGATCTTCAGTGCATCTAGTTTCAGTACTTCTGCACATAGCGCTGTGACACCAGTGCTCTGGTTTAAAGATAGTGTCTCCCGGTACGATTTGCTGCGGCTGATACTGACCTGTGGCGCATGAACAATTTTTAGATTATCGCAGGTATGGCCAGAAAGCCTCTCTGGCTGTCCCTTGTCACCAAGCTGCTGAAAGTCCTTGCCAGTGTCTGCACACTCCCCCTCACAACTGTAATCCTGACGCTGTTTTGACGGTTGATGAATCTTAGAGTCGAAAGGGAATCCATCAGTAGTAGAGGTTGCTAAAAAAAAAAAAAAAAACTTACATTAGAGACGCACCTTGCATAAAACCAATGAAAATCTTTGGCAAAAAAATTTAATTTTCTGATGTTTTATTGAAACTGATTCTCCATTGCTTTCATTTTTTGACAACCAAAATATTTTTTATCAACTGTTTTCAACATATATACTCACAATGTCTAACTAATAGAACAAAAAATAGCCCCAACAAAATGGAAATGACATTAAAGAATAGATAAGGGAGGATTCGTTAAGATGGGGGAGGCCCCTCTATTATAATTACTCTCCTAAACTGTATCTGTCATCAAGTTTCATATCTTTGCATTTATTACATTGTTATGCTCTAAATCATTTTAAAATTATGTTTGAATACTTTATTTGGGAGATTAATTCAATCAAGGTTGTTTGTAAGTTTGTAGTTATTTTTGTAGTTTTTTGTTTTTTGTTTGTTTGTTTTTTTTGCAGTAAAAAAGTGAACTTTGAACCTGGGGGTACTAAACTCTCTCAAAAATGGTCCTCTGTGGAGCCCTTGTCTGCCAATATATTTGTATTAGTGTGTGTGTGCATGCGTGTGTGTGTGTGTGTGTGTGTGTGTGCGTCGTGAAACACACACACACACACACACACACACTCAGTGGTCGGCCGATATATAGTCATAAAAACAAAAATTCTTGATTATTGTAATGTCTCTATTATCAGATTATTAACCCCTTGAAATAAGTGGACCAGTGGAGAAGCAACGCAATGCTAATATTAGCCTAGCTTAATTGGACATTGGTAACTTTGGTAATTTGTCAAAAGTATTAAAATTCCTCATGAATCTATAAATGGGTTAGGGTTTAGGGTTACTGTGCAGGTTATATTAATTGTTGGACTTGCTTACTAAGTAAGGTTTTGTCCTTGTATCAGGGCTGTCATCTGTTATTGCAGTCTTCCAGAGAAGTGGACAGTGTGCGGGGTTGGTAGAATGGAATATTGTGAATACATGAATTCACATTTCAAGTGCGTCTTCTATAGTATGAGCAGTTAATCATCGTTGCTTATTGCAGGCTAATCGAGATTAGTTCAAATTACAAACAACAATTACAATAAAAATGCTATTCACTTCAGTATTCTGAAATTATGACACACATATTAGAAGAGTACAGTTCTTCTTGTTCCAACTCATAATCATCTCTTATCATATGTTGCTTGATGCGTCAACATTGAACTCAAATTTAAATATTTTACGATTTAGCAGAAAATGTTGTCAATTATTCTTCAGGGGGGCTTCTTTCTTCATCATCCACAACATTCAAAACCATTCGGGAAAATGAATCGCTAAAAGATGCACACGTCCCCCTCTTCAGATGGTTTATTTTTAAAAACGTCATGCAAAGGTGAACTACTCATTCTGAAAAGAGCGATTTACTACATGCTAACTATCCCCTATCAAAGTTCTTCCCTTCAGTTTCAGAGAATGAATGCATCAAGACGAAGAACACGGTATAGGCCTATTGGTCACATTCCAGAAATTGGTAATAACCCCATTGTGTTGGCAAAATATGTGAAAATCGGGAGGTAGCCTACAATTTCATGAAATAACCAGAATTTCCATTATTTTACTAATCAGGCTATCACTAACGCCGTTAGCGACATTAATCTCTGCGACTGATACTTTACCATCTGTCAATGAGTCGTGTTCCGTCCTGTCCGCCAACTTCAGCAAACTTTGCTGTTCCTTCAGTTTTTCATTACATGGGCTCCTCCTGCCCAATATGCTATCAATACAGTACGAGGAGGTTGTAATCGAAGATAAACTTTTACATTCGTGTCCGTCAGAGATATTGTCTTCAACCTTACTGCTCATTTTTTCACTTTAACAATGTTGCTAGCTTTTTAAGAACAGAGGATGTCGCTTTATGTCCAACCCTGAGCTTGTCCTCGGTCTAATTTCACACCCGGACAATAACGGCATATGTACCGAGTAGAAATAGCCCCGGAATCTACTCATCCACGTGTTCCAGCTCTAACGATTGGCTACCAGTGACAGCAGGAGGTCTCGATCTTCAGTGTATTTTCTGTGCCCTGCCTGAAACAAATGAAGCCAGCCTTAACATACCTGTATGAAAACGGATGTGCATATGCGCGGTGAGAGCGGATGATACGCTCATCGTATCGAAAAGGCCAACTCGAGCCCTTCGGTTTTTTTTTTTTTTTTGTTTTGTTTTAATTCATTTTAATTAAAGGCCATATTATCCTACAAGTGGAGGAGTGTCTGTCTGCTGTCTGCCTGTTTATGTGTATATCTGTATGCATATATATAAAATAATAATACATTTTATTTAAGGGCGCCTTTCAAGAAACTCAAGGTCACCTTACAACACATAATTAAAACATACATTAAAATAGCAGCAATAAAATCAAAAAACAGCCATTACAAAAATATACAAAAAGCATGGGACTATAATCAGAATTCACGAAAAAAGATGAGTTTTTAAGACAAGATTTAAACAGGGGAAGTGAGTTTTGCGGAGGTCAGGAGGGCAGTTCAGAGTTCTGAATGCTCTGTTCCCCATGGTGGTGAGACGGACGGAAAAAGTGAGATGGAAAGGAGGATCGGAGTGAGCGGGCTGGTGTAGTACCCCAAGGTGAATTGAGCGGACAAATAAGAAGGGCGACTGTGAGTTTAAGACTGCCTTTTCTAAGATCAGCCCAATACTGGCAAAAGTGGCCAACTCACCATCTCCAAATCTCTTTATACTTCATAATTATTGATTTTGGGGCTGAGAATAGGGAAATCAGTCATGACCTTGGTAATTAACCCCTCCCCTGCTGAACAGGCCACGCCCACTTTTCTGTGCCGTATTGGGAGGTAACAAATTTGACTGCTCTATATTTCAACCTACATGGAGGTCCCAAGTTTTTATCAATTATTCTTGAAACTAGAGCTGGTGGACTGCAACTTAAAATGAAAAAAATCCTGGGACCTCCATGTAAGTTGACGCTAGCGCCACCTGAAGTCATAAGCGATGCCATTTCCGACACATGGAAATTGGGTCCTAGTTTCAACCTACATAAAGGTCCCAAATAAATTACAACTGTTTTCCAATCTTTACGTGCCAAACATCAATAATCAGCAATAAAAGTTTTGGGACCTTTGTGCAAGAGGGAGAATAAGGGACCAAAAGTGGGGTAGATGGGCGTAGTCACCCTACTTCAAGCCACACCCACTAAAACCTACATTGCCCCCCAGGTGGACCATCACCAGTATTTGCTACATCCACATATGAACTTACAATTTTGCTAATAAAAAGCTTGGGACCTTTTCATTCCATGCAGATATTAACCCTTTTGTTTGTCATATTTGAGTATTTCATTGGTATATGTATACATACAACTTGTGTACGTTATGTATATAGAAAATACATTCCTGTTTATTTCAATGCAAGTTTGATTCACAATTGAAAATTCTTTTGTCAGGATGAGTTAGTTGATATTTCTGGGAGTTCCATTCAAGCCTCCAAATTTTAACTCTATTAGTCATATTTACATACATTTTAACCCTTTACAGGCCCCAATACTCATAGTGTACTAGCACTTTCCTGAAATCAAGTGCAAAAGTTCAGGTCAACAAAGAATTTGAACTGTCAGCGTGTTCTGAGATCCTCTGAACATGAAAGGGTTAATGTACGGCTATGTGTTTATAGAAGAATAAAATATGCTTCACATCAGAAATAATGGCTGCAGATACAGTTTCTTGCGTATAATGTTCCCCATTGAAAAAATGGTCTGTAGCAATCACAATCATCTGCTGTCCACAGTATCCATAGTGTCAGGCAATTGAGAACAGTTCATGCACAGCATTCATGTCCATTTCATTGAAAACAAGTTGCCCACGGTTGTTGACAAGTGTCGGTGGCTCCATGATACATAGTATACTTGAGACAAATCAACAGCTTGTTAAATTCCAAAGACTGCAACTGTGGTTGGAACAAAAACTAGCGTACACAGTGGGGTGCCAGGACCGAGTTTGAGAACCACTGCACTAAGTGATGTCTTGGATATGAATCCTTGAGTAGATTTCTTTACAAGGATTTCAATGGGAACTATGCATCAAATCTGCACAAGACAGAGGTGATGAAGGCCAAAACAATTTTCACTGCACCACAAAAAATTCATTATTGTGGGCCATCTTTTGAAGACAAATGAGAACAGTAGTTTCAGGAGATTGGCATTTCAATACACGTCAACAAAGTATTTCGAATTTATACAGCCTCTGTCTGGTGAAAGAGAAACTTGAAGTTGAAACGTGCATTGTATCATGCATGCAAAAGTAAACAGTCATCATAAATTTGGCAAAAAGCACTTGGAACGAGAGTTACATACCATGTAGTTTCTTCTTTATCCAAATCATGTATGATGTGTACTGCCATGAACAACAGGCCCCTGTTAGCCTCAACAAGTGATAATGTGTAAAAGACACCAGTGCCGATGGATTTAAGCTAGACTATGTAGGTCATTCCTGTTGGCAACACCAAAAGGAAGATTAGGAATACCTATCTATAAATGACTCGACACGTGATAAGAAAAGTGTGAAACAGAATGTGGGCCAAAAGATACAGCTGAAAAACTTTGTGAGGTAGAAGCCCAGGTGTGTGCCAAGATTTTAACCGAAATTTATAAAAAGAAAGGGTTAATGTCAAATTTATTGGAGCTAAAATGGCCTTTTGAGGATTATTGAATTCTGATTTAAAAGAAGAAGTATGAAATGGAACTTGGCTTGAAAGATACCTGTACATGTACATGTACATAATGTACACAATTTGTGTGTACACAGATACTGATTAAATACTCAAATATGAGCGTCAATACTTAAATAAAAGGGTTAATATCTGCATGGAATGAAAAGGTCCCAAGCTTTTTACTGGAAAATTGAAAGTTCATATGTGGATGAAACAGATACTGGTGCAGATCCATCTGGGGGGTCACGTAGGTTTTAGTGGGCGTGGCTCGAAGTTGGGTGACCACTCCCATCTACCCCACTTTTCGTCCCTTATTCTCCTTCCTGCGCAAAGGTCCCAAAACTTTTATTGCTGATTATTGATGTTTGGCATGCAAAGATTGGAAAATAGTTGTAATTTATGTGGGACCTTTATGTAGGTTGAAACTCGGACCCAATTTCCATGTGTCGGAAATGGCGTCGCTGATGACTTCAGGTGGCGCTGGTGTCAGCCTACATGGAGGTCCCAGGATTTTTTTATTTTAAGTTGCCCTCCACCAACTCTAGTTTCAAGAATAATTGATAAAAACTTGGGAGCTCTATGTAGGTTGAAATGTGGAGCAGTCAAATTTGTTACTGGTCAATACAGCACAGAAGAGTGGGCGTGGCCTGCTCAGCAGGGGAGAGGTTAATTACCAAGGTCATGACTGATTTCCCTATTCCCAGCCCCAAACTCAATAATTATGAAGTATGAAGAGATTTGGAGATGGTGAGTTGGCACCCTTAGGCTGATCTTAGAAAAAGGCACTCTTAATACTTACCACCATTTGACATGAATTTCGTCATGAAGACAGCTCATTGATGTTCAAATGTTTTGTGGAGCTTGGTAACTTTCTCGTGAACAGGGACAAGCTGATGTCAGTGCAAATTGAAGATGGCGGCTCTGGCAGCCATATTTGATTTCGGATTGCGTCCAAAATTGATAGGCTTGTGTAGTAACTCTACTCCGATGTCCTCACCAAAAATTGTGATAATTGGTGATGGCGTTTTTCAGTTATCGCACAGAATGTAAATTCCAGATGGTGGCTGTGGCGGCCATATTTGATTCGGATCGCGACCGAAATTGATACGCTTGTGTAGCACCTCTACCCCAATGTCCTCACCTAAAATCGTGATGATCAGTGATGGTGTTTTCAGTTCTCACGGAATCAAATGTGGACGGACAGACAGACGGACGCCGTGCGTGATGACAATACCCCACGGCCTCTTTCAGGGCTGAGGGGTAAAAAGGGTCACTGGTAATATTAGGTGATCGCCTTTATATGCACTGATGAAGCCTTCCTTCCATGATGGGAGTGGTCCCTTCAAGCATGACAGTGACCCAAGCACCACAGGCCACAAGGGCTCGCTGAACAGTTTCGTGATTATGAAAGTGATGAGCATACACTACTGCCTTAACACTCGACAGATGTCAAAATGAATGAACTCATACTTTAGACTCCAAAATAATGTGCAAGACAGCACTCTCCGCTACCTTCTTTGAAGCACCAAATGAGGAATATTTCTTAGAAGAAAATCACTCCATCCCTTCCAGTAAAGTTTTACTCAGTAACAGTGTTTCCCAAACCTCTCCTGGAAGCCCAACTGTCCTGCATGTTTTAGATCTCTCCCTGCTCCAGCACAGGTGATTCATATGATCAGCTCATTAATCACCCCCTAAAGCTGATTGATGACAACTTGATCATTTGAATCACCTGTGCTGGAGCAGGGAGAGAACTAAAACATGCAGGACAGTTGGTCCTCCAGGAGAGGTTTGGGAAGCACTCTAGAATATTATGTGAAGGCGTGTTAAGCTGACCTGGGGGCTTGTGAAGGCCCAACACCTTACTAAGACTCTTTATGTTGATTTTTATTTTTCAATTAATTTGTCTCCTGTATGAATGTATGCTTTGCCTTTGACTTTCTCGACAACCGTTCTGCCGATCGAATTCTCATTTGGCAGGTGCATTGCTGAGGACCCAAGGAAGTGCTCTGTAAAGTGTTAAGTTGACTGGCTGAGCCGTTCTCAGGAAAGCGGCAAGTAGCAATACCACACAAGCAGCAATCCTGGAGGCAAAGAAATTTGGCCACTGCAAATCGACACCTTTAGAATAGGCACTCCTGCGTTAGTGTCAAAAAAATGGGGCAATGACATTGGTAATTCAATGGCCTGATCTTATCTGCCTGAGTGTGAGACACGTCCTAAAACCACGTCAGTCAATAGTTACTCTGCGTGAACAGGAGTGTTTTTTTTTTTTTTTTTTTACTATCGCACAAATCACCAGAGATGTTGGCAAAATTAAAATTTGTAGGACCCTCCTGGAAAACGAGATGACCCATCTCAAGGGGCTTATTCTAAATAAACAAATTTGCATATAAGAGCAGTACATGAATCTTAAAGAAAATTTTAAAATATTGAATAATTAAAAACAAAGTGAGAACTTTATGCTAACATTTATTGATATTGGCCACAATGGCAAAAAAACATTTTCTTTTCATTTAACGGTAAAATTGAATTAAGCCTAATCTTAATAAATATTCCAATTGTTTGTGGCCATCAGACAATCTGATTAATATACTGCTACAAACATTGGCTAATGCAATAAATCCAATTATATTTAAAATTGATGCAAGGGCAGGCAGTCCTACTTCCAATGATCTAATTGCCAGAAAATAAATTCCAATAGAGAAAGGAAACACAAGAAAAATGTAGGCATCTCATTTAGAATTGCAAATTGTCATGAGTAGCAGAACAGAGCCAAACGCAGAATCAATTATTTGCTGAGTTTGGCCTTAAATAACAAAATGGAAGAACAGAAGTCAGTACACTGAGCTGGAGTGCGTTTTCTGCAGACTAGTCTGAGAGCAGTCGAGAACTTAGAGGAGCTGGCAAACCGGAGTCACAGGGACTGGTCCGAGGTCAGTAACCAGGATGGCAAGCCGTTTGAACCAGGGCCCATTGAGCAGGGCCAAAAAGGTGCTTGATAGAAGCACTTGCCAGGACCAAAGACTCAGGAAGGAATATTCCTAGTAAGTAAATGGTCTATAGTGGGGATACACCGATGACAAATTACACTGCACAGAGAATAGCAAACCAGTAAAGAGAAGGCAGAAACCAGAAATTTAAAGGGCATCTAAAGTCTATTCTCAGATGGGACGTTGAACGTCCAATGTTTACAAACAAATCACTTGTTTTTGTTGACACTTTGCATTGTCATATGACCAATTTCATTCATCAACCAATGTTTTGTGTACACGCGTAGATAATCCTTCTATTTCGGTTCGTTTGCGCAGGTGCGGCTCGCTGATTGACCGATAAACAAAAACAATGGGAATCGACTTTATATACCGTTTAAATACACAAGACAACAATTACCTATATGTGAGAGCAGATGTACAAGGGAAAGTAGTGAAACATGGGGCGAGGGGAGTGCAATGAGACATTAAATAGCGATAATCAATAAACAAAATCAAAAAGAAACTGACAGAGACAGCTGAATTGCAGGGAAAAACAATTAAGAGAGCAATCAGGAGACAACTAAATTAAAGGAAGTCATTTGTTCACTTCTCAAATACTGTAATTCTGTTTATATCTCTGAATACCTGAAAATATAGGCTATTACGGTTTGCATCAATCATTATATACTGCCAGTCCAAAAAAAAAGTTGCCTTTTTATTGAAATAAGTGAGTACTCAAGAGCCTATAATTGAATCATTATTGCAGTGATGAATACGTTTCAACTGGCAATAATTATTTTAATCCTGACTGATTCAGTTGCATAACTTGGCATTTCTTAAAAAAAACATGTTGGAAGACGTATCTCATGGTCGTTGAAAAGATGTTACTGTTTCAAGAGGGGCAAATTTTTGGCCAGTATCAAGCAAACAAAAAAGCTAAGGAGATTGCTGAAATCACTGGAATTGGGTCAGGAGCTGTCAAAAAATTAATTAAAACCTGGAAGGATAGTGGTGAACCGTCAACGTTGCAGAAGAAATGGGTTGGAGAAAAATCATGACTGATCCTAGTTGGAGATCTCTAAAATGCTCAGTGAAGTTTCATCATAAAAAAAAAAAATCAACAGTAGAACTCACAGCAATGTTTAATTAGGGAGATAAGAGCATTTCTTCACACACAATGCAACAAGAACTTGGTGGATTGGGACTAAACAGCTGCGTAGCCACAAGAAAGCCACTTGATAGTGAGGCTCATTGGGAAAAAAACAACTTCAATTTGCAAGGGAGCACAAAGATTGGACTGCGGAGCAATGGAAATTCATGTGGACTAATGAGTCCAGATTTACCCCAGTCCAGAGTGATGGGCACATCAGGGTAAGAAAGGAAGCCCGTGAAGTGATGTACCCGTCATGCAAAGTGCCCACTGTACAAGCCTCTAGAGGCAGTGCTATGATCTGGGATTGCTTCAACTGGGTAGGTCTAAGCTCAACACAGTTCTGCAGCAAAAAAATGCCTTTAGCAGGCTCCCTGAATATACTGAATTACCAGTGACCCATCAATGGACTTTTTAATCCCCAATGGCACAGGCATATTCCATGAAGACAATACCCAGATTGATCTCGCTCAAATTGTGAGAGTGGTTCATCAAGCATGAGGAACCATTTTCACACATGACTTGGACACCTCAGAGTCTGGACCTTAACCCATTGAAAGTCCTTGGGATGTGCTGGAGAAGGCATAATGGAGTGGTTTGACTCCTCCTCCTCCTTCATTTGCAATCTACTCACTTTAATATGAAACTAGACATAGTTTGGACAACAGCAGATTATATCCCCAGAATAGCACTCTCCCCATCAGCAAAATTCAGTTTGGCCAGGTGGTGGCACCATAGGAAAGGGTATGGGGCCCAGAAAATTAAGAGAAACTACTCAAGACTCCAGGAATGTTCACAGCGAATATGAGTTTAGCCTAAAGATGGGGCTAAAGAACAGTCATTGTGCCACCAGAACAATAGGATTGCCTTTTCATGCACAGCAAAGTTGATTTATACCCATTAGAACAGCTTGACTTACTTGAAAATGCAGGGTCAACTCATGGTGGTGTTCGTAACAGCCATAAAAAATATGCATCAGGAATGCTGACAGCAGATTTGACTGGATTAAAGTTACTCCACTCTCAGACATGGAAAAATTAAGCCTGGTGATGGCCATATAGAGAAGGTCAGAAGTCAGAGACATCACCTCTATGGAAAAGGAACAATCACAGTTGGAATTAAACGATCTGAATTATTACACTTGGAAATGTTAATTTGGTCGTGTGGTGGCGCCAAAGGAAACATTATGGAGACAGTACAATCAATAACTTCCTCTTTTTAAAGTTCTCAACAAGCCTGAAAATTCAAACCCAAACTGAGTGATCTGTGATTTGAAGCCAAAGCCCCGCTCGCCCAAGATCATAACATACAATACGGAGTCTGAGATTGACCAAACCCCACGCCCCCCCAAAAAAGAATCAATTACTGCCCTTCTCTATGAACCAGAGAATATCAGAAAAGAGCAACACAATTTTTGCATTTATAAATGTAAAGTTTGACCTGGTGGTGGAGCTGCAAAAAAGCTGTTAAGTCACACAAAACAAAAGGCTTTGTCCTCTATTGCACCAGGAACAAACACAAGTTTCATGAAAAATGTTCTACCGTGCCAACACTGAAGGATCTTTGGCGGCAGCGTCTGAGTTGAACCCATAATATCCTCAAACATGGGGATATAAATATCCACAAATGAAATATCTGAAGTATTTACAGGTACATCAATACAATATCGGTTTTGTAATCAGCATCCAGAAATAGATAATTGATATTTTGTCAGTGAAGATATGCAAATGCATGTTTTTAAATATGAAAAAATAAATATAACCATAACATGCACCACATTTTAGACCCCTCAGCCTCACCATTATATCACAGACTGAAATCATCATTATCAAAGGCTCACACACAACAATGAGGAATACAACCAGACAGGACACAGCTCCATGCAATGTACTTTACATATGACCAGTTTCAGATAGCTGCAACAATTAATTGCTGAGAAATAACCTGCATAATATTTCCAAGGTTAAGGTCACTGCACCTAGTTCAAAGGTCAAATCCGGACAAAAGTAGGTTGTTGCACAGCTACAGCCCAAGTTTCTTACATGTGAGAAGTATGAGGTGTTAAATATTTTAATATTAAAATAGCTAACGAGTACTGGCCAGCATAAAATGTGGGACAGACAAAGACAGACATCCAGGTGCCATCATGATGACAATACCATTAATGCCATAATGGCCAAGGGGTAAAAAGTAGTTAAAACTGCAAAAAAGAAGTCTAAAGAGGTATTTAAAAGAGTGCAATGCAGGATGGCAGCACTGAGAAACATCTTGCATTACTGCAGTCTATTCAGAAGAGAAAAACAGGGCAAGAGTGGGCTCTGATCACCACATCTGGACAATCAAAAATTTCAAAATGTTGCCTGGCCAGAAGAATCTTAATTACAGTAATATCATGTAGAAGGTGGAGTCACGATTTGGGTTCATTCAATTGGCTCAATAAAAATGAGCGACTTCAGTTTATTTCAGTGGCGAGAACAGAACCAGTTTATTGTTGAATCCATGGTGTGAATGATTCAGGGTGGTCTGGAAGCAAAAATAGAGCCAATCTGGAATTCGATAGGTGCACCCAGTTCAATAGTTGGAAAATAAGAATTTGTGGAACCTATGGAAACTAGACAGATGATACTCCTCATTCATCACTGAAATGAAACTGGAGACTTAAAATTTGTGGTGAAACATAAATCAAGCCTCCCTCTACAAATTAATATTTTGACCTTAAAATTAAACTTAAACTTAACTTCGAATGAAGACACAAAAGCATTTTCGCAATAATTACATTTATTTATACAGTCATAAGCAGTGACAGGTTGTTCTGAAAGACAATGGTATGGTCTGGTCAATAGGACATCCGGAATGGGCGCTCATATTTCCCCGCTTTAATCAACTCTTCCCTCTTGTCCTGCAGGCAAAAATCAGAAATTGGTATCACAACAGGTTACAGAATGAAAACGGTTAACTCCATGCATTTGATTTGATGAATACTATTACAGGCCTGCTAAAGAAAATGGCCAAGCTGTTACAAGTTTGTCAGATGTCTACCCTTTTCAAATAACCAGCAACTTAAAATCGAAAACATGCCACATTCCCGCAAAACTTCACACCACAACACTTTGAAGTGACTAATTTTCACCAGAACCAAACTCATAAAATTGCACGGCCTGTAGCAAACCCAGAGAGGAACCAACTGAGTTTTCGATTGTGTGTTGCTGGTTCTCTGAAAAAGGTAGACATCTGACAAACTTTTGTTACAGCTTGGCAGTTTTCTTTGGTAGGCCTGTATTATATATCATTTTCTTTGGACACTGCAACTTGAATGCTTCTAAAATGGTGATTGCATATAGAGTGGTTAAGGCATACCTTTTTCACTTTCATAGAAGTGTTAACTGGAGTGTGGCAAAGAACACACAAGACATGGTTATAATACCATGATACTAAATCACAAAATGAAAACAACAAATGGTTTATGTAACAAAACTTCAGAAAACCGCAACAAATTATTCGAAACAGGCTGAGAGTGCAATGCATCCCAGCTACATGTTTTCAATTTAGGACATTCAAATGCTGGGTTCAGACTACACAATATTTTTGTCCGTTATGCTGCTCACAGTAAAATTGTGCAATTATAGAGTCAAATTCTTTACAGGTCTTGGCCAAGCGACATGACCGACAACAAGTTGGTCCCTGACCAATTATCCCTTGCCAACTTTCACACCATGCGTAATGTATTTGGAAGGAGTTTCCAGACATCAGAACAAGAATGTAAACATTATGGCATCTGAGGCAGTGTTTGATACTGCTGCTCCTGGCCGTTTGGCGTTTGGAAAAGCATTTTTAAAAAAAGTGGCAAAACCACTGCCAAACATGTCTCAAATCCGACTTGGCCTAGATTGTAATCCCATATACACACATATGAAATATGAAAAGGATCCAGGAAAAACTGAAGGAGCTAGAGCACTGACGAGGAGCAAAAAGTTTATGGATACACCACAGACCACCATAAGGCATCTAACCACAGCATAAGCCCGACTGGCCAAGAGGCCAAGCAGGCTAAAAACTAACTGCATGAAAAAGGCAGTATGAGTTGTCAATCCTTCAGACAGCTTGGGTAAAAATAACAAATGTTTTTAAGCCTGTATTGGAACCTAAATGTGGCCAGCTAGATGACCGCCACAGGGCATTTCACAAAGCAGACCGTTTAATAGGGCTGTACTGAACGCTTCAAAGTACCGAACAATCAATCCTGACGTTCACAACCAAATTCCAAATTTAGACTCAAATGCGGTATGAGTCACGCAACTTTATTTTCCAACATCAGTAACTCATTCCTTTTAAACCAGTCATTTTTTTATACACAATTGGAGATGAAGATTTAGCTGCATACTGATCCTAATAATACCACTCTAATTGCATTAGCCTATTATAAGTAGGCTGTTATATGACTTTAATCCAAATTTTTAAGTTCCATTAACTCCAGGGGCCAGTTGTTCAAAAGATTTAGGATTGGATCAAATCTTGTAAATGGGTTGTTCAAAAGGAAAAAGGGATTCTGTAATCGGATTAGATCAGGTAATCCAATCTTGGTTTTTATCTGGATCAAACCTTGGGTTTGAGTTGTTGAAAACTTTTAGGTAGGATTGGGATACATTTGATCCAAAAAACATGGATTATTCTGGTCCCAGGAGAAGGGTGGATTCAGTGTAGATTTCAGGGGCAAAATATAATAAAACTAACTTAAAACTGGTCAAATTATCCAAAATTTGTATCATTTAGTGCATATATACACGTTCTTTTTTAATTTCTGCTTGATTTGTTCAACTATTACAATGATAAATTAGATAAAGCAGACAGCAGTCTCCATATTAAACCTGTCACTACAGTTAAGTGAAAATATAGTTAACATAAAATAGTTCATAAAATAATCGCCAAAGTCAAATAAAAATGATTTAACTTAAATCTCTCACTAATAATTACAGTGACACAGTAATTCCTCAGTGTGCACTTGTTTACATTTATATTTTTTATGGTTTAAAACACATACAAACTTGTGAAAAATGTATAGTTTATTTTTTTCGTGGGTCAGATAACTGTTTAAAAGAATATGACCAAAAAACATTTTTTTTTTAAAATTGTTTTGTTTTCTCTCTTTTCAAATAAAAACTTCAAGTGACCCCATGCTATTCTACCTGTTATTCTTATATTGTAAGAAGCCTGTTATAGCTTATATTGTAATATTGAGCCCTTTTTATCCGGATTTGGTAATCCTGAAAAGTCTGTATCTGGATCAGAGTAATCCAACACAATGTTGCTTTGAAAAACGGGGATAAAAATAAACTGGATTACGTGAACTGGATAGCAAAAAATGGGATTCCCAAATCCGGATCACTTTTATCCAGATTAAATCTTTTGAACAACTGACCCCTGATCATTATAAAGTCCAACAGTCAAAATTTCCACAAAAGATAGATGTAATAACTTTCTGGATTCACAACATATTTTTATCTAACGAATTATTCTGCTTCAGTCCATATTTGTTAGCATTTGGCCTGTCAGAAACCACATTTTCATTGCTTGCAGTAAAAACGCTTTTGCTCTCTCACTTGACACCTTAGCAAAGCAGTCCATTTGCAACTTAAGATTTCATTTATCCAACTACAGTGACTATAATCATTTTCAGCTCCAACAGTATTATCGTTGGTAGCCGACTAAACTTATTAAAAAAAGATAATTGACTATATCTGCTTTTATTTGGTGCTGGTGCTCAGTCATCGAGTTGGTCTTTATCACATGCATCAAGGACTCGCATAGGACTCAGACAAAATGTCGAAGAAATCGGCGGTTTGGGAACATTTTAAGAAATTTTTGAGAAGTTCAGGCAGTCAGAATTGATGACCCCCCTAGATGTGGCTGATATTTTGAGATGGGTATGGTACCCCCAAACCGTTCCTCTGTTGACCCCTTCTGTCCCGAGCTACAGCGACCCCTTTTTTGGCCCTTTTTGGCCAATTTAACAAAATTGCAAGTTCCCACCTCTCTAATTCTGAACTTCAATGGTGTCCCAGTTCAAAGTTTACTAAAAGTGGGTCTATAGGGAGGGCAGATTACCAGAATTGAGTTATCCACCTGGGGCACCCTTGAAGTTTGCCAATAGGGGGCGCTCAAAATGCTCCAAACCATTTTTACCCTGCCCGATGGGGGGGGCAAGGGTATTGTTTTTGGTTCGGTTTGTTTGTTTCTTTGTTTGTTAACACTTCAGCAGCAAAACTACTGGCCAGATTCACCCCAAATTGGGTTTAGGGATTGCCACTGACCCAGAATAGATACCTATTGAATTTGGGAAAAGTAGGTCAAAGTTCAACATGTGTGCAGGGCGGGGTTTGTAGTGCCTGGCACCACTTGTTTTTTCTTAAGTGTGTCACGGATTTTCTCTTAACTTCAAACGTATCCCAGTTGCCCTTTTGCAGGAATCTTTTAGTTGGAAGAACTTTAATTCAAATCTACTTTTACTATGGTGGGACAACCTTGAGGTTTGCAGAAAAAAGGGCCAATAAAGGGTCTCGGACCAAAAAAGGGGTCATTTTGGGACCCTTTTTCTCAAAACTTCAAAAAGGTAGCCAAATGCTGATAATTACTCATACATACAAATGGGATGTATGTGTATATTTCAGTGCTGAACTTTAATTAATTTTTTATGATTGCGGCCCCTAGTCTGTGATAAAATTATGAAAATAAACTGAAATATGATGGTGTTCTTAATGCTTCAAGTAACTTATTTTATTTAAGCCATATTCCCCTTTCTGTGAAGGTCAAATCTTGAATTATAAAACCTTATAAAGGGAGAATGCATACATTAACAGATTTGGCTTCTGCACAAAGGGGTTTGTTGCATGCATCTAATTCTAATAACTGATCATCAGCAGTGACAATACCTCAACATGAGCAAATTATGACATCTATCCTCAAAAATATATACAAGTTAAAACCACATAAAAATTAGATTCACATCACCAAATGACATGGAAATTATACAACAGAAGCCAACAGAATGCATCATTGAGCTTCAAATTTTCAAAATTCTCCTGGGGTAATTTTTTCTGGCCTAAAGGACTTCAGAATGCGACCCCAACGCTCGAATTCTCGGCACCTCCACTACCGGCCATAGCCGTCTACTCTATTCTGTCAGCCGCCAACTCTAAAAACGTTTGAAAGTCCTGAGTGAGTAAATAATGACCCAATTTTAACCTTTTGGTGAATTACCATGGAGGCAGACAAACTATAACACAGGAATGTTAATAAACTCACCCTTTCCGTCTTAAAAACGAAGAACCAAAAGAACAGGGGCACAACCCCGAACATTGCTCCAATTAACGAGGTCTTCGCTGTTGGTCGGAAGTGAGGATAGACATTGGCACGAGCATATGTCCAACGAGTTAAAGCTGGATCTTCCTGAAAGCAAACCAGGATAACACTTATGAAATTTATCCAAAATTCCTTAAGTTCACCATGCTAAACCTCACTCATTTCCAGAATCCGAAAAATAATGTTTGAAGATTTCTACATTTTCATTAATGAAACTTCATCTAGTCTTCTAAAACAGGTGTTAATTCCGTGTTCAGCCAAAATGCCACCTAAGTTAACGTTTTGCATCGCTCAAGTTCATCGATGTTAAACGAAAAATGTAGCTAGGTAGCAAACTTATAATGGGACGGTCAACTTGCAATGTTACAACATCAGATTTCTGTTAATACTTTTGGTTCAATATTTAGAAAAATGAGAAACTGTCTCTGTGCCTAATTCACTTATTTATGCATTTATTTATTTATTTATTTTTTAATGTTTTGATATCTGTGTGTCATTGTCCTTGTATGAAACATGTGTTTTTATGCTGCCCTCTTGGCCAGGTCACAGATTTTAAATCTCAATGAGTCTTACCTGGTTAAATAAAGGTTTAATAAAAAAAAATAAATAAATCAGGATATAAAAATGAGTGCGTTATCCAATTAGAATCAAATCTTGACTCGACATTGGAGCAGAACTTTGGAAGCCAAACCTTAAAAATTCTTAATATATTAACTAATGGCCGAGAGATCATAGCCAGTAAGCAAATCAACCAATTAACATTAAGTAGACGGATTCGTCAGTCTGTACCGGGCAGTAAATGCAATCCTGCCGAACGTTAACTCCGTCGATTTCTGCTAGGTAGCCAGCTAACTGGTGTGCGACAGCTAGCTAAATACTCCAAGGTCATGTCCGGTAGTGCAACTCCATACCTTTCCTTTAATTAGTATACTATATACTCATATTAACAAAAATCTAACAGTGCTTGATTTCTTCAACTCAATACAACGGTAAAGTCAGAAACAAACACGACGAATGGAAGGGAGGTTGTTCATGAGTCAAGTTAATGACTGGAAACTCGCTAGCTCAGCTCACTGTCACCATCTAACTACCTAGCTAGCGCCCTTCCATGCTTACAATTAATTCTTTTCGGAGGGGATTGTTCAGCTGCAGCTGGTATTGTCGCTTGAGTTGGGCTCTCAGTGCCGCCCGCTGCTCCTCGGATCTTCTGTAAGTTTGCGATAGATTAAAATATTCTGCTGGGTCCAATGTTCTTGGCCGAGAGGCCAGGGGAGCTTCTTTGTAATCCGCCATGTTTACAAAATCTTCTTCTTCCTTACTTTACTGGCGTCTAAAATGTATTTTTGGTGCATACCGCCGCCTACTGTACAAGATTGAGCAGCATCATGTCACTTGCCTCATAAATTCTGCCTATCAGATTTGTATCCTTCAAGAAAATAAAGAGCGCGTTCCTAACAGCCTTATCCCCTCTGCTTCTCCTTCTGTATCCAAAATTCCGACCAGACTCCACGCCTGCCCCTGCAGATCTAACGTCCTCCTCCAACTGCTCTCGCTTGGCAGCATACTTGTTACAGTGAAAAATTGTATGTTCAACATTAACTTCACAGCTCTCACACCTATCGCCATTCCTTTGCCCTAATAAATACATTTTATCATTTAGTCCAGTATGACCTACCCTAAGTCTCATTAAGATTAACTCCTCCCTTCTGTTCATTCCCCTATAGTTCTTTGCTATCACTGACTTTTTTTCATAACCTCCTTCCTTTCTGGTCCTCCTCCCACCTTTTCTGCCATATTTCCATTCCTTTTTCCTTAATTATTGCTTTTCCTTCACCAGTCCATTGGGACTGTTATATTCTTTTCCAGTGCCTGTTTTGCTAATTTATCTGCCACCTCATTTCCCTTCACTCCCTCGTGTGTTGGCACCTGACAAAACTGTAGGTCTTAGAGAATCATCACCTTCTTTGATTTTATGGCAAGTTGTAAACACAGTTTTACAAGGTGCATATCGTCACCAACTGTGCCGATATGTACGTTTGGATGTAGATTTTGAACTACGGATGAATGGATCATCAAATGGATTGCGATGTGGTGGAGGGAGGAAATGGAAAGCGGAAAAAGGGAATTGAAAATGAGAAGGAAGAAGAAAAATATGCTGTTGGCATTAAATTAGATGTCAAAGGACACAAAGCTAACCATGTTTTCGCAGATGCACATGAAGTGGGGAAATTTGTTAAAACGGAGACTGATGACGTAAGGGAGTGAGGATAACAAGGTCAGGTCTAGTCATTGTGGAATGCAATTCAATAAAACAGTGAGACAAGGCACTAAAAATAAAGCGATATAATGGAACAAAAGTTATACGTTTTATAATGAGAGACAAAAATAATGTGAAGGGGGTTAACAGTGGGGTACCATTATCCCCCATCTGCTACCTCATTGCCCTCAATCCCAACGTATGCTGGAACCCATAAGAAACTCATTCTACATGCCTGCCCCTCCAGTTTAAAACCATCACTAACATCTCATTAAACTATACCTGGTCTTGCTGTGCCATATGCTATCAAGGTAAATAATGAGTCAGAGCAAAAGATAACTTTATCCAAGCCCCCTTCCTATACCTTCTGCAATGCCCACAGGAATATGACCAATTCTTCTCAGAATATTGATATACCCTGAAAAATTCCCAAGTGAGAGCAGCACACCAAAATAAAGAAACCAAAAGACTCATTTTCACGCTTTTATTTGAATCAACACATTTCAAAATCGCCTTGCATTAACATTCAATTAAAATGTGAAAAGAAGTCTTTGGGTCTATTTTGGTGAGCCGCTCTCCTTTGCTCAGAATTTTTGAGAGTATTATTTTTGAGTTGAGCACCCAGTCTGATTGTGGCTTTCGAACACAGAAGCACACCTTTTCTGCGTAATAATGGTATGCCATCAGGCAACCTTCTACTCTGACACATTTGCACATCAGAAACACATAAGCTGAATCCCACTCTTCTGCTCTCAGGATCTCTTGAGCTATCAGTATAAATATTTATGCGGTTTCCTCACCTTCCTTAGGTGTTCCTCCACACATGCTGCAGGATATCCCATTTCACCTTTCTGTGTGCTTTAACTAACAAGTCTACATCATCCTTTCTTCCCAATCATTGAGGGAAAGGTAGCCTGCATATAGAGAGTGCTGCTTTTAATCTCAGTCCCTCTTAGTATACTCTTACAGAATTTATACGGCAGCCCAATTAATCCTGTTACCACCATTTCAAGTTCTCAGCACTGTTCTACCATCAGCTGTTCCAAATCCTTTTAACTTCATCTGATAATTCAGTCCAAATTTTGCAAGTCTAACCTCAGTGGAGCCTCCCTTGTATCCTTCAGCAGCGCCAGGATCAGCATTATCTGGAATGCTCCTGTGCACAGCCTCAGATCCCTGGCCTATAGAACATCCAACTTTGCTGGTGCAGATTACCTTGTCTTCTTCGTTGTGTGCTGTTAAATTTTAATCTATTCAAACAGTGCAGTGGTGCCTCCCACCGGTTTGAAGAAGCCCTACTTCTTGTAGGCATCATTTACATAGATCTAGAGGCAGGATATAAGCCAGTTGTTAGGGGGAAGTGCATCACTTCTTTGCTATCAGGCTCAGCAGGTCTCCATCTCCCAGCATGGTTTTTCATTAAAATTGTTCCAGGCCCACATGAGCCATCTAAGAAACCATTCCTTTGGAAGGTTGGGGTGGACAGGGGATCCTTGTCTTGGGGGACCTTGATGAGGGTGATCATGTGGAGTCATTCCCAGCTCTAAAACAAATTTGACTCACCCCAACATCAGTTTTGGAGGCATCTTCAATCTTCAAATAAGGTATCCTTTTGTACTTACTTTTAGCTCAACTTCTTCAAAACCCCTGGATGCAAGACTCTGTTCTATTTGTTTTTTTTTTTTTTTCTTGGAATAGAACATGAGGCTTCAAATTACTACTTCATGTCCCTGTATCAGTCAGATACGAAATTATTCCTATTTTAAAGTAGGGTGGGTGGCAGATTTAAATGTGGCATTTTCTGACGAGGCTTAGTGAACACTTCTAAGGAATTTAAAGAAAATGTCCGGTGAGATTAAAACAAGACTGGTCCACTTTAAGATGATTAATAAAATTTTCTGAAGTCATTCAAAGTTATTCAGTGCTAAGCTGAGAAAAGGAGTGCTGGAGATGTAACAAGAATGAGGGAACTCTGGTTCACCTTCTGTAGTCCTGCCCAAAACTGCAAAATTAAATGAAAATATTAAATTGATTATTGGGAAGGATGTTCCATTTTCTCCTAGTCTGTACATTAAGGATGATCCACTACCACTCTATGATCTCCTTACATCATATCATAACATAACATAACATAACATGACATGAGTGGCGAGAATAGGCTATTCAGCCCTACTAGGCTCGTCAGTTTCTTATTACTATAGTGAATCTATTACTTCAAATATTCAATGACGCAATGGTATCTAGCTCTGAATTAAGCCTGATCTTGAAAATTCCTGAGGTTTCTGCCTCAACAATGTGGTCAGACAAGCTATTCCACACTGAAATTACTCTCTGGGTGAAAAAATATTTCCTAATATCAGTGCTAAATTTACCCTTGGCCAACTTCCATTTGCGACCCCAAGTTCTACTAAGAAAACTTGGCCTAAGTAATCCTACATAATTCACTTTGTTAATCTCTTTAACATACCTAAAGACCTCAATCAGATCGCCCCTAAGTCTCCTTTTCCTTAGACTAAAGAGATTAAGGATCTTCAGCCTCTTCTCATAGCTTTTATCTTTTATACCTGGAATTAGCTTAGTGGCTCTTCTCCTTTATTTCTTTCTTAAAGTATGGTCCCCAGAACTGTACACAAAACTCTGGATGTGGTCTGACGAATGTGTTGCTCAAGAGAAGTATGACCTCCTTGGGTTTATACTCAATACTTTTGGCTATATATCCTAGCATCCTGTTGGCCTTTTTAAATGCTACGGCACAATGGCTAGAATCTGTAAGGGTTTGGTCAACAATCACTCCCAAATCTTTTCCATGTGGAGCACATTCCAGTTTTAAACCTTCCATGAAGTAATCCTGTCTAATGTTTTTATTACCAACGTGTAGAACTTTACATTTCGCTACATTAAATTTCATTTGCCACATTTTTGCCCAATTCTGGATTCTATCTAAATCATCCTGAATCACTTTGTTCCCAATTAACCTGTGGGATGTTCCAAATAAGTGTGGACTCTAAATTGTTTGCCAAATCTCCCAATTTAGTATCATCCGCATATTTAACTAATTTGCTTTCAATATTCCCATCAAGGTCATTAATGTAGATGAGGAACAGTAGGGGTCCCAACACCGATCCCTGAGGGACTCCACTCCCCACCATACCTAGCTCAGATGAGATTCCACTGACCACCACTCTTTGTGTTCTGTCCTGTAACCAGTTTTGAATCCTCCAGAATACCTCCTGTAACTCCAACGGAGCTCATTTTAAAAATTAGTCTCTAATGCGGTACTGTATCAAATGCTTTCTGAAAATCCAAGTATATGATGTCATAAGCCCTGCTCTGATCATACGTCTTGGTGGCCTCTTCAAAGGATTTCAGAGGGTTTGTTAGGCTTCCTTTATGGAAAGCATGAAGGCTAGCCCTCAATATATTATTACATTCAAGAAATAATTCCAGCTCATCTTTTATGATAGATTCCAGTATTTTGCATGCAATGCAGATGCAGACTGGATTAATGCTGCTCTCATGCTGGGTAGGACAATCCTGCTTTGTGAGTGGAAGTCTGCTGAAATGCTTCCAGTGAACAAATGGTTTAGGACATTAGCAGCACATGAAGAGTTGTATTTCCATCTTATTAAGCAAAGTCTGTCCCAAGCCAAGTGGCTCATGCGGCCGGTGCTGAACTCCAGTAGCTGGTCAGCTATAGATACCAGAGAACTGGCTCCTCCCACATATTGGACCGTATGTGATTACCCAAGGCATGTGATGTTTTTGAATATATGTTTACTGCCAGTGTGACTTTATGTATGTTTCTTTTTATTGTTTAATAGGATTATGACTTCTTATTGTTTAATTATTTCTTTTTTTCTATTGAAATTTATGATTAATTAAATTTATAAATTTATGATTGATCTTTTGAACTGTTTGTATTGGTAAACGTATTTTTATTATTGAAAAAAAGACAATAAACAGTTGGTCATAAATAAGAAACCATAATTACAATGTGATTGCCTAATATGTACCTGTATTTCTTTCAGGCTACATTTACTCAAATGCCCAATTTCTGGTATACAAGTTTCTATTGCCTAGACACCCACACACCGATACAAATAAAAACTACTTGAAGGGGCTTTGAAAGAGGCATTGAATCTAACAAATCAGTGCAGTGCCTATAGGTGGGGGTCAGGTGTTAGGTAAATTATTTGGTAAATGTGGGATTAGGAATGCGGGTGGGCTAGTTGGTCGGTGTCTGGGTGTGTTTTTTAAGGGTTCAAGCAGCAAAGCTGCTGAAGCCCTATTTTATTTGTACTGATTTAAAAAAATATATTATTATTATTATTATTATTATTATTCTCCCTTAAAAAGTGTTTGCGCAGCAAAAAACTATGGAAGCTGGAGCTACCAAACATGGTAGACAGGTTTCTATATTCATCCACAACTCAGATTTTAAAAATTACCCCGATGGGCCAGATGTTGGTGCTATAGGGAGCCACAACACATTTTGAGCTATAACTCTTGAACCGCTTGGGGCAGAATCAAAATTCTTTTTTCCTCTGTCTCCCTGGCTCCAGATGAACAAAAAAGCCTCTTGGACCAAAATGATGCAATGATGCAATGCAGTCAATCATACTGAATTTTCTGCCATTTTTAACTTTTTGTTAAATTATTAAGATCTATTTCCTCCTAGACCACGGGTGTCCAATCTTATCCATAAAGGGCCAGTGTGGTTGCTGGTTTTTGTGACAGCCCAATACTAATACACTTGTTTCTAATTATCAAGGGGTTGACTGAACCCCTGATCACTTAATTAGTGGAATCAAGAGCTGTCGCCCTAGGCTGTAACAAAGACCTGCAGCCACACTGGCCCTTCACGGATAAGACTGGACACCCCTTTCCTAGTCTGTTCAGCCAATTTGGATGAAACTTGGTACATGGGATGTTCAGATGATGGTCTTTAAATAGTGCATAAAGAAAGCTGCTACACGAAAAGATGCAGCTGCAGTAAGCCAATGAAATCTGTGGGTGAGGCCTCTGAAAATTGATGAAAATCTCTGAGAGCAAAGTGCTAGCTGAAACAAAATGGCTGACATCAGCTAATCAAATTTCAGTAGCCCTTATACTCACTTTAACTGTTGCCTATCATTCTGAAATTTTGGTCGAGGATGTGGAAACAAAAAATCCTAATGCAAATACTTTGATTGGCCATATAGTGGTGCTATGGAGAGACACAATGCAGTTTGGGTCAAAACTTCTGAACCATAGGGAGAAGAAAAAATTCTTTTTTAGGGATTTTTGGGAACAGATGAAGCAAAGCATGTAAGACACACCCATTTTGGCATATGCATATTTTTTGCCATGTTGAATTCTTTGTTAAACTTTTTATCTTTTCCTACATGGTACAATCAATTCACATGAAATTTGGTCCACAGCATCTTCAGTCCAAGATCTTAAATCCCAGCATAAAGAATGTTGCTATGCTAAAAGATATGGCTGCAGTAAATAAATTAACTTTGCTGGCATAGTTTCTATTGATAAATTAAATGTCAGGTCTCACCTCCTGCAGTCCAGCATGCCAGCCAATTAAGACATGGATCGCACCCAAAGTTTCAATTTTACTCAAGGTCTTGTGGTGGAAAATGGATTTAGTTTCATCTTGAGTCGGTTTTTGCCAAAAATAGTTTCTACTCTCATTTTAGGATAGGCTTATTAAGCAGCACCCTGGGCTTATTAACCCTCTTTTCTAAGTACAGAATAGATGGGGAAGATTTGGGACCAGAGCAGTTTGGGCTTGGCATATTGACTGATGGCTTATTAAGCGGCTATTTCAGCAATTCCTAATCAACAGTGATGTCCAGACCTTTTCTGTGACTTGGGATCTGGCTGATAAAAGCAGTCATCAGTGAAGTGTTTAGAGCAGATCACCAATCCTGATCCATGGTCTGTGAAAGCCACTCGTTTCCTCTTCACAAAATCCACCCATGCCTTTTGAATTGTGGGGTTTTTTTTTTAATTTATGGATTATGATGCCTCTGCTTGCATCGACCTTCTTGCTGCAGCTGTAAACAAGGCAGATATTTGGCAGTTTTCCAGGGGAACAATCCACAATTACGAATCTCTGAGTCCAATGACATTGACAATGCGTTTCTGCCGCTGGCTAAATACCTTCCGTGGCGTCATCGCCGAAGATAAATTTTTTCTGAGATGATCACCGATTTGTAGTGATTAAAATGCGAATAAATTTGTAACGGGTGATAACAGTTTGAAATGACCAGTGCACAAAGGATGTATTCATATCAAAGATTCTGTGGTCCAACTCTTATTTTTGGATGAACAGGCACTTTAAATAGACTATAATACACACTCTGGTACAGTTGGTGGCGGTATGCACTTTAATAATAAGTGTTAAATAAAAAAGAAGAAGAACAATCCGGAAGAGCAATCGAAACCTAAACAAAACTGGCGTGAGATTGTATTTCTAGTTAAAATGCTTGAATTATTATTACAGACCGAAAGCGGACTGTGTTCGTCACATTAATTGAAATACAAGCGCCAGGCTTGGCACATCTGCATCACTGTCTGGTGGTAAAGGCTTCAATTCCGTAGTTGCGTTTGATACATGGCAAACTATTTCTACGCCTGCAGTTAACGGTTGCTTCTTGACGTCAACTGCAAACATGAGTAAAATATACCAGACGCGGCGACGTTCCGAAACAAATAAGCCTAAAGGGTCCCGCGTGAACTGGAGAAAAACTCGCGTCTCCGTAGCATCCTGCTTGGACGACAGCGAATCTGGTACGAGCACCCCGGGCACAAGTTCGGAGAGTGAATTGGAGGAGGATGATCTAAGTGGGGATGAAGCTCCTCTCGAAATTGCACCGGAGCACATACGCAACAGAGAAGGGAGCGATGGCGAGGAGGTATGCGCGGTGTCTCAGTCTCGGCGAAAGAGGTCTTCTACTGCCATTCTCACTGAAAGTTCTGATTCTGGCAGCGACGTGGGGGGACGACCAGCTAGGAAACTCTTGCCTAAAAAACGTCTGAACCTCCAGCTGTCCGACTCAGATACACAGGCTGCCGAGGAATCGAATGCGGAAAAGGAGACTACCGCGGCGAAAGAAGCAGCAAAGAGGAGAGACAGAAGGAGCAAGCTCCTGGAACTGTCAAAGAGGAGGCGGGCCCGTACATCAAGCACCGCTCACAAAATATTGGAGGTACAATAATTATTCTTGGTATTTCTGTTTTAACTATTGTTGGCCTGTAAGGTCATACAACGTATTAAACTGTGTATGGACTATGGAAACGGAAAGTATTCATAGTTTTCAGTCACGTGATTGCTGCGTACCCTGGAGGGCAAAACACTTTCATTATAGCGGGTAACATTTGACATTCCACAGAGCAGCCTCGTAATTCTGTCATTTTCTATTTTATTTGTTTCATCCCCCGGATATATACATTACCTCTCTAAAGAAGAACAATACGTTGGGAAACATCGCGTTACAGGCACTTGTAATCCATGTGCCGCGCCTGCCACAGTAAGCCTGTTTAAAAGCAATTAGCCAAGTCCCTAACGTTACCCTGGCTCCACTTTAACAATTTTCACATTTTATATAGCTAGCTGTCTTGTGGAGAGTCTTTCCCCTTCAACTGCTGCCAGGATTAATAAAGTACAGATACAGTAAAACTAGCATATTACGGATTTAATTGGACCAGCTCATTTTGTCCGTTATGTGCGAAATCTGCTATATGCATAAAACGGACAACGCACAAAACAGATTATATCCGCTATATGCGTGTAACAAATTATATCCGTTATACACATGTATGAATTTATATGTAGCCTATGCTTTGTGTATAAAGATCGGAACAACTTCATTCTGAAGTGCGCGTACCGGTACCTGTTGTCTTCATTTGGCCCGTCTTTGCCCTGACACAATGGATAACAGGATGATACAGCGTGTTGCTGCAACTGGGATCAATGAAGACGACTAAAAACTTATGTAAATGAAACTGCGCCAGTTTCAGTTTCCGCGAATGCACTGTTATAAACTTGCACCTTTTTTGCCAGTTATTTTAACCGTAATTTAACAATAAGTTTACAACAGAGTTCCGTCCATGTTCAGTTTAACCCACGAGGACTCCACTTACAGTTAAAATAACAAGAAGACAATGCGTTAATTTAACTGTTAAATTATGTCAGTGTAAAACATTGTAGTAAAACCGAACTTCATTTCGTTGCTCTGTTGCAGTGCATGGTGCAAACCAGCTTGTCCGGTATACACGAGTGTCTTTTAATGGAATGCATTGTGACGGGACTGGAAAATTTGTCCGATTTATGCGAAAATCCATTATATAAAATTCGGTTTATTAGATGTTTATTTAATGGAAAAACATGACAGAAAAATCGGGACTTGAGCTGTTGTCCGGTATGAGCGAGTTTCCGTTTTATACGAGGACGGTTTAGGCGAGTCCTACTGTAGTTATGTGTATTTTCAGTCAAGATGGGTCAATAATGCTGTTGTTTGGGAGGTGAAGGGAAAAAATCTTCATTTTCAATGCACAGGTGAGTGCTATTTAGCTAACTATCAAACATTGATTGTGTCAGTTGTTAGTCTACGATTACCAGCCAGCCGTTCAATGGTAGCCAAGTGACGGTAGCAACAAATCCACAACGGCCTCCTCTCTGTTTTTTTTTGTTTTTATTTTCTGGATGGGATTATGTATAAGCCTAACCAAGGAGGATGAGTCCATGTGGTCAGCCACACTGCCGCAGTTGCCTCTATGGAGCTGTGCTCCACTGTGTATCCGACTCCGGCTCAAGAGAGTTTGGAGGCGCATGTGATCACATGAATCAGTGAGTTTGGATAGATGCTGCATTAGCAGTTTTCGCCTTCAAAGAACCACGTAACTTCAAAAATAACCAATTAGAAGTCAATATTCAGATGTCATGTGGTTCTTTGAAGGTGAAAACTGCTGGTTCTACCTGTACCGCATCAGTCTGACCTCACCTGCTGTCATGTGGCCAGACATCTGAAGCAGTTTGGCAAGTCTGCTTACAACCATTTACGGCCATGCCCTGTAATTTGCCCACAACCCAACAAAAAAGTAAGCCGTTTGAAGTCGACTACATCAGCCGAACAAGCCTCAAATCTTCGCAATTCAGCTATAGAAAGTAAAAAGGCTCGTTTGAGATGAGTCAAGACTGCAAATCGGTCATGAGCAATCACCGTACAGTGCATGCCAATTAACCAGCTATCTGTTCTTCTTTATCCCAACTTGCTTGGGTATCATGCACACATGGGCAACGATAACCTAATGAGATCGAGGCAGCCGGGATTTTTAGAGCCAGGTGCCACAACTGCCCTCACTGACTGCAAGGATCAGAGCATGATGGGAAATGTCTGGCTGTCCCTTGATTAAAGAGATAATAATTAGCTCTTATTTTTGACTGTAAACACCACGGTTTGTACAAAATCCCTATTTTCTGTTTGGTTGTTATATTTAATGCTAGAATGTATTCGTGTCATGTTTTGTTACAAATGTTTACTGTGTTAACAAACAAATCTTATTAGGTTGATAATGAAGGCATGTGCAATATCAGAAGTCTATCACTCCTAGAAGTGTGCAAGGACTCACTGAGTGTCGTAGACAGCATTTGTCCATTAATATCATATCAGGTGATTTTGGGCGCCTCTAGCAGTGAATCCAGAAACTGTCTGGGGAGGCGATCGTGTTTGAACCAAATCGCCACAGATCTCCACGAGTGCGGATCAGGCTGTCCACAAACCAGTCCAGCTATAAGGCGCATGGAATCATGGATTTTTTTTCCTAAAGTAAATACTTTCATCTAAAAGATGACTAATAACATCTACCAAAGTATGTGGACTTTAGTAGATTGAAATATTGGGTAAAATTACACAAAATGGGCCATCATACTTATATAATCGAAGTCCGTGTCTCTACACTGATCCGACCCGAGTTTTTAAGCAAACCAGCATAAATTTCTCTCCCACAATTCAGCGTGTTTTATCTTAATGAAGCCGTCGGGAATTACCGACAATTAACAAATTTCTCCGACGGTGAGCTTCTCTGCACAAAGTGACAGATTTTGTGAATTTACCGCGCAGATCATGTGATCAGACGTCACATCATGTGTTTTGCTTGGCTGCGGGTCGCCATTGCCGTCTACCCAATCTAAGTTACCGTTGTTTACTTCTAGGAGTAACAGATTTCTGGTGATATCTTCAGTCATACAGCTCTTTGTGAATGTGATCTGCAAGCTATAGCCAGCCTACAGATGGATCTAGCATGATGCAAATTTTTCTGTGACTTCCTGTATATTCTTTGAGGGCAGCTGGAAACTCTTCGATTTGACTGCCGCTTTATGTGACTGCCCCTGCTGCTGCCTGATCTCATCCACTTTCCAGACGAGGCGCAGTTCATCTTGCATGAGCCCAATTTTGCAGATTGCTGTTATTTTGTCAATCAGTGAAACACCAGTGAATTAAAAAAAGCCGAAGAGAATTCCTTCCATTTGTGCATTTTACAGGGCAACTGTCCCTCGGTCATGTATTTTAATGGGTTCATGAAATCCATCCATCCATTCTCTATACTCGCTTATTCCTCACTAGGGTCACGGGGGGAGCTGGAGCCTATCCCAGCTGACTACGGGCGAAAGCAGGGGTCCACCCTGGACAGCTCGCCAATCCATTGCAGGGCGCACACACCATTCACACACCATTTGCTCTCACACTCATACCTATGGGCAATTTAGTGTCTCCAATTTGCCTGATATGCATGTTTTTGGACTGTGGGAAGAAACCGGAGTGCCCGGAGGAAACTCAAGCGAACACGGGGAGAACATGCAAACTCCACTCAGAAAGGTCCCAGGCCGGATTCGAACCCACATCCTTCTTGCTGTGAGGCGGCAATGCCACCGTGCCGCTCCAATTCATGCTCATGAAATTAATTTTCTAAAGGGCGGGATGTCTGAATATTGTTGACCTTGTCGACTAATTGTGATGTTATTCCTATAGGACTCAAGTGTGGCAGAAAGCCTCAGCGATGATGATGATGAGAAGGGCGTTTATTCCTCTTCTCAAGTGGTACACAGCAGTGAAGAGGAAGATGAGGACAGTCTCAAAGACTTTATTGTGGAGAGTGATGACCAGGAAGGGGAGAATGTTTCTTCATCGCAAGGGAAAGAGGGGTCATTGCTGTCTCGTCATCTTCCTCAGTGTGAGCTAGAGGTTCCTCATTACCGACACTTGAGGTTGTTAAATTTGTAAAGGGCTGGTATGTGCAGGTTTTTGTTTAGCCAAATGCTCAGTACCTGATTCCACTTAAGAACAAAGAAGGTTGTGTGATAGACACGCCTAGGCTACACCCCACACCAATACTGGGACAGATGTAAAGCAAAACATGGGTTGTAGACATTCCTTTCTCACACTATTTTTGCCTCCAAACCTGCCAGAAGAAATGACATCTAGGGCCGTATCCACGAAGAATCTTAAGCCAAATTGTTGCTCCTAACTGGTCGAATTGGCAGAGACTCCACAAAACATTGGCATGCCACTCCATACTTTGGAAATTTTTTAGAATTTTTTTCACTAAGAGTAATTCTGAGAGACTTATAGAGCTAAAAGTAGCTCCCTTGTCTGAGACTTGCGAAGAGGAGTCCAGAAGAATTTTTAGTCGCAAAGAGCAATTCACAAAAACTCCTCATGGCTACCACAGAGTACCAGCTTTGTTATCGGGTGAACATTTATGAAAAATATGATATAGCGCTATTGACACAATATTATCTCAAGTGCATAGGTTTAGTGATTGTTATGGACATACACTACAGGCCAAAATATTACGGACACACCCCGCATTTTTCAGAATTTGGCTGATTTTTCTTAACTTAGAGTATATTTTCAGCAACAACAAAAAACAGAATAACATAGAAACATATATCTTGTCTAGAAATTTGCTAAATTATTTGCTAAGAGCTATACATATTCAAATTTGACTTTCTATAAATTACTCTCCGTTAACCTTGATTACAGCCTGACATATCCTAGGCATTCTTTCCTGCAGTTTAAGGAGAGAACCTCCTGGTAACTCATTCCAGGCTTTCAAGAGTTCCTTCATGAGCTCTTTTGAACTTGATGGGCACACATCTCTGACCGCATGGTCAAGTTCATACAACCAGTCACTGTGGGTGTAGTGCATGATCGCATACAAACGCGATGCCATCCTTAGCAACAAGGTCAACTGAACTCCCTTCTGTTAATGTGGGAGTTTGCCTAAGTTAGCCGTTAAAGTTGCTCTTGGCACCTTTGCGAATCACTCTTTAAGAGGCAACTCTTAGTTAGAAACTTTTTAGTGCCACTTAGGAGTACTCCTGGCGCCAAGATTAGATTTTTTGTGAATACAGCCTCTAGTTTCTTATTTACTGAAGGGAAATGGATTAATCTTTATCTATTGTGCTGCCCGATATTCAGATTCAGAATACTTTATTAGTCCCAAAAGGGCAATTCATTTCTACAGCCAACCCGTCCATAAATTAGAAAAATACAATACGATAAAAAAAAAAGATAAATAATACAACAGTTAGAATCTACAGTTGAGCATCATCACATCAACAAGAACCACAACCAGTGACAGCACAGCAGAGCGGGATGCAAGATCATTCACATTTCATTTGTGCATTTAGCAGCCTTATGGCAGAAGGAACGAAAGAATTTGCATAGCAGTTTGTTTTTCGCACAAGCACATAATACCGCTGACCTGAGGGCATGATTACAAATTCACTGCCAAGTACATGATCAGGTTGGGTTAATATTCTGTGTGCTTTCTGGACCATCTGCGTTTTCCAGAGAGAGCAGAGGTCCTTCAGCTGGACACCAGTCATTTTAGAGCACACTCTGATGATGTCATTCAGACACTTCTTGTCTTTCAGAGAAAGACCATAAAACCAGCATATAAAAGAGAATGTTAAAAGACTCAATAAAAGTTTGATAAAAGGTATATAAAATTTTTTTGCTGACACCGAAGGAGTTGAGTTTCCTCAGCAAATAGATTCTTTGGTTTGCTCGCATTACGATGCTGTCAGCGTTATCATTGAATTTGAGTTGCAAGTCAAACACGGTGCCCAAATACTTGTAAGTTTGTACAATTTGTACCTCTTCACCATGAATAGTGCTGGTTTGGGGATCGACCCTGGATTTTCTGAAATCTATGATAATTTCCTTAGTTTTTGACACATTTAGATCGAGGAAGCTATCATCACACCATCTGACAAATTCAGGGAGGGCACAGCCGTGATCGGATTGGTGGCCTTGAAGAAGAGGCAGTAATACGGTGTCATCTGAAAACTTGACAAGATAGCTGTTTTCTTGAGAGGATCTGCAGCTGTCTGTGTAAAGGATAAAAAGCAGGGGAGAAAGGACACCGCCCTGGGGAGAGCCTGTGTTTGAAGATAAGACAGAGGACATGTGTCCATTCACAGAAACCTACTGCAACTAACTGGAGCTAGGCACTGTGTTTGTATGCTTCAGTGAAAAAATGGCTGACTATCCCATAGCTATTTGTTTTTGAATGATGGAAATTTGAGGATCACAGTTGGTTACCATGTCTGTATGCTTGTATATTTGACAGGCTATGTACTGCTATTTATTTGTAAGAAATATTTATTTGTGTCTCCCTTCTTAGTTGTCACTGGGTCTATGCTCACGCATTTCCTTGTAGTGGTAAAAGCCCTTCTGATCAATGCTCTGGATGAGACATTTCTCAAGTCTTTGTACGGTGAGCGCAGTTTATTGTTTGTAGAGGAGGCTTCTTGTGAAGTTTCAGTGGGGGCTGTCACACTAAGTAAAGTGTGAAAAAATACACCCAGTGGGAGTTAACTGCATTGTGTTTTTTTTTTTTTTCAAATGGATCATGATTTTTTAAAGGAAATGTAACACATACTGGTCACACCTTAGATGAAGTGTTGCTCATAAAGGCTTTATATAGCATGTATAATGCCTTCATAAATGAGACATAATGTCTTGTAAATCATACAGAAGCAAATGTCATGCTTTGTAAAGGGTGAAATTTCAGCATATGATGCCAGATGTGACAATGACAATGTCACCCTTTATTGCATTTAGCCACTAGCTAAGTGACATTGTCAGTTATATCTCATATATTTGGCATCACATGCTGAATAAGGATGTGTTATTACACCCTTTACGAAGCTCAACATTTGCTGATGTATGATTTATGAAGGCTTTATGTCTCATTTATGAAGGCATTATACATGCTGTATAGAGCCTTTATGATCAACTTTTCATCTGAAGCATGACTCACAGACTTTATAAGCAAAGTGAATGGGAACCATAAAGATGTGCCCATTCTAATTTGGGGAAAAAACTTTATAAACTGTGACAATTTATCAATTGCGTCTATTTTTTCATTAACTCCCAATGGAAGTGTTGCTCTCATAGTAATGCGTTAATGTGCAATTTTATTGCTATTAAATGTCTGAAGGAACAGTCATGATTCCATAAATAGCAATATCTTATTGCAGAGCAGCCTCTATTTCTTCTTCAATATTGTGGACTCCAGCAGGGTACAAATAAGGATGTGTTGTTATTAGTGACAGCTATTCTTCTTTTTTAAATACATGCTTTCATCATCAGATGGCATTAGGACGAAGAAGTATGCCTTGGAGATGAAGGACTCCCTTTATCACCTGGATGAGCGCTCTATTCTCCCACGACTGGAGAACCTAAAACAGAGGAGCCGTTGGAGTGACAGGTACAAGGTGAGTTGCTTGTTTCAGACAACCCTGTCTTTCCTCCTGCTCAGTTTCCGTACCATCTGACTGCATTCAGTCCTCTGATATATGATAAACTTTTAGCCCCTTTTGTTGCAGATGCAAAATCAAGCCAATCCTTGCCTATGTATGCACGACCCCTATTTTAAGTTTTATAACTAAGGATTTCAGTGTAACATTGACTGGAAAAATTATTTTAATGAAGCAAAACAGTTGCATCATTTCTAATAAAAACATCATTTATTTTCGTAATTTTGGGACAAATAAGTGCAACAAATATAAAAAACTCAATGAAAATTCAACATTCAAGTTGTTTCGCAATGAAATGCTGAGAAACGAAAAATGGCTCGGAGGTAAAATGATACATTTCCTGGATCAAAAAGTCATTTACCATAAGCGTGCTATATCTGAGGGTGAGCCACAGAATTTCCAATTACCCTGTGAGGCCAAATAAGCTGCCCCCAACCTCCCCAAACTGCTGAAAATGGAGAGATTTTGCCTTGGTATGAATGATAAATAAATGTTTTACTACCAAGCAACTGATGCATGGTACAGATGTTTGCATATAATGTGAGTGGATATTTATTTTTTTTATCTTTTTGACCGTGATAATGGCAGGGGCTTTTAAAGTACCTATCCTTTTGATTTCCAAACTGAGCAGAAAACTAAAGAAAAGTTATTTGTCCATAGAATTTTGGTAAAATCTCCCTTATGAAGTAAGGTAAACCCAGGGTTTTCCCTACCATATAAAGGCTCAGGCACAATGCCTAAGAGTTTTTGCGTAGCGGCCATGCCGAATGATCGTGAAAATGCAAACAAGGTGAGCGTTCTATGGGCTGACCAAAAAAAAAAAAAAAAAAAAATGGAGAGGTAACCTGGCAACAAGAATGACCTGCCAATGAATAATTGGTGTTTGGACAAACATTTGTGTGACTGGTGTGTGACAGATGCTCATCACCAAGCTATTCAAACAGCTGATTGGATACTTTTCTGTAACGTCAATGCTGGATAGTAGTCACGCAGCCATCACTCGAAAAGATAATACTCAACAAAGATTGAGTAAACACTTTTTTGTGAAGGATGGACTCCTGTAGATGTTATAAATTGCGATTGCAGATGGAGAGATACAAGAAGATATAATTAATGCAAGTTGGCCAATTTTATAACTAAAGAAATTGCTAACTAAGCTGACTTGGTTACATCGGAAGATGTTCATATGTAGAATTAGCCAGCAAAGCTAGTTAGTTGACATTGCATAGAGGCCTCGGTCACATTTGTCCATTAAATACGACTTGTATCACCTGGTTACGGCAGGATGCATTAATCGTAAGGTCTTCTTAAGTTTTTCACTCCTCTCTGCAACTGCATGATGGATGTGACAATACATTCTTGAATCTTGAATCTTGTCGGTCCCAGATCTGATTTTGCGCTCACTGCCAGATATGAGCCAGACCACGTCCCGAGGTGTGCAGGATCGCATTGTGATCGTAATTCTATACAGTCTAGGCGCATTCCAGCGACAGTGTCGACATGAGCAATGCTAAGAAATGGATGATTGGGAAAAGTAAAGTGGACACGATGCAGCCACAGGATAAGTATAACAGGCATTACTGAGCAGTGTGTGGACATACAGCAAATGCGATCTCACAACATCAGGTCTGGTTTTACGACTAATTGTATCTCCCCGACGACGATAGTCGGGAGATACTATGGTTTAGTTCCGGGGCCGCTGCCGCCGCCGCCACAGAGATTTTATGTTCAGGGCTCTGGAAGCCACAATTATTACAGGAATGTTTTCAAATTTTACAAAGGCAAAGATATATATATGACAATGCTCAAGACTGATTTTCGTCAATTTTGGACGTACAATATGGCTGCCGGCGGCCATTTTGTCTGAAATTTTTTATGTTCTGGGCTCTGGAAGCCACAATTATAACAGGAATGTTTTCAAATTTTACACAGGTGAAGATATATGTATGACAATGCTCAAGACCGATTTTTGTCCATTTCGGACGTCCAATATGACAGCCTGCGGCCATTTTGTCCGAAATTTTTTATGTTCCGGGCTCTGGAAGCCACAATTATTACAGGAATGTTTTCAAATTTTACACAGGTGAGGATATATATATGACAATGCTCAAGACCGATTTTTTCCATTTCGGACGTCAATTTCGGACGTCCAAATTTTTATGGCTGCTCTGGTGGCCATTTTACAGGAATGTTTTCAAATTTTACACAGGTGAAGATATATATATTGGGGATCCAAGGAGATAATATGACTGACTGGGTCCTGTGGGGACCGAGACGACTTCGGTCCCTGTTACCTAGTTTAATGCTGGCTGCTAAATCTAGTCCACACTTGCGCAAAGAAATCATATTGGTGGGATATGTAAAGTTGGAATCTGATCCAAATCTTACCCCATCATTATTCTAGTGATTATTTCTCAGATTAACCTCCGTCCACTATAGATAGAAAAAAGAATAATGAGCCATAAGATCCAGCTCCCTTCAGAGATTCTTAACTTCCAACCTACAGGGCAGCTAGCATGTGGAGAGGGAGTAGCCACTCTCTGGTGGAGTCGTTTAATGACAAGACTCCCACCAAGTGGCTGAAAATGAAAATTTCCCGACAGTATTGTATAACTAACTGAGACATTGCATGGTTCCACTCGGTTTTAACTATTTTGGTGACGTTTTCAACAATTTACATGGGGGGGAATTAACTGACCATATTACAAAAGTCAACATTGACCCATGTGCACAGTTGTTGTTTTTATGACCCATCCCTACTGTATACACAATTTGAATATTTCATTTTTGTGAGATTTTTTTCAGCTTTCTTTCACAAATATGGCAAGGAAAAAAAGTTATTTTTTATTTCAAAATTCCCAATACCACCAGGTAGCACCTAACCCTCTGAAAACCTTGGGAAAACCTTGAAACCCCAAAAAGAAAAATAATGTCATCTCATCCTCACAGACATTGTTACGAATGCAGCCCCATTAAATCATTCTGCCGTACATTATGCTCTACTTCAAAGTATATTATCATGAATTCCATTGTAATGGCGTGAAATTTTACAAATATCACTATTTCTAATCAGTTGACCAACAAATTAATGTTCATTTTGGGCTGAACATGGGCTAGTACCATAGCAGTATTCCAACTGATGTGCTTCTGTAGCCAGATAGGCCGGAAGATTAGGGACATATGGGGAGATATGATTCATACAATGCTTATACCACCGTTTCAGACTTCAGAACTCTCATCTTTTGAATAGTTTGAATAGTTCTAGAGCACCACTTCCTCAAGAATGATCAATATACAATTATATATTCCAGGTACAATTATGGCAGAATTTAGACATCTGCACCTAAGGTTACTGCTCTTCTGTGGCATGTCCTGTTCATTCATGTCCTGTTCATTCATGTCCTGTTCTTCCATTGCTTGCTGCCCAGTGCCCACCTCTTAACTTATCAGTGTTTCTTTGCATCTTCCTGTAGAGTTCTTTCTTTAGTGAACTTTTCCACTGACTGTGTCGCTGCAATATTACCCTTCCACCCAGTACCAGATCAAGAAACCTAACCGTTTCCTCTTTGTGATTTAGAACTACCATCTTTTGTCCTTTCTTCATCAGATATGTCTGACTTTCCATTTTCAGCCAATTTGTCCTTTTTACTGCACAACTTTATTGACCCCTGGTACTCCTGCTTTATTGCCGACCATTTAACGAGGAGCGCCCTGTTGCAGATGCAGCTAATCTCTCCACTGCTGTTAATCTCCTGACCCCTCTACTGCATTTAAATAATCACCAACTCATGCCGTCCATCCTGACTAATTTGGGTATCTGCAGCATAATTGTCAGTTGATTTGCGTCCTACCTCAACTGTTGTTCTAAGTTACAAGGGGGGGTGGGGGATGTACCTCAGGAACTCTTAACAGATGTCCGCTTGGGCTGAGTCCTTGAACTCCCTTGCCATGCGCTTTTGCATATCGCTCCCATGCTGATAATGTACAACTGTCTGTCCTTCCTCCCTGTGCTTCATTAATCACTGCATACTTCTCGTCACCAAAGTTTCTCATGTTGGATTCATAAGCTAAAACTCAGCTTTGTTAAAACGCTAAATTGTCTATCCTTCTTGCTAGACATAATCTTTACTCCTTCACCCAAGATGACACCACAGGCAGCTTTGAAAAATGAGAATTGGGCTTTGTTTGCCAACTAGGAAACTAATAATTAGAATCAAAACAGAACGTTGCTTATGACATGGTTCTGCTCATGTTTGCATATGTCATTTACAGGAGCGAGTCGAGTGCTACCCGAAAGTACGGGTCACTAACACAGGGATGCGGGGACAGTCCTGTCAGGCCTGCGAGCTTCATAGGCACTGTCGTTTCATGGTGCGTCTCTCTGGACAACTCTATGATGGCAGAACCCTGCAAAGCGATGAGTTTATGCCTGATGACACACAGGTACAAATGAAGGACTTGTAATATGTAGGGAGCTGTATAATGTATGTACCTACAGTTTTGTCCATGAAAACTTATATTTTGGGGGAAAATATTGTATTGTATATACCAGTTATGGGTGAATACTTTTTTATGACAATAAAATGCATGGTATTTGGCTAATCTCAGTTTTTGTTGGATGGTGGGCTTGTCCATTGGCGTTGTGGTTTTTTGAATGAGAGCTTTTCGTGATCTGCCATTGCAGGCCTTTATGGTGGGATCGGTCTGTGCCAGCCGAACTGAAGTTTACCACCAGCTCAAGCATTTTAAGTACCACCTGTTCTGCCTCTGCCAGGCAGTGGTGAAGGAGGAGGACAGGTTGAAAGGGAATGAGGAGGAATCAGTGAAGGACACCGTCATCAGGGTGTTAACACGGCTGCAGGACTGTGGCTGGATAACTAAGGTGTGTACCCTCTTTCATCCTGCACTCCACTTTCTCCAGAGATTTGCACATTTTGCATCCATCTCCATCCTGAACTTTCTGGCTGTCTGAAATTTATAGGACCCATATTATGAAAAAAAAACTTCTCACCTGCTCAGTCCACCTGTGCAGTGGTGTCAACTGTATGTAACACCCCAGATATGGTTAACATTTTGACATTGGAGACCTCCCAGTTTAGCATTTAGACCCCCCCTTTCAACAGTAGCATTTCGTTAGCCTCAGCATAATTGCCTAAGTCATATTTTTGCCAAATTGAGATATCGGCTGCCTGTTCTTTCATGTGGGCTAAAAAATAAAAATGTGTTTTTTCCCTTTTTTCTTAAAACCTTAAATAATGAGAGACAATTATGCTATGATGCTAACGACTTGAAATTCGCAGTTTGAAATTCCTTTTGTCTTCTGCATCTTAAACAGGCATAATTTACCTTATAAGCTCTGGGTTAGTGCTTCAGCCTTGCCCTACCTCCCTGCTTCTCTCTACCTTGATGCACTAGCGTCATTTTCTTTGTGTTTAGCAGTGTTTGCCAGCCAGTCAGAACAGTGTCATTATTATAGGGGGGACGCTCACTCAAAACTGCCTTTTCTTCAGAGGGAAGAGAGTGACAGGCAGGGAATGGCCAATGGATTTTTGTGAGGTTTTCCCTGAAAAGTTCAAAGTTTATAAACCTCCCATTTGGACATCCAAGATGATAGTTACTTTGGGGGGGAACAGAGTAATATTATGTGATCATTAAATAAAGTATTTTATTTCAACTTCTATGCAGCATGTACATAATGTTCTGGGGACATGCGTGAGTTGTGGTGGTACATACCTTTTAGGCGTCTAGTAGGTTCTCTTTTTCTGAGTGACTTGCACAGATTCATTCACATTACTATTCGCTGATTTGTTTTTTGGGACAATTCTGGATACATGACTTGGCTGAGTGAGAATCAATCATGCAGTCTCAGAGTTGACCATATGCCAAAATGTTATGCTGCTTTATTATCCCAGGGCAGAGTTGGTTTGGGCATGAAAACGAGAGGAATGCATTGTTTCAAAAGCTCTCTTTCCACTGGCAGATCAGTTTTGATTTGTTTTCTCAAAATAAGTTGAGAGACTGATGTCATCAAAGTTCATTGTAAATAACCTTCAAAAAAGTAGATTAATTCAGCAAATTGAATTCTAAATGAGTGTGTATTTACTTTTACTGGGTGCAAACACTTAACTGCAGTATTTAAACTTACTGAGCACTTTATTAGGAACACCTGTACACTTGCATAATAAAGAGTTGTTTCGCGTCAATTAATGCAAAACAGGAATCAGCCCTGGTGAGTGGATTTCAGGATTTCCCTGACAAAATTGCTAAAAATCCCTTGACATGTTTGGGAAGAACCCCCAGGTATTTGCCCTCAAGTCCTTATAGTTTCAGAGATATGGTAATTTTTGAAAATGATGCCACCAATTTTGGACGCTCTTGAATTGTGGCTTTAAGTTGGAAGCGCTTTTGGAGGCTTGTATATTTTGATATACTGTTGACAGAGAGCTTAAACTTGGTGCACTGGCTAATTCTTGCCCTGGCTTTCAGAATTTGGTGTCAGAATGTCTCTTTTATAGTTGACTTGAGGAGTTATAAGCATCTGAATTCTCAATTTTGATTTTTGACAATTTTTGCAACTGAATTTTGCAGTTTTCACCCAAAATAAATCAAATGAACAAAATTAACTATTTAATTTTTTGAAGTACGAGGGAAGACCTACACAAAGCCATTTAAATTGTTACTCTATCTTACTTAGTTTTGGAGCCATGATACAAAATACACCAATTTTGTTACTCCGTTACCACGTGACCTGGCCCATATGTCTGGGATAGTATTTTATTCCCATTTCCATTTTCAATTTTTGTTATTTTTCAAATAATTGCGGCTCAATAATATAGTTACCTAGCTTGGCACCGATATGGTGTTCATGTCTATCCAGATGAGAAGTGTCACAGGTCATGATAAAAGTATAACATATTTGGTACTGTGTACCCTTAAGTCATGATAGCTGATGTAAAATTTGGTGTCAACATCAAAACTGAGCCACTTTAGTGGCTTCCAGGTGGCGCCACCGGCAGGCAAAGTGAGATACAGACCTAAGAATTTGGCTTTTTCCATGAGACGCCTATATCTACCTCTGTGCCAAGTTTCATTCAATTCCAGAGGGGTCAACTCCTCAATTTCTTCAAAAAGTGCCTTTTTCTCATGGAATGGCTCTTAAGGATATTTTACCACCACACTTTTTATTTACCTTTATTTAACCAGGAAGTCTCATTGAGATGCGAAATCTCTTTTGCAAGAGAGACCTGGCCAAGATAGCAGCCAATACAATTCCAACATAAAACAATACAATATAAATAACGTATAAAACATACAGATTTAAAATCACATAAGAAAGTTGAATACTTTAGCTTGCTCACATACAATTTTAAGATCACAAAAGAGATTTCAGTACACTAGCTTGGTCACAGAAAGCATTGACATGTTTCAGTTAAAATATTTTGTACAGTGCTCTTAAAATCAGCCATGGATATGAAACAGTCCAATTTAAGCTCCTTTTGTAACTTGTTCCACGACCAAGGTGCATAATAACTGAAAGCTGATTGCCCTAGATCTGAAAAAGCCCTTGGAACATTGAAGAGCAGTAAATTTGATGATCGCAGCTGGTAACTCCCAGTACTTTTACAAAGGAAATTACTAAGATAAACAGGGAGTTTGCCTAAAAGTGCTTTGTAAATAAAAGTATACCAATGTCTCTGCCTGGGAATTGACAGTGATGTCCAACCTACCAATTTATATAAAGTGCAATGATGAGTGAGAGACTTAGCACCAGTGATAAAATGCAAAGAAGCATGAGAAACTGAATCAGGTTTACCCAAAACAGAGGAAGCGGCATGCATGTACAAAATGTCACCATAGTCCAGTACCGACAGGAAAGTAGCTTCAACTAGTTTCTTCTTGGCATTAAAAGTAAAACATGACTTATTCCTGAAGAAAAAGCCAAGCTTCACTTTAAGTTTCTTTGAGAGATTTGAAATACGCTTGCTGTAATAAAGCTTATCATCTACCCATATGCCCAAGTACTTATAACAGTGCACCCTTTCAATGGCGTTGCCTTCATAATTATGAATGTTAAAGTTACTCTGGCTTACTCAGTATAGTAATGTTAGCTAGCTAGATAATTTGGCTTAATTTTTTCATTAGTTGTCTTGATTTCCATAGCAAGCTATGTAACTAGCTACTGGGGTTTTTAGCCTTGGCTTTTAACTGAGTTAGCCACTACGCCCTACTATCATAACAGGCCTGCTAGCTAGCTAGTTATCGGTCATTAGTTTATTTAACACAGACATCTCATAGGATGGGAGACTTGCAGCATGAATGTGCAGCTGACAAATTTGCTGACATTATGTGATGCAATCGTGCCAACATGGACCAGAAACACTGAAGAATGTTTCCAACATCTTGAGGAGCCCATGCCATGAACAAGTTTGGCTGTTCTGAGAACAAGGGGAGATCCTCCCCATGGTGTTTCTTATAAAGTGCTCAGTGAGTGCGTATAGACAGTGTTGCTGGTGATTCCCCAGCATGGTGTAAAAAAAAAAAAATTCCCTGGCTTATTCAAGTGATTTTTGTTGTTACAAATGATTGTTTTCTTTCCGTCAGCAATATGAGAAGTTTCAAGACTATTTGAACAATGCAGATTACTTCCAGGAGGAGAAACTTGACTGAAGATCCAAGTTGACCGAAGACTCAACCCAACTAAATCCAACTTCTGTTTCTTCACCATATCTATTTAACATTGCTGACTCTTGCGAAAATGTATGTGTTAAAAGTGGTCAGATTGTACCATTTTCAACATGGATATGTGAGTAAACTAATTCCTCATTGTGAGTTTTTGTTCCAATGAATATCTGCCCATTTTCTCCTGGGGTGCTGTATAGTGCATGCAGCATACAGTAAACTGCATATGTGTGCTTACTTATCTCATGCTTGTATTAACTTTTATTGTACATTCATTTTTTAAGTTTTGTGGAATGTAAAAATGTCACTATTCCTGTGCTGTACATAAATTTGTTACAAAATAACAAGTGTGCATCCAGTAATTTGGTTTTTATTCATCCTTTCTTGATTTAAAGAAAATTTGTCCTGCCTCCTCAGTTTAAGGGAGTTTATATGTGATATATCATTTATAGTTGTAATCAACTGAGCTAGATTCAGTCAAAATTAATTTTCTTTTTTTCACTGAGTTTATTTTGATGAAAGTTAAGAGTGAGGTCATCCTTCCCCATGCCTACACAGTCTAGAAAATTCTCTAACCGCCTTAATTTACCCACCAGTCCTCAAACAACAAACTCGAACCAGAGGGCAATCAAAGAGTTCATACCTCTGCCAACAGGCTATGACCCACTAGTGCTTACAATCAGCTGCAGAATCCGGATCTATATCAGGATAGGTCTGGAAATTTAGTCACGTCTTCCCATTCATATAGTCCCCTTCCCATAAAATTTCATGGTAAGCCCATGAATAGTTTTTGAGTAATCCTGCTGACGAACACACACACATACACACAGGCAAGTGATAATCATACCTCCTGTTGGAGGTTACAATACACAATTTCAGGCCCTCACTGAAGTTTTAAATGCATTTTCAGTAATTTGAAGGGCTGCTTAACACAGTAACAACAAAAAATTTGTAATTACAGAAAAAATTTGTTTTTAGAAAGAAATTGGTACTTTTATTAGCTTACCGGCCCCATTATTTATCTTTTTTTCAGCTTGATGAATTTTTGTGTAAATTTTCCATAACATACTACTAGGCCATATCTCCAGATGGTTTTTTCGGATTTTTGATTGAATCATTTTTGTCCGTTTTATGGGCCCTTGAAATTTTGGCTCTTGTTAAAGATAGGACTGAGATATTTTAAAAATTATTTCTCAAAAACCATGTGATAAATTTTTTTCTAAATCAGGCAATCAACTTCCCTTGGTACCATCAATGTACAGTACGAGTGCCATTTTGATTGAATCAACGGAAGTGGGTCTGATGGGGGCGCTGTACTTTATGAATAAGCAAGATGGCCTGTGGAGGCCACATGGTTGCAGATAGAGACGAAGTTTGTATTATCGACATACAGGAAGTCATATATGACCTATTCATTGGCTATGTTGATGTTGAACTCCGATGACTTTGAAAGGTCAAACTTGAGGTCAAGGAAAATACTATCAATGTTAAAAAGGACTTGAAATTTCAAAAAATTTTCAAAAAATAAATTTTTTTCTAAATCAAAAAAAATGAACTAAAGAGTTATATAGTATACTATAGGAATTGTATAGTGTTCTGTAGTGTGGTTTTTGTTCTAAACGTTTCAAGCTATAGTATTACAATAGTTTTTCCTGTGTGTACCATTTCAATAGTAACACTAAAATCTCTATAGTGCGTTCCAAAAAACCAATTTGATTATAGTTTTTTTGGTGGTAAATTTTATGGTATTCCAACAGTGGTTTTTGAGGGAGGCAATCAACTTCCCTTGGTACCATCTAGCGCCACTTTGATTGAATGGGGGTCTAGTGGGGGCGCTTTATGAATAAGCAAGATGGGCTGTGGAGGCCAAATGGTTGCAGATAGAGATTAAGTTTGTATTATTGACATATAGGAAGTCATATATGACCTATAAAATGGCTATGTTGATGTTGACCCTCAGATGACTTTTGAAAGGTCAAACTTGAGGTCAAGGAAAATATTATCAATGTTAAAAGATAGGACTTGAAATTTCAAAAAATTATTTCTCAAAAAGCGTGTGATAATTTTTTTTTCTAAATCAGGCAATCAACTTCCCTTTGGTACCGTCAATGTACAGTGCTTTAATTTTGATTGAATAGACAAAAGTGGGTCTAGTGGGGGCGCTGTACTTTATGAATAAGCAAGATCACCTGTGGAGGCCAAATGGTTGCAGATAGAGACTAAGGCTGCGTCCGAATAGTCTTTTTGCCTAGGAAAGTTCCTAACTCCTAAAAAATGATCCGGAAATAATTATGTGGCAGCCATGATAAGTGGATTCGAATTCTTCAAATGTTAAGGAAAGGTGTCTCAGTGCTTCCTAATTTACCACCTTTAGCATAGGGTACACAGAACCATCCTTTTCGTAAAGAAAGGAGATAGCGCTATCCCAAAATTCTGCGAGCTGCAATATTTAAAGCGGCGACCACTCATCCGACCAATCGTGTAAAGAAGAGTATATGATGGGCAGGGGACTCATGATCACATTGCGTAGTGTAAGTGCATTCGGATTCTCTAATTAGCCGGTTGTCTTCCTAAGCCGTTAGGAATTCCCTTTTACACTTTCCTTTACCTTATGACATTTTCCACAAAGGTTAAGGAAAAGTGGTTAGGAATTAGTGGATAGGCCATAATTTTTTGACTATTCAGACGCAGCCCCAGTTTGTATTATCGACATATAGGAAGTCATATATGACCTATTCATTGGCTATGTTAAAATTGACCTCAGATGACCTTGAAAGGTCAAACTTGAGGTCAAAGCAAAATGTTACAATTTTCAAAGGCTTCTAGGCTTGAAAATATTGAAGATTGGGAACATATGTGTATTAAACACTTATAGGGGCATATATGAAATTTCATTTGGTGGCCTTGAACTTGTCCTTGGGTGACCTTTGAAGGTCAAACTTCACATAACAAAATTATAATGACTCCTATCACCAAAACTATTATAGATAGAGGTTTGTATTGTGGGCGTATAGGAAGTAATGTATGAAGTTTCATTTGGTGACCTTGAACTTGACCTTCAGTGACCTTCAATGGCCAAACTTTACAGTGAAATTTCAATGACTTATATTATCAAAATATTTACAGATAGAGTGTAGGTTTGTATTGGAGACATATAGGAAGTCAAATATGAACTTTCATTTGGTGACCTTCATATTGACCTTTGAATATCAGACTTGACAGAGTGAAAATTCTATGACTTCTATCACTAAAAAGGTCACCGATAGAGCCTAAGCTTGTATCACAGACTTAAAGGAAGTCACACATGAACTTTCATTTGGTGACATTCAACTTGACTTTGTGACCTTTGAAGGTCAAACTTGACATAATACAATTACAATGACTTGTATTTCCAAAACGTTCACAGATGGAGCCTAGGTTTGTGTTAGAGATGTATAGGAAGTCATATATGAGCTTTCATTTGGTGACCTTCATATTGACCTTCGAAGGTCAAATGTGACCTATTCAGTGACTTGCATCATTAAAATGGTCACAGATGGAGCCTAGGTTTGTGTTACTGATATCTAGGAAGTCACATATGAACTTTCATTAGTGACATTCAACTTGACTGTCAGGGACCTTAGAGGTTCAAACTCAACAGTGAAATTACAATGACTTCTATCACCAAAATGGTCACAGATTGAGCCAAGGTTTGTGTAGAGACATTTAGAAAGTCGTATATGAAGTCCATTTACTGACCTATACTTTACCTTCTGTGACCTTTAAAGTTCACAATTGACATATTGAATGACTTGTATCACCAAAACTGATTCAGAGCTTAGGATTATATTTAGGTCTTATAAATGTTGTGAACTTTTATTTGGTGACCTTGGCATTGACTTTTAATGATTCGAATGTTAAACTTCACATGAAATTGTCATAACTTGTATCATCACTGTAAGATTACTTGCCAGTAAGCTACAGGACCCTTGGTCCTATTTTTTACTTGGCGTTTACTTTTAAGGTGGTGTTAAATTTATCAGAAATACTGCTAAGACATTGACGAGGTCTCATATTACAATGGCTTTTGAATTACTCAACAATAATTTGAAATCCTAACATATGATTGCAAAACCAAATTTAGAGTCACCTAAATGCCATTATACTTTTTCTCTTGCCCTGTCCTTATGTCCATCCATCCACTCTCCATGCCGCTTTTTCCTCACTAGGGTCGCAGGGAAGCTGGAGCCTATCCCAGCTGACTCTGGGTGAAAGGCAGGGACCCACCCTGGACAGCTCGCCAATCCATCGCAGGGTGCACAACCATTCACACACCATTCACTCTCACACTCATACCTATGGACAATTTACCATCTCCAATTAGCCTTACATGCATGTCTTTGGACAGTGGGAGGAAACCGGAGTACCCGGAGGAAACCCACGTGAACATGGGGAGAACATATAAGCTAACCACTGCACCAGTGTGAAGCCACCCCCCTAACCTAAGCATTGACCACTCCCATCAATGCAGATGTTAAAAATGTATATAATTTTCAGATACAGGCATATCTAGTGCTCTTACATTTTTATTATACAAGTGATTTTGAAACAGCCAAAAAGAAACCGCTTTCTCGAAACATCTAAGCTGAGAGACAGTCACTTCAAGTATTAGATTGATTGAAATAGAAGATTTTAATTTCAGATTTTGAAGATTTCCTGTAAATTGGGGATCAAATATGTGCATTATTGTCTGAAAAAAAAGAGTTTGTACTGGATCTAAGCAGGTTCAATAGAGTACTGGAAGGTCTGGTGCAGTTACGCAAGAAGACAAGTACATCTGAATCTATTGTTTGAGAAATAATCTCCTCGGCTTGTTGAATAGTCCCGCCCAACATCTGCATCTGCAAAAGTGAAGAGAAGGCTTGTATAATGTTTCAAAGGACAAGCCACATTTCTAAAAGTAGTGCACAGAAACACAAAGATTGGACCAGTGCAAGGCCCACAGCGCCTACTAGGCCAGCATCCCAAAATCATCTCCTAGATAGGGGCTATAAATGGGAATGGGTTGAGTCTGCTGCTGATAGGTTCATCACCATCTCCCAGGATGAATCTCTACACCCTAAAGTTAGAAGACAAATGACTAACTCCCCCTTTTGTGCAACCAAATATTCACCGATGGGGCCTAAGTTCAAAAAGATCCAGAAGCACTAGTACATAGTCGAGTCTGACCCGAGACTGGGAAACATTTTAAGGAGCCACCAAAATTGGTATTCAGACACCCTCCCAGTATAAAGGATCAGGAAATGAGATCCTAGACATCTGGGACTAAGCACACCAGTTCAATTAACACCCTGGATGGCAACAATAGATGCAGTAGTTGTGCACAGTGTGGTTACACCAACAGATGTAAAACATACACACACACCCCCACAGTGGTAAACATCTTAAGATTCGTGGGGCCATAACCTGCAACACCACTTTTGTTGTGAATTTGATCAAATGCCCATGTGGTCTTGCATATGTTGGGGAAACATGTAAAGCCTTACACACACGCATCAGTGAACATCGTAGCAATATTAGATGCGGGGATGAAAGAAACCCTGTAGTGGCACATTTTAAACAAGACTAGGTGCAACCTAGTATATGGCTGGGCCGTCAAGTGCTGTATGAAAATGTGGGCCCAAGAAAAGGGTGCAAAATGAGGCAAAGTGCAAGTTTAGTAATGAGCTGGAGCTGATAAATTATTTACAAACTGGGTGGGGAGAGTGTGGGAGTGGGGGTCTTGAGTAAGGAAAACATCAAAAGCAAGTTATACATTTGAATAGACAAAGAGCTAGAGTAAGGGTAGCAGTTATTGATTTTGTGAATGTCAATTTGAGAGAGACAGCAGATGTAGATAGCAGTTAAAGTATGTATTTATGTTCATGAATCGTAATGAAACAAAATTATCGTTACAGTTGTGCTAACCGGGGGCGTGACATCACTTTCGTGAACACATGGCGGTTCCTATATAGTGAGGGTGTAAGAACGAATATGAAAGTTTCCTTTTTTCCCCATGTCTCATCTTTGGGCATGTTATGGACAAAGAATCCACAGTTTCGAGTAAAACCGCTTAATAACTAGAAAAGTGCAGTTCCAGAGGAAACTGCGTGGGCAAGCTGGAAGCTGCTGATAATGTGAGGTTCAAGTTGTTGAAAATGTTCAGGTTTACGCTGCTAAAAATGAGTTTAAAGCTTCAGAAAATGAAAATTATTTTGACAGTAGTATATTTTGTCCTTTAACTGTTATATTAAAAAAAAACAAAACAAGAGAAAAATCTCCACACTTTAAAAGGTATGAAAATGCCAGAGGGAAATACTAGCCTAGTTATAGTGGTTTTGTACATAAAAGAAAGTAAAGGGGTTGAAGTGTTCAAGTAGTACGGTATCGACGCTTTGAAAGATTCAAATGCAAATGCTACGCCTGTAATTGAGATCATTGTGACAGATAAACCAACTGCCATTTAGATAGTGGACTATTCATACTTGTCAGCTACTTGACTGCACATAGTAAAGGTAAACATATATTTAGAAAGAAACAAAATTATTCTGAATATTTTGTAGGAGCAAAGAACCGCATATGCGCCATAAACACTTAACATACTGGAGTATAAACAGCAAAAATTCAGCAGGAAGGGATTAAGCAATATGCTGAGGCAGGTGTTTGCCATTTTGCCACTCCCTGCCAAAATCGCACTCCCCTCTCGTGAGTGCGCCTTCGCTGTACATTACAGCCGACTTCGGTGGCATGAATGGCGACAAGGACTGCTTTTGACGACAAGGATTGCTTTTATTATGTGATGCAAACACGATATTTCAAATGAATACGCAAATAAATAAATAAATCACGATCTCTCAAACCTATTGGCGGGATACCGTTTTATAACGTGCTATACTGAAGTCAATTCTATCATAGCAAACATAACTTCCGTGGTGGAATTCACGCGTCCATGAAATGAAGCTTATTTAACTAAAGGTATCGCTTTTGAATATTTAATGGAATAAACCGAATAAATTAACATGTTCGAATGACGGAAGCGCGACATTACAAAGGGGAAAAACCCAACACTTATAAACTGACTGAATTTAACAGCTAAATCAACGCATTGTTTCCTGGTTATTTTAACTGTAGGTGGAGTCCTGTGCGTATTTAACTGTGGTTTACACAACATACACGGAACTTTGGTGTAAACTTATTATAAAATTACAGTTAAAGTAACTGGCAAAAAAGGCGCAAATTTATAACAGTGCATGTACCAAATTTTATGCCAACAATAATAAAAGGAAATCATCAATTTTTCATTGTGGTACTGAACAATATGGTTAATTAACCCCACATTCAACGTCGAGGGGGTATAGCTCAGTGGTAGAGCATTTGACTGCAGATCAAGAGGTCCCCGGTTCAAATCCGGGTGCCCCCTCTTTTCAATTGTTCAGCCTTCGAGAGTATTTTTCGGACTTAAGCAAGATGCACACACGGCAATAAATATCTCTCCCGTGTTAATACTGGTAAAGCTGTATATATGACATATTAATTTATTCTGTCCCACTTCCCTGATAGCCATTTTATTACATTTGGCCAAAAGAGGGAGCCATGGAACACACTGTGGTCCTAAGTTAAATCAAATCTTGTGCGTTAGGTTCAATTAAAGATTATAAAGGGAGACACGCAATCAAGCTTATGTTAACATATTCATTTGTAAGACATTGAAGTATTTTGTCTGCGCTCATATCACAAAAAATGAACTGTTTGCATGGGTAGTAATCTCGTAATCCAATTGAAAAATGTAATCACTGGATTCTATTTGCTCTCCTTTCCATACACACAACAAATGTATACGCAGTGAAGCATGTACATATTACAGTTGAAATTAATTCATCAATATACACCAGTTCCAACCAACAGTGGTTTACGGAGGATCAACTATGATCTGGTGACAGGATGATGGGTGCCCAACCCTTACGAAAAAGAAGTTTATTCAAGTGTGCTATAAGTATACTTCTTCTAAACTAAAAATCAGAGAGTATACTTTCAGTTTACTTTTGATGTACTTATCAGATATACTTAGCAAAGTAATACTTAAGTATACTTAGCTTATACTGAAAAGTACACAGAAAAAGTCTAAGTGTATTTGGCTAATACTTGTACCTAAACTTTTGAGATATACTCAAGAAAAGTATAATAAAGTATTAAAATATTCATGCCTAATGTTCAAGTATACTTGGCTTGCAGTTAGGCTACTATCAAAAGAATAAGCACATTAAAATATTTTTTACCACACATATTGGCTTCTTTGAAGTATACTGCACTATATTTTTACTCAGTTTTTACTATCTCATGGACTTACATATTCCACATGTACGTTTGCAGTAACAAGTCAGCTTTGGGGCAGCAAAGCAGAGTAAATAGCACATGGGTGGAGCTAAACTTGATTTTTATGCAGTGTTATTAACCCCACACAGAAACAGATAACCATTTGTCTGATTTTATTTGAGAACAAATTTGACAATTATTCCAGTATTGACAGACTTGAAGTATACTTTTTTGTAAGGGTATGTATCAAGTTTAAGCAACATAAACTTAAAGTACCCATCTCGTTTACATCTGAGTTTTATTTTATACTGCAAGTACACTACAAGCGAAAGTTTAAGTATACTGTGACATAACTAGTTGTATACCTCTAGCATACTTTTCAATTTATGAAAGTATACATTAAAGTATACTGCATGTAAACTTACAGATATAAACTGTACTGCAAGAACACTACAAGTGAACTTTTAAGTATATTGTGACTTAACTAGTTGTATACCTCTAGCATACTTTTCAACTTATGAAAGTATACATTAAAGTATACTGCAAGTAAACTTACAGATATACTGCTAGTTTATTATATACTTCTAGTAAACTTTTCAGTTCATGAAAGTATACTGTGAAGTATACTGCTAGTAAACTTAAAGATGAACCATTAGTTCACTAGTTATATACTTCAAGCACAATGTCTAATTCATAAAAGTATACTTTGAAGTATACTGAAAGTAAATTCAGATGTACTACAACTTTACTTGTTATATACTTCAAGCCAACTTTTTAGTTCATGAAAGTACACTTTTAAGTATACTGCAAGTAAACTTATAGGTAGACTACTAGTCCACTAGTTCTATATTTCAAGCCCTCTATAGTTTAAATTTAGTTTTAAAATTTCAGGGAGCTAAAGTTTTTTTTTTGTTTTTAAACTGCAAGTACACTTCAAAGTCCTCTTTAAGCTAACTTAACATCATACTCACAGCTTATGATTATTGCACTCTTAAATATATTACTGTTGCTATTCAGATATTATTTAATGTAAGTAGACGGGAGGTTACCTCATGTACTCTACGAGTAGAACAATGCTTAAGTGCATTCTGCTTTAATTTACAGATGAAGGTACTTATAAGAATTTACAATGAAACACATACTCAGGATTGAGAGCAAAATTGATTCCTTTATAAATTAAAATTTTCAAACACAATATTGTATTGGATGCCAAAATATAAGAACACAGCAATGGAAACTGATTGAAATCCCAATTCAAAACAAAAAATACCCTTTCTCTCATATAAAACCAGAAATATGCATAAAATATTAATTAGCAAGGCCTTCAGCCTGACCAGTAGGCTGAAGGACTCCAGCAAAGGCTGATGAAATATTCTGAATGAGTACACTGATGAGCTGTTTTTTGGTTAATGTTCTGTATCACAATCAAAAATATGACCAATTAAAGAAAAGAGCTTTAGCTGGCCATTATGTGCAGATTCACAGATAAATGTACACAGTACTTTCATTCATGAGGTTAAGAAGACTGGAACTTTAGCGCTATCTGATCTGACATAGTGACAATGAAACGTGTGTAATAGTTTCATAATCTGCACCCGTACCACTACCTGATCTGCACCACCTGTGTGGTTGAAACTAAGCAGGTTTGGGCTTGGTTTGTGCTTGGATGGGAGACCAAATGGAAAAAATGAGTTCCTGCTGGAAGAGGTGTTCGTGGCCAGTACATTGGGATCTTCCCTCTGGTGGAATAATACTCAATAGTGCAGTGATGAGGATATTGTCTGTCGGATGAGATGTGAACCTGAAGTCTTCACTCACTGCGGTCATTAAACATCCCATGGCACTCTTTAAGTTTCCCAACAGTATACTTTCATGAACTGAAAAGTTTACTAGAAGTATACAACTAGTTCACTCACAGTATGCTAATAAGTTCACTAGTAGTGTACTTGCAGTATAAAATAAAACTTAGATGTGAACTCAATGTGTACTTTCAGTTTACTTTGCTTAAACTTAAAGTATACTTAAAAGTATACTTTTATAAGCTTAAAATTTTCCAATTTAGATGAAGTATTAAATTAGTATACTTTCTAGTACACTACAAGTACATGGTCCGCAGTATACTTTCTAAACTTATACTCAAGCAGACTTAATAAAATGAACTTCAAGTATACTACTTTTTGCTAAGGGAAGGCTCGTCGATGCACAAGGGCAACGACCGCCTGGTCTTAGCTGGCAGAGGAGCTACTATGGCAGAGGTCACAGAAAATTTTAATGATGGTCAGGGGAGGAATGATCACAATACACAGTGCATTGTTCCTTGCTTTGTATGAGACTGCATCGTTGCAGACTGGTCAGAGTGCCTATTCAGACCGCTGTCCATTATGGAAAGCACGCATGCAACTAAATTGGTTTTAATTATTAAAGGTCATACGTGGACTCTGAAGCAATGAAAGAATGTCACCAATTGCAAGGAGTCCTGCTGTCTTTCATATCATGTGGACAGCCAGGTACATGTGCACATTTACATGGGGAAGTGATGCCAATTGGATGCACTGTGGGAAGGAGAGAAGCTGGGGAATGGAGAGTAAGCAATGTTCTGCTGGGAAAGCCTAGGCCAAGACATTCATGTGGAAGTTAATTCGACAAATGCCACTGACCTAAATATCACTGCAGGCCAGATACACTCCATCATGGCAATAACATTCCGAGATTGCAGTGGCATCCTTCAGCAGTGGAGTTGTTTGGGAACAGTGAGAGGAACATGAAAATAAACTGAAGTTGTCACAAATTACTCCACTTACCTCAGAACTCAATCCCATTGAGAATCTGTACATCTGTGGGATAAGCTGGAACCACTCCAATCTGTGGTGGCACCACCTTGCAACCGATAGGATTTAAAGCATCCACTGCAAACAGGTGCATTCGCAGCACGACTGGATGTGCAGATGTCTGTACAGGACTTGACAGGTGCACCTAGGGTATAGTCCAACCATCAGTCATCAAGACAGACTATTTCTACATTGTGTACTACTTCAGTAGTCAAAAGACATTCACCACGGCAAGTCATGCTGCAGTTGCTGCCTTTGTTGCAATTCACAAAACAGCAGGCAAAATGGACTGTTGCCATAAAAAGTGCACGAAACATACATTGAAAAATTGTAAGAATTGTATCCCAGGACATCTGAACGATTATGAATATTTTTGGAAGGCTGAGAGGTTATTTTGCTAAATAAGGTTATCAGGTTAAGCGCCTAATCAACAAGAGGCTCCTCAGAGCCTGTACTCGGGCCGGGTCTAGGCCTGGGCCAATCGCGAAACTACGCGTGCGCATGAGCAGGACAATTGCGACTCCGAAAAAAAAAAAAAAAAAAAAAGAAGAACTGAGCGAAACTTAGACTCGTGGCCTACCGGCCCGAGTAATAATGGGGGAGTCCTCATGGTCAGCCACACTGCTTCATTTGCTTCTGTGGAGGTGAGCTCAGAAGCTCAGAGGCAGATCCGACTGGATCTCATGACATTTCGGAGGTGCATGAGATTGTCAAGTGAATGTCACATGGCCTGACTTCTAAGGTAGTCCAACAACTCTTCTTACACCCATTCCTGTTATGCACTGTAATTGACCCACTAACCAGCAAAAAAACTAAACCATCTGAAGTTGACAACATCAGCTAATTAAACCTAACGTCTAAGTGCCAGATACAACAGGGCATCTTTATAAGTCTTTAAGAGTCCATGTCTTGGAGGGTCAAATCCATTTTCAGTGGCACACGGAGAACCAACTAAATATATGGCAGGTGGTCATTATGTTTAGGCTGACCTTTGTAAGCTCAAACTGCAGATTCGCTTAAAATTGAGGGAACTTAAAATGTTGTACACCATAATCCAACACTGTTCATTCGATTATGTCACATAAGTAAGCCAATAACAAGTCAAGATTTGATTGCAAGAGTGGCATTTCTATTTGGAATTTGCTGCTCATAACCCTTGAAGTAAAAGAAAACATTCTTTCAGCTCATACCCGATAAAAGTACACGTTCATCTTCCATAAATATTCTTTGCGATTTTTATGCACCAAGTGATCAAACGTCAAATCTCTGAAATACAACTCTAAAACATCTTTTGCAATAGATGAGACAAAGACTAACTTGCACCAGAATGAGAAGAGGGGAGAAAGGAAGGACCAGCGGATTATCCAAAGTAACATTACGTGTGAAGCATGGAAGAGGTAGTGCCTTCTGTACAGTCTTTGCTCTACATGTTCATGACTTCAGGTGACTAATGCTTGATGTGAATTGTACCTCGTCCAGTCTGTTGGGCTACAGTGTCAGTGACCTTATGGTATGCACTTAATGTATGTCGCTTTGGATAAAAGCATCTGCTAAATAAATGTAATGTAATGTAGTGACATGGTGATACATGTACTGCTTCTATTGCATTTATATGTGATGGGACTGCTGAAAAAAAGGAGAAAGATTCATTCTAAATGGTATGTGGCCATTTTATCAGTTAAATGCTTCAACAAAATACTTCAAAACTTACTGGATGTCACTTTACACTACAGATGGAGAATGACCCAAAACATTCTGTGAAAGCAACCCAAAACTGTTAAGGCAAAGTTGAATATTCTAGAATGGCTGAGCCAGTCACCTGACCTGAAACCACATGAACGTGGATTTCACATTATGAAGGCTAAAGTGAAAGATCATTACCCCACAGCAAGACAGAACTGAAGATGGCATCAGCAGAAGCCTTGCTTGGCATCACCACTGTAATCCCTAAACAGTTCATAGAATATTTTAGAGAAAAAAAAAAAAAAAAAAAAAAAAAAAAAAAAAAGCAGAAGGCAGACACTTCAACCATTGCTGGATAGTTTCATGCCATTGTGGTGGCATACAGCGCCAAAATAATGAAAACTGAGGCACAGTAAATATACATTTGGTTTTAAATGACTTTAAGGAGTTATTTCAGAGCTCTGAGGCACCAGAACTAGTACAGCCATTGGGATTTCTTAGCCTCAAAAGAACCATTTCAATGAGAAGTCCAGCCATATGAGTGGATAAGTAATCAAGATGCCGCTTTACTGGACAAATCAGCCTATGTCACTCCTAGCCATTTCTCCCTACAAATAATAGCACTTCCATTTTTATGCATGGACTGAGTACTTTTTTATGGATTGACGTATACAAAATATATTTTTAAAGACTTTAAGAAGAACATCTTTGTAAAATAAATATTTTCATTGCAAAAAAAAAAAATCAGGTAATGGGAAAATTTAAAAACATCACACTCAATCTTACCGTTTGGATTTAGTACCAAATACAACTGAAACATATCCAGTTCAGAAGTACACATTTACACCATGAAATGTTCCAAAAAGCAGCTGCAAGTCATGGACCTTTTGAATTACAACCATCTCAAACAAAATATTTGTGGTTTGGCAAAAAAGTAATTTTAGCTCCTTGACTGGGACTGAGCTTGTGACTCCAATGCGGGCAACATTAATGCATTGCAGGTCACATTAATGAATGTGTAATGTCAGAAAATATTTTGTTGTTGCAGTTATGATAGACAACAAACTAAGGACAGCTGGCAATATTATTCTAAAACTTGAGAGAAACAAAAGAAATACAGAATTAACAAACATTTTGAATGGACTGACAGTAGTCTAGTTTTCACAGTATTTTTAAAAAAGAAAACACTGTTCATGGAACTTGAAATTCAGAAAAGTAAACACCCAAAATACAGTGTAAAAATAGCAAATGCAAATAATGATATGTCATATAAAATTTGACAATTCATTTCACTTAAATCACACAACTCACGTCGACCCACACAGACCATCTTGGTCACTATCAACTGTTCTGGGTTTGAAGGGAAAGCAAAATGAAATAAATTGCATTGGCTAAGCACAGTTAAAAAAAAAAAAAAAAAAAAAAAAGGCACTTAAATATCCCAGCAATGCCAATCTTTACCCAGCACATGCACTCATTAATGAGCTGGGAACTTGGCAGATGATTTGAGGTAAATTCAGTCTTTAGGGAAGTGGACTGTGTGCTAGAAGTTGAGTCATCAGCTTCATTAAGGCATTTTGGTACGGCAGAGAATTCAAAAAGTTCAAAGATATTAATACACAGGGACCATGTCTGAAGCAGCGCAAATACATATCACAAATTACAAACCATGCTGTGTAAAACGTGAATAAAAACAGAATGCAATGATTTACAAATCTCTTACACCCACATCTTATTCACAATAGAACATGGACAACATATCTGATGTTGAAACAGACATTTTACCATTTCATAGAAAATATTAGCTCATTTTGAATTTGATGGCAGCAACACATCTCAAAAAAGTTGGGACAGGGGCAACAAAAGGCTGGAAAAGTAAAAGGCACTAATAAAAACAGCAGGAGGAGCATTTTACAACAAATTGGGTTAATTGGCAACAGGTCAGTAACATGACTGGGTATAAAAAGAGCATTTTAGAGAGGCAGAGTCTCTCAGAAGTAAAGATGGACAGAGGCTCACCAATCTGCAAAAAAAAAAAAACAAAAAAAAAACTGAGTCTAAAAATTGTGGAACGATTTCAAAAAAATGTTCCTCAGTGTAAAATTGTGAAGATTTTGAGCATCCCACCATCTACAGTACATAATATCATCAAAAGATTCAGAGAATCTGGAGAAATCTCTGTGCGCAAGGGACAAGGCCGAAGGTTAATACTGGATGCTTGTGATGTTTGGGCCCTCAGGCGGCACTGCATTAAAAACAGGCATAATTCTGCACTGGAATTCACTGTAACGGCTCAGGAACACTTCCAGAAATCATTGGCTGTGAAAACAGTTTGCCATGCAATCCACAAATGCAAGTTAAATCTGTATCATGCAAAGAAGAAGCCAAATGTGAACATGATCAAGAAATGCCACAATCTTCTCTGGGCCAAAGTTCATTTAAAATGGACAGAGGCAAAATGGAAAACTGTTCTGTGGCCAGATGAATAAAAATTTGAAATTCTTTTTTGGAAACCACGAACACCATGTCGTGCGGACCAAAGAGGAGAGGGACCATCCAGCTTGTTATCAGCTCTCAGTTCAAAAGCTTGCAGCTTTGATGGTATGGGGTTGCATGAGTGGCTATGGCATGGGTAGCTTACACATCTGGATGGGCATTATCCATGTTGAAAAGTAAATAGAGGTTTTACAACAACGTCTCTTTCAGGCAAGGCCTTGCATATTTCAGCAAGACAATGCTGACCCACATACTGCATCCATCACAACAGCATGGCTTCGCTGTAGAGGAGTCCGGGTGCTAAAATGGTCTGCCTGCAGTCCAGACCTGTCACCAATAGAAAACATTTTGCGCATCATAAAATGAAAAATCTGGCTTAGAAGACCCAGGACTGTTAAGCAACTAGAATCCTACATCAGACCAGAGTGGGACAACATCCCTCTTCCAAAACTCCAGCAATTGGTCTCCTCACTTCCCAGACGTTTATAGACTGTTGTTAAAAGAAGAGGGGATGCTACACAATGGTAAACATGGCCCTGTCCCAACTTTTTTGAGATGTGTTGCTGCCATCAAAGTCAAAATGAGCTAATATTTTTCATGAAATGGTAAAATGTCTCACTTTCAACATCTGATATGTTGTCTATGTTCTATTGTGAATAAGATGTGGGTTTATGACATTTGCTAATCCTTCCATTCTGTTTTTATTCACATTTTGTACAACGTCCCAACTTCATTGGAAATGGGGTTTGTATTGGTTTTCAGACATAAAAGCCGCATGGGGCAGGTTAGCACCCTGAAACCTGTTGACAAAAAAGTAAACACAAGTTATACCCTGGAAAACCAGATCACTAAGGGTAATTGCCCCACGGAACAATGCTAGGTAAAACTGGCTCCAATGTGACAATATGGGTCTGCAACACCTGCCCTCCCATCCACTGCTGCAACTGTGTCAGAGCTCATCCTTCCTAAAAACATCCCCCTGTGTTTTCCTCTCACACCTGCAGTAAGCAGTGTGGTCTGATGGCTGGGGAACTAGATCCATCCCCTGGTGCACTGTGGGTTGGCTGGTTTGGCGTTCTGCATACATCTGCCAAAGGAAAGAGGCAGATAAGTGTTGAGGGTCATGAGTCCCACTTCAGACTTCTCATTACCTTCAAGCATATTGTACTGTTAATAATTTAATTTCAGTTAAAGTGAAAATGTGGTTATAGGTTGTGAGTAAATGACAGATCAGTACCTGCAGCACTTTGTAGTAGTAACAGTAGAGCCTGCTGGGCTGCAATAGCTCTCTGGCTAGTATCTGCCCATCTCTGGCTATTTTCTGAACCTCTGCATCATTTTTCTGTGAATAGAAATAGTGGACAAATATATTTTTACACAGGTTAGCTCCATGAAACAGATATCAGATATGCAATGAGGTCCATCTAGACCACTTACAACATTTTAGATGGCTGGCTCACCTTGGCCCACTGAATCTTGTCAATGAGGTTGAACAGACTCCTTTGCACAGGTATGTAATGTTTACCTGACTGCAAATGTATGTAGAAGTGCTCGTAATAAGGAGAGGCCTGTTTCAGAACAAGGCTGTCACCCAACATCAGGTAAGGAAACCTGTAAGCAGCCACAGTGCCATCCACATTCACCTGGTACTTGTACTACAGAAGGACAGAGAAAGCAAGAAGCAAATGTGAAATTTCATCTGACAAGGTTAACTCCTGTGGTCTTATTTTATTGTCTAGTTCATTAGCAAAGTATTTCACTATAGCAGTGATCGCCAGCCTGTTCTTGCTTTGGTTTCCTGAAGGTTTTCATTGCAACCTTTGGGGTCAATCATACCAAATGCACTTTACCAGGGTGGGGTGCTTTTTTTTTTTATATATATATATATATATATATACATTTTTTTTTTTTTTAATGATCTGAAGCATTTCTGAGGCTGCTTTTGAGCGCCGGCGCCTTGTGTCTATTCGTCCCTAGAGCCTGGCTATCTTTAGGTGTGCTTCGATTTGAGAGCATTCCTTCTTTGAGGGCCTCCATGAAGAAGTGCTTCACATTATTATCAGTCTTTTCCCCACTGTCCAACTATGTGACAGAAGGGGCGGAGTTCTCTTTTGCATTAGGTCACATTGTAAATGAAGATGACTGTCAAGCCTGCGGTTGCCGTTCACCCCTTCTTCGCCATATAACAAATGATTTTATGAAAGCTGTTCAATTTTTCAACAAATAAATTTCTCACTCACCCTTTGAAGAAAAGCGAGCGCTGACCACTTATTTAGTTATTTTTAAAAAAAATAACCCACCAGACTTAGTGGTGGAATTAGTTTGCCACTTCTGTTTACATTGTTAGGAATGTTCACCAAGTGAGTGACAAGAGCGTTATTAAGCAACCGGAGAAAAGCCAGCTCCAGGACTGCTTTGCTAGGGTTGGAGTGAACACTGACAGGATGTTAGGATGTTAGGTAAAATGGTTGGTAACCACTGCATAATACACTGCCAGAGTTCAATAATAAGACCCACGGTTGGGAGGTTTCACCTTGAAGAAGTTGAAGAAGCCCGTGAGAGGTGCCTTTCCCAGCTCCTTTTCCTTGTCCCGGAAGAAGAAGTATCCAGTGATTCCAGCATCCAACAGCTCTGGGTGCTCCTTGGACAGAGTAACCAGATGAAGGCGCTCCTCACGACTGTCCCTTCCACGGAAGAAAGCCCGCTCTGTCTTGTTAACCCAAGGGGGGCCTGGAAAATACAGAGGGTAAGAACATGATGGCCTCCAATATCATGAGCACAATAGAATGGGCTAGTGCCATCTGCTTCCTCACCCGTGTTCCCCTGGACAGAAAGCAGGTCATTTGACACACCCCTCATGGTTTCCAAAGTGGAGTGGGTGATGTCATAGGTCGGTAGGACAATGTCTCGCGTGTCTGTAGAGCCACACCAAGAGATGATTGGCAGAGGCCCAGGGGTATCATTTGCCTTCCTTGTCTCCATAGGCCAGTCTCCAACATTGATGTAAAACTCCACATTAGGGAGACGAACCTTTTGGCAGGATAGGGGATGAGAAAATAAGAAATGAGAAGACCTTATCTAACAACAAAAAGAAAGGCTAAACCATATATTGACAGGCTCACTGTATAGTTTTGTACATAATACCCAACATGGATAGACCGACCTTCAAGAGATAACAGACAAAGGAGCAGTGATGGAAGTAGTATGTTGGTATGTGTACACCAGTATCAGGACTGGCAACTTGCACAAGATTTTCCTGGAGTATCCCAGAAAATGTCTCATTCTCCCAACACTCTGACACATTTAAAATTCTCAAGGATTAAGAAACTTGATAAAATATACTACAACTTTGCAACAATAATTTCTAAAATATGGACCCCTTTCCCCACTGCTGTGAAGTATTGATTGACAAGCCATAAACAACTGTAAAAAAATATGAATCATACAGCATTTCCAGAGACCAGAAGTACTGCTAAACAATGACAAGTTTCGTCACTCCCATGTTCACCAACATACACTTAACTCCTCAAACCACAGGGAGGTATTACATATTTGAAATTTTTTTCATAAAACACTTTTTCAAAACCTTTGTGGGAATGGTTTTTCAGTGTATAGTTTAACACATGCAGGTGTTGTGCAATAGCTACAAGTGGGTGTAAAAATTTAGCAACCTATCCATTCAGAGAGGCTAGGTCAACCTCAATACCAATAATCCCACCTGATGTCAGGCCTCTAGTGTACATGCAATTATTTTCTTTACTTAGTAAAGGCACTTGCCTTTATAATTTAAGTATTATTTAGTGCATTAAGGAAAGTTAATTGGTTCATCAAAGTGAGAAAAGGTTTGAACCCAGGGGCCGATATATATTGAAGGGAAAGAGATCTTCTTGGTTAAAATTGTCCTTAAAAAGACAATTGGTTCCTAAATTGTCTTTAAAAAGACAGTTAGTTCCTAAATAGTCGTAAAAAAGACAGTTGGTTCCTACTGATATTTCGACTACCTCTGCGGTAGTCATCTTCAGAGTATAATGGCAAGAAAATCATCATTAGGCGTATTTATCTGGTCACAATCATGTCTGATAGGTAGTTTTAACTTGGTTTGGAGTGATTAGTAATTGTTAAAAATTAGATGAGGTGTGAAGTGATCGGATATTGGTGCCCCGGTTAATTCTTGTTGTTGTGTCTAGTAAGCGTCTATAGGGAACAGGAAGTTTGTTGGGATCGACTGAGAGGGTTCTGTTCCAAATTTGTGTACCAGCTTTCAAGCGTAAGTCGTTGTTGCCAATTTGTGCTGAAATCAATACATTGTGCAGAGTGCCAGTCAACAGTGTGTTTAGTTAGTCGGTGGTGTTCAGCAATGCTGTTGTTAATGTCTACAATTTAAGAGGCCCATTTGTGTTCTTTAAGTCTTGTGTTAAGGTTGCATCCCGTTTTACCAGTGTAAGTTGCAGAACAGTCATTGCAGTTAATTTTGCAAATAGTACCTTGTCTGTCTAGAGGAGAAGTCCTGTCTTTGACGCGTAAATAAATGTTTCAATGTCACAGTAGGTTTTGTGCGTGACGCGTATATTGTAAGGTTGTAATATTCGTGCAATGGTCTCAGAAGTCCCTTTGATGTAAGGTATAGTAGCTGTCATGAGGGGTTGCGGTTTTTCGATCTGTCTGTGAGATGAGTCGGTCTGTCTGTAAGTGTTATGATACTGATGATAGTCTGCATGACGAGATGCAACACCTTAATAATGTTTTTCTAAAAATGGTTACAGCGCAGATTTTGTCAAACACAACACTTAAGATTCAACTCTCCATCCTGGAGCCAGATGTACCACCAGGACTTCAATAAAATGGCCTTAAATGTGAAATTTATCATAGCCAAGACCAGCTCCAGGAGAGTACATAATGCCCGTTCCACTAATCAAGGTTATGCCTGGGCACAGCCAAGATTGGCCTATGCCAGGCGTGTCCATGTGAACACTCCACAATAACAAATCTAAGTGTTGCTAAGCAAAACTGCTCGAGTTTCAATGCCTGTGTGTGCTACTGTTCAAATAAAATATATTTACGATCATATCTAAAACATGCTAAAAAGCGGAATCAACATATAGCTTATTATGGAGGAAAAAAAAAAATACAATTGAGGTCTTGGAGTTCCAGTTAGGTTGACGATGGCCAGTGTTAGCAGTAATGACTATGAGGAGGTAGAAGCCAATTTTTTTCTTATACGTTTTGTCAACTCCTTTCTGGACAGCTGGCTTGCACTCAACTCTGAATCAAGACGTTAAACTTTCTGCAAATGGATTAATGACCCCATCTGAAGTGATTCGCAAAATTATTTTGTTTGGCACTTTCACTTGAGCCTTGTGGCGAATGCTTAAAGCCGCACATAAACTCCACGTGCAAAAATGTATTATTATAATAAATTTTTTGCACTTTGAGTTTGAGTGTGCAGCATTCCTTTTTCATTTTAAGCTACCTACTCCATCACCTGCACCTCAGAGAAGCCTACGTAGTGCGTTCATCTGGAGTATCTGGAATAAATATGAGATATGGAAGGTGGGTCATAGCATCATGTCTTGAGAAAATGATCAATAATAAGTGCTTTCCCTTGGAAATGGCCCAGAAGTTGACTTTCGGCTTGGTGCGGATTTTATAGAAAATAAGAGGCAAAAGGCAAAAGGTCACTGCACCAAACTCAAAGGTCAAATCCCAATAAAAAAAAAAAGGTTGTTGCACAATGACAGCCCAAGGTCCTTACATGTGATTAGTCTGAGGAGTGAAATATTAATAGCTACTGAGTACTGGCCGGCACAAAATGTGGGACAGACAGACAGATACAAAAGACAGATGTACAGATGCCATCATGACAATTTAAAACATCACAGCACTGAAAAAGCGCTCATCGTAGTACCCAATTTCAGAACCGTATCCCAATTAAATAGAAAGTAACGAGTGCCCAAAAATGCTCCAAAAAGTAAAATGGGGGAGTGTTGACAGTTTCTAGACTACATAATCATGGCTAGTTGTTCCAGGGTTATAACTCCTAACCATAACTTGGAACCTGACACAGGACGGCATTTTATTTAGTTTGCAGTACATTTTTTTTCCGAGTGCATAACCTCCTTTTTTGTGTCCTTTTGTGAAGATCCTTTCCCTCCTGAATCTGAGTCCATGGACCACTCAAGTCCTTGCCCTCACCGTGTGGTCGCTGGCTGCAGTGATTCAGCTGTCCTGACCTGGCCCTGATCCAGTTAAACCCCATCCTTGCCTCACCACTTCCTGGAGCTACAGACACTACTGCTTGATTGTTTTAAAGACTTTAATCCAACTTTATTGATTAGCTTGTCAGATGAGCTACCCCACTATACCCAGGTTCCTTCTGAGATTTCTTCCCACTGGGGAGTTTTTTCCTCACCACTGTTTGAGGATTTCTCTCTCTGTTGGGATTTTTTTTTTTTTTTTTCCCATAAAACAAAATTGCTTCACACTCAAGTCTAGAAAATATCTTGGAGAAGATATAAATATAAACATCTCGTGGTTCAAATAAAAATTAGCCCACTTTCGAATACTTTATCCGCCCCCCTCAATGTCCCCCTCCCCTCAAGTGTCCCAGCCGTTCTACCAAGTTCCAGGACATCTTCAAGGCCAAAGTGGATGCCATTTACCAGCAGCTTCTGGTTTCAATTCACACACACAAAAATAAATTAATAAACAGTGCATTGTACAATGATCGGCCACAAGAATAAAATCACCTGCCGCATATAGTGAGGGTACCCCTTGTGCTGCCAAAATAGCTCCATCAAACTGACGTCGCTTAAATTCCCAAACACTGCATTTCCAAGCAAAACATCTCCCAGTCTATTACAATTACACTCTGTCCACAGTTACACTCCTCCCACAGTGCATCCTGATTCCATGTCTTCCCAGGTAAATGGAGCACACGTACCCAGCCAAAGCACATGATTTTTTAAAAAATAAAAAAGGATCTCACAGGACCAGGAAACCTTTTTCAACTGCTCTGAGGTCCAGTTTTAAAGCTCAGGTGCCCATTGGGGAGCATTTAGAGGCAAACTGGGATTAAAATGAGCACTTTGACTAATCTGCAAACTAAAAAGTGCAATATACTGCAGGGTATAATACACTATGTGTTGTGTATTTTGTAAATATTATTGAAATTCTCAGCAACTTGTGCCACAAGACTGTTGGCTTGAACCAGATAGGACAGCTTCCATAGCCCTTGTGTGCCAATGAGCCTTGGGAGCCCAAAACACTCTCACCGGTTCATGGTCTGTACCTCTTTTGACCGCCATCAGTAGGTATCTGCTGACAGGGAGCGCCCCAGAAGTCTGTCCACTTCAGAGATGCTCACTTGCCAGGCCATAACGATTTGGCACTTGCTGAATACGAGAACCGACAGCTGGTTTACTGTCCAAGATCTGTTTGCAGACCTTGACATGTGCCATTGTTATGAGATAATCCACATTCTATCTGTGAGAGGCTTTAACGTATTGGCTTATTGGTGTATATCTGTTCATCCAGTAATCAATCAAGATTTACACAGCTTTGGATGGAGGGTATACAAACCTAAAGTGAAAGTGAAATGAAAGTTTTTGTTTTTTTAAGCAAAAAAAGTTTAAAAAAAAATCCGCACACTGGATTTAAGCTCCCAAACCTTAATTGATGACATGCAACATTGTGACCACTCACAGGGTCTTCATCATTTTTGAAGGCTTATTTTTCTTAATTCCAGTTTTGGTTCCCTTTAGAATCATTTTTTATTCTGTCAAAAAGTAACAGGTAAAATCAGCACGGTTTTAATTGCTGAAAGCAAGGCAATCTGATCAATATAACCTCCAAAAATGTCAATAAAGAAGAGTGCAGGCACATAAAGCCATCTTAATAATGTGCATTTAAAATAACTATAAACTACTGACCATTGACTCAATACCAAAATTTTCTATATTAAAGGTTGCATCAGCAATTCTGAGCCAAAATATAATTTGTCACCTACAGGAGATTTTTCCTCACAAACTGTTAACAGCTCCCTCATGAGTGGACAGTGAAAAACTCCAGTCTCTGTAGGCCACCTACAGCCAGGTAGACACTGAGAAAGATACACAAACTCATGTGGACCTACCCGCTTCCCCAAACATCAACAAAAGTGTTCAAACGAATCGGAGGGCAGGGGTGGGTCCTCTGTGCCAGTTCCGTGCTCATGCACAAGTGGGTGGGACTGAGCAACAAAAGGAACTGTCAGTGCGGCAGAGTGAAGCATGGTGGAAGCTAAACCGAAAAAGAGACACTCGAACGAGTGCATGTCGAGGAAAAAGGAACGCGATTTCAGCTATGCGAAGTCCCGAATAAACATAGGGAAAGCATACCAACGTTGGAGAGAATTCCGGGAGCTGATGGTTTTAATTCTGACGTCCAGGTCGGCTTGTTTCTACTTGAGGTGAGTAGAGCTGGTGCTAACTCGGTTGGATGTGAAATTGTCATCCCGAGCAAAATAGAGGGAAGCTCGTGTATTGTTTTTGTAAGGCTATCTTGCATAGATCATGCTGGTCAGAATGAATCAAACAGAGAGATCAATATTTCCTCTTTAATGCGAGTTAGCAACCTTTGTTATCTCTCGGTTGGCAAGCTAGTGAGTTTGCTAATTCTGTCTAATCAAACCAGAGTTTGTGTTCGTGTAAGAATATTTTTTCTCTGGTTAGTACTCAGAGTTGAAATTCGTTGATGAATGTATAACCGCGTGATAAGTTTAGCTAAAAGTGGTGATCTATGTGACGTTGTTAATACTCATTTTGTAATGCCGAGCTAAGATACTTGTCAGATACCTTGTTGTAGCTAGCACTAATGGTGTAAATTTATCGTCTGGCAATGGTCGTCATTGTTACTACCGGGCGTTTATCACAACGAGCTGTACACGGCCATTTACCCAGCTGAGCGAGCCATTCTTAAGCGGCTTTCACACCGGACGCGAAACGAATTTTTCGCGCGACAGATTACTTTCAAAGTCAATGCAAAGACGCGAATACACCCGTCTTTGCATTTACTTTGAATGTAATCCATCGCGAGAAAAATTCATTTCGCGTCCGGTGTGAAAGCAGCTTTACTCAAAGTTTCACTTTAAGAAAAGCGCGTTCATGTTCCAAGCTTCTGAAGGGGAGGGGCGAGCGGCTCTGGTGTGTTTTGAGGACGTTTCAACTGTCAACAATAGTGACGTCATATCGCTGATACAGCCTTTAATCACCCAATCACTTTCCACTGCCTAAAGATAGCAATGTGCCAACAGTGTGCCTCACTATACCTCATTTTAAGACCAACACACCTTTGGGAGCACAGATGGGTGAAAATTAATTTGCCATTTAAACAATGTGGACTCAGGATGGGAAATGACAACTGCTGCTTCGGTTTGAAACTATGCAGCAAGGAAACTAGTGCTGCACTTGGTGCCATTTTGCACTGTGTGTAAGATGGAGCCCAAAATCTCTTACTATGTCCTCAGTTATTACCAAGTCTTCTGGTGTATATTTATGAAATGTAAATTTATGGTATCGTTACCAAAAATCACATGGAAAAAGAAGTGGATGTAGAACCCTCATGTTGCCATCATGATCAAAATGTCAAAAGTCAGGAGCTTCAAGTTCACCATCCCTGAAAGTTACCCTCAGACTGTACCCCTAACCCCACCATGCACTTCACTTTATTCAAAATTCCTTAGTTCCAATGTTAGCAGCTTTGGTGTGTTTGTGTGAAGTGTTCACTAGCTTCAAACATACCCAACACTCACCTTCCTGGTAAGAGAGAGCAGCATCTCATCTGAAAACATCTTGAAGTCTGTGTATTTACCCAGGGCACGGCGGTAGACTTGATTGTCCAAGATAGTGTAGTGTATGAGACCACCGCGCTCAGCAAAGCGCTGAGGAACCTCCTTTAGAAGGTGCTGTAAGTCAATGGAGGGAAAGCTGAGAAAATCCTTCATGACCTGAGGCTCTTGGGCAGGGCAAGCCATGGTGCTCAACCAGGTGGAAGGATTGGCCTCAGGGCAATCACAGTACTCATGGTATACTGGACCTTTGTTAAAGGAAAAGTTGGACCTGATTAATACAAAAGATAGCACCAACAGTACAAACAGACATGGACATTTGTATTATAACAGCAAGGAGAGGCACGAAGTCACACTGAATGACGCAATGGGAGATATAACACCACATGCAAGACATGCGCAACTTAAGCCAGACAATCCCCGTTCATGTGAATAAAGCCCTTTGAGGATCAAGTATTAAAGAAAATCAAAGTCACTGTAACTGTACTTGAACCTCCTTCATTGATCTTTCATAAAGGAGCAGTTCACCCAAAAAACTATAATAAGGTCTGTTTTTTCCTCTAGCCCAGGGCAGAATCTGTCCATCCACATACTCTCGCTGAAATGAGACAAGTTCTCATGAAAGCCTCAAGAAAATGCACCTCATGCACCTGTGTTCATGTTGCCCTTAACAAAATGGGGGGTGTCAAGGTGCTTGTTTTGTCAGTTTGTGTGTTAAAATGTAGGTTTTCCATGATGACTTCAAAACATTAGGTGGGCAATGATCCGTAGATGACCTGATTAAAGATGTTTCAACCAAAGTGATTGAGAGACCATATAAAATGGGGTGGTGAACTTCCATCATAGCTTTTATTTGTTTACCATTACGACCATATAGGAACTCTTATATGGGCTTTTATTTGACACCATGACCTTTGACCATGAGTGACCTTGAAAAGTAAAACTGAAGGTCATAGATTTTCAAAGGACTACAAGTTGAAAACGATTGAGGTCACACTTGGAAAATTGGGCCAGTATGAAAAGCACTAAAATAAGTGCTGGTGGGTGAGGTTTGTTTTGCCAGGCAATACTTGTTTTTTTAAGATTCAGTGGAATGGGCTCCATCCGATTTTATCCCAGAAACACCCTCTAATCATATTCCCAACAAATACTACTGACTGTAACAATACGCTTATATCCACACTGCTTATATCCACGCAATCTCATACAGCAGGACAAGCATTAAATTTCAATGGTGGAAAAATGCAAATGTTTGTATTTTCCACAACAACTTTTAGCTATTTACTTAAAGTGGATGACACCAAATTTTGTCCCTATTTTTGGTAGTTTGAAATATGCAACAAACGAAAATTTTTTTTGAAATGATGAAAAAATATGGACAATTTTCCTGTTGCCTGAAATACACTGATTTTCCTCTTACATTGTCCTGGAAAAACAGAAAGGGGCAAATAGTTTTTTTCGCAATACTTATAGCCTCCATTGTTGGCGTACTTTAGTAGAAGTGGTTCATGATGACACGATTCGGAAATGAACTCAGGAGGTTTGTCAATGACCACGGGAATATACCAGGATAGAGAATGGGCTGTTAGATTTTTTTCACATGTAAACTGACCCGAGGCCATGCAGCAATGGGCCCACAAGATGATACACTGCAGTGAACATCCAGAGTGCACTCAGGCCTCATCCACACGGAGATGGAAATTTTTGAAAACGGTCGTCTTCTTTTTTTTTGTAGTTTCTAAAAAATCTCCCGTCCACATGGCATCGTTTCTAAAAATATCTGCGTCCACACAGAGATGCCTAAAAACGACCCAAAACGCAGTAGTACATATTCCAGGCCTGTGTGCGGCCCTGTATGGCGCTGTAGCGTTTCTACAGAAATAGACCAAAAACAGAGAAGGCAGCGGCGAGCATGCGTATAAAGCTTATGGTTAGGTTGGGGGTGGGGGCTTTGATGGGGGCTATCACATCATCGTTTTCAAAAAAACCCATTTTGGTTGTCTACAAGAAAACATTGGGATGGCGTTTTCAGATTTTCTCATTCTAGAACCCAAAAAAGAAAAACGTTTTTGGGCTGCGTTTTCACCGTCTCTGGGTGGACGCAAGGCCGAAACGATAAAATATTTATGCGTTTTCAAAAAAATCTTTCTCGTGTGGACGGGCCCTCAACTTGTTGAAATGATACAGAAGGAGAGATACTTCTGAAGTAAGTGGAAACTTATTTTTAACCAATTTTCCAAGTCAACTGTTCATCTTTTCCCTGCTCTGCCTCATTGATCACTTACAGAATGTGAAAGAAGTAAGCCCCCAACCACGTAAATGCCTCATAAAACAATGAAAGAAACATGCTGGTAAGAATTCAGCAAAAAAAAAAAAAAACGTAATGAATGCACATTTTCTTTTGGCTTAATTATGATGAACAAGCCAGTAGACACTCTGCCAGGTTGGCCTACTTAGGTCAGCGTGTATTAGCAGCAGGGGTGTTACCTCGTAGGATATAGGGAGACTGACCCACGGGTCGATCTGAACTGAAGACTTCCACCTTCAGCCCCTGGAGGGCGCTGCCGTACATCCGGTATCTCACGAGAAAGGAACCATCCATGCGGTCCAGGGGCTGTGGGACATGGATGCGGATATGCTCACCAGGAGTCAGCGATGAAATCCGCAACCGAAATGTGTGTTTACCTGCATTGCCAACAATAATGGAAAAACCAAATAAGAGCTTATGATTAAATCATTATAGCAGTGATTAATGTGTTTCAGCTGGCAACATTTCTTTTAACCCCGACTGATGCAGTGTGTAGCCTCTCAATGCTTAAACAACCAACTCACACTATTCCAAGGTCATGGAAAAGTTGTCACTGTGTTTCAAGAGGGGCAAATTATTGGCCTGCATTAAGGAAGGGAAAATTTATCTCAAGCCAGTCATTACTGCAAAATAAACCCCAACAGGGTGATGCGCGACCCTGATGTGAAGAGGAGTGGTCCTGAATCACCCTGAAGGGGTTTATTTTGTTATTTTGTAATGATAGCTGGCTTGAGATAAATTATCCCTAACTTGATGCAGTACAATAATTTACAGCTCTCTAATGATCTGCAGCTGGTTTCTTCTCTGTTGCTCACAAAAAACATCCAGATGGAAGAAATTGGGGAGCAAATATTTTTTCGCAACCATGTAGCAGTAAAATACTGAAAGCTGTTTTTGGACCAGATTTTTGCTGGCCAATCCTGCCTCAAGATAGCAATGCGCCAACACTGCATCTGAACACACCTCATTTTAAGACCCTGATGCCCATGGGAGCTCAGACTGGCTCAAGCATAGTTGCCATTTAAAGTGAAAATTCATCAAATTTTCTCAAATAAAACTAATCTGATATAGGCTTGCCCAAACAGTTCATTAACCATATCATGCTGACTAAATAACCCAAATTTTCCCCTTTCTCTCAAATATGAGCCTTTAATTGAGTTCCAAGCAGAGATTTCCGAAGACAAAATGAAGATTCACCCAAATTTGCCAATTAGCAGATGTGACGTAATGGGAGGTCTTCCAAACATGGAAGTTACACTGAAAACAATAGGAAAAGAAGATGTTGTCAAAAAATATTATTTCCATAAACTGATGAAAACAAATATTTTTCAAATTACAGGGGAAAAACATGAAAATCAGCCTGCAGGCACAGTGCACCGAAAGTAGACTCTACTTACTGAGAGTTTTATAAGGCCACGATGAAGAAAGGTGTCCAAAAATAGGAAGCCTACATTCATGATGAAAACATGCAACATCCATTCCACAGTACACACTTGACAAACAACATGGCCCGTGCAGGTCCAATGAGGCTTTGTTTGCACAGCTGGCTGGTTATCATGCTAAATCTTTTCACAATGAAAGTACTAAGTTACAAGTGTAAAAGAAACTTGAATTTATTAATTTAAAGGTGAAGAGCGTTAACATGCTAGCTAGCGAACTATTCATACCATTGACTTGAACAGACTAGAGGCTTATGCTTTTGTGATTCTCCAGCTCCTGGTCTCATTCCGGTTTCGCCATCATGGCTGAAGTTTCGATTTTACTCAAGGTCTCGAGGTGGAAGATGGATTTAGTTTCGTTTTGAGTCATTTTTTGAATAAAATAGTTTCTACGCTCATTTTAGGATGGGCTTTTCTGAGTACAGAAGAGATGGGGAAAATTTGGGACCAGAGCAGTTTGGGCTCGGCTTCTTAACCGATAGCTTATTAAGCGGAAATTTCAGTACCTAGACAGGGGTGTGTTTCCCAAAAACATAGTTGCTAACTAAGTTAGTAACTTACATACTTCATCCATTCAGTCAATTGTCCCAACTATGTAAGTTAGCATCTGTGCTTTCGGGAAACGCGCCCCAGGTCGGTCACACGCGACCAACGGGTGTAGCCCCCGATCGCCCACATGTTCCTTTTTTCCCTCATTTTGTGTAAGTTTATGACCCACAATATATCACTACATCACAAAAGGCTGCTGCTCATCAAAAGGTATAGGTCAATAAATTACCAATTCTACAACGGTGCTAGACACACTGACTGCTTCAGCAGCAGAGCTTCGGTTATCTCCTGTGTTCAATTTGGCTTATTTTTGACACAAATATAGGTATAAATATAGACGCCGACGTCCATATATTCCAAAATTTAATTCCTAAATAAAATAATTCTGTAATTGATTTTCCAAATGTCTTGCTTCTCTGGAATAATTTTCCACAGTCTCTGTGACACAAATGATGAGTTATAAAGCCTAAATAGGCTCATGCATAACAGGAAAAAATTGGCATTATTTGTATTCTGCACAAAGGGGTTAATTAAGCAGGATGATAAATTTATCACAATAACATTTAAGCGCAATAGAAAGAACTACTGCCAAGGGGCGAATGGATGAGGTTGCTTCTTTTTTTCCTACGTAATTTGGTCTTGAAAAAATGGGAAGAAAATTGTGCTTTGAAGTTAGCCAGTTACCAATGAGGTTGGATAGCTTCCATCACCTCAGGCATGATAAACCTACCCCAAATCTATTCCTGGGTACTTTGCCAAACTAACAATCAAGCAATTTATTTTGCCAACTTAATAATCAAAATCAATATGTAGCCAATAATTAAGAAGTGAAAACTGGAAGTAGACAGACCTAACTAGGCTTCTGTTTTAGATTTAAAGAGTGCTAATAAACTGAATAATTAGTTTAAACTTCCTCTGAATTCCGTCGCAATCATCGAAAGATTCGGAGAATCAGGAGAAATCTCTTGGTGCAAGGAACAAGTCCAAAGGTCAATATTGGATGCTCGGGATCTTCGGGCCCTCAGGCGGCACTGCATTAAAAAAAGGCATGATTCTGCACTAGAATACACCACATGGGCTCAGGAACCCTTCCAGAAATCAGTTTGTGAACACAGTTCACCATGCAATCTACAAATGCAAGTTAAAGCTGCATCATGCAAAGAAGCCATATGTGAACACAATCCAGAAATGCCGCCATCTTCCTGGGCCAAAGTTCCTTTAAAGGACTGAGGCAGAATGGAAAACTGTTCTGTGATCAGATGAATCAATATTTGAGATTCTTTTTGGAAACCACGGACACCGTGTCGTGCGTTCTACAGAGGAGAGGGACCATCCAGCTTGTTATCAGTGTACAGTTCAAAAGCCTACATCTCTGATGGTATCGGGTTGCATTAGTGCCTACAGCATGGGGAGCTTACACATCTGGAAAGGCATTATCAATGCTGAAAAGTATATAGAGGTTTTATAACAACATATGCTCCCACCTAGACAACATCTCTTTCAGGGAAGGCCTTGCATATTTCAGCAAAACAATGCCAAACCACATACTGCATCCATCACAACAGCATGGCTTTGCAGCAGAAGAGTCTGAGTGCTGAACTGGCCTACCTGCAGCACAGACCATTCACTCATAGAAAACATTTGGCACATCATAAAATAAAAAATCCGGCAAAGAAGACCCAGGACTGTTAAGCAGCTAGAATCCTACATCTGAAAAGAGTGGGACAACATCCCTCTCCCAAAACTCCAGCAATTGGTCTCCTCACTTCCTAGATGTTTACAGACTGTTGTTAAAAGAAGGGATACTAAACAATGGTAAACATAACCCTATCCCAACTTTTCTGAGATGTGTTGCTGCCATCAAATTCAAAATGAGCTAATATTTTTTATGAAATGATAAAATGTCTCACTTTCAACATCTGATATATTGTCTGTGTTCTATTGTGAATAAAATGTCAGTTTATCAGATTTGCAAATTGTTGCATTGTTTTTATTTGCATTTCACACAGCATCCTAACTTATTGGAATTGGAGTTTTATTATTTTGAAATAAATTTGTTCTAACAGCAACAAAATCTCTTTCTGCTTCACTAGGTATTTAAAAGAAGCACACCTCAGAGGGTCAGAGGACCTGTTACAGTGCTGGGTCAGCTGTCGCACAGTGTATACACACCTGTATAAAACTGCCTCCCACTACCTCTGCATACCAGCATCCTCTGTACCATGTGAGAGGATTTTTTCAAAGGCTGGCGAAATTGTAAGCCAAAAAAAAAAGCCACCTGAAACCCTCTACAGTGGAAAATATATTGTTCTTAAATATAAACCTGTGAAAACACACACACAAGCACAACTTGTCGCTCCAACTCCCCCTGTTCGCAAGCATTCCCAAAATATATTACATTCATTCCCCAAATGACACATATCAAACGCCACATAAAATGAAACATTGTCACATAAATATACACAATGAATGACAAATGTGTGAGCCCACAGTGGACATAGAACTATCTGCGGAGAAAAAAATTAATTTATATGTCACATAAAATGGTATAAAGCCTTAAAGAAAAATCACATTTATGATTAATTTCTTTGTATCATAATGAAACAGCTATTACATATAGCCTGCATTTATTACATCACTACAGCAAATGAGCAGGAACATCTTAGATTAAAATGAACAGACTTTTATTGCAGACATAGTCGTCCTATGTTTGAAATGTGAAGAGCTGTGCCAAGTGCTTCAGTCGCACTTGTGAAGGGCTGCTTTAATGTCAGTACGCCACCAGATGTCACTGTTCCTGCTGAGATTGAAGTCTCGAAGCTACAAATAATTTTCTGCACAAATAGGAAGAAAGCCTCGAGGCTTTGTCAGGCTTCATCTGCCCATCACCATTTCTCTTTCTTTCTTTCTCTCTTTTTAAGGTTCCCTTTCCCTTGCTTCCCCACAGTTTATCCCACCCCCATTAATTTCATTTATTTATTCATTTTTCCCTTTTTTCACTCTCTCTCTTTCCCCCATTAAACCTCACATCAGTAAAAAGGAAAAGGGAAAAAAAAGCGCGCGCACACACACACACACACACACAGTTGCAATCACAACTAGATAAGCACTCAGAGAGCGCAGACCTCCGCCAGGTGGCAGCAAAACCCAAAAGCACGGTGACCGGAACTCCGGCCCATTGGAAAGACTTATCTTGAACTTTCTTGAACATATATCTCAGCTGTACTTTGGCCTAGATCTGCCCAAATTTAATCAGCTGTTCCTTGTCCTAATACCCACCTTCTCTGAAAATTTCATCAAAATCCGTGCATTCTTTTTGAGTTATCTTGCAAACAGACAGACAGACAGACAAAAAACCGCCGGCGATCACATAACCTCCTGCCAACTTTGTTTGGTGGAGGTAATTATTCAACCCCCATTGCAAATTGGGTTTACTGGCAAAATTTACAAACTTTCAGCCATTTGTGATAAACAGATTAAACAAGAACATTTTAAAAAGCTCAACACAACTAATATTACAAGTGCATTCTTTAATTTTAGCACAAAATACCACTTTCAATGACTACTGCAGCCTCAAAATTATTCAACCCCCCGAAAAGAATCCTTCATTCGAGCATACTTGCAAATCAGGTGTTGTCTCAAGCACACCTTATCAAGAGCCTAATTAGTTGCATCAGGTTTGCTTGAGATAGAACACATCAAATACTTGCACTTGCAAGGGGTTTGTTGACAGTGACATTTGATTGCATATTAGACAAATGGCTGTCAAGAGAATTGTCCAAAAAACTAATAGAGGAGATCATTGCCTGGCACAAACAAGGAAAAGGATACAAAAAGGTAGTACAGGCACTGAATGTTCATAGAGATACAGTAGGAAGCATAGTTTGCAAGTTGAGAGTTAAAGGAAGAGTGGCTACAGTACCAGGATGTGGCAGAAAGAGGAAGCCATCAACGGCTGTCACCAGATTCCTGAGGAGACGGGTGGTCAAAAACCCTCGAGTGACTGCAGGAGACCCGCGGCAAGACTTGGAGGCAGGAGGCCCTCATGTTTCAGCTTCCACAGAAGGGCGCATACTAAACGTTGAAGGTCTCCAAGACATACACCACAACTGATCCAAAAGCACAGGCTTCAACATGCTCAAAACCATATAAATAAGCCACAGAAGTTTTGGGATATTGTTCTGTGGAGTGATGAAACAAAACTGGAATATTTCGGGCTTATGAATCAGTGGTATGTCTGCAGGAGGAATAAAGGAGCATATGCTGAAAAGTACACCCTGCCTAATTGAAGAATTGTGGGGGCTTTTTGATGCTCTGCGGCTGCCTTGCTTCCTCTGGCACTGGAAATCTGCAGAGTTTGGAGGGCAAGATGGATTCAGTCAAGTATCAGGATATCCAAAGAGAAAATGTCATGCAGTCTGTAGGGAAGCTGACGCTTGGGCATCATTGGACCTTCCAAAAGGACAATGATCCTAAGCATACCTCAACATCCACCAAGGCTTGGTTTCAGAAGAAGTCTGGGAAGATTCTAGAGTGCCCATCTCAGTCGCCTCACTTGAACCCCATAAAAAATCTCTGATAAGATTTGAAGAAGACAGTTGCAGCATGCAAACCCTAGAATATTAGTGAACCGGAGGCCATTGTCCATGAAGACTGGGCTAAGATTCCTTGGGAATGCTGCTAAAAGCAGGCGTCTGCCTATGCATCATATTTCCAGCAGGTCACAGCGGCAAAAGGGTGCACTCTACTATTTATTAAAGATGCTTGTCATGGAGGGGTTGAATAATTTTGAGCCTGCAGTAGTCATTAAAAGTGGCATTTTGTGTTGAATTTGAAGAAGGCACTTTTAATATTTGTTGTGTTGAGCTATTTAAATTGTTCTTGTTTGATTTGTTCATCGCAAATAGCAGAAAGTTTGTAAATTTTGCCAGTGAACCTAATTTGCAACGGGGGTTGAATAATTTTGATTGCAACTGTACATTCCCATATAACAACAGCTGAACTCCGATTTATTTCCTGCCAAAATTTTGTTGATTGGCCTGTGTTCTCTGTTCTTGCCTTTGCTTTGTTGTCAATGTTCTGTTTTGTCTTACAATATATAGCCTATATAATAATGCATTTTATGTTCATCCGATTCGTTTGTTTCTTTTCCCCAAATCTGAAGCACACATTACAACCACTGATCCCCACAAATACAGAATCGATTCATATGAAGCCCATTGAAAAAGATAACCCAATGACACTTTCTCATCAACTGAAACCAAAGATATTTAACTTAACAAACTCAAAAAAACTCAGGTGCGGCTCCAATGATTTGAAATAGCAAGGGTCACAAGTTAACCCAACAGAAATATTTTGAATTGGTAAGTCAATGTCCAGTCGTCTTTTTCTTAGCCGGTGTAAATGCGTATTTGGGCATGATTAAGGTTCTGTAAGACTTTTATTGAGGCTGTTACATAGCCAACGGTTCACCCAGACTTCATTTCTGTGATGTCGAATCCCCGGTAGCGACTTTCTGAATCTTATTTTAAAAAGAAAGTTTCTGCCGTCACAAAGTTTCGCTACACACCACCCATCTACAACGGACCATAGGAATCAGAAATATAGCCTAGTTGATTATGAGTGATACAGAAATAAAATAATTAAGGCGTTTGCACAGTGAGTTATACTTCCTCTACGTGACTGGAACAGATATCGTGGAAAGTATTTACACGCCAAGGACCTCGGTCGAGAGAGTCAGAGTTAGGGTCAGGGTTAGGGGATCATAATCAGGGGAATATTTTCATAATCTGTTCTAGGCGAGGCGATCCGCCAAATTTCTGATAAGGTCGTGTCACCAGTTATGATTTATTCAGAAATCTATCTCAGGCTCGTTCTCTTGGTGGATGGAATATAATGCCGACCGCTGGAACATCTGCCGCCATCAAGAGAAACCCTCGACGTTTACAAAGGTCACCAGTTAACAGGGAAACCAGCTGATCCGCAACACTGGATTTTATTCACGAGTTTCACTCATTTACATTGTCACTACTGCCAACCAACATGACCTCACATATTCATGCATGTGAATGCGTTTACCTGGAGACTCGGTGATGTTAACTCCGGCGGAGTTCACTGCCTGAATATAGAAGTATCGAACGGGCAATACAACTTCAGGGTCGAGCCCCGGACCCCAAACAACGCATCTCTCTGGGCTTAGTTCGTACGACTCGCAAAAGGAAGTTTTCCCATACCACAGTACAATCACAAAGAGGTAGAGCATAAATAAGCCAGGACAGTTATATTTTCGAAACATTATACGCCTACCAGGGTAAAAGCACATAATATCCTCAGCAATACCAGCCAAGTCACTGACGCGTATCAATTAAACTTTTCATCGCTCGTTCCAATTGCTCATTCTTCTTCGTCTTCTTCTGGATTTTTGAGTGCAACTGGGCGTACTGCTGCCCTCTGCGGATTAGAAATGAACTACATCTCCTTCTTCATGCAAAAAAGAAAATGTGTGTCTGTCCGTAGACCATGGACTGTATTGCGCATTTTTACTTCCCCAACCCCGAATTTGGGGCACAAAAAGACTCACCGCTAAAATTCAAAACAAGGCTGAAACTGCTATTTCGCAAGAAGATGGCCAGTCTTACCTAGTTGTTTCCTGTGCGCAATCATAATACCTCCCTAAAAACACCAAAGAGAAAAGTATAACATGCGTGACCACCTCTTTCTAAATTTTGGGTCTTTGGGTCCCCTGTTAAATGGGCACTCCAACAAGTCTACAGCGACAAAGCACCATTTCCGGCAGGATGTAGTGCATTGCGTGTTGCAACACATTCCTCTGGTAGTGTTAATAAAAGTTTTCTGCAACTTGGCAGCAGTTGCCTTTCTGTCAGTTTATACAATATTAATAGAAATGTCGGAGGAGAAGCTTCTCCTGCTGCCACAGTCATGTTTCTAATCACTTAGCCAGCTACAGTTTAGATCTGCTTACTGTTCCCCATTTAGGGACAGTAGGATTGCTGAGAAGTTAGCTTGTTAGTATTAATGTTTACTACAGCTTTTGAGCGCAACAGCTGAGGCTAGGTACTCTGTAATCGCTTAGGTTCCCATTTATTTTAATCTGGGTAGCTATGTTTCCTAAAGTATGGTTGCAAGCTGCATTAGCAATTTGGCTACATGATTCAAACCATTGGCTTCATTCGGTTCCAGTTTTGCTTTTGGGAAATGAACATTCATTAGCTCAGTTGCAAAGCATATTTACGATTTCTTTTCATTGTATTGGCAAATCTTGACAATTGCAACAATGCATAGCAGAAGTGCTAAGAAGCTTTTATAACTTAGAAACAATCAGCACTTGAGAGTAGCGCTCTCATTATGAGGTAATGGGCGCATCCAGCACAAAAAGCGCTGCTTATGGACACAGGCCTTAAGTGTTTCTTCATCACAGTTATGTTAACAGCAGCAAAAGGGCAGAATAATTTGCTGTTCATTCCATTGGCGCTGAAATGTCCATAATGGTGAACTTTTTCACACACTGCTTTGTCGTCCTGTCGTCCACTGGCATGGTTGTTCCTCAGCTGAGGAAATTGCAAGTTCGCTATATAGCATTAACACGCTAATTTCAACCCTTTGTTGCATCTTGTCCTATATTTTGGACATATTTAAAGCAGGGTTTATGTTTTCTAGGCTCATAGATACCCTGAAAACATATAACGTGAATTTTATTGGACATTTCCAGTTCAGAATTTCCCCAAATAGGTGACTCTCTGATTAGTCACATGATTTACCACTAACAATCAAGATGGCAGCATCCTTGAGTGAGAGGTAAGTTGACAAAAGCCAGAAATATTCTTATAGTGTTGTGGTTGCCTAGATGTTTACATTTTTGAGGTTGCCTTGTTCGTGAATAATCGGAGGGAGACAAAATCTTCAGAAGCCATCTTTATTCCCACAGTGAGCAGTCCCTGGCCAGGCAGTGCTAACTCGGCATTCTTTACAGAGCAATATTTATGGGAAAAACTCAACCAACTTTGCTCCAATCAAAATACATGGGTTGTAATCATCTTATCTCTAACAAACTTTGCTCCAATCACAATTCATGGGTTGTAACCATCTTATCTTTAACTTTTTTCACTCTCCAACTTTGTTTTGTTAAACCATGGTGGAATATAGAAGTATAGGATTAAAAAAAAATAAAAGGAATATATACTAAAATGGACTGGAAAATTACAGTCAAGAGAGGAAAAATACAGCCAAAGGAATAGGATACAAGTAGATACATAAATGATTCAATTGATAATGTTTTTTTTTTTAGTAACAACTAATGATTTTACTGAACAAATATTGATCAAAGCTACAGAAATCAAATGCATCACCTGATTATGTTTTTGAATCAACTAAACAGAAGCCTGCTTACTAATCAAAGCTACAGAAGCCCGCTGCTAATGTGTGTGAGCTGCTCATGCATGTGTGAATTGAATTGCTTGCATGTGTGTGTGTCTGTGTGTGCATTTGTCTGTGTGCGCTGCTCATCCCCTCCCTATGCGTATGTGAACTGCTTGTATGTGTGTTTGTGTTATGTGTATGTGTGTTTGAACTGCTTGTATGTATGTGTGTCGGTGTGCGTGTGTGTGCATGTGTACGTGTGCTCCCTGTGTATGTGTGAACTACATGTGTCTGTGTGTGAACTGCCTGTATGTGTGTGTGTTGTGTTATGTTATGTGTGTGTGTGTGTGTGTGTGTGTGTGTGTGTTACTGCTGCTTACATAACATGGTTATTGATTATGATTATTGATTATGGTTATTCAACATGGCAATTGATCTACTGATGAATATGATGAGAAATATTGAAATATAATCTTCAACAATAGTGTTCAAATGTTTTCCTGTCGGAGGAATTAAAGGAGTTGTGTCACGATTACTGCGCATGTACAGAATTCCCTGCCAATCAAAAAGGGACACTGTCTCTTGAAGACTCTGCTGTTCAGGCCGTTTTGTGCACATGCTCCTCCTTTATTGCGCTATCTGAAGCTGCACGGACGTTGCAAAGTTTATGCTGGTCAAGAACACGGCTTGCTATTTATTTAATTCTCCTTGATTACCCCTACCCTGTTGCATGTGAATGACAATGTAAGTAATGTTCACCTTAACTGTTAGACATTATTTTGTCCATTCTGTGTAGCCAGTTATGTCTTAGACAAATGTTAAGCCTTGCACACGTGTTGGACGTGTTGGCTCGACTGGTGCGAATTGTTTGAAGAACCTTATTATTTATTTCTTACTAAAACACTGGATTGAAGCCAGATTCGGCACAATTATATACTACTCAAAATTTGTTAGGTATCATAGGAATTTTTTTGTGAAATGACATGCAAATTTGGTAACTGCCACTGATGAACAATATTTTGGATAAATGACATGCAGTCAGACACAAAACACATTTGCACGTGCATTTAATGACATTAAATGAGCATGCAGCCTCACACTTTTGGCTTTCACGGACACTTCATAGTTTCACCTCTGACATGTAAAGTGAAAACAGACAGTGTTCGTTTGATGTTTCATTACCACAGTTAATGTCAATAACGGGTATGGCCTCCCCTAGCTTGAATGACGGCTTGACAACGTCGGGTCATACTGTCAATCAGAACCCGGATGCTTGCAATTGGAATGTTGTTCCATTCTTCAACAAGGGCATTTCTGAGCTCTTCTAGAGTTGTGGGTTGTGCCCCACGACCCGAAATGGCGACCTGCAGCATGTTCCACACATGCTCGATAGGGTTTAGGTTCCATGCGGACAATTGTCTCCTGCTCTAGGAATTGATTCACCACCCTAGCACGATGGGGACGGGTGTTATCATCCATCAAGATGAAATCAGGGCCAACAGCACCGGTATGTTCTGAGGATCTCATCCTGCTGTCATCGCCCCTCTCCCCATGACCAGGTCTGTTCTAATTGCTTATTCCTCCCCAGACCATAATTGATCCGCCACCATAACGGTCGTGTTCGTTGATGTAGTCATCATTAAATCGCTCACGTTGTCTTCGCCACACCCGTTGCCTCCTGTCAGTAAAGTCCAAGCAATATCGGGACTCATCAGTAAAGAGAACTGGAGCCCAATCGTTGTGTGTCCATGTGACATGATCGTGAGCCCAATCCAAACGGTCACGCCTATGACGCACGGTCAGTGGGATTCGAACACATGGCCTTCTTGAGTTGAGGCCCGCAGTATGAAGACGATTCCATATCGTCTGAGTGGATACCCTGACCCCCGAGGCATTATGAAGGTCATTTCGTAGGGTGGTGGCTGTCCAGAAAGGATGACGTCGTGCCTGAAGTGTGAGAAAGTGGTCTTGTCGTTGTGTAGTCGATCTCTGACGACCACCCCCATGACGGTGTGCTGCTGTACCAAACGTTTGATGCAGGTTCCACGCTCTGTTCACAACGCTTTGGCTGACGTTAAGTGCATTAGCAACGTGACGTTGTGAGAGAAGCCAGAGTCAAGCATTCGATGCATCTTCCCAATTGCTCTGAAGTCAATCGACGTCTGAGACGTTGAGGAGACATTGTTATTGCTAAATGTAATGCAAAAAATTTTGGGAACTTCCAAATTTTCACCAACAAGCAACACACACGTCTGGGTTGAAATGGTGAAGTGTTAGTCAAAGCCAAAATGTGAGGCTGCACGCTCATTTAATGTCATGAAATGCACGTGCAAATGTGTTTTGTGTCTGACTGCATGTCATTTATCCAATATATTGTTCATCAGTGGCAGTTACCAAATTTGCATGTCATTTCACAAAAAAATTCCTATGATCCCTATCAAATTTTGAGTAAATCATAGTATTGGGTTTACACTTTAAGAATTCTTTGGTTTGCACTTAATTAAGCTATTTGCCTGTGTAACTTCGTGGATGGAATGTTACAGTGTATTTCAATGAGTCACGTTGCATCAGCCTTCGAAACGTGACATTCTGTGCTGCCACCTAGTGGTAATAATAGTATTGCACTTGTGATACTAGCTGGAGTTGTTCAAATGAGCGTCCATAGAACAATTTATTTTCACTGTATAATAGCGTGTTATGCTGATTGTTTTCCTCTTTATTTTCTTTTGTAGAAACCACACATACACGCACAAACGTCCTAACATAAAGACATTTATTTTCTATTATAAATACAAAAAAAGAAGCATGATTACTTTGTCATCTACTTGTTGGATTGGACAATAAATTGTCAAAGAGTATTTCCTGGAAGAGCTGCACCCTTTCTGACCGAAGAATAAGGCCAGCGGGTGTACAACTAGCACTTTTCTACTCATAATTCCCAACAAATTTGGTCCTTCGAGTCGGATAGTACATCTGCCGCGTCATGGCTGCTTCCAGAGATACCCAGGATGGAGCACATCTGCCTGATCCTCGCCCCAGTCGGATTCGATATCCGCCAGCCTACCTAGAGGACTATGCGCTCAGTCATCCTCGTCATCCCATTCCACCCTCAAGTAATGTAACATTGTCTGGACATTTATCGCATGCAAGCCATGCACTCAGTCATAGTAATGTTTCATTTGCACCTCCTGGAGCTATAGTCAGGGACCCAGGGATACTAGACTGTCTGAAGGAACGATGGAGAAACTTCAGCATTGAGCTGAAAGAGCTTCAGATAGTAATGGATGATGCTAGATGGACATCTTATCCACTAAGCTCCTTGAGTTTTTCCCATGATGATCCAAAGTCAGTCTCTCCCTATCAGTGATATAGTAGTAGCTTACCACATTTTGCTCATTCATCAGTTGCTACCGTCCACTCTTTAGTGAGCAACCCACTTGACCATCTGTTTGCTCCCCAGCCATTATGGATTGAACATCCAAGCCACACCTATGTGCAGGAGGTGACAAATCCATTAATGTCTCATATGCTCACTCAATCCACTCCATCAGTGCTTCAGCAAGCAGCCTCCAGGTCAGAATCCTGGTCGGATATGACAGATAGTCATTGGCCCCTGGCTACTATGGCAATGCTGATTGAGCCTCATCAGGAGCAGGGACAGTTGACTCCCCTGCTTGCAGAAAGTGTTTCGTCAGATAGTGTCCCTGCTTTGCTATGTTCACATGGTACACCAGAGCTGGAATCAATAGGACACTACATTCCTGTCCAGCCTCCACCTGTGTAGGCACTGCAGCCTCTGCCACTGCAGCCGCCGCCTGTATGGCCTCAAGCACTGCAGCCTCTGCCACTGCAGCCGCCGCCTGCATGGCCTCAACCACTGCAGCCTCCGCCACTGCAGCTGCTGCCTCCACCTGTACAGCCTCCGCCGGTGCAGCCACTCCAGCCGCTGGATGTACAGCCTCCGCTGGTCCATCCGCCGCTTGCACAGCCTCCGCAAGTGCGGCCACCAGTGCAGCCTCCACCTGCAGCACCTGTGCAGCCTGTGCCACCGCCTCTGGTGCAGCCCCATTTGCCAGCACAGCCACCATTGGTGCCTCAGAATCCACTGTACCCTGCACATCACCATTATCTGCCTTATGGAATACCACCACTCAACCAAGTTCCTGGTTACCCCTGGTTTCCATACCCTTATCCTATACCTCCCTCCCTTGCTTACCCTGCAGCTGATCCTGGAGCCCCTGGCTTGACGGAGATGGCTATAGCTTCATCCTATGGGATTCCTAAGCCTAAGCTTGCTGCATTCTCATCTGGCAAAGAGAGTGACTTTATTGGACTGAAGAAGGGTTTGGATACTGTGTTAGGCCCTCACTAACATCAGACTGAGGATTACAAGTTTCAAGTCCTCCTGGACCATTTGAAACTTCCTGCAGCATATCAGATTGCTAAGAGGTGCATTAACAGCCCACAATCTTACAGTAGTGCGATGCAAGCCCTGGAGCAGAGGTATGGCCAACCTCAGTCACTCATCCAAAGCAAGTTTAAAGCCCTCCAACAAGCGCCTGCGGTCCGAATGGGTGATGCTCAAGCATTTGAGGACTTCAGCCCAGCAGTAAACTCACTAGTGGGAATGCTATAGTCAACAGATGGACCTTCCAGATATGAGCTTCAATGTGGTTCATATGTTGACATCCTGCTTAGCAAGCCTCCTGTGAGCTACAGAGACTCCTTTGTGTAACACTGTCTGAAGAGAGGCATTATCACAAGTGGGTCCGCCAGAACATACACATTGATGGATCTAGCAGTGTGGCTGGAAATTAAATGACAAACCCTCCAGATCTCTCGCTGCGCATCTGAAGGGCTACAAGGAGAAACCCTGCATTGAGAGCCCAAGCTCTCAAAACAGACTAAGGGAAAGTCCACTACTGTGTTGCTGAATGCTGAGCAGAATACTTCAGCTACATCAAAGTCCACTCCTCCCAATGCAAACACGCCTGCAACATCTCTACCAAAGAAGCGTGAGCGATTTAAGCCTTTCTGTCCATATTGCAAGAACCATGAGCATTATCTCAGTGGCTACTCAGACTAAAATGAATGCCTCACAGAAGGCAGACTGGATCAAACAACAGAACTGCTGTTGGAGGTGTGTTAGGGGTCACAAACCTGACAGCTGTACTCTAAAGAAGCCTTGTGCTACATGTGGAGAGCAACACCTGCTCACATTGTATGAGGTGGCTACTATACAATGCCCGAATGTGCTTACAGTCAGTACTGCATCTACAGTTGTTTACATGGACCAGGCAAGCCACTCACACTGAGTGATGCTCAAAGTAGTCCCTGTGCGCCTGCATAATGGAAAGAAAACCCTGGATACTCATGCCCTGCTTGACGATGGCTCTGAAAGGACTATCATACTTCCTGCTGCGGCCGAGCATCTTAGCCTCAAGCGGGAGTGTGAGTTTCTGACTTTGAGAACTGACATTGTGCACTTAAAGGGAGCATCCGTGACATTGGAGATATCATGTTATGTCAAGCCTAGGTGTCAGGCACAAACTCAAAAAGGCATTCACTGCGACAGAGCTGAATCTTGCCAAACAGTCCTGCCCAGCAGATGTCCTGAAGAGGAAATACAACTACCTAAGGGATGTCCCAGTTAAAGCCTTCCATAAAACACAGCCTATGATCCTAATAGGATCAGACAATCCACATTTGATCACCACCATATGTCCCGTACTCATGGGCTCACCTGGCAGTCCTGTTGCTGTATGCACTCAGCTAGGATGGGCCATCCCGGGGCCTGCAACCTTCCTCTAACAGCCCTGCCATCAGACTTCATGCCTGCACACCTCCTTTCTGTCACCAGCTCAGGAGCTGCGGCCAATTGTGGCAAGAATATAGCAGCTTGACACACTCCCACGCCGCAATGAGAAGGAGATTACGCACTCAAAGCAGGACACTGCAGCACTTGATCTGTTGGAAAAGGACACTGTGCGGGTCAACATGGATGGAGTGGAGAGATATGCTACTCCTCTTCTCTGGAAAAGGACCACATCATGCTTTAAGCTTCACCCTCTGCTGTAATGTCTCTCTTGTGAGGGACTGAGAGACGGCTGTCAAGCAATCTGGAACAGGCCACTATTTTCAACAGAGAAATCCACAAGCTGGATTAGGCGGGATATGCTTGAAAATCACCAGTGAGGATGCTGACAAGTCCACTGGCTCATGGTATATTCCCCATTACATGGTATTTCATAATGGGAAGGAAAGAATAGTGTTTAACCCTTCTAGTTCATGTACAAGTTTCTGGATTGTAAAGTCTCATTTGTACTGGAAGCTGAGTCATATGTATATTACAAAAACTTCTGTGTCTTTGTATAATGCTACTAGTACTTTAGTGGCAGCCAAATCTCTCAGAAACCTTTATTGTTAATTAGTTAATTCTAACAAGCCTCCAATCCTAATCAGGGCCCAGGACTGATAATGAGTTCAAGTTAGCTTAATTCAATCCTGTTCTTCAAATTGTTTTCAAGAACAAGGTTTCAGTGCTAATCAGGGTCCAGGACTGGGACCGCAAGTTAACCGTTCCAAGTCTGCTCTCTTTGTCAAGTTTGTCAGGAACAAGCTTCCAACCCTGATCCAAGTCCAGGACTAGAACTAAGTTCCTCTCAAGGAACCAGTCTCCTCATTGTCGGCAGTTCATTGCTGGCAAGCTCTGAAACATCTCGCAGCACCCCACAAGCCACTGGCCAGTGACAGCAGCCTGAGAATTACCTATTACATCTGTGCTGAGCTGTCTCTCATTTTCTCTGGGGTTCCATCTCCATCATTACTGTACTCCTGTCAATAGCTTACCAGCTGAATTGTAAATCTAACTCCACACTTGATTCCTGGTCTGGACTCTAACAGTGCAATCCAAGCACTAATGGGATCAACGGCAATGTTAAGCCTGGTTCACACCCTGGGGAACCAGGGCGAGTGGATTGGTCAGCAGGAGAATCAACTCCAGCAACCTCACCAGTCCATTGGAGCCCTCTCCAATCAACTTGTGGTTATAACAGTAATTTCATGAGACTCTGCCTCTACCACTGAGGGACCTAGCGCCCTTCGGCAACTAGCTCTCTGTCAGACGCAAGCCCTTTGGATGCCTAACCTGGCAATTCTGGACTCCAATTTTGGTTACCCAAGAACCTGGCACAGTTTTCTGGTCCAGTGTATGATGGTGTTTGAGCTTCAGTCCTCCTCCTTCCCCACTGATCATTAAGAGCAACATTTGTCATCACTCACCTCTCTGGATGAGTCAGGACTGGGCTGCTACCTGTTGGGGAACAGGTCATCCTGCAATGTTGTCATTCATAGCCTTTGCTGCAGAAATGAAGAAGATGTTTGACCGTTCCCGTGTCAGTCTTGCCGCTGCTCGCCAGCTACTCCAGTTGCGTCAATGCAACCTGTCGGAGTCGGATTCTACATCTTAGTGGTCTCCATGCGCTGGGATGCCCAGGCACTATACGATATCTACCTGTTCAACTTTGCTGAATGAATACTAGAAAAGTTATTCATCTGTGTCCTTTCCCCAGATCTGGACCAATTGATTGACCTGGCGCTGATGATTGACAACAAGCTGCAAGAAAAGTGGATGGATCGATGGGTGAGGATACAGGTGCATTCCCTGCCTGCGTCAAAAGATGGCCCAACTTGGAGCTTCTACCCATCTGGCTCCTTTGGTAACCATGGCTGTTGATCTGGCTCAGCTTCACAAGCTGCTTCTGGAGTGGCTGCGCTGGATACAGTTGAATCTCTGCCTGTATTGCTGAGGCACTGCACAAGCCATAGCTGATCGCCCAGTTCGACGGATGTGAGCGACATCAGTAATAGAGGTGCCAACGCGAGCTGCCGTCTCATCATTCCGCCTACTCCATCCTGTTCGTCTTATCTTAGGGTGCCCAACTGCCATCAGAGCTTTGATTGACTCTAGTGCTCATGGAAATTTCATCCATCCTGGTCTTATTTGATGCCTAAAGATATCAACTTACAAGGGGTGTCAAAATTAACTCGAATGTTGAGTATAATTCAAATATATTTTTTAGAATGAACTTCGAACCTGAATTTGAGAATTCAAACTTGTAATGTTAATAATTTAACAGCTGGCATGCGCTACGCGATTGAATTATGAATGCCGTTTTTACTTCTTTGTCTGCAGCGATGGTTCAATGTCTGTGATCATGAATATGGATATTTAAAACAGCATAGACTTATGGGCCAGGCTATAGCCTAGCGCTTCATCGGAAAATCCAAAGCGCAACTTCTGAATTAATCAGGCTATTGGGCCACACATGAATATGAATATTTAAACAGCACAGACATAGGCTATAGCCTAGTGCTTCATCGGGAACCCAAAGCGCAACTTCTGAATTAACCAGACGGTTATCCTTCCTGACAATGAATGTCTTCATATTTCGAGTCAAAGCAGGTTACTCACCATCACATATACGAGTCCTTATTAATTTCTCTTTCCGTCACTAAATCATTTTAAACTTAGCAGAAGCGTAGGCTATAGGCCTATTTCTTATTTCCATTGGATTAATTAATAAATACGCTTTGAGCATCCAAAAGAAAGTAGGCCTAGGCTACTTATTTTTCCACTCAATCATTTGGCTTTATTAAGTATGGGCTCGTTTATAAAGTGATCCAGTTAGTAGGCTATTACACATTTAGTCCACACAGTTGATTAAAATAATACATTACACATTGAAGACGTGTGGCCTGAATGTATGGGAAGGTGCAAAAAGCCTGACTTGTCACGACTATATCCTTCCATGCCCGAAGAATCTCCCGACACTATTCTCCCGAGTTACTGTCTCCTGACTTTAACCATGTTACTGTTAAGAATGAGGTCAGGTGGACACCAGGCGCAGGATCCAGAAGTGTTTATTACAACACAAAACACTGAGGAAATAGGCACACAGGCCAGAAACAAAACACCGTGCACATGCACTGAACAACAGGAGAAACTAAGGTACACTGCCCAAGGCAGGGGGGAACAGAAATACTCACTCAAAGAGTGGCTAGACTAAGGAAACAAACACTGGATCTAAACTGAACTGACGGGAACATTGGGAGACTTAGACAAGGGGCAGACAAGACGAGGGCACACGAGGCTGGGGAAACTCAGGAAGCAAAACTACAGCAAACAAAGTCCCGTCTGACGGTCTCTTCAATCTTCCCTGCTTAAATACACATGGGAGGAGGCGGGGATACGGAAGGCAATCTCCGGTGGAAAAGAAACACCTGGGATTAATGAACAAATTACGAGAACTAATTTAACAATCATGACTCAAGACAATCACGCAAGCTAGACAGTTTAGATTGAGATAATCTAAACTTGACGAGTACAAGCACCACTAGAACAGCAAAGGAAAACATAGCTTTAAACGCAGTTAATTAGGGAAAGCTTAGGAAGGAATTTACAAAAGCTAGAAACACTCGCACTTGCTAATGGGTTAATTAGGTTAGTACTATGTGACAATATATACACATCCTTAAGTGCAGGTTAGTATGGGTTAGTAATGGTCCTATCAGAGAACACATTCACTCAGAGTTTTGCAAGACCCAGAATAAGCGCAGGTGGAAGCAATGAATGAAATACCGCAGCCAAAACCGAAAGGGGAAACGTGATTGGACCACGAGACTCAGGCATACTGAAGGCTGTCACACGACATCACAGGAGTCAGGGCAAGAGGGAATCAACGGTCAGACCGCAGGAACGGAGCTGAAAAACAAATCAAGAGGCACAGGGGGAAAATGCACAAGCACAAATGAGCACACGAGGCAGAATCATAACAGTTACAGGTTGAGAGTGTGGTCTAGGAGGCATTGCAATCCTGTTGTTCACCACCGGACCCTCCTCCCAAACGTTATTCATCTCTGAGAAAAGAGAGAGAGAGAGAGAGAGACTATGTCTTTAATTGAGCCCATGCCTCTCAGCTAGCATGCCACCCTGGCCTCTCTCGCATTCTCGCCTTGGTGTGTGGGGCTTTTGGTGGCCTTCCCTTGCCAGTGATACCTGGTCCTTTGTCACCGTCTGTAATATGTGTGCCCGCTCAAAGTCGAGTACTTCACGTCCCAGCAATCTGTTGCAGCCCTTAGAAGTTCCCCATTGACTATAGGATTGCAAAGCAATGGATTTCATAATGGGCTTGCCACCCTCGGACAGGAAATTCTCTATGATTGATTCTCTATGTCTGCCCTTCTCGTGTTATTACCGAAGCTGCCCATTGCAAAGCAGACTGCAAACCTGCTCCTGCAACATGTTGCTTGCCTTCATTGTGTGCTTCAGGAGGTGGTGTCAGATCACGGTCCACAATTGTCAAGCCAGTTCTGGAAGGCCTTCTACACCTCAGTGGACATGACCCTGCAGCTCTGCTTGGGATGCCAGGTGGGGAGGCTAAACCCAGAGCTGGGCTAAACACTTCATTGCTTGTGTGAAGGCAATCTTACCAAACGGTCATGTCTTCTATCATGGGTGGAGTTGGGTCACACTTTGTTGTGGTTCCCATTCAGACATGTTTTCGTATTTTCGAGGTCCCCCCTTCTTCAAATAATTGGAGAGAGACAGACTCTTCTGAAAATTAGACTTTATTCAGGTATATGAACTTGTACAAAGCCAATCTTTTGTTGCGCAAGAGGAACTGACATTCTACTTTTCACACCCATGTTTTGTACCTTCATCACCGGAGATTTCTTCCAAAATATGGTTTTACCGTCCTCTCAGGCTAGAATGGTTCAATAACGTAATGTCTGCTTCTTACTTGTTTTTCAATGGTTCAATAAAGTGATGTCTGCTTCTTACTTGTTTTTCTCATTGGTCGGCATCATTTGCAAAATTGGTCGTCCCAGAGGCAGGCAAACCAAAACACTGCCTACATGCCCTGCGAACTGCAACCAAAAGATTACACCCCTCTTACAATCTAATATTGGTTATACACATTTCTAATAGATATAATATAGCTGTGCTACTATAATCAAAACTGCCAACATGAAGCAAGCATGCGTAACTATGAGATTACTGATGAATAATGCTGATGACCGAACAGATGTTGTTTAAATCAACTGAATGAATATTAATCAAAGCAGAAATCAACTGAACAAACATTGATTGAATCAACGGAACAGGTATTAATCAAAGCTACAGAAACCAACTGCTTATGTGTGTGTGAACTAATAATATGAGTGCGTGTGTGTGTGTGTGTGTGTGTGTGTGTGCGTGTGCGTGCGTGTGTGCGTGTGCATTACTACTGCTTACAAAATATGGTTACTGATCATGATTATTGATTTACTGGTGAATATGATGAGCAATACTGAAATATGATCCTCAAGAAATTCATTGCCAGTGGCTGGATTGGCCATGCCTCTCTTTCAGTGTTGTTCAACCTCTGTTCCAGTCTGAGGAGAGACAAATGGCAGTTCCCTCTACCCAGCTCTTCAGGGAGGGTCAGTACCTACCAATGTTATCAGTTCTACGTAGCACTCGTCTACCACCATAGAGGTGGATTAGAGAAGCTGATAATTGTTGGTATAGCATTGTCCGTCCAATGTTTTCTGTCTCGCTGCAAAATATATTCTCATTAAGACCTCGTCTTGATACTTACAGCTCTTCATTGCAGAGTTTCCTTCCCCTCAAGGATGATCGTAGGATATGGAGACTTAAGGGATGAATTGTGGAATTCACTGAAAATTAGAAAATTAAAAGATTATGTATGGCTATACCATTTGGACAATCTTTCTATGTTCAAAATGGGCCTCTTGAACCCCATAACCCCCTTTTCCGAGGGCATCTTGAGACAGATGGTTGGACAGGTGTGCTCTTCTGATGTTCACAAGCTATCTCTATCTCCTAAGTAGTTTGATAAGATGGTAGTGTAAAGAGAAGTGTTAGTCTTTCGTAATGTTTCTTAATCTCATGTTGGTCATCACCTGTGTGCAAGTGTATTCTTTTATGATGAAAAAATAAATGCATCAAGTTTGAAACTGAAATAAGTGCACTTTCATTGAAAAAATTATTACAAAACCTGATAAGCTGCCCCCCCTAGACAATTCCAAACATCTAGCCATGTCTAGCTAAAAATCATATTCCTGCTCTGTTCTTGTTCCCAGAATCATTGCTGTTTCATAGGATTTAATTACTTTTCACCCCGTCCCGGAACAGTCTTCAGTCAAAACTCAAGCTGAATCATTTTGTTCCGGAAAATCAGTTCAGCTCTTATCCAGTCTTATGGGGGTTGTGTGCTCCTGTTTCTGATCCAGATTATGGCTTGCAACCTTTCTAACTGTAAGCAATACACTGTATTTACCACTGTATTTGTACTGAATTGAGAATTTTGCTTGTTTGTTGCGCGACGTCCGCAATAATTTGGCCAGATCCAGAAAATTTTCCATTTTTGTGCAATGTCCTGGTACAATGAAGGCTAAATGAAATGGAAATACTCACCATAACATCATGTATTTTACTGTAACTGGAATTAGCTAGCTTGAAAGGCATTGCAAATGGGACCAGTTAGTTCATTCAAGTCTACGCAGCTGGTATGAAATATAACAATTGCTAATTTATTTCTTACTAGTCTGCATCCTTGGGAAAAGGGATTTTTGATAACATGTTCCTGTTATGACAAGCTATTGCTGTACAAATTTTTGGAATTTTTAACACGCATTACCAATGGACAACAGCGCATGATATGGAACACATTCCATGTTTGAGCCTTATTTTGCCTCTCTTTTTTATCCGCCAGTTTAACCTCTGATATCAATCAGATCATAGCAATGTTTGAATATTCATTTTCCACAGTAAAAACAATTAAACCTTTATGACAATGTACTACTGAGCAAAGAAGCACAAGTACAATTTCAGTTGTAACTTTTAATTCATGGATTCCTGTCGTCTCTACTGTTTTTCTGTTTTGCCAGATGTTAGGAGAGTGCCGCTGAGTAACACAGGCCTTGAAAAAAGTCTAAGAAGTGTCATATCGGCATCAGAATGTTGGAATGTTGGAAGAATGTTGGAAGATATGTGGCTTGTGGAAAGTAAGTCTAATTTTTAACTTCAGTGACTATGGGGCAAAAGAATTGGTTATAATCAGTGCTAATGTTGATTTTTCCTATAGGAATTAATAAACTCGGGACCTGCTGCAAGTCTCCTGCGCGGGCGGGGGCACTCACTTGACTGATAGAGGAAATCACTCCTTGGTGTGGTGTCTTGTTCCTTTACCCTCAGGGGCTCTTGAGGTAATTAGGGGCACTGTAGGCACTTTAGTTCCTGGTTCCAACCATCATGCTGCCAATAGGGGAGCGCGTTCAATATGGCAAGTCGTCACGTAGCGCATCAAGAGGTGGCACTCGGCTCAGTCTGAACGGACAATTTGCGGCAGACGTTTCCATCAATATGGGACGCTGTTGTGCTTAATTACACTCTACAAGTCCCATGATCCACCTGGTTTCCACAGCAAAACAGAAATCAGCCAGCACCTTGCTATAATTTATAGCCATATGAAGCTCGGCTTGAAAAGCAAGACAGCTAGTGAGGTGAGCCAATTAGTTAGCAACTGTATATTGTATTTAGTTAGCTTGCCTAGGCACTTATCAAGTTACAAACCTAGCGCCAAGTTAATTTAACCGCCAAGTTGGCACATAATTTAACCTTTCTGCCATTTTGGTTGCAGTGCGAGTCACCTCTTTCAACCATTAGCCTCTGTTAGGTAGCGCTAAACATATCGTTCAACATGCGAACGCTTGAAATGCTTCGTAACATTTCCCACATTGAACGCTCAGGAGGCTTCCTTTGACCTTGATGGAAAACTTCAAAAGGTTCAGGAAAGGTGTAAAAATGAACTCATAACCGCTTAGGAAAATACAACCACATTGCTAAGAGATTCTAAATGCACTCTTTCCTAATTTTTTGAAAATCCGCTTCATTTGCGGTTTTTTGAACAAATCCTGAATTTGAGAGGTCATAAGCAAAAAATTGACATTGCTGCATTCTCTCCATTCAGTAGAAACTTCTGAACATGTCCTGAAAATCTGAAGACTCTAGGACAAATACTTCAAGAGATATGGACATCTGAGAGTGGTATCTCATTCAATTTCCAACTCCTGAGTGATTTATTGAAAATTTCCATTGGGTGAAAAATTATGAAAATGTTGGAATTTCGGCTAAAAATTTAGCAGATGTCAGTTTCAGATGCCTAAGATCATTCCTACAAAGTTTCAAGAGGTTCTGAGGTGGTCAAGCAACTGACTTCCCGTAATCTCTCGGAGTTGACAGGGAATGACCCCGCTATTATGACTACACAATCCACAGTAAGATTGCTAACTTTTTGTTGCCACTTTTTGATCCCGCTATCATGACTTTACTATCTACGGTAAGATGGCTAACTTGTTCTTGCCACTTAAAGCAACCTGCCACCTGCAAAGCAGGGAGATAGAGTTGCATGAAGTGAGACCAGGAGTGATCATTGATGATCTGGCTATGGCATCAATGGCTTCTGATCAGTGGCTCTGGAACATTGGTGACTTGAGGTAGTGCATCATCTCCCCACCTCATGAGGAGCAGATTGGGTGTCACTGAGTCCTGATTGGCAATGTCTGAAGATGCATACCCTTGGGACTTGGCATTCAAGATGCCCTTGACTTCCACCAAAACTATGAGTAAGACATCCTCTGATACTGACTTCCACTGACAACTCGGAGGGCATTCTTGACTGATCTAATCTCACGCTCTGGTGCACCGCCAAAATATTGAGTGTTAGGTAGATCAAGCTTGAATGTGATTTGATGATCTGACAGCCATGTTTGTAGCCCTGGCCCCACAGCAGCATTTGACTCAACTAAGCAACAGAGCAGAGGCAGTGGCAGTTTGTTGAACAGCAACTGGCTGCTTATACAGTTGCAATCACAATTATTCAACCCCTATTGCAATTGGGTTTACTGGCAAAATTTACAAACTTTCAGCAGTTTGCAATAAACAGATTAAACAAGAACATTTTAAGTAACTCGACACAACTAATATTACAAGTTGTTTCTCCAAATTCAACACAAAATGCCACTTTTAGTGACTACTGCAGTTTCAAAATTATTCAACCCCCTGAATAGAATCTGTCATAAAAGTATATTTGCAAATCAGGTGTTGTCTCAATCACACCTAATGCAACAAATCAAGAGCTTCATAAGTTGCATCATGTTTGCTTGAGATAGAACACATCAAATACTTGCACTGGCTAGAGGTTTGTTGACAATGGCATTTGATTGCATATCAGAAATATGGCTGTCAAGACAATTGTCCAAAAAGGTATAAATAGAAGAGATCATTGCCTGCCACAAAATAAAAAGATAGCACAGGCACTGAATGTTCGTAAAGATACAGTTGGATGCATGGTTCACAAGTTCAGAGGACCTGGCAGAAAGAGGAAGCTATCAATGGCTGCCACCAAATTTCTGAGGTGGCAGGTGGTCAAAAACCCTCCGTGACTGCAATAGACCTGCAGCAAGACTTGGAGGCAGGAGGCACTCAAGTTTCAGTTTGCACAGTGAGGCGCATACTAAATGTTGAAAGTCTCCATGCCCAAACTCCAAGACATACATTGCAACTGGCCCAAAAGCATAAGCTCAAATATCCTCAAAACCATATAAATATGCCACAGAAGTTTAAGGACACTATTCTCTGGAGCAATGAAAGAAAACTGGAACTTTTCGGGCTTGTGGATCAGCGGTGTGTCTGCCAGAGGAGGAATAGAAGCATACACTAAAAAGAACACCCTGCCTATAGAGAAGCATTGTGGGGGCTTGTTGATGCTCTGCAGCTGCATTGCTTCCTCTGACACTAGAAACCTGCCACGTGTAAGGGCAAGATGAATTCAATCAAGTATCAGGATATCCAACGAGAAAATGTCATGCCCTTTGTGAGGAAGCTGAAGCTTGGGGATCACTGGACCTTCAAACTGGACAATGATCCTTTGCATACCTCAACATCCACCAAGGCTTGGTTTCAGAAGTAGTCCTGGAAGATTCTAGAGTGGCCATCATTGTCACCTGACTTGAACCCCATAGAAAATCTCTGCTGGGATTTGAAGAAGGCAGTTGCAGCACGTAAACCCAAGAATATTAGTGAACTGGAGGCCTTTGTCCATGGGGACTGGGCAAAGATTCCTTGGGAATGCTGCCAGAAGCTGTTGTCTGCCTATGCATCACATCTCCAGCAGGTCATAGCAGCAAAAGGGTGCTCTACTAAGTATTAAAGATGCTTGTCACGAAGGGGTTGAATAATTTTGAGCCTGCAGCAGTCATTAAAAGTGGCATTTTGTGTTGAATTTGGAGAAGCCACTTGTAATATTTGTTGTGTTGAGCTATTAAAATTGTTCCCACATAGCAACATTTGTCTGGCCCAAATAATGCACTTTTACGGCCCAATTCTGGCCCACATACATAAAGAATGATGGCCCTGTTGTGGCCCAGATCTGGTTTGCCAGAGCTGGCCCACGTATGGGCCAGCATAGGGCCAGCTCACATACAATTGGCCCACATGCGGCATGCCGTCACAGAAACGGTGCCATCATTGCCAGACCTGGCCCACATCCGGTCAACATACCACTTGCCATGCCAGCAGTCGCCCAGCAGTGCCGGCTTGACACCGGATTCGGGCCAGACTCGTCTGCTATGTGGGTTCTTGTTCGATTTGTTCATTGCAAACAGCTGAAAGTTTGTAAATTTTGCCAGTAAACCTAATGTGCTACGGGGGTTGAATAATTTTGATTGCAACTGTATATAGTGCCTGCATAAAGAGGTGCCAGAAAGCAGGCTGCACAGAACGAGGCTGGTGTGGTAACAGATCAGACACTGGGTCCTTGACTAAATGGGAAAGCCCTGTAGCTAAAAGCTGGCACACAGGATGCATAAACTGTGTCTGGGACGCAGGCAGTACAGGAACATAGGATAATGATTGGTGTACCAGAGGCACGGACGTTATGGACACTGGTTGGGCCACAGAATTTCCAACTTATGAGGTAGCTTGACCCAGTATAGTAGACGGCAGTCTCGAGGGTGTTATTATGTAAGGCGATGAGGATGTTACCGTTCAGTTTGTGGTCAAAGATGTTGCTACCAGGGCCAGTGGTTGCTATAATGATTACCAAACCTGAGTGCCTGGTGCTACAGTGGATCTAGACATATGAGTGGTGACGCCAGGTGACTCCAGTATGCTTATATTTTTATACTAAGTACATTGGGTGGCCAGTGAGTCCTTGTCTGACCGGTTGTCTTTCACTGACTCCTCCTCATGGCTTTAGTCACTCGCCAGGGGGCTTTGACAACTGCTGAGTTTGCCATCCAGTCTGTCACCTTCATAAGTTTCATGAATTGTGACACTGTCTCCATGCTGCCTTGATGATAGCCCAGACACTGGCATTAGCTGCACTGCAGTAGAGGAAGGCTCAGCAAGTCCTCTGCTGATTTGCTGTGTAGCTGAGTCCTTTATCTTGCTGTCTCCCTAGACTCTATTGAGGGTGCCTAGGGTGGTCCCTGGTGGCAATGTGGATTATAGTAGTATCACTTGATAAAGCAAAAGATGGGATGGGATTTGATGTTTCTCTGCTTCTGGAGTAGTGCTATCTGCAACGGCAGCTGATTTTTTCCGCTGGTTCTGATCCATATCACTAAGATGGAGTGAGCATCTGTCTCCAGGGACTAAGGTTTGTTTTAACCGTTTGTTTTCTTCATAAAATTGACATAGGCAGGGAACCAGAAATGGTTAGTTTTTTTTCATTTTTCAACTACTGGACAGACTTACTTACTTTTTTTACTTTTTCTTTTAACGTCTGTGGTACACCTATGGTGTGTCAGACGGTGCACGATAAGTTCGAAGCACTCGCTTCCAAAGCTCTCTGTCCAGGGCGTCCCCCGTACGCAATCCCCAGGCTCGCAAGTCGCCCGCCACCAATTCATCCCACGACTTCCTAGGCCGACCCCTCTTTCTTGTGCCCACGACCTGATGGTATTGGATAGTGTTGATGGCCTGTGGACTGCGTTTAACATGACCGAACCATCTCAAACGCCTATACCTCAGTTCAGTGTTTAGGTCAGTAAGACCCAAACTCAGGCGAATGGCATCTGTGCTGATGTTCACCCCAGGCTTGACATGGCATATCCATCTGAGCATTGATCTTTCATTACGCTCCAGGCGTTTCATGTCTTCTTTTTTCACTGGCCAGCATTCACTCGCATACAGCATGGCACTTCTAACATACGAACTGTACACCTGACCACGGATGAGACACGACAGCGCCCCGGATGAAAGGAGGGGCAGCAGCTCTTTGAATTTCTTCCACGCTGACCTTGTTCTAGTTATCGATGCAAGCTCACATCCACCACCAGTGCAAAGATGATCTCCAAGGTAGCAAAATGAGTCAACTGTCTCAAGCTCATGTGGACCAAGAGCCACCTGGTCAAATTGTTTGCCAACAATAGGGCGAGCCAAGCCAAGACAACGGTCGCATCTGAAGGAGGGATCTGCGGAGAGCCTGCCACGAATTCTTATACATTTCTTGTGCACCCAGTGTTGGCATCCATTACAGAGGATGGAATTGCAGCCAACACCTTTCCTGCAAACACCACAAGGGTGTTTACCAGAGTCCCTTAGAGAATTAAGGTTTAGGCCAGATATCATGACCTTCGTTTTTGCCATATTAACTCTCAGCCCTCTAAATTCCAGGCCGTTTTTCCACATCAGAAACTTGTCTGAGAGCTCCTCAAGTGTCTCAGCAACAATCACCAAATCATCGGCATACAAAAGTTCCCAGGGGACGCCAGTAGAAAAATCACGAGACAGGGCTTCCAGCACGATGACAAAAAGGAACAGACTGATGACAGAGCCTTGGTGTACACCAACTTTTACCTCGAACTCCTCGCTGTAGGAATTGTTAATCCGTACCATGCTTTTTGCATGCACTGTTCTAACTATCCATTCAGGGGTACCCACACGCCTCATTGCCCACCACAGCACTTCACGGGGCACACGGTCAAATGCCTTTTCCAAGTCCACAAATGCAAAGTACAGATTTCTTTCCTTGGCCAGATACCTCTCCTGTAGCTGTCTCACAATGAAAATGGCATCACTCGTTCCTCTTCCTGGCACAAAGCAAAAGTGGAATTTGGCAATGTCTATGATCTCACGTATTACTTTGTCCAGCGCTCTCTCAGTGACCTTCAAGCAGTGTTCCGTCAGCTTCAGACCTCTGTAGTTGCCTCTGTCTGTGGCATCACCCTTGCCCTTGAACAGGTTGATAATGAAGCTAACGTCCCAGTCCTTTGGAATACAACCCTCAGTAATGATGGCATTTGCAAGCTTGGTTAAGATGGAACAGCTAACGGCGATGGAGGCTTTAAGCATTTCAGCTTAAAGCTGAAACAAAAAAGAGAAAACAAAAAAACCATGAAACAACAGAAAACGAAAAAACAGCAATTCAACTCGATTTCGCATTTTTCTGTGCTTACTGCCAAAGCGAACTTACCACTGAAATTCTGTTTCTATTAGTGGGGGAGCCATCAGTGCCCCCTTGATTCTGATTGGTGAGTCTGCCCTAGGTCCTCGTAGCACTCTCCAAAATAAAGGTTATTATACTTGCAATATTCATACCACTCACACACACAGTACACACACACACATCTATCTATCTATCTATCTATCTATACTCAAAGGCAATGAAAATGCAACACTCTAAATTTTGGTTTATTTTTGCTCAGGACCTGAGTAGTCCAATTTGAGTTCTTAAGTGACCATTGGGGTCACAATGTGTACCTCGTTACACATGAATGATCATCATGTAACTCAACAGTGTGAGTTGGACTCTCATCAATCCATATTGAGTACAACATATGGGATTGGGAGTTGTGCAAGTACAGTGGTTGAAATGAAGTAGGGGTTGTCTTCCCTATATAAAGGCATGATAAAAGCCACACAAAAAACATTTTTAAGTGTCATAATGCCACATCTGTTGACTGAACAACGGAACAGGGCCCTGGGTATGCTAGAGGCGGGAGGAGCTGCCCGGCAAGTGGCTCACCATTTTGGGTGTAGTGCGTCAAGCATCAGTCCGTTTTGGGTGTAGTACGTCCAACTGGGATGAGCTCTTTCATCAAGAGTACCCAGACCCCAAACCAGGCAGCAACTCCAGAATGCACTACAGGCAGAGTGGCGACAACTTCCCCAAGACAACCTAAGACGCTTAGTCAGGTCCGTGAGGAGACGTTGTACTGCCTGTGTGGATGTTCGTGTGGGTCACACCCGATACTGACTGTTCTTTTGAGTTCATTTTTAAATGTGTGTTCCGTTCAGTCTTGTTGTGATTTTTCATTTTCAACTTGTGCTCGTTATGTTTAATGCATCTGTTTATTATTGTCCAAATTGGCCCATTAACACATTTAATTCATCAAAGTCAACCCACCCAACGTATTTGAATTGTTGAAATAAGAAAATAAATTTGAGTCACAAAATTATTTGAATCCAAACTGGTGTTGCGTTTTCATTGCCTCTGAGTATATCTATCTATCTATCTATCTATCACACTTTTTCATTTTCAGCCCGCTTGGTCTCTAGGCCGATCAGGTTTATGCTATGGCTTGATGCCTTCGTGGTGGTCTGTCGTGCATCCGTAATCTTTTTGTCTTGTCAGCGCTCTAGCACCTTCAGTTTTTGACGGATCCTTTGCATGTTTTATATGCAGCTATATGGGGTGAAAATATAGGCCAAATTTGATTTTGGCCATGTTTGGCTGCGTGGGAACAGTGGCTTTGCCACTATTTTTCTCATTATCTATTGTTGTGATGCCCCATGGAGGACACAGTGTAAGATGGGAAAAGGGGGGTTGGAGCACCGCTGGCGCCAATGAGTGCATCTGTGACAATGCAGCAAGACTGGCGGGCCTTCTAAGCATCAAAAGACTTCAACGCCATGCAATATAACAAATCGTTGAGTTCCTGATGACAAGCAGCTTGTTGTTTGCTGGGGTTTGTGTGAAGGGAAGTGGGGGTGGTTTATGCCTGTAAGAGACTGGAAACCTGAACTGGGGGATGCAAAGTGTGATCAAGCTGTATGTGTGAATGGCTGGACAGGAGGCAATAAACCCGGCCTCTGAGCTGGGAGTGGGGGTTTGCATGGTTTCTGCGCCTTTGATGTCACCCTGCATGGGAGGCCTTTGGCTTACCCAATGCTCTATATTGCCCTCAGTCATCTGTTGTAAGACTGGACCCTAACTTATCTGTTTTAAATAATCCAAACCTCTGGGAATGTCACAATATGCTCATATGTTCAATATACTGCTAAGAAATCACTTCTGTACTTATAACGCAATTTTCCAGTATAATAATTCAGCTTAAGACTTTTTCATGACAACTGCATCATATTCATACATTTTCCTGGCTTGTTTGATATGTATGTTTTTGTTACAATTCGAGGAGTTGAATGGCATATGTTTCATATCAAATGAAATTATAGTTCATTCACTTTTAGAAACTCCCTAAATTTGGGTAAGGTAAAATCTCCTCTTGGGTAATAAAGTGTAGTTCCTTTTGTCTGAATGACCCCTCCTTTACAGCCAAATGGCCTGACTCTGTCTCAGTCCTGAGACCTGTAACCTGATATCCCACCTGGTTAACTTATGGGGCTCTCTGGTTGGAGGAGGGGGTAGCTGGTTTGGTTTATAGGAAAGAGAAATGAGCTGTTCGGGGAAGATCTTAGTCAACTTCCCATATGCATCCTTATGCCGTATGTAGCCAATCTATATAGTCAGGGAAGATCCTATCCGATCTCTCCCCGCGCACGTAAGTGCGTGAGTAGTCCTTTAATTATGGAAGATCGTATCCGATCTCTCCCCGCGCATGTTAGTGCGTGAGTAGCCCTTTTAATTATGGAATATCGTAATTTGAACTTCCCGCGCACGTCAGTGCGTGTGCATCCTTTTCCTCCAGGTATGACTTTATTCTCCTTTTCTAAATTGTGTGTAACTTGTAATTGGCTTAATGTTGATTTGTTTGATTTAAGCTCTTGCCTACCTGGTGAATAAATTATTGCTATTCCTTTAAGCTTGCGTGGTCTCAGTGACTCTTAACACATGTACAGTCTTTCTAGCCCCGTTGTGGAGGATACTTAGGGGGTTAATCCCAACCGAGGAACGACTGGCCAGCGGCCCGGTATGGGAATTGGTTTTATTAAGTTGGAGAGACAATCATGATCTACTTACATAAAGGGTTTATGTATTGCCGGTTCTGGGATTTTAGCCTTAAGGAAACCCATGGACGAAAAGTCGGTTATCTGTTAAAATTCCCTGAAGGAACCCATGGGCGTGCATAGATATGGGTTCGCTGTATTCACGCCAAAAGATGCTGTTGCAGTGATGGCTGACTTCCAACCTCTAATCTAACCAATGAACCTGGGATCCGGACATGGTGTTAAAACCCGGGAACATTAATGGGAGTGACGGCGGTTGTCTTTTATGAGTTCGAGGTATAATCAACTTCGAGATCCACGCATGTTTTCCCTAGATTATGAATTCTAATTTTAATTTGGAGTCAGATACTTAACGAGGGTATAACTCAATTTGGTATTCTAAATTTACTATGGAGACAGATTAACTATAACCGTTGTGCTTTTGTGCCCCGTTCTTCGAGCGGAGAAAATTGATCCATTTTATTGTGATTCGCACCAGCCAGGAGGTCGCGCTTGCTAACACCGGCCCAAAAGAACACGTTGAGCCTTCGCCCCTACAATTTCTGTCGTTGGTATTGTTTTGTGGGTTTTACAACAGTAATGCAACATTGTTTTTTGTAATTTCCTGTTCATGTGAAACTGAGCATAACTCTATACTTATGTCATACATAACGTCGATAACATAATATTTTGCAAATGAGAACTCTTTAGCGTGTTTTATACACTTTGGACAGAAAATCTGTTCTCAATTATTTTCATTGCCAGTAAACTGGGTGGTGAGCATGCCAGAATTAGTTACCTAAAATAACCAGCAGGTGTTGCATTCAGTGAGGTACCTGGAGCAATATAAATCCATAAACAATTCATTAAGTCAAACACAATACTGTCAATAACTAAGTACCAAATGCAGCATTTAAGGGATATTTCAACATTTTCGCAAATTGGCCTATTGCTATAATCCCTATAGTTATATGAGTATGTACATTACCTTTAGTTATCCGTGCCCGTTGTTTTGAGATTCGGGAGGCGAGATGCTCATCGAACATAATGAACGTAAACGGTACAGGTCCCTCGCTCCTTCAAAACTCATCAAAAATGCAATCCAGCAGCTCCAAAACGCTCTTGTGGAGAAATTGTGACCTGCATATTCACCACGCTATGAAATAATAATGTATGATTAAGTAACATTATGACACATGAAGCAAATACTCGGAACTACTTTCTTGAGTAACCTGCTGGGTGGATTGACAGGATGTGCTGTGCGCACCTCAGACATTGCGAGGAGCTGCAGTAAACATACACTTCTGAAATCACTCCGCCCAGCCGGGATGTCTGGAATGTAGTTCCGGTTATGCATTTGCCTTGAAAAGAACTCTGTATCGTAATTATACATTATTATTTCATAGCGCGGTGAATATGCAGGTCACAACTTGTCCACGAGAGCGTTTTGGAGCTGCTGGATTACGTATTTGATGAGTTTTGAAGGAGCAAGGGACCTGTACCGTTCACTTTCGTTATGTTCGCTGAGCATCTTGCGTCTCTTCCCCCCCGAATCTCAAAACAACAGGCACGGATAACTAAAGGTAATGTACCTACTCATATAACTATAGGGATTATGGAAATAGGCCAATTTGCCAAAATGTTGAAATATCCCTTTAAGGTCAGAGTCTGAACTAATGTGTCTTCAAACAACGCTTGAAGGCTGTCAGTGTCTCTGCTGTCCTGACCTCTGTGGGAAGCTCATTCCACCACTTTGGGGCCAGGACAGACCAGAGACGAGACTGGGCTGCGCCAGAACGGAGTGAGGGAACTGCCAGTCAACCAGCAGTGGCCAAACGGAGTGGTCTGGCTGGTGTATAGGGTCTGATGATCTCCTGAAGATAGGCTGGGGCTGTCCCTTTGGTTGCCAGGAATGTGAGCATCAATGTTTTAAACTTGATGCGAGCCATGACAGGTAACCAGTGGAAGGCAGTTAGAAGGGGAGTGACATGGGAGTGTTTGGGGAGGTTGTAGATCAGGTGAGCTGCAGCATTCTGGATCAGCTGCAGAGGCCTGATCGCTGAAACCGGGAGGCCGAGTAAGAGCGAGTTGCAGTAGTCCAGGTGGGACAAGACCAATGCCTGAACCAGAAGCTGGGTTGAGTAGGTGGTTAGAAAGAGACAGATTCTTCTTATGTTATACAGCGAGTACCTACATGCTCGGCTCACTGCTGAAATGTGCTCAGAGAGTGACAGCCTCATACACAGAGAATCAGCCATACACAAGGCACTACACAGAATTGTGAATGTGGACATAAATAGACCGAAATCAAAAAGATCTCAAGAAAAACAAGGAATGCTTGTAAATGGCGCAGTGACACTGGCAAACAAACAAGCAGTGTGACAAAGACAAAGTGCAAAATATGAGGGGAGAAAAGAATCTAATTACAATAGAGAACAGGTGAGCGCACATTTAGAAAGTGTGAAAGGAGGTGTGGCAAAAAACAAGGACTTGAGGGGCGTTGATTGAAAAACAGAAATGGGAAGGCAAGTGAGTGAGAGCAGGGAAAATAGAAGGCATATTGCAATGACAGGTGAAAGAAAGCAAAGGAAACTAATACATCGACCAGCTAAATGAATACAATAAACACACATATAACAATAGTACATAACAAACACATGAAAAATGCTAAATACAAATGAAAAATAATAACCAAAGTAACTAAGACCCTGACAATCACATTGTTTTTATTAAATATTTACTTATCAAGGCATGTACTGTATACATATCGGTCAAAATGTTGCTTTAGAGGAAAAATAACTGTTCTAAACATAAACGCACCAAATTAAGACAAATTAACATTTTGTTATTATTATCATCATAATTATTATTATTGTTTTGTTGTTGTTGTTACTTGTTGTTACTGTTGTTACCCAAATTTCCCCATACTGGCACAACAGCAAACTTCGAAAAACCATCACAAATCTATGTTATGTGCAACGGATTACAACTTGCACCAAAATGTAGCCACAGGTCAGGAGAAACTTTCATAGGCTGCAATCTAGGGCAAATTCTGAGGTCTACTACAGCATTTTTATCAAAACATGTACAACCTATTGAGCAAAACTAGTCCTTCAAAAATTTCTTCAAATTACACAAAAATGGAAAGAGAGCATCTTCAGACCATACCCAGAATGATGAGAGATTTTCATATTTTCAAAGTTTTTGTCTACAGTGCATAAAAATACACTGCCCGTCCAAAAAAAAAGTTGCAAACTCAAATAGTTAGTTGGAACCCCTGTAGCTTTGATTACAGTGCAAATTCGTCTTGTCATTGTTTTGACAACCATATGCAATGCCAGAACATATATTTTTGATCAGAAATGCCATAATTTTTGGCCGAGATCTTGTCTTCTCGGCAAAGTGGTTGAACCATTCGGTGGTCTTTCTTGAGCACATCCCAATAACTTTCAATGTGGTTAAGGTCAGGACTTTGTGGTGGGAAATTTGTTTGTGAAAATGATTCCTCGTACTTGTTTTTCTCATTCATTGTTTTCTTTGCTAGATACAGGCCAATAACTTGCCCGTTCTAAAATACTGTAACATCTTTTCCACCATCAAGGGATGCATCTTCCGATGTGATTTTTAAGAAATGAGTAGCAACGCGCTTCATCAATCAGGGTTAAAATGATTATTGCCAGCTGAAACAATTAATAAGCGCAATAATGATCCAATCATATAATTTGTTCATTTATTTCCAAACGGTGACTTTTTTTTTGGACGGGCAGTGTATCTGACTGTAAATGCTACAGACCACTTAGCCTACATTGTAATTTCTGTCTAGATAAAAGTTAAATCTATTTCAAAATAAACGACACTATTATTTAATGATAAGAAGCTCACTGTGTCAAATTTCATTATTTTATCTCAAAAAACAGACAGTAACAAACAGAGTAAACGGTGAAAGGCATTGACGCAAACCTTTCAGGCACCTTTTTACATGGTTTTATTGGGAATACTCCTTAGTAGTTCCCATATATTTTTACCCAAATGTTTTGGGGGAAAAAAAAACTTTTACTCAAAAAACTAGGTTTTATATTTGTAAACTTCATCAGAGAAAAACCAAATGTTGTACCTGAAAATCTGAGTCATTATTTCACAGTCATTTTTGCTTATTTTCATCAAGGATGCCAATAATTCCTAAATTGACTGAAAGTCGATTACTCAACCATGCAAGGCATGAAAACTGATTGAGAGTAATAAAGAATCACATCTGCACTTGAGAAGTTTCACCAGTGAGTGATCAGTCCTGTTATTTTCTGAAATCCAAGAGGACAGTCTTACCTCAAGAACTGATGAACTGCTAATAACTGATAATATTGCGGTTTTTTAGGGAGCACGACTCAAATGATGTTATTTAAACTATACTGTTGTTTATGCTGAAAGAACTCGGCTGTTTTAAGAGTCAACTCTTTGAATGTTGAAGCAAATTAGCGTCTGTCCTCTGTGGCTCTTGATTATTATGCAGTTCTGAATGTGTCAGTCAGGCCACAGCTGTGCATAGGATGGGTAATATCCTAGTGGAGAACATCATGAATTCAGAAAAGCCCCTTGCTTAGATACCTTTGAGATGGAAAGATTGGCTGTTCGTCTCCAGGGAAAAGGGTCAGCAAAGCCGCTTCGATAGACTTTGAATTGTTCTGGTGTAACAAGAGGGCTTCTGTTTGAGAAGGGTGGGGAAAAGTAAATGGGGCGGAATGGTTGTGAGATATGGGTGTCCATTTTCCTCTTTGTTTGCAGCCTCCTACGTGCCAGTAGTATGGCACTGGGGGTCATATTAGGCGAGCTGTCTTCAAATCTTTCACATAATCTATATTCTCCACTTGTAACTCCGCGATTGGAATTATGTTTGGTTAAGGAGATATTAGTTATGGACTGTCCCTTTCTGTCACTATATGTACACTCCCTCATTTGATTAGTCAGTGAGTCTTGGGCAGTTGATTTCATCTGTGAGTTGCAAATACTATTCTCTCTCAGTTGGTCAATGTCTTTTGGGATTGATGGAGCGTTAGAGAGTATGTTCCCACTAACTGGGTCAGCATCAACTGATTCTTCAAACGTGTCAATGTCTATTAGTGTTGACTGACACAGAGGGTCAATAAGTAATGTTTTTTTAAGTGTTTCAGTGAATTTGGTTTCTCTCAGTGGGGATGATTCTCTCACTAAGTCATTGTCTCTCGGTTTTCTCAGTATATCAGAGACTCTGGTCTCTAATGATTCTGAAGTGACAGACAACTCTGTGGGTAGATCACTGCCTGTTAATGTATTCTCTTTCAGTGAGTCAATGACTTTAACATAACATTTTTTCCCCAGATCAGCATTTGTAAATGCATCGACTGGGCCAGTGACAACATACTGCCTGAGTGAGTCATTTGCAGTATATGTTTTATTATAAAGTGTTGATTCTGTCCGTGACTCAGTGATAGTAAGTTTTCTCTGCAAGTTGGTAAATGTTTTTTGAGGATCTTTGAAGCCAGACTCGTTCAATTGGTCAGCGACTGGAAATTCTTTAAAAAAGTCTGTGAATGTTGATTCTCTCAGCGGCGTAATTGCTCTGACAGGTTCCAAAACATTGTCAAAGAGAATAAATTGTTTCAGAGGGTCAGTGACTTCATCCATGTGGGAGCCACTGAATGTTGATTCTGTTGGTGCATCAAGGACTGTAGATTCCCTCGATGAATCACTATTTGGGACTATAGATTCCGTAAGAGAGTTGACAATTACCGGCTTTCTCGGGGAGTCATGAAATGTGTTTCCAGATTTTGTCAGTGAGTCAGAGGTTGAAAGGCCTTGCCGCTGATTAAGTGTCCCAACAGATTCACTGAGGAAGTCAGTAACTTTACACAAACTTGGTGAGTCATGAACCATGTCTCCTGATTTTGTCATTGAATCGAGGATTGTAGGCTCTATCAGCGAGTCACTTATGTCAACAGATTCTTTCAGTGAGGCAGCGGCTATTTTCTCACCCAATGAGTTATTAACCATGACAACAGATTCTATCAATGAATCAGAAATTAGAGACTCACTAAGTGAATCACTTTGTGTGACTACAGATCCTATCAGTGAGTCAGCTATAGTAGGCTTATTCAGGGAGTCATAAAATTCATCTGCAGATGCTGCCTGTGGGTCAAATGTTGAATGGCCTCTCTGGGTCCCTAAAGATTCACTGAGAGAGTCAGTAATTTTACACAACCTTGGTGAGTCATGAAGCATGGCTGCAGATTCTGTCAATGAAACAGTATCTCTTAACTCACTCAATGGGTCATTAACTATGACTACAGATTCTATTGACAAATCAGATAACGTAGACTCACAATATGGGTTAGTTTGGGCGACTACAGATTCTGGGCTGAGGCTGGTAATTGTGCCATCGCCATTGAGGTCACTACGTGTGATTTCAGATTTTTTCAGTGAGTCAGTAGCTGCAAGTTCCATACAAGGACCAACAACAGATTCTGTCAGTGAATCACTAAGCATATTCTCATATTGTTTCTGTGTTTTCATGAATAAGTTCTCTCGAAATTGGTCACTAAATGTTTCTGCAAATTTGGTCAGTGAGTCACTGACACCAGATTTTCTCAGTAAGTCATTAAATGTGACTTCGGGATCTGCGAGGGAGTCAGTGTTCCTTGACTCACTTAGTGTTGCTACACATTTTAGCAGTGAGTTTGAGACTTTAACTTCTGTACACTGGTCACTTACCATTTCTACATAATTTGTCCCTGATCCAGTCACATTGGAGTCTCTTTGGGCAGCAGAAGGTGTGTCTGTACTTTCAGTCAGCGAGTATGTGAGTATGACCTCTCCGCAAGAGTCAACAAGCATGTCAGGATCCTCAGTTAGTGAGTCAGAGAATTTAGACTCCGTGATGAAATCATTAACTGAGAGAGCAGATGCTTTTTGTGAATTCGAGAGTGTGATTTCTCTAAATGAGTCATTCAGCTCGTCTACGGATTTTAAAAGCGAGTCACCCAGAGTAATTTGCTTACGTGGATCATTAAACATACCTAAAGATTGTCTTTGTGAATCAGTAATTGTCCACTCACTCAGTGAATCAACAAGTGGGGCTGGATGTTCAATCAATGAATCAGGAATGTTACACTCTCTCATTGAGTCATCCAATGTGACAGCCAGCAAATTAGTGATACTCTTTTCAGAACATGACTCATGAAGTGCATGGTTTTCAGATTCTGTTGGTGAAGGGGTGACTGTAGACGCTTTCTGTACATTCTTATGTATCAATGATTCTGTCAAGGAGTTCATGGATGTAGACACTGTATGACGGTCCCTAAGTGTGAGTACAGTTTCTTTTGGCGAGTCTGTGCCTGTAACTTCTCTAAGAGGGTCAATAAGCATGTCCTGATTTTTTGCCAGTGAGTTGGCAAGTTTAGATTCCCTCATTGGGTCCCTAAATGAGACATCAGATTCTTTAAGTGGTTCTGAGACTGTGATCTTTCTGAATGGGTGGCTGAGCATGTCTACAGATTCAATAAATGTAATTTCTGCACATGGTTCAGTCCTTGTGCCAACATACTCTTTTTCTGAATCAATAAGTTTAGGCTTTCTCAGTGAAATATGAGGTGAAACTACAGATTTACTTTGTGATTCTGTTATATTAGACATTCTCAGGGAGTCCCTTAGTGTGACTGTGGATTCTGTCAGTGAGTGCTCAACTTGAATTTCTCTATAGGGGTCACTACAGGAGTCAGTGACTGTAGGTTGAGTTTGTGGGTCACAAAGTGTGAAAACAGATTCTCGCAGTGGGTCGTTATCCACAAATTCTCTTAGTGGGTCACACAGTGTGACAGTAGATTCAGTCACATTAGACAATCTCAGTGAATCTCTAAGAGCAATTTGAGGCTCTCTCAGAGAGTCAGTGACTGTAGGCCCTGTTGATGGGTCACTTAGTTTGACTGAACATTCTGCCAGCGAGTCAATGACTACAGCATCTCTTGTGAGTTCATTAAGTGGAACAACAGATTCTGTTATGGAATCAGAGACTGCTGAGTCTCTTAGTGGGTCATCAAATGTGACTACAGAGTCTACAGGTGAGTCAGTGACTGCAGACTGTCTTGGTTGGTCAGGAGGAGAGGTTAATAGTGAGTTGATGACGGCAGACATTCTAGATAGTTCACCATCTGTGTCTACAGGTTCCATCATAGAATCAGAGGTGATTGCCCCTCTTGCGACTACAGATTCTGTCAGTGTGACTCTTGGCCCTCTTGGTGGGTAAGCGGGTGTTACTATAGATCCTGTCAGTGAGTCAGTGACTTCAGAATCTCTTGTTGGGTCAGTAAAAATGACAACAGATTCTGTCAATGAGTCAGAGACAGCAGACTCTCTGTCACTTAGTGTGATTACAGATTCTGCAAGTGAATTAGTGACTTTTGATTCTCTAGGAGGATCAATAAGAGTAACTATGGATTTAGGCAGTAAATAATTGTCTGTTGCCCCTTTCTGAGGATCCCCAAGGAGACCTGTGGTTTGATTTGGCAAGTTACAGGCTGTTAACTCTCTTATTGGGTCAATAAATGTAACAACCGTTTCTGACATCGAGTCAGGGACAGCATGTATGTCACTTGGTATGTCAGGAAGCGTGATTCTAAATTCTGTCAGTGAGTTAGTGACTACTGTCTCTCTTTCTGCATCACTAATCCAGATTTCAGATTCTGTCAGTGAGTCAATGACTGTAGACCCGCTTATTGCATAATTCTGGAGGACTAAAGATCCTGTCAATGAGCCAGTGTCGGCAGACTCCCTTGGAGGGTCACTAAGTGTGAATTCCAATTTGCTAAAAGAGTCAGTTACTTTTGACTCTCTTAGTGGGTCAACAAATGTGACTGCAGATTCTGTCAGTGACCTCGTTACTGTGGGTCCTCTAAGTGGATCAACAGGAGTCACAACAGATTCTCTCAGTGAGTCAGTGACCGTAAAACCCCCAGGTCGGTCAATAAGTGTGACAACCGACTCTGTCACTGAGTTTGTGGCTGTAGACTTTCTTGTTGGGTCCTTAGGCGTGAGTTCATATTCCTGTGATAAATGTGTTGCTATAGCCTTTCTTGGTGGGTCCATGACAGCAGACTCTCTCGTAGCCTGCTTTATATTCAATGCAATATGATCATCCGACAGCAGTTCCATTTGGAAGTTTGAGATGCCAGGGTCTCCAAAGTTTTCAGTATTTTGGCTGATGGGCTGGCAAACAGAAACATCTAAAAGTCAGGAAGAGAAAATTCAATATTATGAGCAGTTGTACTTTAATGTAAGATCCGTTTGCTGGATTTGGAACAAAAAACTGAATCTGAATTAATTTTACAAACACTGATAGATCCTTCTTTAAATGCTAAAAGGCTGTCAGGTCTGTATGTGTATCTGAATGGAGGGTTCAATGTTGCAAGAAGAGAGCAGGTAAGGTATTAATCGAGACCTGTCTGTTGATCATGCTTTTGTGTTCTGTGATATGGCAGAAGGTGTATCCTGTCCTTTTGCTGCTCACTTCCTGAAACATGATCACTCAATCACAGTCATGAAATTCTGGGCCATGGAATCCATTCCACCCACGAGAAGAGGTGGTAACTTTGACTGGCACCTCATACAAGTGGAGGCCAGATGGATCATCAGCCTGAGCACTGCATGTCCCAGTGGAGTTACTGAACAAATGGATGTCTTGCTTTAGAATATAGAATAGAATAAAATAGAATATCTTTATTGCCATTGTACCACGTACAATGAAATTGGATGCTACCTTCTCAGTGCAGTCCAAAAACAAACTTATAAAAATCATAAAAAGTAAAAAAAAAATAAACCACACACCCAGGGCATTCCACCTATTGCACAAATCCATTATATTGCCCTCAAACATATTGTGAAATTAGGCATTCATGGGCGTGAACTATAATCGTGCTTTACGCAGATTAGCCTGAGCAAGCATTTGAGTGAGGGGATATCATTGAGAGATCGTATGAGGTTGTAAGGAACCACTGCATTCGTTGAGGGATAAATCCACGTGTAAATCAATGGTAGGGAATCACACATTTTTAATATTTGATAACTATAATTGATTGCAGAATGATATAGTATCAATGCCATGTTGAATTTTTGCTTCAGAAAACTGATTTTTTCTCTACTTAATTGAGATACCTTTGGCCTATTATAGCTGAAATGGTTGCAACAAAGGAAAAAAATTTTTATGTCGCAAGAGATCATTTTTATTGATGGCTGGATAGATACTATGGGTAAGTATATTTGGCAGTTTGCATAACAGGTTTGGCTGAGGAGTTTAATTCATACACTTCCTGGGAAACAGGGATGGGACTTAACTCAACTGTATTCTAAATCAGTAACGAGCCATGCTTCATCGTGAATATTCAGTAACTGTTTTGGGTGTGCCGCCTATTGATAGAATAGGGAAACTGTGTGCGTAAATAGGGCGGCTCCATGTGTGCAGGCATCTACAACTGCGTAGTGTTCATAGCCCTGCACATTTGGCGAGTTTCTCAGTCAAATCTTGCCTTAATATCTTTCAGGATTGAAATCATTCCTTTATCGTAATGGCATAGTCAAACTTTGAGGCAGCCTCAAATAGATATAGCAAAAATAAATTGTTTGAATTTGATTCAAGAATCGCCAAAAATTTATTTCAAATATCATCATCTATAAACTGAACTTATGTGAACATTAATCTTCATATTTAGCTTACTTTTATTCCAAATATGCAAACAAGAAAGGTTTTTTGTGTTAGTCTACAATTTGTGTTGACGAAGCAATTGAACTCATTGGCCCCTATCTCACACCCAACACAAAGTGTAAGGCGCGTATTTTTGCAACTTTCCAAACCAACGCAAAAACCATTCACCCATCCAGCATCCAGTCTGCCTAAGTAGGGAATGCATTTGCGCCAAATTGAGCGTCTATGGGTGTGTTGGTCTTAAAATGAGGTGTAGTCAAGTGCATTGCTATCTTGAGACCAGAAAAAGCGATCGCGCTATTGACCAACAAAAACCTGGTCTAAAGTCAATGGTCAGTTTTTGACTGCTCATTTCAGGGCGGATAGTCAGATAGTATGTAGCGTCTTTGTAGGCGAGTGCACAACACACGTACACTCTGCTTGTTACATACTACCCATGCAGGGATGAGCAGCAGCGCCCACTTATGCAACCGATTAAAAATATCGAGATTAAGATGTGAAAGATTTTGTCAAGATATTTAAAAAAATATGTCAGTATGGTTAATGCGACTGAGGTCCGCACATCAGGGCGAGCTAAAAATGCACTGGATGAGTTTTGCATGGAACAACCCATTATCCTCAGCTATCTGAAAAATAAATTTTGAATCTGACCTGATTCGTTAATACAGTGCCTGCAACTCATCTGTCCCATGTCTATTGTCAAATACAAAATCCCGCATTTCATTTGAAATGCCTTCATTATTATTTACAGTTTAGCTGAAAAACAATATGGCCACAAAAAACGACCCTTTTAGTACAAACCCCAGTTCTAATGAAATTGGAACGTTGTGTAAAACGTGAACAAAAACAGAATACAATGATTTGCAAATCCTTTTTGACCTGTATTCAATTGAGTACACTAGAAGACAAGATATTTAATGTTCAAACTGATAAACTTTACTGTATTTTTTTGGAAATATTCATTTATTTTGAATTTGATGCCTGCAACATGTTCCAAAAAAGCTGAGACAGGGGCAACAAAAGACTGGAAAAGTTGAGGAATGGTCAAAAAACACCTGATTGGAACATTCCACAAGTGAACAGGTTAATTGGAAGCAGGTGAGTGTCATAATTAGGTGGAAAAGGAGCATCCCCGAAAGGCTCAGTCGTTCACAAACAAGGATGGGGCTAGGTTCACCATTTCGTGAACAACTGCATGAGCAAATAGTCCAACAGTTTAAGAACAATGTTTCTCAACATGCAATTGCAAGGACTTTAGGGATTTCATCATCTACAGTCCATAATATCATCAAAAGATTCAGAGAATCCAGAGAAATCTCTACCTGTAAGTGGCAAGGCCAAAAACCAACATTGAATGCCTGTGACCGTCGGTCCCTCAGGCGGCACTGCATTAAAAACCGACATCATTCTGTAAAGGATATTACCATGTGGGCTCAGGAACACTTTGGAAAACCATTGTCAGTTAACACAGTTCATCACTATACTACAAGTGCAAGTTAAAACTTTACCATGCAAAGCGAAAGCCATATTTTAACTACACCCAGAAACACCGCCGGCTTCTCTGGGCCCGAGCTCATCTGAGATGGACTGAAGCAAAGTGGAAAAGTGTGCTGTGGTCTGACGAGTCCACATTTCAAATTGTTTTTGGAAATCATGGACGTCGTGTCCTCCGGGCTAAAGAGGAAAAGGACCACCCAGATTGTAATCAGCGCAAAGTTCAAAAGCCAGCATCTGTGATGGTATGGGGATGTGTTAGTGCCCATGGCATGGGTAACTTGCACATCTGTGAAGGCACCATTAATGCTGAAAGGTACATACAGGTTTTGGAGCAACATATGCTGCCATCCAAGTGACGTCTTTTTCAGGGACGTCCCTGCTTATTTCAGCAAGACAATGCCGAGCCACATTCTGCATGTGTTACAACAGTGTGGCTTCAAAGTAAAAGAGTGAGGGTAATAGTCAGACCTGCCTGCAGTCCAGACCTGTCTCCCATTGAAAATGTGTGCAAAAGTGAATGAAGTGCAAAATGAGACAATGGAGACCCGGACTGCTGAGCTATTGAAGTGGTACATCAATTCAATTTTATTTGTATAGCGCTTTTCACAGAGACTGTCACAAAGACGCTTTACAGTGAGAGATTAAATATATGAAAGGGCAGTGCCCAGCCTATTCCCCACTTGAGCAAATGAGGCAAAAAACTCCCAGTAGGGAGAAAAATCCTCAAATAGTGGTGAGAAAAAACTCCCCAGTGGGAAGAAATCTCAGGAGGAACCCGACTATAGTGGGGAAGCCCATCCTCCGCGGGCTAGCTAATTAATAACAAGATAAAGCAAAATAGGATAAAATGGCAATAGAGTTCCAATAAAGTCCATCTAAACAGTGGCATCCGCAGCTCCAGGGAGTGGCATGCCGAGGATGATGCAGAACTGGATCAGGAGCGGATCAGGACAGCAGGACAGCAGCAGCCAGCGCTCATGGTGAGCAGCCAGGACAGGGCTCATGGTGATGGTCCAGGACTCAGGGTCAAGCAAGACTGGGAAAGAATTCCACCTACAAAGCTTCTACAATTAGTATCTTCAGTTCCCAAACGCTTATTGAGTGTTGTTAAAAGGAAAGGTGATGTAACACATTGGTAAACATGCCCTTGTCCCAGCTTTTTTGGAACATGTTGCAGGCAACAAATTCAAAATTAGTGAATATTCCCAAAAAAACAATAAAGTTTATCAGTTTGAATATTACATATCTTGTCTTTGTAGTGTGCTAAATTCAATATGGATTGAAAAGGATTTGCAAATCATTGTATTCTGTTTTTATTCGCATTTTACAAAATGTCCCAACTTCATTGGAATTGGGGTTTGTAGCAGCAAAAGCAACTGAGACATGAGTCACCATCGATTATTAATCCGAATTTCTTCCATGTATCTGACTTGACCTTCAATCCTCAACCAATCGGAAGCAAGTTCTTTCCACTCCTGTCGGATATTATTAAAGGGGTTACGGTGGCATCATCAAAGACACATTATTTTTGTCTCTTTCTTGCTGGCTGTTTTTCTCACTCGTTTTAATTTCTGTTGGTCCTCCCACACTAGCTCGTAATTTTTTTTTTATCCGCAACCCTGAATTAATACTGTTTTTTTTTTGTTTTCTTGTTTTATCCACAAGTTGTAATGCAATGTTAAATGCAAATGCTGCTCCAGAGCATAATCATCACTGAGATTATTTTTAATATCAGGATATTAATTAAAAAAAATTTGAACAGTATTAAAAAAAAACTTTTTTTTTTTTTTTTTTTTTTACATTTTTGGGGATTACTGTGTTCCAGTTTCCATACTTTAAGTAATGGTTTACTTGTGCGCTTCGCAGACCCATTCATCTGTTTTTGAGAAATAATTCTTTTGAAATTTCAAGTCCTATCTTTTAACATTGTTAATATTTTCCTTGACCTCAAGTTTGACCTTTCAAAGTCATCTGAGGTCAACTTTACCATAGCCAAAATAAAGGTCCTATATGACTTCCTATATGTCAATAATACAAACTTAATCTCTATCTACAACCATTTGACCTCCACAGGCCATTTTGCATATTCATAAAGTACAGCGCCCCCACTAGACCGACTTCCGTCGATTCAGTCAAAATGGTGCTCGCACTGTACATTGACGGTACTAAGGCAGGTTGATTGCCTGATTTAAAAAAAAAATTATCACGCAGTTTTTGAGAATTAATTTTTTTAAATTTCACAGTCCTATCTTTAACATAGGGGCCAAAATTTCAAGGGCTCATAAAACAGGACAAAAATTAGTCAATCAAAAATCTGAAAAAAAAACGTCTGGAGATATGGTCTAGTAGTATGTTATGGCAAATTTACACAAAAATTCATCGGGCCAAAAAAAAGATAAAAAAATGTTCCGGACAATGGATGCCACACCACGATGGGCCGATAAGCTAAAAAGTTATCGGATAGTTTTTGAGAAATAATTTTTTGAAATTTCAAGTCCTATCTTTTAACATTGTTAATATTTTCCTTGACCTCGTGTTTGATCTTTCAAAGTCATCTGTGGCCAAATTTAATATTGCCAATATATATGTCATATATAACTTTCGTATATGTTGATAATATAAACTTACTCTCTATCTGCAACCATTTGGCCTCCACAGGCCATCTTGAATATTCTCCATAAGACCCAATGTTAAAGTATAGTGCTCCAACAAGACCCACTTCTATCAATTCAATCAAAATGGTGCGCGCACTGTACATTGACAGTACCAAAGTAAGTTCATTGCCTGGTTTAGAAAAAGATTTATCACGCAGTTTTTGAGAGAGAATTTTTTAAAACTTCTCAGTCCTATCTTTAACATTGGGGCCAAAATTTCATGGGCCCATAAAAGGAACAAAATTGATTCAATCAAAAATCTGAAAAACTAGCGGGAGACATGGTCTAGTAGTATGTTATGGCAAATTTTCACGATAATTCATCGGGCTAAAAAAAGATTAAAAATGTTCCGGACCCCACACCACGACAATAGCTTACCGGCCCCATAAACTAGCAAAGCAGCTGGACCAGATAGCATTCCTGCTGAGGCACTGAAGATTTGAACATTACTACAAAAATGCTGCTTCTCCTGTTAGAGAGGATCTGGAAGGACAAGGAGGTACCACTTGAATGGAAGGAAAGTTATCTGGTCAGCCCCTGCAAAGCTTTCAAGAACAATTCATGAGGAATTCATGAGCAGTTACTGCTCATGAATTCCTCATGAATTGTTCTTTAAAGCTTCGCAGGGGACAGACATGGATCAGATCACCACGCTACGCACCATTGTGGGACAGTCCTTGGAATGGAATTCACCCCAATATATCAACTTTATTGACTACAAGAAAGTATTAAACAGTGTCCCCGGAGAAATCCTATGGAAACTCTGTTGGCATTATGGATTATCAATCAAGATAGTCAACCTGATTAAGCACTCCTACAAGGGATGTCATGTAGAGATTTCCAGATCACCGAAGGCTTCCAAGTAAAGACTGGAGTTTAGCAAGGATGTCTGCTTTCCCTATTCATCTTTCTGCTAATCACTGATTGGGTACTGAGGGCACTGACTGCACAGGAAAGGAATGGCATTCGGTGGACACTGTGGTCACAGCTCAATGACCTGAACTTTGCCAATAACTGTGCCTTGCAATGCCATAGTCTCCAACAGAAGTAGGCGAAGACGACCAGGTTGGCTACCATATCATCTCAGGTCAGCCTCAACATCCACAGGGGCAAGAAAAAGATCCTTAAGATCAGCTCCACCAGTGCTGACTGTCTCTCTGGAGGAGGTAAATATAATCACCTACCTTTGAAGTATTGTCGACAAGCACGGTGACATGGATGCAGATGTTAAAGCAAGGATTGGTAAGGTAAGAGCAGCATTTTTGCGACTAAAAAACAACTCAAGCTCTGAAGAATTACATATGAGCACAAAGATCTGGCTATTTAATTCCAACATGATTCCAGTGCTGCTGTACGGCGCAGAGACCTGGAGGATGACTAAGACAACAACCAGCAGGGTGCAGACCTTCATCAATTGCTGCCAGAAAAGAATCCTTAAAATCTGCTGCCCATAAAACACAAGGAATGTTGACCTATGGCAGAGAACACACCACCTGCTCACAGAAGATGAGATCAGAAGAGGGAGAGGGGGATGGACTTGTAATACTCTCTGCAAGCCAGCAGAGTGTGTCATTAGACAGCTGCTTAAATGGAATCCCCAAGGCAACCAGAAGAGGGGAAGGCCAAAGAAAACCTGATGAAGGGACCTAGAGGCGGACACCAGCAGGATGGGCCTCACATGGGGATGGCTTTAGAGGAAGGTCAAAGAAAGTGACTGTTGTTGGTGGCCTATGCTCCAAGAGGAGCAATGTGCCCAAATAAGCAGATAATTACCAAAGGAAAGTAGATAAACACATTCCAGTCACACTCACATGCATATACAACCTTTCCTTACTTTATTCCATGTAAAGTGAAATCAGTAATTTGCTTCTTAACACATTGTGCATGCGAGAAAATAGTTGCTGAAAACGTGAAAAGACCACAAACTAATCTCCGAACTGTGGAGTTAGACCGTTAAACACTTTTTCACCAATTTTATTTTCCGGATTTTCTGGGCAGGGCTAAAACACGGCTTGATTATACACTGAAGCCATCCCTAACATAATCCCGCCCCTAGGACGATATATAATCTAGAGTGCTTTGCATCAGTGGATATCTGCTCAGTCACGAAGAAGCTACAACCACGTGTTCTGTATTAAGCCAAGCACGGCTCTCATTGCCCGTACACCAAATCGCCAAAGGCAATTCGTCTGAAAGTTTGGTAATGTCTGTAATGCATTTGGTGAAAAATTAGGACCTATCTAAAGTGGGTTCAGGTGTCCTGCTTTGCATTGTACCGCACACCATTTTTGTCTCTTTTCCAGAATCTGGCAAATTGAGACTTTGTCCCGCATTTTTACTGCAAGGAGATACTGTTCTAAAATGGTGCGCTTATTCAGTAGCTGATAGTTAAATACTGGTCTGGATCTTAGGCGTTATGCACCGAAAATATGTTTTTTTTTAATTACATATTCTATTGGAATTTGTACAATACAAATGCAATTGAAGCACGGTTTTCAATTGGTGTTTTAAAGTGAAACAAAAGCTGGTAATAATAAATGAAATTCTGAACATACTCATTAACCACATTGTCATAACAGAAGTGTGCTGAGGGGGTCATTAGTGCTGACGCATGTTATGGTATTTTATAGAAGTTGTACATAGCAAATAAGTATGTGTGCACATATATATATATATATATATATATATATACACAACCCCAATTCCGAAATAGTTGGGACAAAGTATAATTTGTGAATAAAATCAAAACGCAATGACTTTCAAATCACACCAGCCAGTATTTTATTCAAAATAGAACAGAGATAACATAACAAATGTTGAAACTGAAAAATTTCACAATTTTATCCACAAAATGAGCTCATTTCAAATTTCATGCCTGCTCAAAAAAGTCTCAAAAAAGTTGGGACAGGGGCCTGTTTACCATGATGTAGCATCCCCTCTTCTTTTTTAACGCAGAGTGGAGGCGTCTGGGCATTGAGGAGACAAGTTTCTTGAGTTTAGCCATTGGAATTTGATCCCACTCTTGTTTAATACAGGCTTCCAGCTGCTGAAGAGTTTTAGGTCTCCTTTGACGGACTTTTCGTTGAATTATGCGCCAAATGTTCTCAATCGGTGAAAGATCAGGATTGCAGGCTGGCCAGTTCAGCACACAAACTCTTCTACTACAAAGCCATGCTGTTGTAATAGCTGCAGTATGTGGTTTTGCATTGTCCTGCTGAAATACACAAGGCCTTCCCTGGAATGTCATCTGGAGGGGAGCATATGTTGCTCTAAAACCTTTATATACCTTTCAGCATTCATGCTGCTTTTAAAACATGCAAGTGTCCCACACCATATGCACTAATGCATCCCCATACCATCAGAGATGCTGGCTTTTGAACTGAATGCTAATAACAGGAGGGGTGGTCTTTCTCCTCTTTAGCCCGGAGGACACGACGCCCATGATTTCCAACAAGAATGTCAAATTTGGACTCGTCTGTGCTCAGGACACTTTACCACTTTGCTCCAGTCCATTTTAAATGAGCCTTGGCCCACAGAACACGGCGGCGCTTCTGGATCATGCTCAACAATGGCTTCCTTTTTGCATGATAGAGTTTTAGTTGCCATCTGCGGATGGCATGGTGGACTGTGTTTACAGACAGTGGTTTCTTGAAGTATTCCTGGGCTCATTTAGTAATGTCAATGACAGAATCATGCTGGTGAGTGATGCAGTGGCGTCTGAGGGCCCGAAGATCACGGGCATCCAGTAAAGGTCTTCAGCCTTGTCCCTTATGCACTGAGATTTTTCCAGTTTCTCTGAATCTTTTGATGATGTTATGCACTGTCAATGATGAGATCTTCAAAGTCTTTGCAATTTGACGTTGAGGAACATTGTTTTTAAAGTATTCCACAATTTTTTTTACGCAAGCCTTCACAGGTTGGAGAGCCTCTGGCCATCTTTACTTCTGAGAGACTCAGCCTCTCTAAGACATCCCTTTTATAGCCAATCATTTTACACACCTGGTGCCAATTAACTAAATTACTTGCTAAATGTTCTTTCAGCAGATTCTCTTATATATTAATTGCTTTTTCAGCCCTTTTTTGCCTGTGTCCCAACTTTTTTGAGACCAGTTGCAGCCAGAAAATTTGAAATTTTGTGGATAAAAATGAAAAATGTCTCAGGTTCAACATTTGAAATGTTATCTATGTTCTACTGTAAATAACAAATTGGCTCATGTGATCAAAGTCATTGCATTTTGATTTTATTCACAATTTACGCTTTTGTCCCAACTATTTCGGAATTGTGGTTTTTTTATATATATATATTTTTTTTTTTTTTTTTGAGCATAAAATTTTTACTGTTTTGTTTTGTCTTTAATCCTCTGTCCTATTGCCATCTGTGTTTTTTCACCAGTTTTTTATGTGCATATATGAAGATGAACCTCAGTGAGGAAGGAGAGCTGTGCTGAACACACCTCCCTACATGGTGGCCAAGTACACTACGACCTGAAGACATGTAGATATTTGTTCCAGTTGAGGGGGTCCATCCATACACTTTGAAAATGAATGATTTGAGACGGATGTGCCATACATCAAAATAGTGAAGATGAGAGACAATCTGTTTGGCATTTTATGCAAGAAGATGAATCCCTAGCTATGATAATACACAGAAACGTATCCTATATTTTACAGCTTACCAGTAGAATTGTCTCCCTCTACTACGGTGCTGTCAAAACGAACTTCCAGAACGTCTGAAGAAGAAGCAGGTCCTATTCTTGATTCACCTGATGTGGATCTAGCGTTAACCTACAAGGGCAAAAGATTTAAATGTCAGTCAGCAAATTACTAAAAGAGAAGTGACTTGTACTGAACAAAATAACCCCCAATATCCTGTTACATTCAAGGCAACGGAAGTGCAGTTACAGACTGTACGAGCCAATCTACATCAGCTTGCGTGCAAAATTTCATGAATGTTCAGTTTTGTTTTCCACAAAGCAGGATGTGTTAAAGGCAGTTACAAAGGAGGCAATCCAGTGTAACTACTTTCCTCCAGAACAAGTAAAAAGATCCTTAGAGACAGGAATAAAAAAAAAATATGCTTCATTCAAGCCCCACACAAAGCCAATGAAAACTGCGCAAGCACGAAAAATTCTATTATAAAATATCTGACAGTAATACCTTTGTTGCCATGCTAAAAGTACAGCCAATGAATGCGTAAAATGAATTTAAAATCCATCCTGCAGTACTTGGATAGATCATACACCAAATATAGTGATTCCCTTATGCACTCACAATATTTTCCTTGATCCATAACTGAGAATTTGGGGGGGACCGCACATACATAAAGTTGGCAAAAGCAAGACCGATATGTCCCATAAAAGCAGTGGACATTCTATACCACAGTCAAGTTCAAATTCTGTATTCTGCAAAAACTAAATCATTTTCAGATGATGATCTTCAAAAGGTGACCAAGTCTAAAATTATGTTTTTTGTTGGTGAAAAGATACAGGTCATTCATTTTAACACAATTAATATTTTGCATCTTGTTGTACAACAGCCATGTACGCTATTGCCCAGATACCTTGTGAAGCACTCCTTCCTCATTTAGCACAAATAATCAGAATTTTATATGAGTTTGAATGTGACTACGGCTGCACTGCAGGACATTTAAGTTGCTCATCTCCACCTTCTGTTATTTTGGACAATACCTTGGAAAGATTCTCTGGAGGGGTGCTGCTTCTAAGAAAGAGTGAGAAAATGAGCATCAGGGACATTCAAATATCTCACAGGCCCGCAGCATTTCAGCAAAAAAAAAAAAAAAAATACAAGTAACTAACACAACAAAATTGAGACTTGAAAAATACTCCATATATCTAGCGCAATTTCATCAAAGTTCTTGGATTAATCTCTGAAAATGGCTTTGCATTTCAAACGCTAAAATTCCTTTGCTGTTTTTTCCAAACGTTGACTTTGAAATCTTGACTCTTCAAACCACAAAGCATGCTTCTACTATGCTACTGTCCATCTCAGACACACAGATCCCAGAGAGGTTGGCAATACTTTTAGACACTGTTGATGTATGGCCTTGGCTTTGCATAGTAAAGCTATGACTTGAATCTATAAGGTGAATGGTGTTGACTGACAAACATATCTTGAAGTATTTTGGAGTCGATGTCATGATATCCATTGTAATTTCATGACAGCTCTGAAGACAGTGACATCTAAGGGACTGGAGATCACACACATTCAGAGGCAGTTTTTAACCTTCCCCTTTACACATCCCGATTCGACTGGATTCCCCCAACCTTTTATTTATATTGCGTAATGTAGGGTGTCACAACCTGAGTTTCTTCTTGATCAGTTCTTCCCCTGCTCCAACAGTCTTGCAAGCTGTTCATGTTAATGATTGATTATTCCTGCTATTCTTGTTATTCCCTTGCCACTGATTGTCCTGAGTATATAGGTTGTGGGATTTTTTGCCAGCTGGGGCTAGATCGTCTTACCTGAGGGAGTTACTCTAAATCTTACCCAAAATTCTAGTTTTCCTCCCTGATGTCTCTTCCAGGGAGCTAAAGTATAAGTTAGCAAGATATTAGTGGGCAAATTATTAGGTACAGTGGTTTCTCCAGGCCTTCCTGAATTTCTCCTCATCTTCCTCATTATATACACACCCTAGTGGCTCATTGCCAATGTTGCAACTGGCTCCCCCTCATCCCATATCATCAGTGTAAAGCGTGAAATACCCAAAATCTTACTGGTTTGTCTTGTGCAGTGTTGTTCTCAAATGATGGATTATGAGCCCACAGATCTGTTTGCAAATTGGTAAGGTTTAAACCATCATTGCTCTAGAGAAATTATACCTTTTTTTAGGGAGTCCTTTAATACTGTATACCATAACCTGTTTCACATCTCCTCAATATTGCAACTTGTCACATGAATACTAGTCCTAATTGGCCCTGTACCAACTTTTTTGGCGTCTGTCGTAGTCAACAGATTTGAATAATACATACATTCTCTATAAACAATGGAATTCACAAGTTAAAGCATCAAATAATGAGTAGTAGTGTTTTAAAAAATAGTAGAGGGTGAATGGACTTTTGCAATTGCTCCTTCTTGATTTTTATTTCCATTTTCCAAGATGTGATAATTTTTTTAGGATTAGGGTTGTATCTAACCTGCTGATCTTGTAGCATAAACTCACATGCATGAAAAAAATTCAAGCATGGCCGAGACGTTCAGTTGTTGTGCAGCCCAAACATTAGACTGGGGAAGAAATGGCATGAGTGATTTTGACTGTGGAGTGGTTGTTAGTGCCAAACGAGGTGATTTGCGCATCTGAGCAACAGATGATCTTGTGAGATTTTCAAGAGCAACCGTCACTGGAGTTTACAGTGAACAAAGTTAAAAACCAAAGAACTGCAGTGAGCCGAAGATCTGTGGGCAATGCCTTGTTATTGAGAATGTTTGGTCTGTACAGCAACTGAACCTCTTGACTATGTCTGCACACTTTCATTCACTGAGTTGCAGCCATGTGATTGGCTAACTAAATACAACAGGTCAGAACAGAATAGCAAAACTGATTCAGACTGTGAATCACACTGATTCAGACAGTAACTGAAATAGCAACATGTTACAGCAGTGCTATGCAGAAGAGAACCTTCGAATGCACAAAACACCAAATCTTGAAGTGGACAGGCTCCAGCTGCAGAAGGCCACACTGGGCACCACTTCTATCACTTAAGAACAGGAAACTGAGACTGCAGTGGGCAAAGGCTTGCCAAAATTGTTCAGTAGAGGATTGGATAAACGTTGCTTGATATAAGGACCATCAATTTTTGCTGTGATGTGCAGGTGGTAAGGTTAGAATTTGGCATAAAATATGCAGATCTATGGATCAATTTTGTATTGTGTGAGGAGTTAAGACTGGCAGTGGTGGTGGAATGCTGCTCCACTCAACTTATCTGTTTAGATAGGGTATTGTAAATAACAAATTCTCAGGCGCCTCCTGTTGGCCAGACGGGCGCTCGTTAGGAAGATTATATGTTCGTTCATGTTCGGGTATCCTCCACCCTCATTCTGAGCTTGCAAAGTTTCAACCAATGAGTGTATAAGAAGCAGTGGCGAGGGGCGCATGCCTCGGAGGAGAGCCACAAGCTGTCTCACTCTCCTGAGTTGGCAATAGGGGGCCGCATATGCAAAAAGCCTTGTACATAGTTCCCCAATTGGACATTCCAGATTCGGGTGGGATTGGAGATGCCAAATTTCAAAAAAAAAAAAAAAAAAAAACCTAGCCTCTGATAACAATCTGCGAGTCTTCCAGTCATTAGTTCCTCCGTGATAATGTGAGAGAGCAGGCCCATCCATTTAACATAAGCAATTACTATACAGTGACAGTTTTTGGTCATGACCGTGATCTCATTGAAACAATTAATATCAAGTGATTTTTAAATTTGGTAACCAGCACTGTCTACCATTGCTTTTACTTTCTCTTTTACACATAAACACTCAGCATCACAATCACATGAAAAGTTAGTTTAATAATACAAAATTTAAAGTGATGTGAGTTTAAAGGAGAAAAAAGCATTAAAAAGCCCTTTGAAAAGTATTTTGCTGTTTGTAAAATCCTGTTGAGTTCCTGTAAATTGTTTGTTCAGTAATATTTGTTAAAATTTGGGAGAGGGGCAGGGATTAGATGCCATGGAGAATGAAACACTATGGGCTGTAGAAGTGTGAGAAACCATGCAATAAAGCACCTTTAGGATTTGGTTGAATTGAAGATTGACAGCAGGAATGTGCCAACAACAAACCTGCAGCAACAGTGTGATGCTATCATGTCAACATGGACCAGAATCTCTGAGGAATGTTTCCAATGCCTATTGAAGCCATACCACAAAGACTTCTGGCTGCTCTTGTGTCCAACGCAGTATTATAAAGGTGCACCAAATAAAGTAGCTACTGATTGTGTACAAACACTATACATATACTGTAATATATATGATAGCATTTTTACATTAATTATACCATAGCTCTGCAGTAATCATGATAATTGCGTAAGATATTTCCTCTTAGGCTGGAGTGTCTGTTTTGACTGTTTATCTGATGCAAATTTTTACTTTCAATGAGGATATTAAACCACTGAACAGCCTTCAGGCAATCTAATTTTTATATGTTAACAGGGCTCACCCAAGATTACTGTCAGAATACTCTTCTGTTCCAAGTTCAATCGCATTCTTCTTTTTGAAGGTAAGGGCTGCGTCCCAGGTTCGAAGAGTTGAGCTTGTATGGACGGCATGCGTGTCTGTATTTTCCCTCTTAACTTGAAAGGCCTTGATATCTCCAGACGTCTTGGCTAAAACAATAGCAAGGGAACAGATATCAATTACAGTATTCTTAAATTTCTTGGAAGAGTACATTGCACATGATTACATATTGCACTTTCAGAGATCCCACTCTGTGAAAAATGAATTCTGAAATGCATTTATAAAAGTGTTCCAATATTAGAGGTGTAAAAGAATTCATAGCAGTATATTTTTGTATGCATAAGATGGGGGTATACAATGAAATGTCATTAATTGCCAGTAAGAGGCACTTTACTGATATTTTGGATAACTTCTTTGATACTATCCCATTTCCTTATTTTCTGGGGTTATTTTCAAGCAAAATGCCCATATTTTCATTATGGAAGACATTTCCTGATACCAGCAACAGTTGTATCAAATAGTGAGTGAATACAATGAATAATTTGTCACTGCACAAGAAATCGAGCTTTGCGTTAGTTCAGTCAGGCATGAGAGTCAGGCCGGTCACAAGCTAGTTTCCCTCCAATTATCCTTGACTTTAACTTCTCCAACCCAATTGACGAGCTTTAACAAACTCATTTCCAGAAAGTTGGGAACCTGCATAAAATGTAAATAAAAACAGAATGCAATGATTTGCACATCATTTAAACCCTACATTTAATCGAAAATGGTTCAAAGACAATATATCAAATGTTGAAACTGAGAACTTTATTGTTTTTAGAAAAATATTTGCTCATTTTGAATTTGATGCCTGCAACATGTTTCAAAAAAGCTGGGACAGGGGTAACAAATGACTGGACATTTTTTATAATGCTAAAAAATGCACCTGGTGGAACATCTCACAGCTAATTGGATTAACTGGCAACAGGTCAGTGACATGGATGGGTATGAAAAGAGCATCTCAAAGAGGCTGAGTCTTTCAGAAGATGGTGAGGGATTCATCACTCTATGACAGGACTGCATGGGAAAAATGTTCAATTATTTAAGAATGAAATTGCAAAGACAGTGGGGATTTAATATTCTATGGTATGTATTATCGTAAAATAATTCTAAGAATACAGAGAAATCTCTGCATGCAAAGGACAAGGCCAAAAACCAATATTGAATGGCCATGATCTCCAGGCCCTCAGGTGGCACTGCATTAAAAACAAACAGGATTCTGTCAAAGAAATCAACGCTTGGACTCAGGAACACTTCTGAAAACCATTCTCAGTGAGAACAATTTGTTCCTGCATCCACAAATGCAAGTTAAAACTTTACTGCTACCTTCTCTGGGCCTAAGCTCATTTACGATGGCCTGTGACAAAGTGAAAAACTATCTTGTGGTCTGACCAATCAAAATCTGAAATTTTTTTGGAAATCAAGGATTCCATGTTCTCAAGGCGAAGATGGAGAGGGTGCATCCGGCTTTTTATCAGCACACATTTCAAAAGCCAGCATCTAGGATTGTGTGGGGGTGCATTAGTGCACGTTGCATGGGTAACCTGCACATCTGTGAAGACAGTATTAATGCTGAACAATATATACAGGTTTTGGAGCAACATATACAGCCATCCAGCCATCTTTTTTCTAGTAAGGCTTTGCTTATTTCAGCAAGAGATTGCCAAAATACATTGTGCGCGTGTTACATCATGGATCTGTAGTAAAAGAGTCCAGGTGCTAAACCTGGCCTGCATTCTGCCATGGATTCCCTAGGACCATGGGCCTAAAAGGGAAAAATGGACCCAAACGCCAGGCTGGAAACTCTTAAAAACTTTAATAAATACAAAAACAACAAAGTTAAAACTGGGGAGCAGCAACACACTAACACAGGGGTTAAAATCAAAATGCAGTGACAACAAGCACTGGCAACTGCCAGCCCTATATACTGAGAAAATCACCTCCACCCTAACGAGCAACAGATGCAGCTCGTCAGGGTGGAGGTGAGACCAAGCCACAGGGGAGGGACTGCAGGGCAAAACCCTTACACATGCAGTCCAAACGGGACACCCATTGAACAATTTGGTGCACAAGTGACAAAAGAGTCTGCGAAAGTGTTGAGAAGCTGAAATCTAAAATCAAGCAAGAATGAGAAAATATTTTGTTTTCAAGGCTACAGTAATTGGTCTCCTTAGTTTCAAACCACTTACATGGTGTTGTTAAAAGAAATGATTTAACACAGTGGTAAACATGGCCCTGTCCCAACTTTTTCAAAATGTGTTGCTGGCATCCAATAATAATAATAATAATAATGCATTATATTTGTATAGCGCTTTTCTGGACACTCAGATGCTTTACAGAGTCAAAAAAAAAAAAAACGTGTAGCAGGCATCAAATTTTAAATTGGTGAATATTTCCAAAAAAAAAAACAACAAAGTTTATCAGTTTGAACATTAAATGTTACCTTCCATGTGAAAAAGGTACTTCAATGCTCTGCTGCTGAAGATCACCCCTATACTCTTGTTCAAGCTCTTCAAACTCACTCTCCAGAACTAGAAGACTCTCTGCTAAAGGATCTGAAGCGCTAGTGCTCATTTCGATCAAGTGTTTTCTCACCAAACTTTAAACAACTCTATCTCAAAAACCAAAAAATCTATACAGTTCTAAATGAGGAGCACTTCCTGCTCTACTCAATTTCGTAACTGCATGCATTCTTGTAGCCCTAAGAAGCTATGATAGCTAGACAAACAGGAAGCACTCACAATACTACAGTGGATGTCTTTGCTACGCGATTTCTCAATAATTGAATTTTACCCCGAAGTACCAAAATCACATGGAAGGTCACAAATATCTTGTCTTTGTATTGTACTCAATTGAATATAGGTCGAAAAGGATTTGCAAATCATTGCACTGTTTTTAATTCACATTTTACACAACGTCCTAACTTCATTAGAACAGGGGTTTGTACAGTGGCCTTCTGGGCCTGTCCACCCCCATTCCTGTAGTTCCTAATACTCCCTCTAAACTCCATTCTCTCCTTGCTGCAACAATCCTCTGCTTTAGGTGCTCCTTCTCTTCAGTAAGCCTACTGCACCACATGAGTACATGCTCAACATCTTCTACCACCTTACACTCAGAACATTGATTTGCATTGACCTTCCCCAACATGAACATTGTGCTTTTGAGTCCTGTATGATTTAATCGTAACCTTGTTAGTTTGACCTCATTTCTCCTGTTTCCCAACTTAACACTGTTTGCATTTATGGATATCTGTACTTTGTAGTATGTTCGCCCTTTATTGGCTCCATCCCATCTCTCCTGCCACTTCTTCATCATCTCTTTTTTTTAACTAGAGCTGTAAGAGCCAAAGTTAACTAAATATGATTTGGAATTGTGTTTATACTTATATCTGCTTATGTTTACCTTTCTATACTATATTATTCCAGTTTGGTGTTAATGTGCATTGTGTTTTGAACAAAGTGCGGGATATCATTAGGTCTTTATTATGTGAGAGATCTAGTTTGCTCTGCTTCTATGGTACTGAGCTACTGCGCATGTCAACTGCAATCTTCTGGAAGGTGGGATGGAAGAAGACGTGTTGAGCTGGCTAGCTGTAACTGCGGAAAAAAAAAAAAAAAAGGTTTTTTGACCATAAAGTCATAACGTAAAGAAAAGGTTAGAAATTTAGAACACCCAAGTTAGATATTTTCAATTTGGATTCCTGTTGAGAGAAGCTCAGGGAATTGTTGTTTTGGATGGAAATAGAAGATTTGGATGTACAGGAAAGTTTGCAATAAATCATCAAGACACAACAACCTGATGTCTCTTCCCTGATTCCGTGAGTGCAAACTAATTAATGACAAGATGTGGATGTAAAAGCTGAATATGAGTCAAGACCAATTCTGTCTACTGCTCGCTAGTGAAGTGGCTTCGGTATTAAGTTAAATGTCGCCACTGCAGTAGCTTTTCCTTCCCCTTTTCCGAATCGGGACATTCAGAACGTGTTCCAAACCTACAGAACGTTTGGCTATTTTATCTGCTGCCTCATTTCCTCCAACTCCGACATGGGCCGGAACCCAGCAGAAAACTATGTTCTTACCTATTCTATGTAATCTGTAAAGCCTCTGGAGGATTTCCAGAACATGGTTTGGTCTAACAGAGTCCAAGGCATTGATACTGAGAAGAACAGAAAGAGAATCTATACAGAACATCACTCTGTCTGGGAGAACCTCTTCCACTCACTGCAGGCCTATTATCACTGCCAACATTTTAGCTGTATGAACAGATAAGATAACAGACAGATAACCTCATGCCAATGCTTGTTTTTGTCTTTGGAATATATACCCTTATTCCAACTTTGCCATGCTCATCTTTAAACCCATCTGTATAAATGTCCATATAACTATAGTACCTACTGCTAATATACTGTCCTGCTAGAACCCCTTTCTCTCAATTAGCCCATTCCTTCTGAAGTTCCATTATTTTAGTATCTGCTTCAGGTTTCGGAAAAAACCATGGGAGAACTACACTAATAGGAGTAGGATTGCTAAATTGGATATTATTCAATCCATACTAGTTGCCTTTCCCTTTGCTGCCCATTCAAATCCATTATCCTGAAATCCATACTTCCAACACTCCTGCAGAACACCCTTGGCTGGATTCTCATTGCCACATCCCCGTAGTCTCATCCAGTATGACATCATTAACTTATCTCCTCTCAGGTCTGCCAGTGCCTCCCTGGGTTCTCCCTGTATTGCATAGACAGGAGTTGTCCTCATTGCCCCAGAACAGATTCTGAGTGCTTTATTTTATAATCTGTCAATTCTGCTCAAATGTGTCTTAGCTGCCCCTCCATATACAAAACATCCATAATCAGTGGATGTTCTCATTAAGGTTCTATATATTATATATATATATATATATATATATATATACATTGGAGATTCTTCATCTGCTCCCCAGTCACGTCCAGCTATTGCTCTCATTAAATTAGTAACTTCCTAACATTTTGTTTCCAATTTATCCTGGTGGGTTTTCTATCTCTGTCTTTCATCTAGCCAGACTCCTAAATACTTGAATGTACTGACCTTCTCCAAGGGCAGCCATGGGTTAGCAACTTAGCTAACTTTTGGAAATTCTGGTTTCTAACACCCCTCTTTCTGGTGAAGAGCATAAAACAAGATTTGCTTAGGGAGAGCTTAAATCCCCATTTGTACGACCACTGTTCTACTTTCACTATTGCTTCCTTTATTTTGTTAACTATCCTTCCTGAGTCTCACCCCTAATCCATATGGTCCCATCATCCGCATAAAGCGCTGATTCTATCCTTCTGTCTAAATTCATAAAAATGTCATTGATCATTATATCAAAAAATACAGGACTTATCACACTACCTTGTGGAATTCCATTAGCTATATAAAATGCATCTGATATTTTAGATTCAACTTTAACCCTGAACTTACGTTCAGATTAAAACTCTGACACAAAATTATAGAAATGTCCTCTGATCCCCATTCTCTTCATTTTGATTAACAGTCCCTCTCTCCACATAGAATCATATGCTTTTTCAATATCAAAGAAGACAATTGCCATATATTCTTTCATGTTACTGGATTTCTCAATTTTATTGCATACTCTAATAGCTGCATCCATGGTAGACCTTCCCCTTTGGAACCCACTTTGGTAGGGGACAATTAAATTATTTCGCTCTCGAAAGTAATTAAGCCTCTTCACTAGTATCTTCTCCATCCAATAGCATAGGTGTGAGGTCAATGCAATAGGCCTGTAACTACTAATACTACTAGGATCTTTTCCTGGCTTATGAACCCTTTGTTGCATATGAACAAATGCCTCCAGTATGTTAAAATTGGATATCAAGTGTACGTTTGGGAAAATTTGATGGGATTTGGTGCAATATTGTTTTTTGGGAGGGGTACAAGAGGGTGGTCAGTCTGCCTTTATTTTGTTTTCAGGGTGTCTATGAGCGTAGATGGCGTAAACCCCACTTAAAATATGTCCAAAATATTGGACAAAATGCAACAAAGGGTCAAATAGGAGATTTAACGCCCTCTTCCAGCTCACTGGTAATTTCCCCCCTTCCCTTATCTTATTGAAGAATTGTAACACAAGCTTCTAAACACTCTCTGGCAACTTTCGGAACATCGCATAACTGAACTGATCCTCACCTGTTGCTGTGTACCCTGTTCCATCCAATGCTGATACTAGCTCAAACGTGGTGATGTCAACATCCAGAACACTCTCCGACTCTGATACATCTTCATTTTTTAGTATATCTCTGTTCTCTCTCAACACCTCCTCTTTCTTTTGCCATGCAACTCATCGAAATGGTTACCATTGTGATCACTGGCAAAATTCTTTCCAAGCGCATTAGCCTTTTCTTTGTGTGATATTGCTAACACCCCATTTTCTTCCAGGACTGGAATTTTTACTGATGCCCTTTGCCCATTCATTTTCTTCAACTTAGACCAGACATCCCCAATATCCACTTCCCTTCCGATGCAAAATCTCAAGCTTATGGAGAAACGACGATTGCTACTTGGACATGTGACAAAATTTCTAAACAGCATTGTAATTCCGTGTTGACACCAGAAGTGTTGAATGCGTTCAAAACGAATCAAAATTAAGCGTTGAAATTGCCATCACTAGTCCTTGCAAATAAATACTACGATCTGCATTTACGGTCGTGAAGCGACCCTCCAGGAGGCTGGCATTTGCTAGCGTCAAATGAATAAATAAATAAATGTTGCTCAAATGTTTTAAGGGTGCATGCTCGCAGTCCAATGCATTAGGGTGAAACTGCAGCACACAAATGGGACTTTGTGCTGTGACAAATGAAAGTTGGGCTAGAATGCAAATAATTTATGGCTTTTGTTCATTTTGCACACTCGACCTCAAAGCTATTTGCAAAGTGGGGAAAGAAAATCACTGTATTTGGTCCAACAATTTAAATGGTCAGCTTTAATTGCACTTTGGATGGCTTCCTCCTGTTTTCTTGTGAAATTGGTTGGCGTAAGCTGAGCTGATCTGTTGTTCAGTGGACCTCTGTGTTTGCTTTGTAACAGGTGATATGGTAATCAAACATTCATATTCAATTAGTAAATTATACTTGCCGTTCTCAACATTGTTGCCTCTTTCACTCTTAATGAAAACTTTTGCGAGCCATTATTGTAGGCCTTTATTGTGTAGGACTATGCGTTTTTGCTTCAAAGAACAAGGAAACTCATTAGTTATTTGAAATTTCGATTTGCGGCTATTGTAGACAGTGCTATGGTTGGTGATGGGAACTGTTTGGATGCAAATACTTTATTACATACAGCAGTAAAATAACTATTAAACCTATCAACATTTTTCTTAGTAAATATATTTCTAAAGGGGCCATTGACATGAAATTTTCACCAGATGTCCGTAACAACCCAAGTGATCCACATATATAAATAAATTAAAACAAATATGTCCATAAATTAAGTTACGCGTAATAAAGTGGAATGACACAGGGAATAAGTATTGAACACATGAAAAAAGCAGGTGCAAGAAGGCATAGAAAGCCAAGAAACCATCTGAAATCTGTCGGTATTTAGAAAGCAATCCTGCCACCTATCAGTGCAAATTAATATCAGCTGGTTTAGTCCTAATTGATGGCCTATAAAAAGGTTTCTCATTACCAAGGTGTCACACAAGAAGCATGTCATGATGGGTAAAAGCAAAGAGCTCTCTCAAGACCTTCGCAACCTTATTGTTGCAAAACATACTGATGGCATTGGTTACAGACGTATTTTTAAACTTCTGAATGTTCTAGTGAGCACCGTTGTGGCCATAATCCGGAAGTGGAAAGAACATCATTTCACCATAAACCGGCCATGACCAGGTGCTCCTTACAAGATTTTTGACAGGAGTCAAAAGAATAATCGAAAGAGTTGTCCAGGAGCCAAGGACCACTCATATATAGCTTCAGAAAGACCTGGAATTAGCAGGTACAGTTGCTTCGAAAAAAAAAAAAAGCCATGCACTCAACCGCCATGGCCTCTATGTACAGTCACAGTGCAAGACTCCATTGCTGAAGAAAAAGCATGTTGAAGCTCGTTTAAAGTTTGTTGCCCAACATTTGGACAAGCCTACTGGGAGAATATAGTCTCATCAGATGAGGGAGAATATAGTCTCGTCAGATGAGACCAAAATTGAACTCTTTGGATGTCATAGCACACACAATGTTTGGAGGACAAATGGCAATGCACATCCCCCCCCAAAACACCTCACCAACAGTGAAGTTTGGAGGTGGGAACATCATGGAGTGGGACTGTTTTGGAGCATATGGTACTGTCAGACTTCATATAATTGAAGGAAGGATGAATGGAGAAATGTACCGAGACATTCTTGATAAGAATCTGCTGCCATCTACCAGGATGCTGAAGATGAAACAAGGGTGGACATTTCAGCAAGACAATGATCCCAAACACACAGCCAAGGAAACTCTCAATTGGTTTCAGAGAAAGAAAATAAAGCTGCTAGAATGGCCCAATCACCCAACTTGAATCCAATTGAAAATCTATGGAAAGAACTGAAGATCAGAGTTCATAGAAGAGGCCCCCAGAACCTTCAAGATTCAAAGACAGTTTGTGTGGAAGAATGGGCCAATATCACACCTGAGCAATGTATGCGACTCGTTTCTCTATACAGGAGGTGTCACTACACCTACAGAAGCTGGCATTACCAATGAAGGCTTTTCTACTAAGTATTTAATAAATTTCAGTAAGCGTGTTCAATAATTTTTCCCTGTGTCATTTCAGTTTATAACACATAACTTAATTTATGGACTTATTTGTTTTGATTTCTGTGTATACTCGTATGTGGATTACTGACACCTGGTGAAAATTTCATGTCAATAGCCCCATCAGAAATATATTTACAGAGAAAAATGATGTCATGTCCAATACTTATTTTCCCCACTGTATACTTTGCATGCTGCTGCGGGGCTGAAAATGTTTGATTCAGGAGGCTCAGTAGCCTTAAATCTTGTCAGGTGAACGTTCTTCCAACGAATATTCACCACCTGAGGTCATGGGGAATGCTCAATGCCAATAGATCAGCCACACCAGCAAGTTTAGGAAGTTTTGTGATTATGCAGATTATGCTGTATGAATTAATTATCTGATTTACTGTTCCAAATTGGCATGTTTCCTTGCAATCACGCCAATAACGTGTTTGCATAATTATACGCATTCTAGTATCCTACCCAGTGTAGTGCTGCAATTGCTGCATTGTGCCTGGCATGCAAGACCATAAATATTTTGCCAGTATCAAACTCATGTCCTCAGGATGTGGAAAATTTCATCCGTACTGAATTGGCATCAACCACGTTGCCTAGCAGGCAACTCATTTCAGATAATTTGCTTGTTTTGTGCTTGTATCCACAAGTTGTGGGTTATCTCATGCGCTCCCACAATTGCAATGGCTATGGAGGCACGTTGCAAAGTAAACAAGCATTGCTAATACTTTCTTTGCATTAGTCTCCCCTCCTTATGCCGCAGTTCATCCCTTACGCTCTAAGCTTGTGCCACCATTATCAGAGCATGCTGCCGAACAGCCAAACTGTACTGATACCCTGCCAGTGTCTGCTTCACATTCCCAAGCTATGGCTCATTTTGTGTGCTTAAATTACTCCATCATTTCTCTTGATTTGAACTTGAGTTTATATTTTATGTATCTATTTTTCAGTGCCTCTGCAGTCATCTGCTCCAACATCTGTCCTGGTGGTTGAGTCCCAATGGTTGCTGATCACCACCAACTAACTAAACACACTACTGACTGGGACTCTGCACAATATATTGATTTCAGCACAAACTGACAACAACGACTCACGCTTGAAAGCTGTTACACAAATTTGGAACAGAACCCTGTCAATCGATCCCAACAACTTCCTGCTATGCTTGCTAGACACTACAACAAGAATTAACCAGGGCACCAATATCCTATCACTTTACACCTCATCTAATTTTTAACAACAACCAATCACTCAAAACCGATTTACAACTACCTATCAGACATGACTGTGACCAGATAAATACGCCTAATGATGATTTTCTTGTCATTAGACTCTGAGGATGACTACCGCAGAGGTAGTCGAAATATCAGTAGGAACCAACTGTCTTTTTAGACTATTTAGGAACCAACTGTCTTTTTTAAGAGAATTTAGGAACCAACTGTCTTTTTAAAGACAATTTTAACAATTATCAACCCAGAAGATTTCTCTCCCTTTGATATACCGGCCCCTGGGTTCAAACCATTTCTAGCTAATCTTAGAATAAATTTCAAATATAGAAGACCAAAATGCTGCCGGTTTGGACAAGACCACAATGTTAGACGGTGACCGGAGCAAGATTGCATGTATCATGGATAGCACTAACACCAAGGAAAATTTTTGAGAGCTTGACCCTAGACGTACTGTATGTAATGAGTGTTCAATTTAAAATTAAATGAGGTCATTCCTCACACAGATTGATGAAGAGTGAATACAATTGAGCATTTTAGATCATTGATCAACTGATATAACAGTTCCTAAGTCATTTTCCCAGTTTTCCTATGTATTTGAGATTGATGAGTCCACCCTATCAAAAACAGTTACATAAAGCTTGGATATTATTCCTTTAACTTCTGGCTTGGTGTCAAGGATGAGGTCAATAGATGTTATTGGAGGCAGGGAAGGAAATTGGGTAAACTGACTGCATATGAAGTGTCTAATTTGTAAGTATCGGAAGAAATTATGTAGAGGTAGAGCAAACTCGTTCTTAATTTGGTCAAATGACATCACAATGTTGTCCTCTTACAGCAGCCTAATGTTCTAGATGCCACTGTTTGGACCACTGTTCAAATGCACTGTTGATGAAGGAGGCTTGGAACAGGTGGCTTGATGCAATAGTGGTATAAGTGGACAGGGAGACTAATTTGTAATGTTTTCTAAATTGAGACCAAATTTTCAAGGATTGTAAAACCACAGAGTTCTGATAGGCCTGGGTTATGTGCAGTGGAATTGGTGAACACTAAAGAGCAGCAAATGAAATACAAGCGCAAAATGTAAATTCAATTTGCAACCGAGCGAGAACATCATCTGGATATGTCACGTAACCAGTACAATAAGCTTTTAATATTTGCCGCCCAGTGACATACTTGAAAGTTCAGAAATGCCATTTCACAATGCAACTTTGGCTTTTGTAAAAATGTTTTTCAAATCTGAGCCGTTTTATCATTCCAAATAAATTATGAAATAAGACTGTCAAGCTTTTTTAAGAAATTAATTGGGGAGGAAGCATGGAATGCACTGAAATGAATATAAGAACTTAGGAAAAATATTCATTTTAACTTTATTAATGGTCTGGCTAATGATAAGGGCATGGTGGACCAGCGGATACGATTCTGGCGGGTACGATCTAGGAGTGGAGTGAAATTGGCCTTTAGCAGTTGAGAGTGGAACTTTGTGACTGAAATACCGAGATAACTCAACTCAACTCAACTTATAATTTGTCATTTTAAATAGTAGAGAATGAGAAGGAGTTTGACTGGCAGCAGTGGTAATGGGTGAAAGCTCGCTTTTATCAAGGTTGAGTTTTTAGCCTGAGAATCTTCCAAATTCTTTGGGCCCTATTTTAACAATATTAGAGCACTGGCTGAAATGCGAGGCATAAGTGCATTTAGTGCGTGTCCAGATCCTTTTCTGCTAGTTTAACTGCGGGTTATCTGAGCGCATAGTGAGGCATATAGTACAAAGGGGTTGGACTTAATCTCTTAATCAATTATAAGCGTGTTTTGGGTGAAACGTGAAATAAAAAGATCAGTTTCATCTCCAGTTCCCTTCAAAATCTAGGTGGGCTTGTACCTTGGCGAATAGCTATTAAAAGGGCACATTTTCTGAAAGACAAAAAAGAAAAACTGTTCTCTGCTGAAGAATGAGGTCTGCTCATGCGCAAAGCGCACAAGCAAACCATTGCTTAAAGTATGGAAACCTGATTACAGTGATCTCTAGAAATGTAATAAAGAATATTTTTGCAATATTATTCAAAATGATTTTAATCATATCCAGATGTTAAAAATCATAATAGTGATTCCCTGAGGCCACATTTGAACATTACATTACATTACAACTTGTGCATAAAGCAAGTAAACGAAAAAGAGGTTTTAATGCAGGGTTGCTGGAAAAAATAAAAAAAAAAAAAAAAATTACACTCTGGTGGGGAACAACCGCAAGAAATTAAACTGCGTGAGAAAAACAGTTAGCAAGAAAGACACAAAACTAATGTTATTTTGCTTACGTTAATGTAAAAAGGAGAGAAAAAGAACTTGCCTCTGCTTGACAGAGAACTGCGGGTCAAGTCGGATACATGGAAGAAATTTGCATTAATTAAAGACAGTGATGACAATGTCATCTGTTGATTCTGCTGCCACTGAAAAGTGCCACTTTCTAGGGCTACTTTGTTAGTCAGCAAAACTGTAAATAATAAAGCCATTTCAAATGCTGCAATAATGAGTTTTGTATTTGATAATACAAACCCCAATTCCAATGAAGTTGGGACCTTGTGTGAAACGTGAATAAAAACAGAATACAAACAGAATGCAATGATTTGCACATCCTTTTCCACCTTTATTCAATTGAGTATACTACAAAGACAAGATATGTAATGATCCGACTGATAAACTTTATTATTTTTTGGAAATATTCATTCATTTTGAATTTGATACCTGCAACACGTTCCGTAAAAGCTGGGACAGGGGAAACAAAAGACTGGGAAAGTTGAGGAATGCTCAAAAAACACCTGCTTGGAACATTCCACAGGTGAACAGGTTAATTGGAAACATGAGTGTCATGATTAGGTATAAAAGGAGCATCCCCAAAAGGCTCGGTCGTTCACAAGCAAGGATGGGGCGAGGTTCACCACTTTGTGAACAACTGCGTGAGCAAATAGTCCAACAGTTTAAGAACAATGTTTCGCAACGTGCAGTTGCAAGGAATTTAGGGATTTCATCATCTACAGCCCATAATACCATCAAAAGATTCAGAGAATCTGGAGAAATCTCTACACGTAAGCAACAAGGCCAAAAACCAACATTGAATGCCTGTGACCGTCGGCCCTCAGGCAGCACTGCATTAAAAACCCACATCATTCTGAGAAAGATATTAGCATGTGGGCTCAGGAACACTTCGGAAAACAATTGTCAGTTAACACAGTTCGTCGCTACATCTACAAGTGAAAGTTAAAACTCTACCATGCAAAAGCGAAAGCCATAAATCAACAACATCCAGAAACGCCGTCGGCATCTCTGGGCCCGAGCTCGTCTGAGATGGATTGACGCAAAGTGGAAAAGTGTGCTGTGGTCTGACGAGTCCACATTTCAAATTGTTTTTGGAAATCATGGACATCGTGTCCTCGGGGCTAAAGAGGAAAAGGACCATCCAGATTGTTATCAGCGCAAAGTTCAAAAGCCAGCATCTTTGATGGTATGAGGATGTGTTAGTGGCCATGGCATGGGTAACTTGCACATCTGTGAAGGCACCATTAATGCTGAAAGGTACATACAGGTTTTGGAGCAACATATGCTGCCATCCAAGCAACGTCTTTTTCAGGGACGTCCCTGCTTATTTTGAAAGACAATGCCAAGCCACATTCTGCATGCGCTACAACAGTGTGGCTTCGTAGTAAAAGAGTGCAGGTAATAGACTGGCCTGCCTGCAGTCCAGACCTGTCTCCTACTGAAAATGTGTGGCGCATTATGAAGCGCAAAATATGACAACGGAGACCCCGGACTGTTGAGCAACTGAAGTCGTAAATCAAGCAAGACTGGGAAAGAATTCCTCCTACAAAGCTTCTACAATTAGTGTCCTCAGTTCCCAAACGCTTATTGAGTGTTGATAAAAGGAAAGGAGATGTAACACAGTGGTAAACATGCCCCTGTCTCAGCTTTTTTTTTGGACCCTGTTGCAGGCATCAAATTCAAAATGTGTGAATATTTCCAAAAAAAAAAAACCAATAAAATTTAGCAGTTTGAAAATTAAATATCTTGTCTTTGTAGTGTACTCAATTAAATATAGGTCAAAAAGGATGTGGAAATCATCTTATTCTATTTTTATTCACGTTTTACACAACTTCCCAACTTCATTCGAATCGGGGTTTGTAGAAGCAGGACAGCAGGCACTGTATGTAAGGGTTTGTCCTTGCAGTCCCTCCCCCAGCTGCATTCTTCGCCTCCACCTTAACGGGCAACAGGTGTGGCTCGTTAAGATGGAGGTGAAGGTTTGTTATTTAAGGGTTGGCTGCGCCTTGGATCAGGGCAGCAGTATTTTGTTTCCTGGAGCCCTGCTATCTGTGTGTACGTGTGCTGCTGCAGTACGCAATATTTCTTTTCAGAGGATGGGAACGGCACAGGAAAAAAAAAAAAGCCATCGGCACACCCTGCGGAAAAGGTAGGCGGAACAAGCGGCCAACCGATTGGTCGGGAGCCATGGAGGGGCGTTGTCACATATAACTCATTTGCATTTAAAGCTACAGACACTGAAACAGCCAGCTCTGAGTAGGACTGAAACAGAGGGTTCTAGAGGCAGGCTGAAATGCAGGGTCAGAGTAGAGTTTTAGCAAGAAACTTCACAGACATGTCCTGTGGGCCTTTAAGATTTATTTAAACTTGTTGAAAAAGAGTATGATATGTCACCTTTAAGATTTTATGGAAACTGTGAACATCTTTAATGTAGTTTACAATATAGACCCTGCGCTAAAATTTTTTGCCTTATGTTCCGACAGATTTAACCTCTTAATCCCGAATGCCCCCGGTACCGAGGGCAATCAATAAACATCATAAACACAGCATGTTTCCTAACAGCAACATCGTCATGCGGCATATATACTTAAAGGGAAGAAATTTGGCAAAAAGCTTGTGATGACTATTTTTACCTCAACCAAACACAATTCAAGCACCAAGCAAGTAAATAAGCATGTAGAAAAACTTAGGATGAAAGAATATCAGTAGGGATAGGTATCGTTAGGATTTTATTGATACCGGTATCGATACCGATACTTATCGATACTGTTATCGAAACTATTCTCCATTATTTGGTGCAAAACATGACATGAAAAGATGTTAAAAGATTTAGCATTTTTTTTTTTTATTGCAGCTGTTCTGGCCACAAACTTGGGAAATCAATGTGGTTTGGGCTCTCTCCTGTATGACCTCGTATGCGGCTATGGCTAATCAAATTTCCTTCCATGGGACATACAAAAAGAAATAACTTAAAAACCTATCTTCATAAATAAAAGTTAAGATATGTCAAGTGTACATATCTGTCAGGTAAACTTGGCCAATATGATAAACTGAACAATTTACAGGAACAGTTTTCAATTATTTGGCCCACCCTTTACCAATTTGCTTTCTCTGGGAGAATCCTTGATTGCTCTTTACTGACCCTTTCTGCTGAAGGAGGTCTGGATGCAGAAAGAGGGGGCAGAGAGCTGACAGAGAAGAATAAAAGCCCAGTGATAATATTGTATTTACGTCATTATGTTTTAGGACGTGTAATTGCCTACAGCATTGCTTACAAGAGACAATATTTTACACGAAATTGATGAATAATTAAGCTGCTCATTACATTATATTTCTGGGCATAGGTTTTTTGACTGAAAGTCATCCGAGTTTGGTGCATAAACTCAGGCAAGTATCACTGGTGTACAAAAGCATCGATTAGGATCCAGTTGCAGCAAATGGTATTGACTAGCAAATCAAAATCACAGCCCCCTGGTCGTATTCAGAAACTGTGAATTAAATATCTGACCAACACAGCCCCACCTCAAGTTAACAGTCTGAATTGCACATGTGTATATTAGCAAGGAAGGCTATATCTGTTTTCAAATGCTTAAGGTGAGCAAGTACCCTGGTTTGTTTAACTGGATGATTTAGTCCATTTACATTCCAGTAAGTTAATTTACAGCTTATTTCTGCCCGAGGGCATCCCTGGATTAGCCATAATTGTCTAAAATTCTGCTATAAAAAGCATTTCAAGTACCCTAATGATATCATTGTGATTCCTCCTTTTCTATCATATCAGGCCTGTTCATAATAGACGTAGGCTATATCATCACAACGCATGACATACAGTAGCAGGACAGCTGATATTACTTACTAGCTACTCCACCTGCAAGAATGCAGCTCAGCATCTGTTGTTTTTCCAGATTTTACTCTTGTACCCAACCAGTGAAAGTTACACACTATAGCAAGAACAGGTGTTCAGGGCACGGAGTAGCAATGAAAGATGCACCCATCCTCCTTACTTCGAAGTCAAAATACAATGAAGAATGATTATGAAGATTGTATTTTAAGGTAAAATGGTTAATTACTGTTGCCTTAAAAACATAAATATGACAAAAACATGCTTGACTTTATCACTTGCTTGCCTAATGAATTGTTAGTTTTTGCAAACTGTCCACAGTTTCATCAATTAGGAACCTATTGACTACTTTGATTTTTTTCCCTCTTTTTCTGCAGTTGGTTCCAAGATATCAAAATGTGGATATGGATTATTTTTATTCCTCATTGCAGGTATAGATATCTGTCAAAATGCGGCTAAGGAAAATAAAATTACTGCTCTAAATGCACCTAATTAAGTCAGATTAAGAGCTTCTTAAAATCCTATGATTACACCTGTGGGTGGAACAATAACGAGCGAGCATAGTGGGACTCAGGCCCAAGTCTGGGAACCACCGGTGTGAGGATATTCAGGATATGGGATATTTGCAAAATGAATGAGTATGTAGTTCAAGAGTGAGTCTTTAGTATAGTGGACATATTTAGTGTTTTCAGCATATGATTTTCAGGGGTCTCTCTGAGAAGTCACCAATGACTCACATGTCATGACTTTATTTGTGGATAATAGCTGTGAGTTGGCCATGATATTGCACTTGCAACCACTTCCATGGTGGGGTCCTTGGATTTTCTGGAAACCTTGTCCTGTCTTCTGCAACTGTTCTCTTCCCTTCACTGCATGCAGCTTTCTAAGACAAAAAGAGCAAAATTCACTGAGTGAGTACAAGACCAGGACTAAAAAGTTCAAAGGACAATTTCCCCTCAAACTGAATCATCAAACAGATGCAGCTGAAAGATACAGGATTTCTTATAAGATGCCTTCTTGTCAATCATACTCATCAAGTCTCTGGTAAGCTTTATGGTAAACAAAATAGTACGCATCCATAGGTCAGTTTAAAACAATTTAATTATGCAGCATGCTCTTGGATAAATACATCTTTGGTCTTGATATTGCGCTGTACTCCCCAATTTTTGATTTGTTATGAAACTGCATTTTATCGATAGGTATTTTATACATTTTTGTTTATCATTGTAAGAATTGGCAATGAATCATGACTTCAAACCCAGTTCCGAAAAAGTTGGCACATGATAGAAAATGCATCGAAACATTGAAAATGAGTGATTTAAAAAGCACATTCACCCTCTTCTATATTGGAAACACTACAACAACACATTATTTGATGGTGTAACTTGTGACATCAATTTAGAACTACAAACCCAATTCCGAAATTGTTTGGACGAAGTGTAAATTGTGAATAAAATCAAACTGCAATGACTTTCAGATCACGAGCCAATATGTTATTTACAATAGAGTAGGGATGTGAATGTCCACCACTGAGCCGATTCAATACGCATCTCGATACGCTGCCAGCGATACGATACATTAATGATACAGTGAAGCCCCTTGCCGATACGATGCAATACGATTCACCCTTGTTCACGATTAGATGAGATTCGGTTCGATACTTCAGCACTATGCAAATAATTTATAAGCCCGACATTTGGTTTCTTACCTCATCAGCACAATTATTCTTTCCTCTCTCTTTCCTTGTCAGGGATGTAATCAATACTTGATTGTTTTCTATTACCCAAACCAATAAATTCAATAAAATAAAATAAAAATGCAATTCAATATGGTACAGACAGAGGTAGATGCAATTTATTTCTTATTGAGGCACAAAAAACGTAATTTCAAGATTAATCAATATTATAACAATATAAACTGCGCAAGCCACATGCAGCTTGACGTTCGCTCCAGATGAGAGTGAGAAAACGTCTGTGATCTGTCGCTGTCTGACTGAACAGCCTCATGGAAATTATATTTTACAATTCTTCATATTATAAACTAACAAAATTCGTTAAGGCAAGTAGTTTGGTGCTTTCATAGCCATGGTTTTGAGCTCAGATAGATTCCATAATCTGCTCGTTTTCAGATGCTGCGGGTGGCCGGCACGGTGTGTGCTGCGGTGTCAGACTGTCGGCTAAATAAAGTCAGCGATCACTCAAAGTTAAAAGGCAAAGTTATAAAACGCATCCACTCACTGGGTGGGAGGTTTAAGATGGATTCAGGAGATTTTTCTTTATTTAATGAGAGCCCCATTTCACTAAAGCCCGCTGCATCTCTGTCTGAAGTGTTTTGCATAAAGTATGAATCCAGTGTTCCTGTAGTTTTGAGCTTTCACCTGGAGTTTTGTCTGAGATTTTAAATGTTGCAGTGAGCCGACTGTTGAGCCTCAGTCTTGCGCTTTTGATCCCTCCCTCAGACAGCGCAGCGCATCCTCATTATTAAATATTTTGAAGTAGGCTATAATGAAGTATTTCCACTCACAGCTGATGTCAAAAATCGTGTTGTGTTAGTCTAATTCAGATTATAGACCCACAAGTTACTTAACTAACTGCGTTAACGGTCAGAAGTGTTTGAATTCAGGGCGTTGTGTGATTGTTAATCAATTAAGGCCGATGTTAATCGCACTCATACGTGTGGCCAATGCTGAATTTTTTTCTTGGCCACACTTACTCGCCGCGCCAGTTGATGACCATTCCAGTTTTTAGAAAGTACCGCTTAAAATAGCCTACGTTTGGCCAAGAAAAAATTTTTACCTTTGGACACACTTATTTTAAGTGTGGGCATTGGAGCAATGTGCATCTTGGCCACACTTATAAGTGCGTCTAACGCGAATTTCGATCAATTTTTGTGCTTGGACGCATTTAAATAAGTGTGAATAGTCAGTAATAGTCAGTTAAGTATTCTCTTCCCCTGCACATACACATACACAGCTGTTCCGCCTGCGCACACACAGCTGTTGAATATGTTTTGAGAAAGTAAAATAGGCCTACATATTTTCTAAATATATTCCATTATCTTATGAATATTTTTTAAATGTTTTTTTCCCGGTTTCTCGTTTTTCTATTTCCCGGGAAATGGGAAATGGTTTGGAGCTCAAATCCCGGGAATCCCGTTTCCCGGGATTAAACCCTACATTCAGTGCGCCTCGGCAAGGGGAATGAAACTTGAAATAATCGTATAAACCACATGTTTTACCGATACAGGGACGTTAGGAACGATACATTGCGAATCAGCTGGCATTTGTGACCGATACACACTGAAGCTACCGATGCAGTCGCATCGCAAACATTTGTATCGGACCACCGATACGCACCGGTGAATCTCTCCATCCCTGCAATAGAGCATAGATAACATTTCAAATGTTGAAACTGAGACATTTTACATTTTTATCCACAAAATGAGCTTATTCCAAATTTTCGGGCCGCAACAGGTCTCAAAAAAGTTGGGACACAGGCAAAAAAAGGGCTGAAAAAGCAATTAACCCTCTGTTAACCAAGTACCTTTCCAACTGTGTAAAAATCATTTCCCTAGGCTATATGTTGATTATGGGCCAATATTTGGAAAAATAGTTAAAAAAAAAAAAATTCAACCCTCTGGCCCACCTTTCCAAAATGTAGCAGATCTGCTACATTGGGTGATAATGCGAATGGAAAAATTAAAGTGACGGACCATTCAAGTGATTCTCAAATGTTTATTTGGCAATAAGAAACAAAACCAGCAGGGTTTCCGGGCTGTTAACCCTTTCACTTTATGTAGCAGATATGCTACGGTGGTTAATATATAAGAGAATCAGCTGAAAGAACACTTAGCAAGTAATTAAGTTAACTGGCATCAGGTGTGTAACATTGTTGGCTAGAAAAGGGATGTCTGAGAGAGGCTGAGTCTCTCAGAAGTAAAGATGGCCAGAGGCTCTCCAACCTGTGAGGGCTTGTGTAAAAAAAAAATGTGGAATACTTTAAAAACAATGTTCCTCAACGTCAAATTGCAAAGGCTTTGAAGGTCTCATCATCGAAAGTGCATTACATCATCAAAAGATTCAGAGAAACTGGAAAAATCTCTGTGCGTAAGGGGCAAGGCCGAAGACCTTTACTGGATGCCCATGATCTTCGGGCCCTCAGACACGACTGCATCACTCACAAGCGTGATTCTGTCGGGGACTCCTCTACTATGAAGCCATGCTGTTGTAATAGCTGCAGTATGTGGTTTTGCATTGTCCTGCTGAAATACACAAGGCCTTCCCTGGAATAGATGTTGTCTGGAGGGAAGCATACGTTGCTCTAAAACCTTAATATACCTTTCAGCATTCATGGTGCTTTTTAAAACATGCAAGTGTCCCACACCATATGCACTGATGCATTCCCATACCATCAGAGATGCTGGCTTTTGAACTGATCACTGATAACAGGAGGGGCGGTCTTTCTCCTCTTTAGCCCGGAGGACACAATGCCCATGATTTTCAACAAGAATGTCAAATTTGGACTCGTCTGACCACAGGACACTTTGCCACTTTACTACAGTCCATTTTAAATGAGCCTTGGCCCACAGAATACAGCAGCGCTTCTGGATCATGCTCAACAATGGCTTCCTTTTTGCATGATAGAGTTTTAGGTGTCTCAGTTTCAACATTTGAAACGTTATCTATGTTCTATTGTAAATAACATATTGGCCTATGTGATCTGAAAGTCACTGCATTTTGATTTTATCCACAATTACAATTCGTCCCAACTATTTCAGAATTGAGGTCGTAGGAAATTCAAAATGAGCCAATATTTTTCATGAAATGGTAATATGTTTCACTTTCAACATCTGACATGTTTTCTATGTTCTATTGTGAACAAAATGTGGGTTTATCAGATTTTCAAATCATTGCATACTGTTTTTATTCACGTTTTACACGACGTCCCAACTTCACTGGAATTGGGGTTTGTATTTCAATACCTTGTGGAATATATGCTATGAAAAACTGAGACCATTCTGTGAAGAAAAGCCCTACCCAGTGTAAGTGTGGTGTTCCTACTGAAGTGCTTGGTGAGTTGCTAGTGGGTTGGCTCACTCTGTAAAGGTATTGAAGAGTATATCTGACAGTGTCAGTGGCAATTTTGTCCAGCAACCTGCAAGAGTGCTGCGCAAAATTGGCTACCTGTTGCTTAGGGATAAGAGAGGGATACAGCCACTTTAGGTTAGAATTGTTTGTTGCTCAAGTGCCTCCCTCTGGCCATTCAAGCGCCCGACAGCTGATTTCTGAGCATGTAGGTGTTTGGATTTCCTCTGCACTTGTTCAATACAAGCTGAGACTTTGACCACAAGTGAAATAAATTGATGGCTTACAGGCACAGGCTTCAAAGGGAGAAGCAAACACTGTCATCACTCTCCCGAGATGGCAGCATAAGATGCATACAAGCAATCGAGCATGCTTACGCATAGTTCAATGATTAGACATTCTAGATTCGGGTGGTTGAACTGATATTGAAAATTTATTTAAGTGCTTTTAGAAGGTGTAAATGGCATTTACTTCGTAGCTTAGCTTTTATTCGTTTCTATCCATTAAAAATGACTGGCTCGACAACACATTTGCTTTTTGACTGTAGACTACTTCTACCTTTTATCAGACCAACATTTATAGTGTTTCACTGTGTGTCCAAAACAACTGGAAAGCCTTCAGTCATTCCATTTTTCATAATATGTGGCTCACCCAAGATTATAACCATTCCGCTCTTTTGCATCACGCCGAACTGCACTCTTCTTTCTGAAGGTGAAGAAGGCAGTAATCCGACTTTGAAGTGAGGAGCCAGGCAATGCTTGGGTGTCTGCATTGTTCTTGTTAGCTTTAATGCTCTTGACTTCTCCGGAATTCTTTTCTAGGAAAAGGCAGACCAGAGCAAGAGAAAAGATATTATCAGAAAGAAAGTTTAGTATAGCAGATACATTTTTATATATATATATATATATATATATATATATATAAATTTTTTTTTTTTTTTTTGGGCCACCATATATATATATATATATATATATATATAGTTGCAATCAAAATTATTCAACCCCCATTGCAAATTGGGTTTTATGTCAAAATTTACAAACTTTCACCTGTTTGTGATAAACAGATTAAACAAGAACATTTTAAATAGCTCAACACAACCAATATTACAAGTGGTTTCTCCAAATTTAACTCAAAATTCCATTTTTAATGACTACTGCAGTCTCAAAATTATTCCACCCCACGAATAGAATCTGTCGTAAGAGCATATTTGCAAATCAGGTGTTATCTCAAGCACACCTAATGCAACTAATCAAGAGCTTAATTAGTTGCATCAGGTTTGGTTAAGATAGAACACATCAAATACTTGCACTCGCTAGGGGTTTGTAGACAATGACATTTGATAGTATATTAGAAATATGGCTGTCAAAAGAATTGTCCAAAAAGCTAATAGAGGAGATCATGGCCTGGCACAAACAAGGAAAATGATACGAAAAGATAGCACACGCACTGAATTTTCGTAGAGATACATTTAGAAGCATAGATCACAAGTTCAGAGTTAAAGGAACAGTGGCTACAGTACCAGGATGTGGCAGAAAGAGGATGCAATCAATGGCTGTCACCAGATTCCTGAGGAGACGGGTGGTCAAAAACTCTCAATTGACTGCAGGAGACCCGCAACAAGACTTGGAGGCAGGAGGCACTGAGGTTTCAGTTTGCACAGTAGTGCGCATACTAAACGTTGAAAGTCTCCAAGACATACACCATGATTGATCCAAAAGCACAAGCTCCAATATGCTCAAAACCATATAAATAAGCCATAGAGGTTTGGGGATATTGTTCTGTGGAGTGATGAAACAAAACTGGAATATTTTGGGCTTATGAATCAGTGGTATGTCTGCAGGAGGAATAAAGAAGCATATGCTGAAAATTACACCCTGCCTACATTGAAGAATTGTGGGGGCTTTTTGATGCTCTGTGGCTGCCTAGCTTCCTCTGGCACTGGAAATCCGCAAAGTATGGAGGGCGAGATGGATTCAGTCAAGTACCAGGATATCCAAGGAGATTTTTGTCATGCCGTCTATTGGGAAGCTGACGTTTGGACATCATTGGACCTTCCAAAAGGACAATGATCCTAAGCATACCTCAAAATCCACCAAGGTTTGGTTTCAGACGAAGTCTGGGAAGATTCTAGAGTGCCCATCACAATCGCCTCATTTGAGCCCCATAAAAAATCTCTGGTAGGATTTGAAGAACACAGTTGCAGCATGCAAACCCTAGAATATTAGTGAACTGGAGGCCATTGTCCATGAGGACTGGGCTAAGATTCCTTGGGAATGCTGCCAAAAGCTGACATCTGCCTATGCATCACATCTCCAGCTGTTCAAAGCAGCAAAAAGGTGCTCTACTAAGTACTTGTATTAAGGGGAGGAGAAACCTTTTGGGGAAAAAAAATTGTCACTTTTGGATAGAAATCATTCATACTTGGTGTATTGACAGTATATGACCTGAAATACACAAAATATGAATTTGACCTAATTTGCATAATTAGGTCATGTGATTCAAGATGGCCGCCACTCCGATTTCACCATTATTTCTTTGCCTTATATCTCAGGACTGAAGCAAGATATTTGAATCAGGTTTTTTTAATTAGATTTAGTTATGTTTACACCTTCTTCTGAACTAGAATAAAGCATTTACATATCATACTAGAGATTTAGTGGGGTAAAAGAGGATTTTGCCATTTTTCGCCCCCTCAATATGAAATATAAATCACCATAACTCACAGACCCAAAGTGCTAAACCAAAACTTTTAGTTCAGTAGACTTCCTGATATGTACACAGACTTCTGTCAAAATTTCATGAGAAAAGCTCCACAAATAAGTGAGATATAGTGCCTTAAATGATAGCAATCAGGGCAGAAATCAGGTTTTGAGAAAATCCAGGTTAAAGTCAAAGTACACCTACAAATCATTGTAACAGTCAACTTAGAACATTAAAATGCCCCTGAAGCATAAACTTCTCCCTCCTGCTCCCTCTGATTGATTGTCCTGTTCTTGAGCAGATTGAAGTGATTTTTGGGTTTCTCCTCCCCTTAAAGATGCTTGTCATGAAGGGGTTGAATAATTTTGAGCCTGCAGTAGTCATTAAAAGTGGCATTTTGTGTTGAATTTGGAGAAGCCACTTGTAATATTTGTTGCGTTGAGTCATTTAAATTTTTCTCTTTTGATTTGTTCATTGCAAACAGCTGAAAGTTTGTAAATTTTGCCAGTAAACCTAATTTCCAATGAGGTTCAATAATTTTGATTGCAACTGTATGTGTATATATGTGTGTGTGTGTATGTGTATGTATATATATATATATATATCTTCATAACTGGAAATATTTCCAATATATTTTCTTGGGTGCATAATGGCCTACTAAACACAAATATATTCACTCACAATATGCTGCATAATAAAATCCTGGTAACTGTCATCTTGTCAAGGGACATGGACATTGAGAGTGTCCTTTTTATTATGAATGAATCTGCTAACTTACAGCAGCATCCATCAAACCCAAATTTGTCTTCAAGTCGATAAAGTACTGATCATTTATGAACGTGGCACAGATTTAAAGAGATGCAGTAACAGTCATCGTATGGAACCCAAAGTTTATCTGATTTTTTAATCCTTGATAAAAAATTTCCCATTCCCCATCTTTGCTTGGCAAGTATAGAAGGCTCATTTGGCAAGATAGCATTTTGATTGCACTTTCAATGAAAATTTGAGGATTAGGATGAGAAAAATTAGTTCGTGTTTATTTAAGTACAAGGTGCAGTAGGCCTACTATGGAAGAGTATGGGTCATGCATAAAATACAGACAACCTTGCATAATGTTCATGAACATTCCTGTGAACCATGAACTTTGGTGATCTAATTGTCCATTAGAAGCGCGGTGGCTATTTCTAGTCCATTAGTGGTAAAGTATTCATTTTTAAAACGATGGAGTATCTGCACACCTTGTTTAGTTCTTTGCAGGTGCTGCTATCCAAAGAAGAGTGAAATTCAAATGAAAAAAAGTGCTACACTGCTAACTTTATAAAAGCATGCTAACTATTCAGAATCAGAACGGACTTTTTGGTCAGAAAATCTTCATCAGAGTTACTAACAGACATACTAAAGACGCTATATAAAGAGTGAGCCCGCACAAGTTCCATACAAATTGTGTGCCATATAAAACGACAAGGGTTATGAGCAATTTGACAATTAATACAATTTAATTCAAAATTAACTTGGCTCAGTCGCAGAGAAAATATGATATTTCACAGATCTTCAAGTTAGAATATAAAATAGTACAGCCTAGTAAAGGTCTGAGTGAATCATCCTATGATACAATTATGGTTATTAATCCTGCTGACAAAGGTGGAGCGACCATGGCACACTTATAAATACAATTTATAAGTCTTTTTTTATCACATTTATTCGTTTGGACCACTGCGATAACTTAGGCTGCAAAATTTGTTTCATTCTCTCGTGCGGTAATTCAGCTTGATAGCGGATCATTTTTGTTCTACACTGCCTGTCTAAAAGAAGTTGCCATTTTGATTCAAATCAACAAATGCTGCGACCAAATCATTATCGCAGCAATTAATAGCTTATGTTTCAGCTGGCAATAATGATTTTAACCCTAACGGATTTAGTGCGTAGCTTCTTATTTATTTAAAAAGTCATATCGGAAGATGTATCCTTAGGTGGCGGAGATGTTGCAGCACTTCAGACAGATCAATTTATAAGCCCTCACCATTATCAATTATAAGTTATCATAAATGTTATTAATCAGATAAAAAAATCCACATAACGATCGGTCACGACCATTCTTTTTTCAGATGAGGAAACGCATCATACCATTATGGAAATCTTATAAAGAAATGTATATTGTTTGCTTAACGATTTATTGAACTTTGACCTGTTAGTCACAAGCATTCTGCTTCATGTTTTGAAGATATCCTGCAAACCCACACGTAGCCATGATGTAGGCTACTTTCAGATTGTAATAAAACAACACACAATCAAAACTGATTCAAACTGTTTCACAAGTAGCCGCTATTTGTGGTCCAAAATATAAATAAATCGCAGAGCTTCTGCGCTTCGCATGCGCGATCCCCGACAGTCCATTTAATATGTGATATTTTAGAGGACAGTTTACATAAATAATTTACTGAAGCATGACATTCATCAAGGTGGAGAGGAAATGGGTACAAATGAACCTCGTCATTGCATGATAAGAAATCGCATTATAATCCCAAAATATGAAATCAATTACACAAATTATTCGGAAAAATCACAAAAATAGCTGTCAGTAATGTCTCACCTAGCAGATGGACAGCCAGTTGCTGAACGATGATCAAGAATAAGGTTAGATTCAGACGATTTTTATCATAAATGCCTTTTCAGTGATTGTCATTGCGGCTAACAAAATTGTTGACACCATACGCTCAGTAGCAAAAATCTGCTGACACACTGGAAAACTTTTGTTGCCAATCAAAGATATTTCCAGAGTCATCCCAGGAAACATGAAAAATCAATAAATTGATGCGTATAATCGTAAAATACAAAACAAAATATGTCTTTGGTAACTTTTTCACATAGGGCCAGGTAAGTTTGGATGGCTTTTTCCCCTTAATAAATGAAATCATCATTTAAAAACTGCATTTTGTATTTATTCAGGTTATCTTTGTCTAATATTAAATTTTGTTTGATGATCTGAAACATTTAAGTGGGATATATATGCAAAAAAATAAGAAATCAGGAAGGGGTCAAATACTTTTTCACGGCACTGTATATGTACAAGTGTATATATCAAAGTGATATTATTGCTTCTGCCACTGTCGCAAAAAAAACAACTGGATCATTTCCCATTTTGTTGCTCAGTGTATGTTTCTGTCCTTACAAAATTAAAGAACAGCGCACCGGAGACGGTGACAACATTTTCTGTCCATTGATTTTCATATGAACAAGTAGATCAACCAGACAGCCAGCCCGGCTGGGTACTTCTCCAGTATTCTTCAGCGTTAGGACTGGTAACTTAACTAGCTAGCAAGTTGCTGACAGGAATAAAGCCATCTAAAAGTAGATGGACACAAGCAAACATGGACACACATCACCAAATCAATTTTGACACAGAGGTAGTAGCTGTCCATTTTTGAGAATTTCAATGCTATTAGCTTTTTTTATTCATGATTCAGTGCTCTTAATTGTTCAGTAGTCCTGTAGGAACAAAATAAGTGCACCCACTGGCTATTATGTGCTGATCGAACAGAACAGTAAATGTCTCAGCCTATCAGTCCTCCCTCCATTATAATGAGAAAATCAAGTTCTGTTAGCTCACACAGACAGCCAGTGGTCTGAAACTTCAAAAGACAGATAGGTATGGTAGCCAAGGGATTCATTTTTACGAGGAGGAATTGTTTCAGTGGTGTTTGACAAGGGGGAGGGGTTTATCAATGAAGCAAAGGAGTTTTGGAAGTGGCTTTACTATGCATACACCAGTGGAGGAAAATGGACGGGTATATTAGAGTGAAAATTTATTGGGAGGGAGACCTGATTGAACAAAGTTGTGAAACTGTTGTAAAAGCAAACATGACAGTAGCTTAGAACGTAGGGAAATTTGGACTCTCCAAAATTGTTTGTTGAAACACGCTCAAACATAACCAAGAAAAAAATACATTAAATATTCATTTTTGGTTACACAATCATAATATTTGAACCTGACGTTGTTTAGGCGTCTGGCTGCGGTTGTATTATTATTCTCAGCTGATGGGGCTTGGCCTCAGTGCCACAGAGGCAGAAGAAAAGAAAATAAACTCATATTTCCGGTTTTGTTACTCAATTTGGATAATGTTCTCAGCCATTCTGACTATCTGAAAGCAATCTACTTAGTGTCATCTTTCAAACAAGACCAAGATTATGCCTTTAGTTAAAGTGTTTCAGGAACAGTAAGCGTTTTAGTTTGGGATGAACATTGCTCAAAAAGGACTGCACTTAAAGGGTTAAGAAACTTCACCAGCATTTCAACTGGCATGAGGGTGTGTAGATAATGACTGAATTTTCATTTTTGGGTAAACTGTTCCTTTAGAGGGGAAGACATCTTTTGCGTATTGAACCCTACTGAACATTGGGGCCAGATGGATTTTCTTACATGACTTGCAAACAAATTTATCCAAAGTGTTGCCTTTTTATGAGCTATATGGGCTAAAAATCCCTGAAAGACACACTGACATTATGTGTCATCATTAAGGGGACATTTTGCCAATGATTAAACCATACATAGTTTCAAAGCAGAGACTGTGTAAATAAGTTGTGCGCAAATATACACATTTTCCCATCTCAGTTCGAGACATATGCATATTTATCACCCTCATGGCTTCCTTCTGGATTTGCTGTAAAGACAAAAACTAACACAATACATTGCGATAGCTTTCTACTCCAGACATGCCCTCAACCTCACGTGGATTTGCGAGATATAGCGGTCATATAGCATTGCATGGAGAACCATTTACATTAGTGTGAAGAGGACAGGTCATGTCAGTAAGTTGACAGTTTGTTCTGTGCCCTGCTGCAAGGCTACTAAAAGGCCAAAGCTAGAGGCATAATTTTTCACTACAGTTTGGGCACTTGAATTACAATGGGCAACTGCAAGCATGACATATACAGTGAACATGCTTGCAAATAACTATATAAGTGTTTGAGTTTGGACACAGCCATACCGTTCATTTTTCTGTTGTGTGACCCAGCAATTAACATTATTCAAGACTCGTTTTTGCTCTCAAACCCCCCCCCAACCCCCAGAGAAGAGAGGACATCGAAAGATTTGCAGGTAAGGAAGCAGGCCAGGTAGCACTTTTCTTTAATGTCTACGCAATGATCATTGAACAATGAGCTGCCGGAATTTTCCAGTTGTGAGCAAGCTCCTGCCATCTCACATCATAACCTTTTAGTGAAAGATAACTTTCTTATAAAACCAATTGCGATTTTTATACGCCCACTCCACTGCACAGGCATATATTGCAGTTTCCCCTATCTGTCCATTGGTCCGTCCATCGGTCCTTCTGTCCATCCACAACTGTTCTCACTCCGCAAACTACAAATTTTTGTTTAATCCTTTTCGTTTTTGTTTTCTGGGGTCAATAGTGATATGAAGATGATCCCTATTGTTTTTTGTGATGATCAGAAAATTTTTCAGAGTTATGGCACCGAACATAGCACATCCCTATAGATAGCTTACATATAGCTTATTCTCATTCTACATGGCACAATTTTTGCCTTATCCATTTAATGTTTGTGTTGTCAGTCAATATTGATATGAAGAGAATTCCTATTGATTTTAGTGATGATCAGATAATTTTTCATGGAGCTGTGGCACTCAACTTAGCACACCCCGATACAAGGCTTTTAAATGAGTAAGTTAAAATTCAGTAAGCGAATGGCTGAAAATGGTCATAATGCTTACAGTTTGAAAAGAAAATTTTTGACAAAAACCTTCAATTTGAAATGAAAGTATATACACTTCAAGCACTTCATATGATTGTTTCATTTCAAGTTTGTTGTAGTAATGTACATGGGCAAAATAATGAAAAGTGTCACAGTCCAGATTTTATGGACTTGTCTTCATGTGCATATCTCCACTGCAACTCACTTTCACTCACGATGTCTTTATTGTAAAATGATGGCTGTAGATTGGCTCTGATACTGCATCTGCATTCACTTCCATGTTGGGGTTCCTGGATCTCCTGGAACCATCGTCCTGTTTTCTGCAACAGATCCCTCCCTTCCACACCATGGAGCATACTAGGCAAACAGAGCAGGACAGCATTGGACAGGACAGCAGCATAGCATCACAAGCAACATTGTTACACATTGTTTTACATGGTTTTCAGCACAAGAAGTGTCAAGAAGTGTGATCAATGCTATTTTAAACTAAACAACTACAATCAACAAATAGACTAAAAATCCCAATAATGTAATGACAATTCTTCAAATCAAACAACACAGATTTTTTGCACCAACTGTTTATTTACCACAACTGTGGTTACAATAAAGACTTCAGCAAGTGTATGAATAATGTCGGTACCTGGAAAACAATGGTGACAGAAATGTCTTTTGACTGACACCAGGGCTAATATGTCCCCTTACACCAATGTCTGCATTACAACAGATGATGTCACCAGTAAACAAAGGGCAAGAGAACCCCCATGCCAGTTGTCATTCCGAGGTAGCTACATCCATATGGGGATATCAGTGCAACCTTTCATAATGTATCTTGGCCAGTTAGGTTATGGTTACGCCATAATGACCAAAAATTATTGCGGATGTGAATTTTATATTTGGTGCCTACCGCTGTTGTTTTTCAAAAAAGATAATCAAGTATGTGTTAATGCCAATAGAAAAAAAATCTGAAAAACAATTTTGAGTACACATGAATTGTTAGACAAAAATCATTCTTCCCCCTGTGAGCTCAACGATAGCAGACACGGTCCTCTTTAGACCGCATCAGACAACTATGCAGGTTTGTCAAATTGCGAGGAACCCCAGCAGATAATTTTAAGGAATGCACAAGGTTCAGACTATTTGGAAAGCGTAGCTACTACCAACAGCGGATTTTGGAATTACCGAATGTGTCGTTATGGCCACCAACTCACAATATGCGTCGTAAATAAAACACACCCATGATTCTCCGCAGGAAAAAAATAAATCAATAAGTTGAAACTCAGAGAATTACAGATCGAACAGTCAAATCTATTCCGCCATCTCAGCTCATGAAAAAAAAATGCCTCGTTGTACTCTTTTTGTGCCGGTCATTTCGGAAGGTCAACATTAATATTTTCACTTACCGTATTCTTTCCTCATCTCTGTCCAGTAATCGCTTGTGCCGCTCAATAACTTTTTGTATCAAGCCAGCTTCCTCTCTGCTCAGGAAGCTAACATCTATCTTTCCGTAATATTCTGTCATTTTGCTGCTACAAATCCAATCGGATTCAAGACGGAGACCAAAAAAAAAAGAAGAAAATCTCTTTAAGAATGTTCCCCAGGAATGCACTAATAACTAACTAATGAGGTCACTTAAATACGTTAAAAGCGTTTCCTGCCATTTCAAACGCGTAGAATAGAATTGAGACTATCTGGCCATGAAAAACATCCAGAGGCGGCCTATCCTCAAACAGCTCATTTGAACGTGTTTCGTAACTTAAAGAAATGCAAATAAATCACATTTTCATACAGAATGTTATGCATCGGCACGCGCAGCAAGAATATAAAAGCTTTGGAGTAGTCTCTCATTCCAGCATGAAACCCCTTACGAAAAAGGAAGTTTATTCAAGTGTGCTATTAGTATACTTCTTCTAAACTAAAAATAAGAGAGTATACTTTCAGTTTACTTTTGATGTACTTATCAGAGATATACTTAGCAAAGTAATACTTCAGTATACTTAGCTTATACTGAGAAGTACACAGAGAAGTCTAAGTATATTGGGCTCAGGCGCGTCGCTAGAACAGGGAATTGGGGGGGCACAGACACGTCCCTTTATGAAAAGAATTAGTCCTGGCTAGTTCTCAATCATTTTCCTTTAATGACGCGTTTTCCAATTATCGTAACTGGCAACTGAAAACACGGTTTCTCTCCATATGCGATCTAACAGCGATTAGATGATGGGCTAAATTCAGTACAGTTGCGGGACAAGAACAGAGAATTGGGTTGCACAAAACATCCGTTTAAAACAGTTATTAGTCCTGACCTGTTCTCAGTCATTTTCATGATAAACAAAAGGTTCACTCCGAGAGCGCTCCACACTTAACAGGTGCTACTTGTTCTCCCCGATTAGGTAAGACGACAATCATTCATCTGGACGCCAGATTTGCTCATTTAAATCAATTTTATTCAAAATTGCATACCTCATAAATAGCTTGAGCCGCATGCTTTTTATAGCCTATTTAACCGCCGAGTGCCACGTTTTGTTTTATCAACCCACGCAATACCGAGAGTGAAAGGCGATATTTCATTGGAACAAAGACCAGTTCAATCAACTCGAAGCATTGGCCTATTAGTACATAAATTATTTCTCTGTACTGAATTTAGCCCATGATTTCATTGCTGTTAGATCGCATATGGAGAGAAACCGTGTCTTCAGTTACCAGTTACGATAATTGGAAAACGCGCCAATAAAGGAAAATGATTGAGAACTTTCCAGGACTAATTCTTGTCATAAGGGGGCGTGTCTGTGCCCCCCAATTCCCTGTTCTAGCGACGCGCCTGATTGGGCTAATACTTGTACCTAAACTTTTGATTGAGATATACTCAAGAAAAGTATAATAAAGTATTAAAATATTCATGCCTAATGTTCAAGTATACTTTGCTCGCAGTTAGGCTACTATCAAAAGAATAAGCAAGTAAACTTATAGGTAGACTACTAGTCCACTAGTTCTATACTTCAAGCCCTCTATAGTTTAAATTTAGTTTTAAACTTTCAGGGAGCTAAAAGTTTTGTTGTTTTTGAGCTGCTAGTATACTTCAAAGTCTTCTTTAAGCTAACTTAACATCATACTCACAGCTTATGATTATTGCACTCTAAAATATAATACTGTTGCTATTCAGATATTATTTAACGTAAGTAGACGAGAGGTTACCTCATGTACTCTACAGCAGACAATGCTTAAGTGCATTCTGCTTTAATTTACAGATGAAGGTACTTATAAGAATTTACAATGAAACACATACTCAGGATTGAGAGCAAAATTGATTCCTTTATAAATTAAATTTTCAAACACAATATTGTATTGGATGCCAAAATATAAGAACACAGCAATAGCAACTCTTATTGAAATCCCAATTCAAAACAAAAAAAATCCTCTTTCTCTCATAAGGAATCAGAAATATGCATAAAATATTAATTAGCAAGGCCTTCAGCCTGACCAGTAGGCTGAAGAACTCAAGCAAAGGCTGATGAAATATTCCGAATGAGTACACTGATAAGCTCTTTTTTGGTTAATGGAGTTCTATATCACAGTCAAAAATATGACCGACTAAAGAAAAGATGCAGCAGTGCTGTAATACTTGAAAGATGGTTCATTCTGTTTAATGAATGATTTAATCATTCCTAAACAAAAGTGTGGACCTCAAAGCCTTGCATATTGTACCTGTACCAAACATTGCTGTGTTTTAGTTGAGATATCAGTTCAATCTAGCTGGCCATTATGTGCAGATTCTCAGATAAATGTACACAATATTTTCAAACATGAGGTTAAGAAGACTGGAACTTCAGTGCTATCTGGTCTGACATAGTGACAATGAAATGTGTGTAATAGTTTTATAATCAGCACCCATACCACTACCTGATCTGCACCACCTGTGTGGTTGAAGCTAAGCAGGTTTGGGCTTGGTTTGTGCTTGGATGGGAGACCACCTGGGAAAATCGGTGCTGCTGGAGGAGGTGTTGGTGGGCCAGTAAGTTGGGATATTCCCTCGGGTGGAATAATACACAATACTCCAGTGCAGTGATGAGAATTTTGTCTGTCGGATGAGATGTGAACCAGAAGTCCTGACTCACTGCGGTCATTAAACATCCAATGACACTCTTTAAGTTTCCCAGCAGTATACCTCACAGTATACTTTCATGAACTGAAAAGTTTACTAGAAGTATACAACTAATAAACTAGCAGTATATCTGTAAGTTTACTTGCAGTATACTTAAATGTATACTTTCATAAATTGAAAAGTATGCTAGAAGTATACATCTAGTTCACTCACGGTATGCTAAAAAGTTCACTTGTAGTGTACTTGCAGTATAAAATAAAACTTAGATGTGAACTAGATGTGTACTTTCAGTTCACTTTGCTTAAACTTGAAGTATACTTAAAAGTATGCTTTTATAAACTTAAAAATGTTCCAATTTAGTCCGAAGAAGTATTAAATTAGTATACTTTCTAATACACTACAAGTACATGGTCCATAGTATACTTGCTATACTTATACTTATACTCAAGCATACTTAATAAAATGAACTTCAAGTATACTACTTTTTGCTAAGAGACTATGGTTGACAAAAACGGCCAAAATCAAAACCAAATAAATAAATACACCATCAAATGCACCAAAAATAGTATTAAAAATAAATTTAGGCATTAACCCCTTAAACTCAAATTTTCATTTGAATAACCCCAAAAGTTAGAAGAGCATTTCCATATTGTGAGACAATGTCACATGAATATTCTGTGTGTGCCAGTTGCAGCGCCTGACTGAAGATACGTTGAACTAACTGTAGGCTCCAAAATCACTGGCACCGCTGACTGGCAATGCACAAACAATACAAATAAATAAATAAATAAATAAACAATATAATTATAGAAAAACAGAATAAACCAACGTGTGAAATACTTTACTAATGTTTCGATGGAAACAACTAAGTCATAACAATCATTTAATACAATATAAATTTCAACAAAATCAAGGTTTCATAATAATTGGCATTCTGCATTTAGTGATAATGCAACCATCTCTGGCAAGTACAACAGCATAGGGGCATTTCCACGGTGACTCGCGTTACATTTTAGAGCATTTCTGACTTTATGATTTGGCCTGCATCTTATATGATGAATGCTCGAACCCCATCGTGTGTGCTGGAAGGTGTTGGTAAAATAAAAAAAAAAAAAAAAAAATATTCATTTGATTTCATAATATGGCTTTAATTAACACTAATTATAGCATGACTCAGGTTACGTGAAAAGCACAACATAAAAAAACAAATTGATAACAGTTGCAATTTCTCCTGAAAGTATCCAAGATAGAAAATAATTAGCACTCTGCGTTCACACTACTAAATGTGGTTTTAAAGTGTGCTGAAGGGAATAAGAATTTTACCACCAATAAGTCGAGATATTATGTAATGTGCGCGACTCGCGTTACTGTGACTCACGTTACACATTGTCCAGTATCATTTCAATGCATATAGTGAAATACAGGGCACAGTTAACCACCTGGAAAAAGATATTTCTGTGTCTAAACACTAATGGAGAAAAAAATTTGAGCATTGTAGAGCAAAAATTCTGCATTTTAACAGTTGGTATATCCAGACTTGGCATTACTGCAGGTAAATTATGGTGGTCAGTCAATTAATGAACTCCTTCTTATGGGTAGGCGCAGTAGTTACAGATACATCGTTGGTAGAACAATGTAGGACTGTAATGATTATACTCTGAAACACTAAACAAAACAAGTTTTCTTGACCCCTTTGCACGGAAGCCAAATATGGCTATTTATATGCTACCCTATTTGAGGCTTTATAATTCAAGATTTGAGCTTCACAGAGAGGGGAAATGGCCTAAATGAAAAAAGACACTTGGAATATTTAGAATTTTATCGTATTTTAGTTTCTTTTCATAATTTTAGTCCAGAGTAAGGACCACAAACGCAAAAAATCCTCATGAAATTCAGCAGTGAAATTATTAAAAAAGAGAGAATTGCAAAATGGCTGGGAGTTAAAACAATACATTTCTGTGATCATAAACTCCTTGACCACAAGTGTACTTCATTTGACAGTGATTTTTTAATTTATCTGCTGTTTATGAGCCAAATAGTGGCTCCCCAAGCTGTCAGAGCCCTCAAAATTATGCACTGTCAAATCATAAAATAATCATATTTTTAACACAAATCAACTTCTGACTCATGAAGTTCAACATGAATTTATGATTTCCTAGCAGAATTTAGCAGGAGTTTATCAATATTGGCACGGATAGACATCAATAGTCACCAGTGACCTCTCCAAACCAAAAACACGCCTTTTCTCCATGATAAAGTTTAAAGTTTTGTCCATTTTTCAACAGAGCCGCATCAGCAAGCACACGTACTCATTAAAGAAAATGAAAAGTTCAATCACAATGTTGAGAATTATATTTCAATATTTCTCATCATATTCATCAGTAGATCAATTGCCATGTTGAATAACCATAATCAATAATCATAATCAATAACCATATTATGTAAGCAGCAGTAACACACACCCACACACACATAACATAACACACACACATACAAGTAATTCACATACGCGTAGGGAGGGGATGAGCATTGCAAACACACACACACACATGCACAGGCACACGCACACGTACACATGCACATACACACACAGACACTACACAAATAAAACACACGCACACACACATACAAGCAGTTCACACACACGAGCAGTGCACACAGACACATGCACACACACATACACACGCTGCACACGTACACATGCACACACACACACAAACACACACACACATAAGCAGTTCACACACAGTCACACGCACATGCAAGCAATTCAATTCACACATGCATTAGCAGCTCACACACATAAGCAGCGGCTTCTGTAGCTTCGATTAGTAAGCAGGCTTCTGTTTAGTTGATTAAAAAACATAATCAGGTGATGTAATTGATTTCAGTAGCTATGATCAATATTTGTTCAGTAAAATCATAAGTTGTTACTGAAAACATAATCAATTGAATCATTTATGTATCGACTTGTATCCTATTCATCTGACTGTGTTTTTCCACTCTTAAATTGTAATTTTCCACACCTTTTTAGTGTATATTCTTTCATTTTTTATGAAAAAAATGCTTCTGTGCGCCACAAATATTTCTCAGAGAATCCAAGGGAAAGAAAAAAAACTTGAGAGATGACCCAAGAATTGTGACTGGAGCAAAGTTGGTTAAAAAAACTTTAGAGATAAAGGTGGGTACAACCCATGTATTTTGATTGGAGAAAAGTTGGTTGAGTTTTTCCCATAAATATTGCTCTGTAAAGAACGCCGAGTTAGCACTTCTTGGCCAGGGACTGCTCTCCGGGTTTGGATTATTGAACGATTCAAGGCTGGAATAAAGATTGCTTCTGAAGATTTAGTCTCTCTCTCCCAATTATTCACGAACAAGGGGACCTAAAAATATGCAAACATCTTGTCGGGAAGACACAACAAATTTGGCGAGCCAGCGGCAGGAGTCAACAAAGGTCGGTTACACTCAGAAGGGTGGGTGGTCGTGTGGTGCTCGGAAATAGTGCGAGGAACACACACACACACCCTAAGCTGCCAGTAAACTAAGGATAAGGCGAGCAAGTTAATTAATTTGCTTTAATGATCTTGCTCAGATAGATAAGTGGGGGCATTGTTTTGTGTTGTCCCAGCCCTGATCTGGAGCACTGGAGACAAGTGACCTTTCGGCTCAAAGAATCTAGACACAAAATTGGAGGAAATTAAAAGGAGAGGGACAGAATCAGCAGAATTGTTATGTAACTACTAACCACTAACACTGCACATGCAACAACTTACTTTGAGTAATTGTGTGGAACTCAGAGCGCGTTCTGTAATTGGTTTGGTGTATGACTGTTTGTTATGTGTGAGGCCTGTGCTGGGACCCTATGGCAGGCTCTCTTTCTTTGAGGTTGAGTTGGGCCTGGATAGTGACCTAAGAGAGGTACCAGGATCCGTTTTATCGTTATGGTGTTGTTTGTCTTGTTGTTTATTATTTTTTAAAAAGGGTGCACAGCACATTTGGCGTATGGAGCTGGCCGATTAGTGGGTCTAGCGAGGACATTGACTGGAAGTGAGGTTTGTTGGGTCCTAAGGGTGGACTGACGGGAGGTAAGGATTGCACGGTCCCGAACCGACGTTGACGGGAAGTTTGTATTGTGGGGTGCGGCGCCCTTTTGAATGAGTGTGGAGTGGATGATGTGAACGGTGGTTCTGTTGTGTATTAACATAACATAACATGAATGGCGAGAGCAGGCCGTTCAGCCCAACTAGGCTCGCCAGTTTCTTTATACTATTGTGAATATATCACATCACATACTCAATGACTCAATGGTATCTAGCTTTAAGTCAAGCCTGCTCTTGAAAACTCCCAAGGTCTCTGCCTCAACAATATGGTCAGGCAAGCTATTTCACATCGAAATTACTCTTTGGGTGAAGAAATATTTCCGAATATCAGTGCTAAATTTACCTTTGGTCAACTTCCATCTGTGACCCCGAGTTCTACTAACAACACTTGGTTGAAGGAATCCTACATAATCCCTTTAACATATTTAAAGACCGCGATCAGATCACCCCTAAGTCTCCTTTTGGCTATATGGGTAGGGAGTAAGGAAACAAAATTGCGTGTGTAAAAGAACACCCATAACTTTATTGGGGAGGGATGCAGTTTTGGCTTTAGGTTTAAATTTGAATTGTGCAGAAGAAGGAATTGATTTAATGGGGATGTATAGTATGCAAATTAAAAAAAAGTGAATTAGCAAATGTTTATTGGTTGGGGGATTTAGAAGACCAAATTAAAGAGCAAGTTTGGAGTACCTGGGGAAAATACCCCAGGGTACATGGCCAGAAACTGAATTGCATTGTTCAATGATATTTGACCGCACTCAGGAGTTAATTTGGGTGGTAAACAAAAGCAGGATTTTAGCCATTTTAATGGCTGTGGAGTTGTAAAAGGACAAAGTTGCAGAAGTGAACAGAATAGTTATTCCTTATGAAAACCGAATAAAAGTCCCTATTTATTGACTAAATAAACGTATTCCCTTCTTGAATGATTAGTAACTATAAACAGAGAGAAGTTTATAGGAAGTAACAATTGAACGACAATTACACAAACGTGGATAAGTGTTTCTAATGTTGTGGCTAATGGAATTGCTTTGAGTACAAACTGAGGATCAAGGAAAATAATTAAGATGAGAAAGAAATACATTGCCGGGTCCTGTAAAATAAAGTGATTACATGTATTGAGAGCTAATATCCTCTAGGAGTGTGAAGTAACACCATTTGAATTAGTTAAATATTTGTAAAATTCTAAAGAACTAGAAAATCTAAGCAGTTTTCTGTAAATAATTACCCAGCCGGCACACGACCAACCTTCAACATTAAAATATGGTTGAAATTATGTCAGTTGTCGTTTCAACGTTGAAACGCTATTGAAACAACGTTTAACTCTGATGGTTGTAAAAAGGTTAACAAAATGATCTCATATCAACACTGAAATTTGAACAAGATTTGTTTCAACGTTGAAACAACATTGAAACAACGTTGCAAAAACGTTGCAAAATCAACGTTGATTCATCTTTCAAAATCAAAACATAATTCAACGGTGATTCAACTATGATCCATGACGTTGATTCAACAGTGAAAAAAACGTTAAAATACCAGCTGGGCAGACTATGTGAGATTGGTGTGCTAGAAGCATATCTCTGAAAAGAAAATGAAGGAAAAGTAATACTGATAAACAAGAGGAATAACACAAAGTGTTCAAAATACTGTTAAACACCAGTATCAGGTCCAATAAACAGTAAATTTAATTGATACAGAGGTTTCTCTAACAAGAATAAGAAAATTTCAATTGCGATTTGAAGGCAAAAATTAGGGTGAAATGATAAGAAAGCTAGCAGTAAATATAAATTTTAGTATAAAATTTAATAGTAAATATTAGATTTATAAAAGAATAAAAAAATCAAATTAACTATTGTGGGATTGGAGTCTGGAGACTGGATGGATTTTTTTAGTGCACAGAGTCAACATAATACAGCAACTGGAGGAATCAGGGACCAAAAAAGATAAGGGAAAAAAGACTGGTGAAAGGTCTACATACAGAAGTCAGAGAACAGAAGGGGAGAAAGGGAGGTCTAAGCAATGCAATTGCATTTGAAATTTTCTTCATTTGTTTAACAAGAATACGTTCTGCCCAGCAAAGGAGTCATGTTAAGGATCAATTTTATGACAAATGATGCATTGTGATTAAAAAAAAAAAAGAAATAAATAACTGAAAGCTTTCCTGACCAAATAAATTTGTGATCTTTTCTCTGTTTTTGAACAGGAGTGTCAACCAGTGGAGCAACAATTCAAGGAGACGAATTGACTAATAAACTCTCTCTGATTTTTTTTAACTTTTACAGGAAAAGATCCAAGCCCGAGCAAAAGGAAAAGCAACAAAATTATGATGATTGAGTTTTGTTCATTGTTGTATGCATCTAACTCATTTTATTGAAACTTTTCCACAGAATGCTCATTGCAGAAGAGAAGAGATTAAAATAACCTTGAGTGGAAATGATAAGCTGGACAGCTAAGGATTCAACTGCGGGGTTGCAACTTAAAGGTTTATCTTCTAAAATAAATTTAGGGAAATCCAATTCGGAGTATTAACACAAGACTAAGACTAAATTCAAAAGGTGGACCACCATATAATTGAAAAAGTCAACTAATATCGTGATCACATTCTAAATTTTTCCTTTATTGATAGTTATACAGTGTAGAGAGACAGGAAAGTTGGGGAGAAGAATGGGGGTAGACAGGCAGCAAATGACCCGAGTCAGAATCGAACCCAGGTCGCTGCAGGAAGGACACAGCCTTTATGGTGCGTGCGCTTAGACCGATGAGCCACCAGGGCGCCCCCTAAATTTATTTTTGATTAGGCTGACAAAATATTTTCCCCAGACTAGTAGGAGAAAGACGGGAACTGCGACAGTGACGGGGACAGCAACTTGAGTGACACTGACAGCAACTTGAGTCTTCAGTGTTCAAATAACAGAAACGGACTGAGCTGACCAAATTTGGCATGATTGTTTACCTTTACGTGCTGGGATCCCAATGAAAAAACTGTATCACAGTTGAATATTTACCCATGTTTTTGCATTAAAAAATAAAAAATTGCATATTGTAACACAGTCTAAAGCAACTCCACCTGGTTCTGCTGATGACATGGAGAATTGTCAAAATGGCTGGAGCTAATAACCCCTGACTATGCATCTCCTCCATGCTTTTAGCGGAACCCTAGACAGAGGTGAGTTGCTAAATCATAATTCATTGAAAAAACACTTTGAAAAGATATTATTGTGACCGTCCCATTTTTGACCCAGAATACAAAGGAATGCCAAATCATGAATATACTGCCCAAAAATGTTGATTTAAAATTGACAGGAGCTCAGTAGTGAGTATGAGCAATTTGGGTAATTATGAATAATGTTAATGTTAAATGTTAAAAAAATCAAAATCTGTACTCCTCAGAAACATATGAAATATAAATCACTCAGATAGTATTTTATTTCAAACAAAACTGTATCATACAGACTAAGAAAGAATGAACAGATATTAGTATAGTCTAGAGAGCACACATGCTCATAAAATAGATTTAGGCTACCAGATTAATGATGAGAAAGAGGTCTGGTGTCCTCCCCAGAAAACTTTTGCCAATGCCTGTATAAAAACAATTTCCAGAATATTCTTGCATTTATACCCATTATTTTGCCTCTCTTGGTCAGATTTAAAATTGTGCACAGATAAAACTCCCACATCCCCTCGTGCAGGCATTTTGGGGTTTTATAGTTTTAATTTACAATTAATCTGCACCAAAGGCAAACTCCTGAGTGAATACCAGGTAGCTTCTAATGCATGTTTTCTGAATTCGGCATTCTGAGATGTGTTGCAGTCCAAGAAAATAAAATCTGGACTAGTTGGGGGAATGAATATAGTGTAGCTTCACAAAGGTCAAGTTAAATTAGTGTAATTTACAGAGACATATGGCCAATGAAACTTGCTGGCAAAGGCCTTAAATCAAAATGCGAAAATGGCTGTCATGGTTTGACATGATTGTATCTCACACTGCAGAAAAACTAGTGCAATAGTAGGCAAATAGGCTGTGAATACATTTGTTGAGCACCATTCTAACATTTGTCTGTGGCCTTATCAAAGTAATATAAAATGTGCCATAACTGTGTTGACACTTCCCTCAAAGTTCATATTAGCTCTGTCAAATAAAGCAAAATCCGCAAACCCCATTTTCCCATTATAAGCAATACACTCAAGAGCTATCAGAACCTCTGAATGCTCCGTCACTGCAAGCAAATCTTTTTCCATGCCTTCAACCACTCCGCCTTAGGTGAACGTGGGTGTGGTGATGCTCTAATTCAAAAACACTGGGCTAGCATCAAACCCAGTGCTGCCACCCTCTGTTAGGCCTCTGTTGTACATAAAAGTCACATGTAACTAAGTTCTTTGTTTTTGGTAGATGGTTGCTTTCATTTTTAGGACTTGAATAAAGCTTTGGATTAAAGGACCAGTGTGTAGGATTTAGTGCCATCTTAGTGGAGATTTTGCAGACTGCAACCAACTGATAACCCCTCGGCTCACCCTCGCCTTCCAAGCATGAGGGAAAAGCTACTGTGGCTGCAAAAGTTGCAGAAAACACGAAAGGCCCTCTCTAGAGCTAGTGCTTGTTTTTTTTCAATTCTGAAATTCTTTTTTCAACCATATTTCATATAACATTGGATCATATAAATGAAAATAAGTAAACAGATAACAATATATTGTAAAAACAAAAATTAAAATGTCTTTTTGGAAGAAAAAGTCACCCGTGGCAACCCTTTGCTTTGATTACAGCGTTCTTTCAGGCATAGTTTTCACATTTTTTAAAATTTATCATTCGCTAAACCATTCCATATGGTTTGAAGTTCATTCCAGATTCTTTCAATGTTACAACAGATTTGCCTAATCCGATTAAGGGCTTGATTTTGAGCAGGCCAAGTCATAACTTTTCTAACACCAGATGTTTCTTTCTGATCGAGATAATTATTGGACAACTCAGTAGTGTGCTTAGGGTCATTATCTTGTTGAAAATGAAATCCCTGACCAATCAGTCTCTTTCCAGATGGCAATATGTGTCTCAAAAGGATGCTGTGATGCTTCTTTTGATCCATGATTCTGTGATCAGTGATTTTTTACTTATTTGTTTGATCATTCAATGTGATTACAGATTCCTCTGACAGGGTGGTGATAGTTGATTTTCTTTCTGGCTCAATAAGTGTGACCACAGATTCTTTCAACAAGTCTCTGCTTTTTGACTCTATTTTGGGTCAGTAAGAACCAAGACTCCAGATTCTATGCAAGAGTTGGGTGTAGTTGATTCCATTGTTGGGTCACTTGGTTTGACAAAACATTTGATCCGTGAGTGAATGACTCTTAACACTCTTGTTGGGTTTCTCTGATTTTTTACTGACTCTATCATTGCATCAGTCACTGTTGACTCATTTGTTTGGCCATTCATTGAGACTGCAGATTCCATCAGTGAGTCAGTGACTCTTGACTCTTCTTTATGCTCAGTAAAAATGGCTGTGGAGTCTTTCAGAAAGTAAGTGGCTTTTGACTCTCTTGGTGTATCACTAAGTGTTATAATTGATCCTTTCAGTAAGTCAGCTGCTGTTGTCTCTCTTGGTGGGTCATCAAGTGATAATTCAAATCCTGTCAGGGTATTAGTGCATTTTGACTCTTTAATTTGTTCTACATGTGTGACTTCAGATTCTATATGTGAATCAGTGACTGTGGATTGTCTTGTTGATTCTACCTTTAAGACTATGGAATCTGTCAGTGAATCAGTTACTTTTGACTCTCTTGATTGGTCACTGCCTGTGACTGCTGATTCTCTCAATGACTTTGTGACTTTAAAATCTCTTGCTGGGATATCAGTTGAAACTACAGATTCCGTCCACAAATTTGTAATGGTTGATTCTCTTGTTTGGTCACTTGGTTTAACTAAACATTTAGTTTGTGTGTACATGACTCTTGACTCTCTTGTTGGGTACCTTTGTATGTCTACTGATTCTCTGAATGCATCAGTCACTGTTGACTCATTTGTTTGATCATTCAATGTGATTGTAGATTTCTGCAGAGGGTCAGTGGGAGTTGATTTACACAATGGCTCTGCAAGTGCAACAATAGATTGTTTCAGTGAGTCTCTGCTTTTTGACTCTTTTTTTGACTCAGTAAGAATCCAGATTTCAGATTCCATTAGGGAGTTGGGAATAGTTGATGCCACTGTTAGGTCACTTGGTTTGACAAAACATTCGTCCGGTGGGGAAGTGATTCTTGACACTCTAGTTTGGTGTCTCTGATTTTTGACTGATTCTGTCATTGTGTCAGCAGCTGTTGACTCATTTGTTTGGTCATTCAGTGTGACTACAGGTTCTTTCAGTGAGTCAGTGACTCTTGACTCTTCTTTATGCTCAGTAAAAATGGCTGTGGAGTTTTTCAGTGTGTAAGTGGCTTTTGGCTCTCCTGGTGTATCACTCAGTGTGACAATTGATCCTTTCAGTAAGTCAGCTGCTGTTGTCTCTCTTGGTGGGTCATCAAGTGATAGTTCAAATCCTGTCAGGGTATTGGTGCATTTTGACTCTTTTGTTTGTTCTGCATGTGTGACTTCAGATTCTATATGTGAATCAGTGACTGTGGATTGTCTTGTTGATTCTACCTTTAATACTATGGAATCTGTCGGTGAATCGGTCACCTTTGACTCTCTTGTTTGGTCATTGCCTGTGACTGCTGATTCTCTCAGTGACTTTGTGACTTTAAAATCTCTTGCTGGGATATCAGTTGAAACTACAGATTCTGTCAGCAATTTTGTAATGGTTGATTCTCTTGTTTGCTCACTTGGTTTAACTAAACATTTAGTTTGTGTGTACATGACTCTTGACTCTCTTGTTGGGTACCTGTGTATGTCTACTGATTCTCTGAATGCATCAGTCACTGTTGACTCATTTGTTTGGTGTTTACGTATGATTACAGATTCTACCTGCAAGTCAGATGCAATTGGTTCTCTTACTTCCTCCGCACGTGTGAAAACAGATTCTTTTAGTGGATCAGTTATGTTTGACATTTTTCTGGGCTGGGTAAGAATGGTAAAAGAATCTTTTAATGGGTAAATGGCTTTTGCCTCCGTTGGTGTACTACCAAGTGTAACAATCGATTCTGTCAATAAAACAGCCTTAGATGACTCTCCTGGTGCATCATTAAATGTGACTATAGTTTCTGGCATTATTTCAGTGGCCTTTGGTTCTCTTAGTTGGTCACAAATTGTGACCACAGTTTCCTTCACTGAGGCAGTGACTCTTGACTTGCTTTTTTGGGTCACTAAGTTTACCAACAGATTCAGTTAGTGAGTTGGTGACTTTGGAATCGCTTTGTTGGACATCAATTGAGACTTCTAATTCTCTCAGATTGCTGGTAATTGGTGATTGTAATGTTGATTTGCTTTGTCTGACAAGACCTTCTGTCGGTGAGTGCTTGATTCTTGACTGACTTGCTGAGTTCCTCTGATTCTCTACAGATTTAGACAGTGTATCAGTGACTGTCAAATTATTTGTTTGATCATTCAATGTAATTTCAGATTCCTCCAGTGGGTAAGTGATAATTGATTTTTCTTCTGGTGCAGTAAGTGTGACTACAGATTCTTTTAGTGAGTGTCTGCGTTTTGACTCTTGATTTTGTTTAGCCAAAACTTCAGATTCTATCAGAGAGTTGGTAATTGTTGATTCCATTTTTGGGTCACTTGGTTTGACTGAACATTCAGTCTGTGGGTTAGTGACTGTTGACTCTCTTATTGGGTGTCTCTGATTTTCTATTAGTTCTGTCATTGCATCAGTGACTGTTGACTCATTTGTTTGGTCATTCAGTGTGGCTACGGATTCTTTCAGTGAGTCAGTGACTCTTGACTCTTCTTTAGGCTCAATAAAAGTGGCTCTAGAGTCTCTCAGTGAGTAACTGGTTCTTGTCTCCCTTGGGGTATTACTTAGTATGCTAATGGATTCTGTCTGTAGGTCGTCTGCTGCTGACTCTCTTTGTGGCAATTGAAGCATTAATATGCCTGTGTGGGCATTGGAGCATCTTGACTCTTTCGTAGGTTCTACAGATGTGACTACAGACTCCTTCAGCGAGTCAGTGACTGCAGAGGGTCTGGTTTGTTCAACATTCATGACTACAGAATCTGTCAGAGATTCAGTGATTTTTGACTCACTATATTGTTCATCACCTGAGAATACAGATTCTCTCAGCAAGTAAGAGACATTGAGATCACTTCTTTGGATACTGGTTGAGACTACCGATTCAGTAAGCAATTTCGCAATTGTTGGTTTTCTTGTTTGGTTACTTGGAATGACTAAGCAATCAGCCTGTGAGTAAGTGACTATTGAGTCTTTTTCTGAGTCCCAATGTGTGTCTACAGATCTTGCCAATGGATCAGAGTCTGTTGACTCATTTTTTTGGTCATAATGTGTGATTACAGATTCCAGCAGTAAGTCAGAGACATTTGACTCTCTTTCTAGCTCAGTAAGTGTGACAGCAGATTCTTTCAGTGAGTCAACAACTCTTGGTTCTTTTTTATGTTCAGTAAAAATGGCTATTGAATCTTTCTTAGGGTAAGTGGCTCTTAACTCTCTTGGTATATTGCTAAATGTGATACAGGATTCTGTCAGTAAGTCAGTCACTAGTGACTCTTCTGTTGCTTCACTCAGCGGTACTATAGTTTTAGTCTGTAAGTCAATGGCTTTTAACCCTCTTGGAGGTTCCATTACTATGATCACTCTCTTCCTCAGTGAGTCAGTGACTTTTGACTCTGTTTGTGGGTCAGTAAGTTCAACAAAAGATTCAGTCAGAGTGTTGATGAGTTTGGAATCTCTTTGTTCGTTCTCAGTTGAGACTTCATCTTCTCTCTGAGATTGGGTAATTGTTGATCCTGTTGAATCGCTTGGTTTGACGAAACATTCAGTATGTGAGTTAGTGACTCTTGACTCGTTTGTTTGATAATTCATTGTCAAAAATGATTCCTTTTGAGAGTCAGTGACAGTTGATTCCCTTGTTAGTTCAGCAAGTGTGACTGCAGATTTTTCAATGAGTCAGTGATTTTTGACTCTTTTTTAGGCTCAATAAGAATAGCGACAGAGCCTTTCATTGGGTAAGATGCACTTGCCTTTATTGGATAATCATTTAGTGTGTTGGTGGATTCTGTCAGTAAGTCAGCCACCGGTGACTCTCCAGGTTCATCACTAAGTCCACCTATAGTGTTTGTCAGTAACTCTGCAGTTTTTAGCTTTACTGGTGGGTCACTTAGGGTGCCCACTGGTGCCGTCAGTACATCAGTGACCATTGACACTTGTGTTGGGTCACACATTTTGTCAAAATATTCTGTCTGAGAGACATTGACTTTAAACATTCCTTGTGGGATATCAGTTAAAACATCTGATTCTGTCTGGGAGTTGGTAATTACAGACTTTCTTGTTGTGTCACTTAGTTTGACAAAGCATTCTGCGTGTGAGTACCTGACCCTTGACTCAATATTTGGGTCCCTCCTGGTAAGCACAAATTCTGTTCGTGTGTCAGCGACACTGGACTCATTTGTTCTGTTATTATCGGCAATTACAGATTCTGTCAGAGAGTCAATGACAGTTAGATCGCTTGGTGCCTCAGCAAGTGTGGCTAGAAAGTTTTTCTGTGAGTCAATATCTGTTGACTGTTTTGGCTCCTGACTAACTGCATATCCTGGCATTGAGTACATGAGTCCTGACTCTCTTTGTGGTTCTATCAGTGTGTTTTTTGATTTGCTCAAAAAATCAGTTACTTGGTCACTATGAATGGTAACAGACTCTGTTTGTGAGTTGGTGTTGGATGAGTCTTTTAATGAGTCAATAGTTGAGACTATGCACGCTTTTAGTGCATCGTTAAATCTTGACTCACTTTGTGGCTCACCAATGGTGACCACAGATCCTGACAATGAACCAGTGAATGTTGCCGCTGGCTTTGGATGACTACATTCGATGAGTGGGTCTTTCTGCGACTTGGTGACCATTGAATCAAAGATTTTTGCCTCTTTTTCAGGATGCCTAAGTGGAATCCTATGTTCTTTCAATGTGTTGAAGATTGTAGACTCTGCTCGCGGTTCACTTTGAGTGAATTCTGGTTCTGTTACTGAATACTGCATATTGCATACTGCATACCCTTTGGGGGGGTTACGAAGTGTGGATATAGCTTCTGTCATTGAATCAGTTATTGTAAACTGCTGCAGTGGGTCCCTAAAACCACATTTATTCAGTGAGTGAGTGATTTCTGACTCTCTTTGGGAATGACTAAGTGTGACAATGGATTGTTTCTGTGAGTCAATGCCTGTAAACCCTCCTAGAGGATTACTGTGCACAATAACAGTTTGTGTTTGAGATTCTATGCCTTTTGACACTCCTGCTGTGTCCCCGAGAGTAAATTTCGATCTTGTCAGAGAATTAGTCATAGCAGACCCACATGATGTGTCGTAGGATGCAGATTCCTCCTGTACATGAAATGGTTTCCTCTGCTTTCCATCTAAAACAAGATGATCATCTGACTCCTGTTCCAGTTTGAAATTGGGAATCCCAGTTCCTCCAATCCTCTCTGGACTGTGGCTGCTGGGTCTGCTGACTGAAAGTCAGGAAGAACAAATTAATTAGTGTCTGAAAAAAATAAACTATTTACTGTGGCTTGTTCATGGGAGTAAGACTTGTTTGCACAGTAAATAACTAACCACTGAGCATTTATTTGTATTATTACAATTTGAATAATTATTAGATTGTTCTTTAAAACAAGAAAAAAGTACAAAAACGGCAACAAGTTATTAACTTTTTAAAATTCCTCCCCTGAATGCTTCAAATATTATGAATTATATATGGTTTTTTGGAATTTTTTTAAATGATCTTTTAAATTATAAATAAAATGAGTGCTTAAAATGTCTGCATTTATATTCTGTGTAGTTTCGCTACAGAAGTGGTAGTGCCCCAAATTATGAAGATTAGCTGCAGTGAGATGAAGCTGAAACTCAATACCAGTGGTTCTTAACATCAGTCCTATGGATCCCCAGTGTATAACTGTTTTTGTTCCAACCCCATTTGGTATCCTCAAACACTGACATGTTAATTTTCCTTAAATTGGTGTGTTTAATACTCAGATGCATCATTTACCTTTTTAACTCTTTCCCCACCATTGACAAGATTTTCTGTCAACAAGTGAATATTATCAAAAATGCTGGCGGTGACTGGCAGCTTAAAGAAGATACTCCAGTGAGGAAAGTGTTAAGCAACATCATATCTGAAATAGAAAACACCTGCCATGTTTATGCTGTGATATATTGCAGAGACTTTAATTACGTTGTAAAAGAGGAAACAGATATTTGGCCGATCGCCATTCACAGACCAGCAGGCTCCTTCATTGTTGAAAGTATTAAAACTTAGCTGCCAAAAACTCGCTATTTAAAATTTAAAAACAAGCCAAATGATAACAAGCCAAGTCTGCATTGTGTAAATGAGAAAAAAAAAAAAAAAACACAATGTGCCCGATGTTTCTCCATGTGCTAGATCTGACGATGCAGATCGATTGTGAGGCCTACTCCTATTTTCCTCCAGCCGCAACTACTAACTGTTATTTCTAAGCCAAGGCTACACGCAACTGGGCACAGGTATGAATATTTAGGGCATAGTTATATTTCAAGGGGTCTTTGTCATGTGAATTAGATTACACCTGTACAAGTGCCATTTAAATTAGACTGGGCAAAGCGATTAGTGGTATCTTTTGGTTACATTAACCAGACTACATATGACATGGCAGAACCATATCTTAACTGAAGCACGCTCTAGTTTTAATTGCACTCGAAGGTGCCGACAAAGAAAATAACCTGTATGTATTTAACTGCAAAAAATATAAATAATGTTAAATTATTTTTTCTTGTAAAGCACAAAAGTAACTGTGATATACGCACACTTATGTGATAATGTGCATTTAAAGGGTTAAGACATGGTTCCAGTTCTAGGGAGTAACCAGATTGGCGGACAGTGGGCTGACGTGCAAGACGTGCGTCTGTAGGATATAGGAGGTTTTGGGAAAATAGCGTGGCTGTATTGATGGTATGTTTTTTCGCCAGTAAAACGTTTTAAATTCATCGAGATACTCGCCTCTCGTCTTGTATTTTTCTACACCACAGTAATTCCAAAGAAAATTACTCTTTCTCCGGAGTTACTCTTGTGCTTTATCATATAAAGCTAATCAGTGGATCCAATAGTTTATTGTATCTTGTTTTTTTTTTTTTTTTTTTCATTTTTAGCTCACTGACCGATAGGCAAGCTGAACTATTGGGATCAGGTGGCGTCTGGCGTCATGGTTATGGTCATATCTTGTTTGCAATCTCTTTGAAAATCTCCTAAACCACTGGCCGATTCATTTCATAGTTGGTATTGAGCAGGGTCCCCAATTTTTCCCAGAAAAGGCCAGTGTGGGTGCAGGCTTTCATTGCAACCAAGCAATTACACGCCTGATACTGCTAATCATCCCCTGGATTCTTTGCTAGTAAGCTTGATTCATAGAATCAGGTCTGTAGCTGCATGCTTGCAATGAAAGCCTGCACCCACACCAGCCCTTTCTGGGAAAGATTGGGGACCCCTGGTATGGAGCCTCTGAGGGTCCATGTCTCTGAGGCTTGTTAGCAGTTTTTAAAACTTTTCAGTTTTAGATTTATGATGAAAATTATTTCAAATGAATATTTCTTCATCTAGAAAATTTGCCTTGTTAAATTATGGCTAAAAGTGATGCAAGTATGCGCTCTAGTGGTGGGTCAGTATGCTGTGACATAGTAGGATTCGTGGGTTTCACTCAGGCTGATTTTTAATGCTTTTAGGTTAGTCATTCTCTTTGAGAAGTCTGGGTTAATTATGATTTTTTTTTTTTTTTTACTGCAAGGACTTATATCTCCTATTTTGTCATGCAGTGTTCTCTAAATGATAAGATAACCATTTTGAGCAGTTTGGGCTCGGCTTATTAACCGATGGCTTGTTAAGTGGCGATTTCAGTAAGTACTAAGCTAAAGTAATATTCAGACTTTTCCTGTGACTTGGGGTCTGGCTGATAAAAGCAGTCATCAGTGATGTATTTAGAGCAGATCACCCATCCTAATCCGGGCTCCATAAAATCCGCTCTTTTCCTTTTCACAAAGCCTACCCATGCCTTTCGCATTGTAGGATTTTTTGTAAATTTATGGACCATGATCTGTGGTCAAGTTTAGCACAACCATAGGCCCATAGGGCCGGTAAGCTAAAAACTGTGTGCCCTTTTGGGAAACATTAGCAATGAGGCACAATTTTTATTCTGCATGGCGAATAATCCTTTACAGGTCATGATAAAAATCAACAGCTGTTTAAAATTATGATTGCAGGTGCAGTTGGAATGAAAACCAGCATTGACAGGGGCTCCCTTGACAGATGTTGAGAACCAGTGCTATATAACAGGTATTACCAAAGCTTATCCTTCGATCCACATCCATCCCTAACTTTCTTTTTTCCTCGCTAATTAACTAAATTAATTAAAGGTCATCTATGATGCTGACCATGATGTCTATGCCATTTGATTTCTGTCATTTTAAGCCTCTGAAAACCAGGATGTTTGGATTGGGGGCCCCCTCTATATAATTGTCTCCTCTCTGATTGGACAGGGAACAGAGCCACCTGCCTCTTACACCATGAGTCAACCAATAGCGACCATGTGAAAATCCTCAGGCTACAAGCAATAGTCTCTAAATACACATGAACTGGTTTTGAGTAGCTTGCTAGAAAATTACACAATGAGCATGGAGAGGTAACATCAGCAGGCTAGGCAGCTATGAGGATGGTGGCTACATTCACAACCAAGTGCAACATGCAGTCATCATTGAAGTTTAACACCAGTTGGAGTTAATTTGCTACTATTAAGAATGACGCATTGCTAGCAGTTGTGTAGAAACATCCGTTGCCTAACATTTCACTGATTACGAATGGCTGCACTATTCTTCCGCAACCGAATTCAGTTAAACATTCACCCATTTTATTTGTTCCTATCAACATGTCTCGTACATCACCTCTGGGTAAACAAGCAACAATTTCAAAATATGTATTCCATTTAACTGCTATCAAATAAGTTAGATTATGATTATGGAAAGGTAATGCCAACATGGTAAAGCGTAACAAAAAGAATCCTGTGTTTCCGGTAACCTGACTGACCCTCAATAAAAACCGATGACCCTAGAGTTTTTAGAGCACTATTCAAAAATAAAATTGACCCACACTGATTTGACCCTATTCCTCCTTGAGAAGCTTTTTTTTTTTTTTTTTTTTTTTTAGCGTACCAGCCCTATGGACCAATAAGCTATTGCCTTGGTTTGGTGTCTGTCGTCCAGAACATTTTTTAATCTTTTTTTTTTTTTTTGGCCGGATGAATTTTCCTGTAAATTTTCCATAACATAAAACTAGACTATACCTCCAGACAGTTTATCAGATTTTTGATTGAATCATTTTTGTCAGTTTTCTGGGCCCTTTAAATTTTGGCCCCAATGTTAAAATATAAGACTTAGAAATGAAAATTAAAAAAAAAAATTCTCAAAACCTGCCCGATAATTCTTTTTTATAAATCAGGCAATCAACTCACCTTGGTACCCTCAATGTACAGTGTGAGCACCATTTTGATTGAATCGACGGAAGTGGGTCTAGTGGGGGCTCTGGGGGCTACTTTAACATTGGGTCTTATGGAGAATATGCAAAATGGACTGTGGAGACAAAGTTGTTGCAGAAATAAATTAAGTCTGTATTAGTGACATATAGGAACTTATACATGGCCTATATTTTGGCAATGTTAAAGTCGACCTCAGATGACTTTGAAAGGTGAAACTCATGGTCAAGGAAAATAGTAACAATGTTGAAAGACTTAAAATTTCAAAAAAATATTTCTCAAAAACTGTAACTTTTTTTTCTAAATCTGGCAATCAACTCACCATGGTACACTTTATATACAGTGCGAGTGCCATTTCGATTGAATTCATGAAAGTGAGTCTAGTGGGGGTCCTGTACTTTAACATTGAGTCTTACCATCGGTGTGCCATCAGGTGTTCTGAGGACCTTCAGTAACCGCACCCTTTACTGCTAGATTGCTCTAAAGTTGTTCTCGTTTGAGTTCGCCTGATTAACAATCAAACAATTTATCAACTGAACAACCAAGACCAATACATGACCTATAAGAAATGATTTCTTTCCTGTTTTATGCATGCAAGTATAACAGCAATGGAACTTGACATCCATGGCGACAGAACTCATACGAACCCTTGGACTTCCAACAAACTTTTTATTTGGCAAAATTCAAATTAGCAATGTTCACTGAAGCGTGAAAACTGAACCACGACGCTGGTGTCAATCAAGGGAGAATTACATGGTCTATCAACACGTATGACCAGATTTTCTAAACATCTTCGCATTTTAGTTGTATGGTGTTTTTTCTGAGTCTACTTTTTTCTGATACACCCAGTATATCGCAAGCTTTGCACTTAGTCAGTGCAAAGTCTCATAAGCCTGTTGTTAAACTGTGGAGTTGTATAGACGCTTCAACCGTGTAGAGGCGCAACTTTGTAAAACTTATTACAAGCGCTGTTATTGTCATTCCAGCGCATTTTTAATTGTTTGGAACACAGTTTCCTTTTTTTTTTTTTTTTGTATTTGCCTTTTTCTGCCTTTTGCTGTGCAACTGCAAAGGCATAATAAAGCCTACTTCATCTTTGCATTTGAATCCAGTTCCACGTTCGCCATTTATCAGTGCAGTCCGCTCAGTGCACAGAAAAAGCCTTTACAGAGGACTTCGCCCACCCATGGATTCAGCGAAGATCTCACTCCAAGAAGATGCGGCAGAATTCATTTCCTGGCTTCCCGACATCTTCAGCCTGATGGCAGCGCAACAGAGGGAGATTGCCCGACTGGTCCCCGAGCGGGGTCCTATAAAAACCCTAACTGGGGATTCCATGGTTTTGATGGAAGACATGCGGGCAATGACGGTGACACTTGGCGGGGAGTGATTTGGAGGAATGGCCTCCCTGTTCTGAACGCGAGTGGTGTTTGGTTACTGGATTTCTGTGTCATCAGATCTGCAGCTGTATGTCGTGGACACTCGGGAGAAGAAAGATGCAGAGCTGTCAACTGATCATCACCATTATTTTTTTCTTCTTTCTTTTTTTCTTTTTGCACTGGAAAGCGTCTTTGTGACAGTCTCTCAGTGAAAAGTGCTATACAAATAAATTTTAATTGAACTGAATTGAATATTTGCTCAGTAAATTAGTTAAATTAACTATCTGATTCTTACTCAGAAACAGGTTGAGTGCAGCCAATCGGATGCTGGGATACATCATCAAACTTTGTTTGGAGGAGGTAAAAATGAGTGGGAGATCATTATAAAAATCGAAAAAGGAAGTGGTTCTATGGTGGAACCTTGAGGCACACCTCTCTCTTGAGTAAGTAAATCCGATCTACGCCCTCTCAAAACAGCAAATCACTTTCTATTGTGCAAATAAGAATTAAACCACATCATTGCAAGCTGGGAAAGGCCATTAGCATGAAGCTTGTCAAAAAGTAGATAGTGGTCCACCAGATCAAAAGCACTAGTAAAATCAATTTATTGCTCCTGTGAAATTACCACGGTCAGATGCATAGAAAATGTCATTAGTCAATTTTAGGACTGCAGAAATTGTGGAATAATTAGGTCTGAAACTAAATTAATACTGGGAAAGGATATCGTTATTTTTGAGAAATGGTGATAGTTGGTTTTAAATTATTTTTTCAAATACTTTGGCACTGGAACAGATAATTGAAATTAGTCTATAATTGTTGGGATCAAGAGTGTCATTTCTCTTGTAAAGAGGCAAAATACTAGCAGATTTCCAAATAACGGGTATTTAACATGTAGAAAATGATAGATTCAACAGATCAGCCAATTGATAAATGAGAATATGAGGTGCTAATTTAATTACTTTTGTTTCAATCCCATCAAACCCGGGACTCCTGCTCTCTTTCAAATCAGACCAGGAGACATTGTATGAAAATACAAAGAACTGTGATGGCTGGTATTTCAAGACACCAGATGCAGTGGCCGGAACAAAAGGAAGCACAGCAAAATGACAAACACAGATAAAACAAGAGAGAGGGGCTCGCGCTTCCAAAGGACTTAAATCTCGTCCGAAAAATACACAGGAAGCAAAGCGAGCTAGACAGAACGAAATAAGGAAAACATCTCGGAAGCCGAGATCAAACGATTAAGCAGCAGATGGTGCACAGACAGAGGAAAGGGAAGAGAAAGATTCCCTTTACTAACACTTTCCTTTTTTGCAACTAATTCCTCAACACTTCTCTAGCTAGAGATCTTGCGGGCTACAGTACAATGGTAACACTGACACTCTAGCAAAGTGACGAGGCGAAACTTGGGCTTATGCTGCATTCCGTTTACCTCGGAAGTTGGAAGTCGGAGCTGGGAATGACGTCACAGCCGAGTTATCAGCGTTCCAGTTACAAAGTAGGAAAAAAGTAGCCAACCGCCATAAACCGGGAAGAAGAGTAGCGAAACAAGATGCTCACGTCTACGAAAGCTATTCTCGCGTTTGTCTTGTACGAATATAAGCAACTTCTGGACAAATATGCGGTCCTTCTGCAACCTTCAAACATGGTGGATTTCCATATGTATACGTCAAACAATGTATACGGCTGATTTAGTGCGACAAACACGAGACAGAAGCAATAAACGGAATATTACAGGAACTTCTAATTACTGTTAACACCTGGGGCAGCCATCTTTGAATGTTAACTCGGGGGTAGTGAAGATTCTCCGACTTTTCGAGTCGGAAATCCGACCTCGGGGGCTGTTCCAGTTGAAACTTCCAACTCGGAGCTCGGAAATTCCGACTTCCGAGTACAAATGGAACGCAGCATTAAATAGAGTCCGGGCGCCGCCCACAATTAATGCTAGCTGACCCAAGAATCCGATATGGGCAAAACGATATCGTCCCGGACGAGTGTAACAAAAAAAGCTCCCAAACCAACGCCAACCTCCAAAACCATGACAAGAACCTTGAGCAGATAAGCTGTGATTAGAAGTCATATAAACACTCTTAGGAATTAAATTAGAGCAGACTGAGGAAAAATACTGATTAAAAGTACATGCAATAACTGAGGAATCATTCAGTATTCTGTCAGCAACTCTTAACTGACTAGCAGAACTTAAGTCTGAAATATGAAAAAAAAAATTATATTTGGAAAAACCTTGCACACCTCCGTCTTTTGACTAATTAGTTATTCTGGCTAATTAAGTCACATTCAAGCACTCACCCATGAAGTATAAGATGTATGAAAAATGTATTCAAATCTAGAAAGAGGAGCTCAAATGTATTTGATTTCTGATGGAATGGCCGCATATAATGTTTACTTCTGGAGAAAGGATTGTCATGCCTACATTACAGTGTCAGTGCAAAAATCTTTGTCATTCACTCAGGATTGGATCATCAGGAATAAGGTTGGAATTCTCTGCTATAGAAAGTGCACCTTTTGTATCTGCAATAATTTTGGTCATTTCCTTGGATATCATTTTCAGTCATATTTTACTGATGCATGTGCATGTCTCCAGTGGAAACTTACTTATGCTTGTGATGACATTACTGGTGGATGAAGGCAGTGAGCAAACTCTGATGTTGCATCTGCATCCACTTCCATGCTTGAGTTCCATTTCCTTCAACTGTTGACCCATGTTCTGCAGCTGCTCCCTCTCCTTCACCTCATGGAGCTTTCTGAGGTAAGAGAGAGCAGGAAAACACTGAGTCTGTACAGGGTCAAAATGCAAAAGTGCAAAAGACAACTTCCTTCTTCCTCAGTGACTAAATTTTCAAATGCATTACACCGAATCATAACGTTCCAACCAAATCATAATTCAAAAACAAATTATAAAGGAAAAAAATTGAACTATTGAAAGCTGACTGCACACTGCAGCAGCGTACACTTTTTAGTGTCCTTAGAAAGGCAGAGCTCCATCTTATTCATGATTACGCACAATTTAAAGATGCTCTCCACACGCCTAAAATGTATCTGTGAAATACAGTTTTTTAAATGGCAAAATGAGCCACCAGCAGACAAGTTCAATTCTGATCATCAAGTGCACTCTTTAGAACATAGGCTTTTGTTGGGTTTGGTCAAGATTTTCAAAATTGAAGAAACAAGGGCCAATGGACTGATTCAGAGGCTTTTAACTGATGTGTCTGGGGACAGGGGTTGCTGTGTATAGCTGTGTGTAGTTGCTGAAGATGTATTTTAAACATCTTGAGACAGTATTTTAAGGCAACATACAGCACAATACTTAGACAGCATTAAAGTTAACATTGCTACAACTGCAATAACATTGTTATACAATGGCCAAGTGCATTGCTGCACAACACATTTGCGCTTTGGGTGAAGTCTATACCTTTTCAGGTGATTGATGATTTTATGATAATTGAATGACCATTGTAAACAACTATGTGTTATACGTTTACCTAGGTGTCGTATGTTGAAGAAGCTCACCCAAAATTAATAATGGAGTGCTCTTTTGCATGCTGAGTTGTATTCGTCTTTTGGAAGGTAAAGACCTTGGAGACCAATGCTTGAAGGGTTTGAGTTTGAGAGGATGTGTTGCCTGGGCCTGCTTGTGTTTTGACATTGTCCTTCTTATCTTCTAGGGTCTTCATTTCTTTTGCCTTAGCTGAGAGAATACCAAGGAAATATATCAACCAGTGCAAGTAAAGTTATGGTACAATTATACTTTTTCCCTCAGATGCATTTTATTTTATTTAATCTTAATTTTACCCGGGTGAATCCCATTGAGATACAAAATCTCCTGGCCAAGACAGGAGCATAAAAGTTTCACACAGAGAACAACAGACGATAACAAGCAAAAACTGCTACAATAAGACATTAACAGGGTTTCACAGTAAACAAGTGTATTATGGTGGTTAAATAGCCTTAAATCCTGGTTTTAAAAACATCCAGACTGTTAAGCAGATCCAGTGTGAGGTGACCCTGTACCCCATACTAAGATGAGGGAGCAAAAACAGGAAAAGTCTATTGCCAAAGACAGAGTGTGACAAATCTCAATACAGCATGGTACACTGAGTCTGACATTTTCAGTGATGAGTTTGCATGCATATAAAGGAGTATATAATGACAGCAAAATCCTTAGGGTGAATTACAAGCTCTTTTGGTGGCATTGACTTACATTAGTGGGGGAGGGCTATATATTCTGACCAGCATTAAAAATGCACCACCCTCACTTCTTGGCCAAAATACAAATTTGCATGTCTGTGATGTGTAATTGTCATCAAAGTGTATTAAGCCTCCCAACAAAATGGCAAAATACAAAATTAGGTCTTTGGCGCATTTTAATGTCATCTCAGGCTGAAAAAGCGGAAATCAAGATTTTTGTCACCAGGGCAAAATGCAATAACGTCTTTCTGGGTCTATTCACAAAATCAGGTCTTTCAAAAGCTGGAAAGGCAAAAGCTGATAAGTTGATAAACATCACCATTTGATGGCTTATGAGGCGAAAACTTGATGAAAATGCGTAGGAACACACCCTTAGAATGTTGCAAGCGTGCATGCGTGTTTGTGCTCTTGCTACATAGAGGCATTGTCATTATTCCATCACTTGGGAGATTGACCAAAGTTTGGGGGTATCCTACTTGTGCCTGACTGTCCACAGTTTGCCAGCCACAGTGAAAATGAAAGAATCAAGATCATTCAAATTGAGTTAATCCGGGAAACACGTGCATGGTCACAGCCGATTAGTGTCTCGAACGGCTTGCCAAGGTGATATCAAAAGGGCAGAGTGTCCAAATCCACAGTCACAAGTCGCCTAACAGCTGTAAAAGTGCCATGTTAAACCCTAACTTAAGTCTATTTTCACCTAAGACACCACAGCAGTATTCTTTAAAAGCAAGAGTTGCTCCAAACTAGAGGCAAGAAATCTAAACCTAAATTATTTTGTCTGTGTCCAGTTTGATCACTAGATACTTCAATCTGATTTTGTTGTCCTCACTGCTGAGGACATTGACAGAGATGTAGGGTGAAAATGGGCTCAAATGGGGTTGTTACATCCCACATCTGCAGCTTTCAAGTGACTTCTGACTATGGATTCGGACACTTGGTTCTCTTTAACATTACCTCGACATGCTGTTTGAGTTATTAGTCACTTGTGATAATATACCTGTGTTACCTGGATGGACTCATCTGGACTGACTTTGATCCTTTGATTTACCTCATAACTTATAAACTGTGGACAGTCAGACATGGCTCAGATACCCCCAAAACTTCTGGGCAATCTTCCCAGTGACGGAATTATGACAACACTGCCACCTAGCGACAGCAGGGATGCGCACGCAGGAATGCAACTTTCTGTGGGTATATTCCTACTCTTTTTCACCAAATTCAGGCCTCGTTAGCCATCTAATGAGAATGTTCACCGACTAACTTAGAGTGGTTTTTCACTTGTCACATTTTGAAAGACCAGATTATGTGAAGAGAACCAAAATGATGTCAGTGGATTTTGCCCAGGTGACAAAAATCTTGATTTCACATTATTGGGCCTGAAATGGCATAAACGCCTGTCAAAGACCTAATTTTGCATTAGGCCCTCTTCTTAGGAGGCATCAGACACTTTTAGAACACTTACAGATCAAAAACATACATTATTTGTATCTTGGCAATGAAATTAAGGCAGTGAGTTAATGCTGGTCAGTATATAAATATTAACAACAAACTTATAGAGAAATTGACAATGTGAGTTTTGAAATCAATTACTTTTTGATGTCACCCATTTAGATTTGAAAGATTTTTTATGTGTCTAAACCAACATGAGAGAGTGTTAGAGTATGGTTTAGTTAACAGAATAACCAAAGATACAGAAATCATTTCAGTTGACCCATATTGGATCTCCCACACCACTTAAAGGCACATCTGCATTTTTCAGTTTTTGATATAAAAGTAAAGTTCATGTATAATTAGCAAGTTTACAAACAAAATTTCAATACCTTTTGTCCAATGTGATCAAATGTGCAAGTAAAGACATTTTTTTCCAACAAAAAAAATTTGCAAAAAGATTTCACTGTCCCCTATTGACATGTTACACTGCAGACACGTCGGACACACTCAATGATTTGTAAATGAAAAGGTAAATGATTATATCACATGAAATTTGATGATAAGCATACTGTTGTAGACATTGCATATTTCATTTTACAAAGATTGTTCCATTTCTAAATCAGTAAAATTCATCTGTGCCTTGGGGTTGGGTTCTGAGCGGCACCTCTGTAGGATCTGCAAACGCTGATGCGTGGGGGAGCCCAGAGGCTGTAAGGGACAAATGGCTGATAAGCTCAGTCCAGAGCCACGCCAGATAGCAATAAACCCTTTGTGGACTCCCAGGATGCTCACTCAGCCTGCATGGGGAAAGTGGCAATGGTCGCACCACGGGGGGGTAGTTGCAAGGCTCTGGCTGACACAATGCCCCTGTGGGAGTCATATTACTATCCTTAAAATAAATCTAAACTTCTGGGAACTGCATAATATGCTTATATGTTCAATATTTTGCTAAGAAATCACCTCTAGACTTGGGCAGGGGATTAGGCTCCCCGAACCTGGGTCTAAACAGGCGGCGGCGGGATTGCAAAGTTCCGAGGGCACGTTAAAGATGAACTATAGTGCAGGGGAGTAAACTGAAGGCCCCCGTGTTCAGGGAAGTATGAATTGACATACTGCCGTGGTACCGTCTAGTCGGCGTGTTGTCGCATGTAAGTGTGTGGGCATCACGTGGTACGTGGGTGACAGTCCACACCTAAGCAGAGGGACGCGTAGTACGACCTCTGTGAACAGGCAAGGCTGGTGAAAACGGTCAAAATTTCTATACCCATAGCTAAGTGGGGTAGGGATCAGACCGTCGGTTCCCACCTGGGTGGCTGGTAACCACTGCGGGATTCGGGGATCGCTATCGACTGGGTCACCGGCCGGTCGGGTCGCGTATGGCAGTAAGACCCTTAAGTTGGCGCTTGGCTCTGGCTCAATGTACAGTCAGGCCACCACAACCCAAAAGCGAATGCGTCAGTAGGTGAGTGGTGATCCTGTGATCAGTGAGCTTTGAAAAGAAGACACCGGGAAGCAGAAGGCAGATTGCTCAACCTGGGGGAGCCTGGGCGAAGATCTCTGTGGGAAGGGATCTAGCCTAGAACTGCGCCCTGGGAGGGGAGGTTCGAAGGATCAAAGTGTATAACCCAATTTACCTATATATTAATTCATCTTAAGACTTTTTCATGACAACTGCATCATAATAGTACATATTCATATCATGTTTGGTCTTGTTATTCTCGGGGGAATCCAGGGAGTTGAATGGAGTATGTTTCATTCCCATTGAAATTATGGTTCATTCCCTTTTGGAAACTCCTGAGAATTTGGTCAGAATACTCTCTGGTAATCACCCTATTCTCCTCTCTCTGCTGAAGTGTTTTATTACATCCTCCCAATGGTGGAAACTCAAAAATCGGATTCAACCCCCCTTCCAGGTGTTTATGGCCATGCCGCCTGGATCAAAGGCATGATTTGGCTTAAAGCAAAGAGAAACAATCCTTTCTGGGAAGATCGTATCCGATCTCTCCCCGCGCACGTAAGTGCGTGAGTAGACTGTATAGCTATGGCGGATCGTCTCTCTGATTTCGCACTCACCCAACTCTGTGTGTGTAGCTGTCGCCAGGTATGACTTTTAGATTGGTCTAAATTGGACCTTTGCGTGGTCTCTGTGACTCTTAATCCTTTTATTCTTTCTAGCCGCGTTGCGACGGATACCTAGGGGTATAATCCCAACCGAGGAATGACTGGCCAGCAGCCTGGTGTGGGAATTGGTTTTATTAAGTTGGAGAGACAATCATGATCTACTTACATAAAGGATTTATGTATTGCCGGTTCTGGGATTTTAGCCTTAAGGAAACCCATGGACGAAAAGTCGATTATCTGTTAAAATTCCCTGAAGGAACCCATGGGCGTGCATAGATCTGGGTTCGCTGTATTCACGCCAAAAGATGCTGTTGCAGTGATGGCTGACTTCCAACCTCTAATCTAATCGACGAACCTAGGATCCGGTAACAGTACTAAAAACCCGGGAGTACATGTTAGCGACGTCGATAGTCTCCTAAGAGTTCGAGGTGTAGTCACTTCGAGACCCACGCAGGTTTCCCTAGATTCTAATTCTAATTCTAATTTGGAGTCAGATATTTAACGAGAGTGTAACTAAATTCATTATTATAAATTTATTATGGAGTCAGATTAATTGTAACCGTTGTGCTTTTGTGCCCCGTCCTTCGAACGGAGAAAATAGATCCATTTTATTGCGATTCACACCAGCCAGGAGGTCGCGCTTGTTAACACCAGCCAAAAGAACACGCATAAACCTTCACCCCTACAATTTCCGTAGTTGGTTATTGTTTTGTGGGTTTTACACTGTGTTTTACTGATCTGGACTGACTTTTTAAAGTTGATCTCACTGCATTTCAGTTTTTGTTCTTCAGTCATGCAATGTTAAACAATTGTGAAATTAAAGTGACTCTATCATTAACTCCTGCATAAGCTGTTTCTGAATTAGGGACTGGTCATCTATGCTAAGATGATATTTATCTTACTGCCTGTGGTCGTGCTAACGGCAAATTGATTGATTGATCAATTGATTAGTGAGTAACACTCGAGTCTCATCACTACACTCCTTCCTAAGCTTTGCTTATCCAGGAGTAAAAACGAAGTGAAAGAAAATAATTAGTTTCAATAAGGATTTATATGTCATGCCACGCCCCAAGCGTTCCGCATCACCAGAGCTCTGAGGAACCGACCTTCTTCTCATTCATCACTCAGTGCGGATATGTATTGTTACTCAATCATCCAGTGTAGCCTTTATAAGCCTGAGCTTTGCACCATTCGGGTGCGAAGTCTCGTGAGCCTATTTTGTAGCATTTCGCGTGCATCTTCTAAAATATATTCTAAACGATTTTGCGGATTATTATTTGTCTTGTAAAGCTTTATACTTAATTGGGAAGTTCTGTTTTCCCGTATTGCTCTATGATTGTTTGTTTTTGAAGCTCCACTTCAAAACATAATAAATACAGTTCGTCTTCTTTGCATCTGAATCCAGCCACCATCATTTTTATTTCAGTGCACTCCACATTGCACACTGAAAATATCATTACAGAAGACTTTTCCATGAAAATGGATTCAACAAAGATCCCGCCCCAGAGGACGGAGAGTACACCGCAGCAAACTCTCCACCCCTCGACCTTCACGGTGTAGAGGTGGCGCAGCAGAGGGAGACTGTCCGGCTGAGAGCCAACATGGACAAACTCGTCCAATGTTTCTTAGAGATGAACACTTCCTGTTCACCCACACCACCCACTGCCCCTATCTCTCCTGCACAACCACAGCCCTACACAGCCTCTCCCCAAGGGGATTCCCACGTCAAACTTCTAGACCATTACGAGGGCTCCCCTACTCCCTGCAGAGGATTCTTGCTCCAGTGTTCCCTCTACTTTGCATATCACACTTCCCTCAGTGATGTGGAGAAGATCACAACCATCATCAGCCACTTGAGCATAAGAGATCTTGAATGGGCCGCTGCAGTATGGGATCAATCCGCTTTCACCTCCTACGACAGTTTTATTCACCAGTATTTGACCACCAGGGGAAGAGAGCTGGGGAATGGCTTTTAAAGCTGAGACAAGGGTCCAAGTCAGTGGCAGATTATGCCCTTTCCCTCAGGACCCTGGCTGCAGCCAGTGGCTGGAATGAGCCAGCCCTCATCACTGTCCATCGCAACGGGCCGCAGTCAGACCTGACGGCAGAGATGGCCTGCAGGGACCACGCCGCAACCTTGGACTCCTTTATCGAGACTTCCATCCAGCACAATCAGCTGTTGGAGGAGAGGCAGTGAGGGTGCCCCAGAGACCCTATCCAGCTGCCAGTTCTGGAGCCGGAGCCTATGGAGATCAGCTCCTCCTAGTCCGCCTCTGCAGACTGCCATGACTGGAGGAAGACAGGGTCATGCACCCACTGTGGAGAATTCCATTCTTCGCCCTCTTCAGAAGCATCCCAGAACTTCAGGAAGCCAGATCTGGAGCCTGCTCCACCTGTTGAGACAAATGCGTCTCCATTCACAATATCTGCCCAGAAGTTCCTGCTTCCAGTGCATGTGGCAAATGATAGTCTATGCCTCTGAGTAGAAGCCCTGATCAACTCCGCAGTGAGGAATTTCATCTCCCAGCAGTTGGTGCAGAGACTCCGGCTTCCTGTCCAACAACACGACACTCACATCAAGGTGACAGCTTTAAATGGTGGGCCTTGGAGGAATAGAAGCATCCTTCACTGGTCAGGTCCAAACTCCCTCTGCTTCACGAGGAGCTACCAGGAGGAGCTCCATTACTTGCCCTCCCTATCTCTCATCACCTAATCATACTAGGACTACAATGGCTAAAAAGACACAACCCCACCATCTCCTGGCTTCACCACACCATCCATTCCAGTACCAGTATTGTCAGCAGCACTGCAGTCCCTTCTCCATTGCCTCCACTATAGGAGAAAGCCCTGACACCGCGACTGATCTCGAAATTCCCAGGGAGAACTGGTCCCTCTGGGATGTCTTTAGCAAGACGATGGCAGCAAAGCTCCCCCCTCGTCATCCATGGGACTGTGCCATAGAGCTACTATCCAGATCCATCCTTCCACAAAGTTGCATATACCCCCTGTTGGTGGCAGAAAATCAAGCCATGGAGCACTTCATTCAGGAGGCCCTCCACCGCACCCACCTCTGCCAGCTTCCTCTTTGTTCAGAGGAAAGATGAAGGTCTTCGACCCTGCATCGACTACCAAGGGCTGAATGAAGTAATAGTAAGGTATCGATATCCGCTCCCTCCGATTCCCAGCGCTGTAGGGCAGCTCCGAGGCGCCAAGCTCTTCACAAAGCTCAACCTACACTGCGCTTACAGTCTGGTCAGCATCCCAAAGGGAGATGAGTGGAAGAAGGCCTTTAGCAGCACTTATGAGCACTTATCTGGCGCTTATGAGTACTGTGTGATGCTTTTTGGGCTTCTCAACACCCCATCTGTGTTCCAGTCCTTCAATAATGACGTGCTGAGGGATATGCTTGGAAGATTCGTCATTGCCTATATTGAAGAGATACTAGTCTATTCTCCTACATACCCAGAGCATGTCTAACACGTGAAGAAGGTATGCACTCATCTGTTGGAGCACCAGCTCTACATCAAGTAAAGAAATGTAAAGAAGTAAAGAAATCTTCCATTGAAGCAAAGTCTCCTTCCTAGGGTGCGTGATTGGACCAGCGGGGGTGGCTATTGAACATAAAAAGGTGTAGGCGGTAGCTGGATGGCCAGTCCCATGCACCGTTAAGGGCTCCGATGCTTCCTGGGATTCGTCAACTTATACCACCGGTTTACTAAAAACTACAGCATGGTTGCTCAACCTCTCACTGCACTTTTTAAATGGAAGCCAAAGGGGCTGGCATGGAATTTGGAGGCCCAATGCACCTTTGACTACCTGAAGCTAAGTCAAGTGCATTTGTTGGTTGCAGAAACGACAGATTTCTTCTACAGCAGCCTTCTCCGTTTTCTTTCTTTTAATAGCACTCGTGATTAGAGTTTCATATTGTGTTGTTGCAGGGCACTTATTCTGCTTGCTTATCAGTTTTGGTTTTCCTTAATAGTTTCTGGCTGTTTCGATTGCGAGCTGTTTTGTGTTGTTAATTAGTGAGGCTTTTAAGCATTGTGTCCAGTGACTGTATTAGACCAGCTGACTGTTACTTGGTTAGTTAAGTGCATTTGTCAGTTGCAGAAGCAACTATCCCTGGGCCATCAGAACTCTGAACTCTAACACCTTATAAACTCTCTATACCTTCATCTCAAGTCTGGGTATGTTACTTTATTTGCAATAATCACACCTGGCCAGTACTGTATAGTATTTATGTACAACTATTTATTTGTCAATTTAGAGAGGACCTCTTTGAAGTAACCTAAATTTAGCCTATACTTCCCCACTTTGCATTATCAGCAAAGTGAAACAGTATAACGGAGCAGCAGGTCTGAGGCCATGGACCAGTGCCAGTTGGTGACTCGTAGTTTGACAAATGACACACGGGGTAGACACTTCTTTTTTTACATCTCCTGAACTTCCATGCTGTGCCTGCAATCAGCTGAGCTCCACCTGACTCATGAGTGTATGGCACATTAGTCAGTCTGACATGTCAATCCTATCTGTTGCTTAAAATGTTATTTTTCAGCCTATATAATAATTCAGCTCTCCCATTTAATATGACCGAACTGAAAAAAAAAAAAAACTGATCATTAAAATCTTATTACTTAAATATGAAGGTCAAGTGAAATGTGGGTGATACAAAGCCATATACAGTAGTCAATATCTTTACTCTTCAGCTAGTGGGGAAGGCCTGATGATGTTGACTTTACTCGGACTTTGAAAGCATACCTCTTGCTGTGGATGGCTCCTTTGAAGTTTTAGAGACAAAAAAGCCTAATATGCGTATTTAATTATGTGAGACCAAAAGCAGTGAAATTTTTGACAGCCTGATTTATGACTTTTCATCAGGACAAGAGCCATACTATCATATTTATTTCAAAGCAGATGTGTGTCTTTAGGTAGAGTGGGGGGCCCAATATCGGAAAACCTTGAACACCTCTGTCTCTCGAATAGTTATTCTGGCTTATTAAGCCACATTCAAACACTCTCTCATCATGGAGAAGATGTATGAAAAACTCATTAAAAATCTAAACAGGGGAGCTCAGGTGTGTTTGATTTCTGATGGAATGGCTGCAAATAATCTATAGTTTTGGAGAAAGGAGTTTAATGCCTTCACTTTATCATTCATTCAGGATGAGATCATCAGGAAAAGGGTTGGAATTCTCTGCTACAGAGCAAATAGAAAGTGCACCTATTGTTTTTGAAATAATTTTGGTCATTTCCTTGAATGTCATTTTCAGTCATCTTTTGTTGATGCATGTGCATGTCTCCAGTGGAAACTTACTTATGCTTGTGATGACATTACTGGTGGATGAAGGCAGTGAGCAAACTCTGATGTTGCATCTGCATCCACTTCCATGCTTGAGTTCCATTTCCTTCAACTGTTGACCCATGTTCTGCAGCTGCTCCCTCTCCTTCACCTCATGGAGCTTTCTGAGGTAAAGAGAGCAGGAAAACACTGAGTCTGTACAGGGTCAAAATGCAAAAGTGCAAAAAGAACTTCCTTCTTCCTCAGTGACTCAGTTGTCACCAGGCACCAGGATTTCAGTTTGGGATGGTCCAGACCAATTGTGGATGGGCCTAAATTCCAAAGATTAGGTCACTTAATAAAACTTAAGCCCATTTCAGACCAAAGATTCGCGACGAGACGAGACCGTTTTAGAACGTCGCAGGGAGGAGTTGCAGGAGTGTGAACTGGCCCGTCGCAGCTCGACTCAAGCCGGCTGGTTGCGTCGCCAGAGATTCAGCATGTCACATCGCAAGAGGCTGGTTTTAGAATTTAAAGGACGTAACCCGTCTCAACAGCCAATCAGCTCATAGCGAATTCAGCTGGTCACGTCAGTTACAAACTGTCAGCTGGTTGGAACTGTGCCGGGAATAACCGGGAGAAATTTACAAAAGAGGGCAGGTCTTCCGCTGCGAGCTCCTGGCACACATTGGCAACAGCGCCATCGTTATCTTGTTGAAGCACCCATGGACCAGTGGCGCAGTCAGAACTTAAAATTGCGATGGTAATAAACATCCCTTTAAAACAATTATTGGTTCTGACTCGATCGCAATCATTTTTTCTAATTACCTTCAATCCGAAAACACTCCGCACTATCAGGTGTTGCTTGTTCACCTCGTTATGGCAAAACGTCAATCATTCACTTGGACGCGCAATTTTGCGCATTTCAAATCTCTGTCTTTGATTCAATTAAAACAATTAAATCAATTATGAAGCACAGGCTAGATCGCCTGATGAGACAGAAAGGTAGTGCAGAATTTCCAAAGCAGTTTACCAGTCGAAAAGTAACCCATAGGCCAACATGAGTAACTTATTTTTATGATCTGAATTACGCCTATTGATTAGTGCTAGATCGCATCACGAAAGAAGCCGTGTCTTTAATTGCCAATTGATTATTCTTATAAGTGGAAAATTGTTTTAACAAAGGAAAATGACCGAGAACAAGTTAAGACTAATACTTGTAGTAAAGCGATGTTGTGTGACTGCTCATTTTTCAGTTCTGGCTACGCCACTGATTTGAAATGCACAAAATTGCGCGTCCAAATGAACGATTGTCTTTTTGCCATAACGAGGTGAACAAGCAACACCTGATAGTGCGGAGCGTTTTCGGATTGAATGCATATGATTGCAATAGTCAGAACTAATAATTGTTTTAAAGAGATGTTTAGAGTCCACCCAATTTTAAGTTCTGGCTAAGCCATGGCCATGGACGGCTCCAAATTATCGCCCCTTTCTTTTTTGTTTGTCCTCGCCGTTTTCTTGATAGCTGAAATGCAACTGTTGCGCCTAAACTCATCAACACTAGGAAAATAGGCCTAAAAAGCCGGCAGTTAAAATGGAAGCTCTGAGAGTCAATGCTATGGAAACGATACATCCTCTCATCTCGTCGCATCGATGTGAACTGGCAGGCTTCAGAACATCACAGACCGGTGTGTCGCAAGTAGTTGGAAGTTTCAACCCCTCTCGTCGCGAATCTTTGGTCTGGGCTTTAATCTTCACGTAATAAAAACGTCTAGCTGATGTACTACTATATTATCTCTTTTATATTGAATTTGGTTGCTAATGTTACTTAAATATTTTGTTGCATTTTTTAACGCGTCAGTGCATAGGCTACCTATCCGCGACCGCTCTCCTTGGTTCTGACCAAAGATGAGCGCTCTGGAATCTTAGGGCCGGTTCATACTCTACGCAAGGTACGCGAGCGCGAACGCAAGGCAACGCATCGAGCAACGCAAGGTAGCCATCTTGCGTCCTTGCGTAGCAAAGTGTGTTGTCCAAATTTTTGTAACGCGACGCATCGACGCGTGTATATCCGTGAGATTCCAATGGGGGAGATACAGCAAATAATGCACCATACGCTCTGTTCAACACACCAAAAAGACAAAAGAAGGAGGAGGAGAAGGAGAAGACTTTGCTACCCCCTATTGCATGAGCAATAAAAAAAAAAAAGCAACTGCTTTTTAACGAGGCACAGCGCAGCAAGGGACGCGTGTTCAGGCTTCTCTGTGAACTGAATGGAACGGACCTGTGCTCGCGTTCGCTCGCGTACCTTGCATAGAGTATGAACCGGCCCTTATACGCGCAGGCTGCACTGCAGCGCGTCTCCTTAAAAGCAGCCACGTTGACCACGGTTAAAGCGTCAACATAACCAACCTTTTAAAATCGTTTTTAAAATTAACAAATTTGAATCATTAATGAATTGAATAATGAAATGTATTTAAAACAATATATTATTATTATTATTATTATTATTATTATTTTTTAAAGAAAAGTTTAGGGTGGGCCTGTAGATGAGTGGATGCGCCTAGGTCCACCCAGGCCCACCCATAACGCCGTGCCTAGTTGTCACACACATTACACAATCCTACCAAATCATAATTCATAAACAGACTGTGTAGGAAAAAAATTGGACAATTGAAAGCTGCTTGACTCGACTCATCACTGTACTCTGCAGCAGCATATGCTTTATTGTCTCCTTAAAAAAAAAGTTCTCCATCTTTATGATTTTACACAATTGGAAGACGCTCTCCACACACCTAAAACGTGTCTGTGAAATTTTTTTTTTTTTTTAATTGCAAAATGAGCCAACAGCAGAGACATTCAATTCTGATCATCGAGTGCGCTTTTTTATAACATGGCCGACAGTGTTCTTTTGGGCAGATGGTCAAGATTTTCAAAATTGAAGAAACAAGGGTCAAAAGACTGATTAAGTGGCTTTCAGCTGATGTGCGTGGGGAAAGGAGATACCATGCAGGTGTGTCCCCTTTGAGATTTACTTTTGGGGGGGCGGTGGGGTGACATTTAGTTGCCTTCAGTTGATGTGTAAGGGGACAGTAGATAGTCTGCACAGGTCTGCCCTGTTTCAGATTTAGCATTTGTGGGGGGGGTGTCATGGTAGAACAAACTGTGTGAACAAACTGTGTTTTGCAGTTTTTCAGACAGCTGAATCTGATCTCAAGCAGTGCCATTTTCTATTTTATTGACACTTGAATGAGACCTGTACTTGGTGTTCATATATTCATAGTAAATTCTAGATCACAATCACATAACCACTGAATAATTCAACTCCACCATAACAACATCAATAAATAAATAAAAAACATTTTAAAAAAGATACAAACAGTACCACCCAGTTTTTGGAATGATCAGTGTCTGTTCAACGAGAACTTCATGACTCCATGAATTGCATGGCATTATTGCTGAAGTGAATCTTTTCATGTAGTTCAGATATGCTGTTAATTTTGGATTAAATTTTGCCTCTCCCTCAAGCCACTTCATAAACAGCCCAATGAATCTAACACTGCAAATTGATCCCATCTGGTGATGAGGTCCGAGTCAGTGCTGCTCTCATGCGAGCTTGACAGGCAACAGGACCGAAACTGATTACAAATTATGGAGTCTGAAAATTTCAACATCTTCTTACTGTGTTGTAATGCAACATATAGCACAAACCTCAAACAACATTAATGTTAGCATTACTACAACTGCAATAACACTGTTGATACGCAAATACCATGTGCATTGCGGCAAAAGACGTTTGCTATTTGGCTGAAGTCTTGACCTTTTAGGTGGTTCATGATTTTATGATAATTCAGTGACCTTAGTAAACAACCATGAGTCATATGTTTACCTAGGTGTCATATGTTTAAGAGGCTCACCCAAAATTAATAATGGAGTGCTCTTTTGCATCATGCTGAGCTGTATTCGTCTTTCGGAAGGTGAACACCTTGGAGACCCATGCTTGAAGGGTTTGAGTTCGAAAGGATGTGTTGGCTGGGCCAGCTTGTATTTTGATATTGTCCATTTGATCTTCTAGGGTCTTGACTTCTCTTGCCTTAGCTAAGAGAATACGAAGGAAACATATTCATCAGTGTAATTAAAGTCACGGTACAATTATCTATATTTCCCCCAGAGAGATGATGAGCACTTTATCCACATTTATATTATTTGAGAAGTACAGCAAGTGTGTGCAACAAATAAAAAAAATTTTTTTGCTTAATCAATCACACAATATTGTGATTTTCTCATGCAGGTGTAATATAACCCCAATTCCAAAAAAGTTGGGATGCTGACTGTAAATAAAAACAGAATGCAATTATTTGCAAATCTCATAAACTGTAATGGCCGATTGAATTGAGAGGCCAAGTGCAGCAGCAAGAGGGAAACACAGCAGCACAGACTCAATACAAACACAGAATGATACAGACCACACGACAGGAACAGTTCTTGCGCTTCCAAAAGGATGTCCAACTATCCGACAACACAGAAGCAAAGCAAGAGAGAGAAAGAAGAAGTATCTCGGAACCAAGATAAATAAAGCTACTAAAATGGGGCAATACAAAGATTAGAGAGGAAAAGGGAATAACCCCAGAGAAATAGAAACTCCACAAATAACGAGAATATATAATGCCAAATAAATCCTGACTACAGATATCTTCTGCTATAGTGCATAACTACAAACAGACACTCTAGGAAAGAGGCGCGACGGACTTCCGGCTTATATGGAGTCCGGGGAAGCGCCGCCCCAGTTCAATCAGCCAGCTGGGTAAAGAATCCGATTGAAAGGGAATTCGATATCGTCCTGGGACGAAAGTCACAAAGAGAAGTCCCCAACCACACAAACATCCAGAACCATGACAACCCCCCTAAGGGACGGCCCCAGACGTTCCCAAAGAACCCCATGCACGGAACTCCGAAATAAGGGTGGGACCCAAGATATCCCAAGAAGGGACCCAGCACCGCTCCTCTGGACTACATCCCTCCAAATTCAAAAAACTGGAGCCCGCGACCAACACGCGATGCACGGTCTCAAATGGGCCAAAGAAACGCGGGGCCAACCTCTGTGACTCCACTTTCAACGGAAGGTTCTTAGCAGAAAACCAAACCCTCTGGCCAACCAGATAAGCAGGGGCAAAACGGCGCCTCCTATCAGCGGCAGCCTTCCGTTTATGCAGCGCCATGGGGACAGACAAACAGCCAGACTGCTCCCCACCAGAACCAGGGTCGAGCCGCAAGGCCTCCCACAAAACAGACTCAGTATCCCACTGCATGGGAGCCACAATCCGAGCCGCCGGAATAACCAGCTCAGAAATGGGATCATGGCCCGAGCAGTCATAAATCCGTGACAAGGCGCCAGGCCAAAATGGCACCCACCCCGACCTCCAAAGCGTCAACCTCCACCACAAATGGGAGGGAGGGGTCGGGCAAAACGACAATAGGTTCAGAGCTATATCGTTTTTTCAACTCCTGAAAAGCAGCCTCCGCTGCTGGAGACCAAGCAAATGACGAGGAGGAATTCCTCTTAGAAAGCGCAATGATGGGGCAGCCATAGCGCTAAATTTGCAAATAAACCTCCTATAAAAATTAGCAAAGCCCAAAACTCGTTGAACCTCCTTAACGTTCTGAGGGGCAGGCCAATTCCTAACCGCTGCCATCTTGTCAGGGAATAGTTTGATCCCACAATCGTAATTACGATGCGGAGGCAAAGACGAAGCTCGTTGTTTGCAAAAATCCTCCGCGAGATCAATATAATCATCTGGAATGTTGGGAGGTAAACCAAGGTTCAGCGCGGCTCCTACACACCAATCTTGTTCAGAACCCAAGGCCTCCCCCATGGGTTGAAATTCGGGGCGACTTGCCAGAATCTCACTACAGTGAGACCTACAGTCAGAGCCCCTCTGGACGATTGGGTTATTTTGACTGCCCCAAAACATCTGTGGCCTATGTTTAAGCAACCATGAATGACCTGAAACCACAGGACAAACCGGGGAATTAATTAAGAAAAAACAAATCTTCTCTGAATGACCGCCAAAAGGGATAAACATAGTCAAAATACCAGAGACCTCGGTTATAAGCCCATCTCCCAACAGTCGACCATCCAAAGCTTTGATCGAGTGCGAATGTGAGAGACAGCGAATGGGAATGGAATGTTTTCTAACCCACTCCACATCCATAAAACAATCAACAGCCCCCGAGTCCAAAAAGGCCTTAACCAATATTTTCTTTTTCCCCATAGTCAACTTTACTGAAATAAAAGTTCAAGGGGTAGATTGGGTCTGTCCCTCTAGCGCCCCTCCTACCGCCAAAGGGGCTTCCCATCTCCCTTTAAGCTCGGGGCAACGTGGACGGATATGTCCCGGTTCGCTACAATGATGACAAATTATTTGTCTGTGAACAGGCTTATGAGCCCGGCTCTCATATGAGCCATCAACCTGCATGGGCTCACTAGAAGTGGAAATTTTAGTGGGCGGAGTTGGGGCTGTATGCATGTTGTAAGGAACATTAATCCCATTGTTATCAAGAGCCAATGCAGTACATTTCTCCTTGTTTTGTTCGCGGATGCGATTATCAACTCACACCGCAGTACGAACCAACGAATCTAAAGAAACGCAAAGCTCTAATGTAGCCAGAGCGTCATTAACCTCCTCAGCCAAAGCATGAACAAAAACTGTCATAAGAGGTTCTTCTGGCCACCCTGTCTCTGTGGCTAAGGAGCGAAACAAGATAGAAAAATCAGCGACGCTCTCAGAGCCCTGCTTGAAATGCGTTAGACGCATAGCTGCGTCCTGACCACAAACATCCTGATCAAAAACATTAATCATTTCTCTCACGAGAGTCTCCACTGGGTTTACTACCGGCGATCTAGCTCGAATTAGTGGCCCCACCCAAGTGAGAGCTGTGCCAGTCAACAGTGATAAAATAAACGAAACCCGTGATTCCTCATTTGAGAGCCATGAGGGTTGCACTTTAAAAAATATTTCACATTGAGCAATGAAATCTTTACATTTTCCTGCCTCGCCTCCATATCTTGGGGGTAACTGGAGTTTAGGCTCTCGGAGAAGGTGTACTGATTGTGCTTGTGAAACACTTTGTGTAATCTGAGCAGACAATGCTCTAATACTCTCGGAGAGACTTATTAGAAGGCTTTTCTGTCTCTGCATAGTATCTTCCTGAAGGCGAATTCTCTCTGTCAGCTCCGCCTGCCGATTATTTAAGCAAGTGAAGCCCTCGCCATAACCAGCAACCAGCGATTGTTGACTAGCAACAATTCCCTCCAGCATAGCCGTTGCTGGCGACTCCATAGCTGGCTAGAGTGTTCTGTAATGGCTGATTGAATTGAGAGGCCAAGTGCAGCAGCAAGAGGGAAATAGAGCAGCACGGACTCAATACAAACACAGAATGATACAGACCACACGACAGGAACAGCTCTCGCGCTTCCAAAAGGACGTCCAACCATCCGACAACACGAAAGCAAAGCGAGAGAGAGAAAGAAGAAGTATCTCGGAACCGAGATAAATAAAGCTCCTCAAATGGGGCGATACAAAGATTAGAGAGGAAAAGGGAATAACCCCAGAGGAATAGAAACTCCACAAATAACGAGAATATATAATGCCAAATAAATCCTGACACAGATATCTTCGGCTATAGTGCATAACTACAAACAACACTCTAGCAAAGAGGCGGGGCGGACTTCCGGCTTATATGGAGTCCGGGAAGCGCCGCCCCAGTTCAATCAGCCTGCTGGGTAAAGAATCCGATTGAAAGGGAATTCGATATCGTCCCGGGACGAGAGCCACAAAGCGAAGTCCTTAACCACACAAACATCCAGAACCATGACATAAACTGACATTTTATTCTCAATAGAACATAGACAACATATCAGATGTTGAAAGTGAAATATTTTACCATTTCATGAAAAATATTAGCTCATTTTGAATTTGATGGCAGCAATACATTTCAAAAGAGTTGGGATAGGGCCATGCTCACCATTGTTTAGTATCCCCTCTTCTTTTAACAACAGTCTGTTAACATCTGGGAAGTGAGGAGACCAATTGCTGAGGTTCTGGGAGAGGAATGTTGTCCCACTCTTGTCAGATGTAGTATTCTAGCTGCTCAACAGTCCTGGGTCTTCCTTGCTGGATTTTTTGTTTTATGATGTGCCAAATGTTTTCTATTAGTGAATGGTCTGGACTGCAGGTAGGCCACTTCAGCACTCAGACTCTTCTACTGCGAAGCCATACTGTTGTGATAGATGCAGTATGTGGTTTGGAATTGTTTTGCTGAACTATGCAAGGCCTTCCCTGAAAGAGACGTTGTCTGGATGGGAGCATATGGTGTCGTAAAACCTCTATATACTTTTCAGCATTGATAATGCCTTTCCAGATGTGTAAACTCCCCACACCATAGGCACTAATGCAACCTGATACCATCAGAAATGTGGGCTTTTGAAATGTGCGCTGATAACAAGCTGGATGGTTCCTCTCCTCTTTAGAACGCATGACATGGCATCTGTGGTTTCCAAAAAGAATTTCAAATCTTGATTCATTTGACCACAGAACAGTTTTCCATTCAGCCTCAGTCCATTTTAAATGAACTTGGCCCAGAGAAGACAGTGGTGTGTCTAGATCGTGTTCACAAATGGCTTCTTCTTTGCATTGTACAGCTTTAGCTTGCATCTGTAGATTGCACAGCGAACTGTGTTCACAGTCAATGAATAACAATGATGGAAGTGATCCTGAGCCCATGCATTGTATTCCAGTGCAGAATTATGCCTGTTTTTAATGCAGTGCTGCCCAAGGGCCTGAAGATCATGAGCATCCAATATTGACCTTTGGACTTGTCCCTTGTGCACAGAGATTTCTCCAGATTCTCTGAATCTTCTGACGATATTATGTACTGTAGATTCAATGTCTTTGCAATTTTACATTGAGGAACATTTTTCTGAAATTGTTCCACAATTTTTAGATGCAGTTTTTTGCAGATTGGTGAATCTCTGTCCATCTTTACTTCTGAGAGTCTCTGCAGGGGTGGATCCAGGTTTTGAAGTGAGTAGTTTCCATGAGTAGTTTGCGGCATAAATAGCCAATCAGAATGAGGTTTGAGTGAGTTCCAACAAAATGAGAGTGTTTCCAGCCAATCAATGAGGTGTTTGAGTGAGTTCCAGAAACTATGTAAACTACCCTGGATCCGCCCCTGCTCTGCCTCTCTAAAATGCTCTTTTTATACCCAGTCATGTTACTGACCTGTTGCCAATTAACCTAATTCATTGCAAAATGCTCCTCCAGCTGTTTTTTATTAGCGCCACTTACTTTTTCCAGCCTTTTGTTGCCCTCTCCCAACTTTTTTGAGATATGCTGCTGCCATCAAATTCAAAATGAGCTAAAATTTTTCATGAAATAGTAAAATGTCACACTTTCAACATCTGATGTGTTGTCTATGTTCTATTGTGAATAAAATGTGGGTTTATGAGAGTTCAAATCATTGCATTCTGTTTTTATTTACAATTTACACAGCATCCCAACTTTTTTGGAATTGGGGTTGTATTTTACTTTTATATATTTGCGCATATTAACAAACGACTTAATAACAACAGCAAATCCTTAGGGTGACTTACAAGCTCTTGTGGTGGCATAGGACTTACATACATTGGTGGGGGAGGGCTATGCATAAGTATTAACAACAAACTAATAGAAACATGAACAATTATATGAGTTTTTAAAATCTCACATGAGGTCAAAATTACTTTTTGAATTTTTGAATTTCAATACTTTTGGTCCAATGTGACTACATATGCAAAGAAAGACATTTGTTCCAAAAACATGTTTGCAAAGAATTTGCTCTTTCTCCTTTTTAACATATTAAAGAGTAGACAAATGATTAGTAAATGTACCACAGGAATTTTGACCATACGCATTCTGTATTACACTGATCTACCCTGCTTTCTTTTTTTTGAACTCACTGCATTTCAGTGTTTCGTTCTTCAGTCATGCCATGGTAAACTATTGTGAAAAAAGGAGGTGAAAGAAAATCGTAAGTTTCAGTGAGAATTCATATATTACACATAAGTCTACTATGACTCAACTTTGAGATCCCCTATCTCCTGAATGAGGAGTCATTCTGGTAAATCATGCCATATTCTGACAGTCTTTTATGTGGGTTAACATGTAAAGAAATATGCTCCGATGTAATAATGTGATGTGAAAATATGACTGTTTTCTGACAGGATGCCCCTTATTAATCAATACTGGTAGAGAGAGAAATTTTACATTTACATTAAGTGTCTGTGCAAAATTTTGTTCGTACACAAAAGAGGGGTTTGTTAGGAGTAGAGTCTGATTTTTCCTTGGCTGAATGGTTACAAAATGTGTATTTTAAACGTTAAAATGGTTTTTGACATTAGCATATTGAATGTCTATCCTTGGTATTTCAGAGGTCTTCAACTGAGGTATGTCAGACAGACAAAAGAAGCATTTATAGCTACAAACTGGACAGGAGATCGATCTTGATCACTCTGAGGTTGTCACTGTTCATTAGCACATTGCTTTTGACTGGGGTATGTCTCCAGTAGGAACTCACTTGTTCTCCTGATGCCATTACTGGTGCATGAAGGAAGTGAGCAGGCCTCGGCGTTGCACATGCTTCCACAGACAATCCAGGGTTTTGTTCCCTTAAACTGCAGTTCCATCTTCTGCAACTGTTCCCTCGCCTTCACCTTGTGGAGACTTCTGAGGTAAAGAAGAACAGGAAAGCACTTAGCAAGTACAAGAAACAACCAAATAAGAGTAAAAGACAAGCTCCCTCCAAAAGGGTTGCAGGGTCCGAAATGTCTGGTATCACATAGCAATTTGCGATGCAAAAATGGCCACAGTGCGACACAAATCTACTTTGCTTCGCAAACCTTGCGACGCAACGCTTTTACCTCAGAGCAACTGTTTCTGTTGTTCTGTTTTATCGTTGGCAGTGATGGTTTTACTAAGTTCCCATTTGTCACAACTAGTCGCTCCCCAGTATTGACGTCCTATTCCTGTGTGGGTATACCTGAACAATCTGTGGTAGCCTGCTCAGCTGTCACAGCGAGACTAATTTGGGCAGTATGCTGCATAATCAGGACGGTTATTAACTTCCGTAGTTCTAATACTCCACGCGACGAGGTATAGCCTATTCATCATTAAGCCACCACGGACGTTTACTGGCAATACAGAACATGCTTTTACTGTCTCTATTTCTTGAAATATTCAAGTTTTATATACCACTTCTTATGGTTGTACTGCACTATTACGGGTGTTCTCCAATTCTAGTCAATATCTTTGTAATTATATGCATATTTGCCTAGTGCTATATAGGGTGTATCAAAAAAAATGTCCCACTTTGAAAAATTGCCCTAAAATTAATATTCTATAATTTTTTGAAAATCCTTTTACATAGGTTGATAGACAATGGTTCAGTGCTTTTTTTGTGTTAGTAATATTAATAATAATAATAATAATACCACCTCAGTAAAAATACATCAGTTTATATGTTGACAATGTTATGTTTTCAATTCAGTGTATTCCAGTGCAAAATTATGCCTGTTTTTAATGCAGTGCCGCCCGAGGGCCCAAAGATCACGAGCATCCAATATTGACTTTTGGATTTCTCCAGTCCAGATTCGCTGTATATTTTGATGATACTATGTATACATTCAAAGTCTTCTCAATTTTAAATTGAAAAACATTTCGCTGAAATTGTTCCACAATTTTTAGACGCAGTTTTTTGCAGATTGGTGAACCTCTGTCCATCTTTACTTCTGAGAGACTCTGCCTCTCTAAAATTCTCTTTTTATACCCAGTCATGTTACTGACCTGTTGCCTATTAACCTAATTAGTTGAAAAATGCTCCTCCAGCTGTTTTTTATTAGTACCACTTACCTTTTCAGCCTTTTGTTGCCCCTCTCCCAATTTTTTTGAGATGTGTTACTGCCATCAAATTCAAAATGAGCTAAAATTTTTGAAATGTAAAATGTCTCACTTTCAATATCAGATATGTTGTCTATGTTCTATTGACAATAAAACTTGGATTTATGAGATTTGAAAATCATTGCATTATGTTTTTATTCACATTTTACAAAACGTCCCAACTTCATTGAATTGGGGTTGTATATATGTGATTATTTCATCTATTTCCTTACTGCTTGGAGAAGAATTAGGATTAGTGTGATAAGGCATGAGGTATAATGCCATTTGAGGCCTTTTTTTGTGTGAGGGTGAGTAGGGCTGCATGACTGGGTGGTAGATAGGTGCCTATGTGTATAAAAAATTCTCTCATGTTCAGAATAACCTGTCAGTCAAATAAACTGATTGAAAAAAGGAAAGACTGGCTTTTGATTTAAAAAAATGATGGAATTGTTCCTTGTTACTTCTGCATTAAGACCAATTCACTCTGCATGAAGTCTATTTATAACTCTTAGGTGACTCATCATTTTACAGTGTTTCATTGTCGGCCTTCTTGCCATCCAGTTATTATTTTTACGGCTCACCCAAGATTATTGCCCAAGCACTCTTTTGCTCTATGTTGAGCTGTACTCTTCGTTCTGATGGAGAAGAAGTTTGGGACCCATGTTTCCAGAGTTGTGTAGTTTGAGACTGCATTTGTGTTTTCATTGTCTTTCTCAATCCGAAGGCCCCTGAATTCTCCAGATGAATGAGCTACAAAAATATGAGAACAATAGATATTAATCATAAAGCTCCTTGCGTTCTCTCAAAGATATCTTTCAGAAATGCAATATGAGGCATTAAATTAAGTAATATAAACACAATATTGCCAAAAATGCGTAGATACTTGACTGAAACTTCATTGATATTCATAAAAAATATCACATATTGAATGAATTTGGAAATTATTTGAGGGTATTGCAATTCAATCCGTTTTGCCATTAGGATTTTCTGGCACTTTGCCTACCCCTGCACGCTCTTACACACACAGAGATTATATATATATATCACACACACACACACACACACACACACGCAGGCACATGCTGAGAGGCATTAAAAACGCATACTAATATATGCTATTTTACAGTAGTAGTAAATGGTTTCTTTTGTGGTTGCAAAATACGGTCTCAGGAAACTGTGCTTTTGGTAGTGAGACTTGCCCTCACTGTTATCGTTACATTGGCAGTCAGTTCAGCAGTTCTTATGCATTATCTGACATGGCAGAAGACATTTTATGGACTGTGTTTTTATGACGACACAGATGAAACACTCCATCGGGGACAACAGCTGACACATCTGGTCATTCTGTGTCCTTCCCTGCAGTCTGGATACTGTTATTTAATGGAAATTAATGCATCCAGAAACTTTTCTTTGAGACTGGCCATCATTCAACATTCAAAATGTTTAATTCTTCCAAGATTCATTTGTTTGTGGTATTTGAAATGGGAATAATGCAGCTTTCATAATGTACATTTTTATTGGCCCTAACCTTGAACTTTTCACGTGCAAAACAATTTCTCACAATATGTGATTCACAACCATGATCCAGGGAATTTAATTGCATTTGCGTAATCATAATGAGGTCCTAAACCAAGAAGGGGTTCAAACTCAGACATCTGACATTTGGCAATGCTTACCATACCTGATGGTCATCATATGAATCAGCAAAAGGAATGCATTTTTAATGCCTCTCAGACCTAATATTAAAAATCCCTTATTAGGGAAGTGCTTAGGGTGTGTAAATTATCATATGAGAATATGAACAGAAGAAAAAAATATGAACAGCAATACTCTTCCTGTGACAAACAAACTGGTGATAGTGAAGGACCTGATTGTAATGTGTATGATCCAGTGAATGGGTTCATATCCTTGAGCTGCTTTTCTAACTAATGCATTGAAAGGCTGAAACTCCTTTGGCTCACGTTCCTTCGTTAGTACTAGCTCTTTCTCTGGATTTAATTTCTTTGATAAGACAACATTTTCAGCATGTAGAACCTTCACTAATTTTAAATTTAATTCTGTCAATTAATTAATTGAATATACAATCCAGTCTCTTAGAAAATGATAAAGTTTTGTCTCATATTTTGAAATGTATCTGATGTTAACTCACTTGTACTCCTCTTGAATTTAGAGACAGATAACGACTGTGAGTTGGGTCTGAGATTACACCTGCATCCACTGCCATGCTGTTGTTCCTGTATTTCTTCTAACCTTTGTCCCATCTTCTGAACTTGCTTCCTCTCCTTCACATTTTGGAGCTTACTGTGGTAAACAGAGCAAACAAGCATTGAACTACAGACCAGTTTGTTCCAAGTGGATTTGTAAATACATCAACACCGGTGGAAATATGTCGGTCCTATTTCCACTCAAAAATACAATCTACAATCTACAGTATATACGCTATATAGAAGTAAATGTTGGGTAAAGTCTGTCCCAAACCAAGTAGCTCAGTCAGGCGCGTTCTCAACGCTGGTTTCCATAGCATGAAGCGACTAGTGGAATTGCTACTTTCCCTAGGCAGGATGCTAGTCCATTGCAGGCCCCCCCCAACATCTAATCAGGCTCTCCCCACAACAGTACCCAATCATACACCTGGATGGAGTGGGACACTGTGGAAGTGACGTGTTTTGCCTAAAAACACACCATGAAAGCCGTGGCAAGGCCTCAAACTCAGGACCTTTCTATCTCAAGCACGCTTCACCACTGCACCACTGCCTATCCCATTATATTCAGGAAGAACTATCAATTAGTTTTCCCAGTTAAAAAACTTTGTAAGCCTAGTGACATTTTAAGGACAAGCATTGCTGAGAGATTCGCATAGATAAGTGGTTCTAAACAGGACACTTTGGAATTTTGAAAAAAAATAATAAATTTTACTGAAAGTAGACATGTATTGAGAAATCAAAAAATGGGCAAATTATACCTCTACGGAAACCTAATGTCATGGAGATGATGAATAAAACACTTTCTGGATACTCACTTGAACAGGAAAGAGAATAAAATAAGCATTTTGAACAACCTTTCAACTTCGTACCCCAAAAAAAAAAAAAAAAAAAAAAGAAAATAGCCCTTTTCTGATGGCATAATTTGTGGGAAACAGGGACTAACGGTAAGGAAGTGAAGAGCATCGACCATCATCTGCCTGTCGTAATTTGTTCATTTTGTGGTCTCATATCATTTTATATTTCTAGTGGATTAGATTTATGATTGTGAAATAGTAAGTTATTGTTTGGCCACTGGGTTAGCTCACCCGGTTAAGGCGCTGCAGAGTAGTAGTTAGCACCATGGCCCGGGTTGGAGCCCGGGTAGCGCCAGTGCCCGGTAACCTTACAGAGCAGCGCACAATTGGCTTCGTGCTGCAGGGAAATAAATTGGGAGGGACTGGCGGTATCGGATGATAGGACTTCAGCATTGTTCATTGCTCAAGGGCCTCCTGTTAGCCAGCCGGGCATTCATCAGTGAAATTCTAAGCTTGCACATGTTTGGGTTCCCTCCTGCCTTGGTCAGGGATGGGCCTCCCAAAAGCATACTTGCTAACTATGCTTTTAGTTATGCTTGGCTTCCTTTCCTGCGTTACGTGCACGCTCCTGAGAATTGTTCTGCCCCATCTGAATATCTCCACCCATGGCTTATTTTTTACGGCAACATCCCAGCATCAATCAGCAAAAGCCCATAACTAGCTATAGCCTACATATGCTTCCCACTTTTGGTCTGACTGCTTTATACTTATAACCTGAATCAGTGCAACATAGGCAATGAAATTACATGACATTACACTGCATTTAGCAAATGCTTTTATCCAAAGCGACTTACAAAAAGGAGTAAATCAAGCATCAGTGGCAAAGTACAATAAGCAAAACATTATCAAGTGCACAAGAAAAAAAAATAACTGGGTAAAGTGCAATCGTAGCAAAACAGCAGGACAAAACAAAATAAGTGCCAATGGGATTTGTTTAAGGAGAGAAAGACAAGAGTGAGTTAGTTGGTTAGTTGGTGAGGAGAAAAGGTGGACCCAGAAGAGGTGAGTCTTCAAGAGCTTCTTGAAGCCAGAGAGGGACGCCCCTGCTCTGGTTGCGGCTGGCAGGTTATTCCACCAGCATGGAACTGCCTGTGAGAATTGTCTAGCCTGAGAGTGCCTTGTGCGTAGAGATGGTACTGCTAGACGGCGTTCCTTGGAGGAGCGCAGTGATCGGCCAGGTGTGTAAGCCTGTATGATGGGGTTGAGGTAGGAGGGAACAGACCCAGATATCACTCTGTAGGACAGCAGAAGTGATTTGTATTTGATTTGAGCTGCAACAGGAAGCCAGTGGAGGCTGATGAGTAGTGGAGTGACATGAGCCCTTTTGGGTTCATTGAATACCAGACACACCGCCGCATTCTGGACCATCTGTAGAGGTTTCGCAACACAGGCCGGGAGGCAAGCCAGGAGGGCATTGCAGTAGTCAAGCCGAGAGATGACCATTGCTTGGACTAAGATTTGCGTAGCATAGTTGGTTAGGTACAGCCTGATTTTCTTTATGTTGTATAAAGCAAATCGGCACGACCGGGTAACGGAGGCAACATGAGTTGAGAAGGAGAGCTGGTCATTGATCATGACACCCAGATTCCTTACCACTTTGGATGGAGTGATTTCACTTGAGGCAATATTGATCTTGAGATCATGATGGATTGATGGCTGGGCAGGAATGACCAAGAGCTCAGTCTTGGATAGGTTCAGCTGAAGGTGCTTTTCCTTCATCCATACAGAAATATCCGAGAGGCAGGTGGATATTCTTGCCAAGATGGTTGGGTCATCTGGCTGGAATGACAGCATGAGCTGTGTATCATCTGCATAGCAGTGATGTGAGAATCCGTGAGAACAAATGACTTAGCCCAATGATGTTGTGTACATGGCGAAGAGCAGGGGCCCCAGCACCGAGCCTTGGGGGACCCCTATGGAGAGGAGTTGCGATGGGGATGTTTGCCCTTGCCATGATACCGAAAACGAACACCCCGTGAGGTATGACTTAAACTAAGAAAGTGCTTTGCCCGAGATGCCCATATCAGCGAGGGCTGATAACAGAATTTTGTGGTTTACCGTGTCAAAAGCCACAGACAGGTCCAGTAGAATAAGGACCGAGGATAGACCTGCTGCTTTGGCAGTTCTTAAGGACTCTGTCACTGACAGCAGAGCTGTTTCAGTGGAGTGTCCACTTTTGAATCCAGACTGGTAAGGGTCTAGGATTTTGTTTGCAGTGAGGAACTGCGTGATTTGTCTGGAAACCGCCCTTTCCATGACCTTTGATAAGAATGGGAGTAGCGAGACCAGCCTGTAGTTTTCAACCCGGGTAGGGTCAAGAGAAGGTTTTTTGAGGAGAGGCTTTACCCGTACCTGTTTGAATTTAGTGGGAACTGTGCCCGACCTCAATGAGGCATTAATTACATGTGTGATTGCAGGTGTCACTGCTGCGGATATTTCTTGCAAGAGTTTAGTTGGCACCGAGTCAAGTTGGCATGTAGTAGGAAGGCTACAAGACAGGAGTTTTGACACTTCACCCTCAGTGAGAGGAGTGGATTCACGGAGTGAGGTATGATCGCCCTGAGGAGACAGAGATGGGCATGTAGTAGGACGGCTACATGTGTTAAAGGTGTCAGATGGCCCATTCGAGAGAAGCAGACACTGGCATGTAGTAGGACAGCTACATGTTTGATCAACAGGAACGCCCTTTGGATTTGTGAACCCTCTGCTGATACCAGCCACTTTGTCTGTGAAAAAGGAAGCAAATGTGACTGCTGAGAGGTTTGTGGCTGCAGGCGGAGGCGGTGGATTCAGTAGAGTAGAGAAGGTGGTGAATAGTTTTCGAGAGTCAGAGATGCTGCTGATTTTGTCATTGTAGAAAGCCTGTTTTGCAGCATCGATGCTGGTTGTGAAGAAGAGTAGGATTGATTTGTAGCCCTAGAGGTTAGCAGGGTCAGGGTGTTTTCGCCATTTTCTTTCTGCTGCTCTGAGTTCGGTGCGCTACGTTCGGAGGGTATCAGTCAGCCAAGGACTGGGCTGTTTAGAGCGAGCAGGTTTAGTGGATAACGGACACAGTTTATCCAGGCATGAGCTCAGTGTAGAGCAGAGTGACTCTGTAGCCTCGTTAACCTCTAATGAGGAAAATGAGCTAAGGTCGGGGAATTTGACCACTGATGAGAAGTGGCTGGGCGACAGCTTTCGAAGGTTGCGACGGAATGAGACCAGAGGAGGAGGAGGAGCAGAGGGCAGTTCCTGAATGCTCACATTAAATTGGATGAAGTAGTGGTCTGAGAGGTGCAGAGGTGTAACTGAGATACCAGCTGCCTCACAGTTCCGGGTCAGAATCAGGTCAAGTTGTCTGCCAGCTTTGTGTGTGGGAGGGCTGGAAACCATTGTCAAGTCAAATGAGTCAATTAGGGACACAAAGTCAGCCGAGCAAGGTTCATTTAGATGGATATTCATGTCACCGAGAACGAGCAGGGGACTTTTCTGCTCAGGGATGGAAGACAGTAGTGTGTCTAGCTCATCCACAAATGTGCCTAATTGACCAGGAGGTCGGTATAAGACAATCACAAAAGGCTTTCACTGGAGCAGTAACCCTAACTGCATAGTAGACTCACATGCCAGACTTTTATTTATTGATTTTTCATCTGCGTTCAATACAATGCAGCCCCACATCTTAGCAAAAAGGCTCCTAGAACAGGTCGGTCTGAGTAAGAATATTGTGGGTTGGTCCCTTGACTTTCTGACCAACAGAACACAGAAAGTGAGGGTAAATGGATCCTTATCTGACCAAGTCTGCTCCTCCACAGGTTCCCCACAGGGTTGCGTTTTGTCCCCTGTATTCTTTATTTTTTATACCAACATGTGTCAGAGTGGGTTTGATAGGAGAACCATCATGAAAAATGCAGACGACACAGTCATCATCAGCCTGTTACAGGCAGGCGAGACAGGTCATGTCGACCACTTCATAGAGAGGTGTGAGGAGTCACATCTAGAGATAAACACGAAAAAGACCAAGGATATGATCATCGATTTTAGGAAGCAGGTTCCCCCACATGAAGTCACATACATCAAGGGTCAGACAGTAGAACTTGTACAATTTTACAAGTACCTTGGTACAATCATAGACACTAAGCTTACCTTTGATGAAAATTGTGAAGCTGTAAGAAGGGACACCAGCATCTTTTCTGTTTAAGGAAACTGTCTTACTTTCATGTTGACAGAACCATGATGAAGTTGTTCTACGATGCTTTTATTGAATCTGTCCTTTCTTTTTGCATGGTGGCATGGTTTGGCGACCTGTCTTTAAAGAGCAGGAACTCACTGAGCCAGATCGTCAAATGGGCTAGCAGGCTTATTGGCGAGACACAGCTTAGCCCAGAAGTCCTGTATACAAGACAGCTGCAGCGGCTTACTGGCTCCATCTTAGGTGAAAGGTCTCACCCTCTGTATGGTGAATTCCAGCTCCTTCCATCTGGCCGCAGGTACATTGTACCAAGGAGCAAAACTAAAAGGCACAGATCTAGTTTTGTCCCTGCAGCCATTATACAGCTTAACAAGAACTAGTGATTCCTTGACGATGGTTGTGGTGGTGGTGATGATGATGATGATGATGATGATGATGATGATGATGGTGATGATGATATGATGAGTTCCACTTATGCACTTTATGACGTGCACTTTATGAGGGTAGACATTTTGTACACTTGATGCACTTTATGAGGTAGGCTATGCATTAAGCTTGAAGGGTCCATGCATAGCAGCAATAGAATGGTGATGATACACTGTTGATGAACTTTTTATACTTTTGTATTTTAATATTTCCTATTTGTTTTTGTATTGTCTTGTACGAATGACTCACTGCAAGCCAAATTTACCTGCTGTTACAAATAAAATAATCTGATCTGATCTGATCAGATCTGATTCTGGTGACATGAAAGTTATAACTAGGCCTGCTCAGTCCAGGCGTTAATCTGATTGAGCAAATCTGGGTTTGGCTTGATACCAAAATAAACAAATCTGTTGTAACATCGAAAGTATCCCTTTGGAATTAACTTCAAACCATATGGAATGGTTTGGCGAGTGAGGGAATAAAAAAAATATGTGAATACTATGCCTGAAAGATTAAATGCTCTAATCAAAGCAAAGGGTGGCCACACTATATATTGTTATCTGTTTACTGTTTACAGAGTTGAACTCTTTGGATTACATTGTATTGTTTGAGCTGCATGTTAGTGTTGTTGCCAATGGAACAGATGTTCTTGCAGCTTTGGTGCCCACTGGTGATGACGGTGGCTGAAGGTGCAGTGTATTAAATCTTAATCCACTGAATAAATGATTCTTCAAAGCCAAACCTCTCCAGTGCAGTGAATGAAAATTTCCAGTTTAACTTGTCAAATGCCTTTTCTGCATCGATGGAGAGTATGATAGTTTCTGTTTGCTGCAGGGATGTATAATGTATTAAATTGAACAGTCTGCATGTATTACTGGATGATTGACTACCCTTAATGAAACCGTTTTGATCTGGATGGATTATGGAAGGAATCACTTTTTCTACCCTGTGTTCTAGGGTCTTGCATATGATTTTTACCTCCGCCAACGCAGTTGGGGCAGAGGTTATGTTTTCGCCCCTGTCTGTCTGTCTGTCTTTGAATAACGTAACTCAAAAAGTAATGCATGGATTTGGCTGAAATTTTGTGGGTGCATTGCTATTACATCAAGGATGGACCCTATTGATTTTCACCGCGATCAGTGAAACAATATGGCCGCCACGGCAGCCATCTTGAAATCGTATCACACGTGAAAACTGAACTTTGCCCCCACTCATGAAGATTTGGACTGTGCTGCCTTGGCGGAGATTTGCACTCTACAAGTGCCTCTAGTTGTGTCTCTGTTGATGAGTGAAATGGGACGATAACTGCCTGGATGGGTTGGATCTTTGTTGGCTTTCAAAATAAGTAAAATTGTGGCAAGATTTAAGCTTGTTAGCAGTCTGGAGTTTTTTTTTTTTTTGATTACAAATTTATGAAGGAGATGTGCTAGGATGGAAAACAAAAATTTGTAAAACTCAGCGGGGAAGCCATCAGGGCCTGGAGCTGTACTGTTTGGCATGTGATTAAGAGTACTGTTGAGTTCATCTAGTGTTATTGGTGATTCAAGTGTTTGTTTCTGTTCCGTTGTAAGATGTGGAATGATAATATTATCAAGCAATGAAATGATGTCCCCTGGGTTTGTGTCTATTCCTGCTGAATATAAGTTTGCATAAAAATCTCTGAAAATTGTAAGAACTTCCTCAGGGGGTTGAGTAGGCTTCCCTGCTGAGTCTTTAATAACTGGGATCATTGTTTTTTCTTGGTTTAATTTAATTTGATTTGCCAAATATTTATTGGATTTATTGCTGTATTCATTTTTTTTGTGTGTGTGTCTGGGTCTTTGTACTAGGAATTGGGTTTTCTTATTATTTTGTTAAGTTAAAGTTTATATTTTCACTTTGTATGGCTTCTGTCAGATTACCAGTATGAATATTCTCTAATTCTTTGATTTTATGTTCTAGTAATTTTTCTTTTGCTTCTCTTTTTTTTTTTTGTGAACAGAAAAGGGGATAATGTTGCCTCATAGTATTTCCTTACAGGTGTCCCAAAGAGAGATGCAGATGTCTTAGAAGAATCATTTATTTCTAGGAAGGATGCCCACTCTCTTTTAATAAAGCTGTCGAATTTGGGGTCTTTCAATAGGGAATTGTTGACGCGCCATCTAGTGGTGTGTTTGTGTAGGCTGTTTATATGCCACACTTGGGACACCAGAGTGTGGTCCCTGATGATAATGGAGTGGATTTGACAGTCTGATATGTTTGATATTACTGCGTTGCTGGTCGAGAAGAAGTCAATTCTTGAGTATGATTGGTGAATTGGATAGTAAAAAGAGTATTCTCTGGCAATTGGATGTTGTAACTTCCAACTATTGCCAATATACCCCCGTCACACCGGATTGGCGGTGCTACTGCGGTGCTTGTACGGCATAAACCGCAGTGGCACCGTCATGATCTCCATGGTTCCTCAGTAGTTCCGCAATTGATCGTCGTAGCACCGCAGAAAACTGTCAAAACTGCAGACCTCCACGGTGGCACGGAGGAAACTTTGAACATGTTCAAAACTTCCGCAGTGCCACCGCAGGTTGGGCCAATCCGCACTGGGATCGCCGTGGCGCCGCCATGACCGCCACGGAACCATACAAGGACCTCAGTAGCACCTCCATCACCGTCGTGCCTCCGCAGTACAACCGCCGTGCAATCGCCAAAAAAAAAGTAGACTGGCGACCCTACAGTGATCCCGTGGCGGTTACGGTGGCATCACTATAGGAATAAATCATCAGCAGACAAAATATTACAATGAATTTCGAACGAAAACAATCTCCCATTTATAGCCGACATGGAGCCGCCCTGCTGCCGCAGCACCACCGCCGTAGCACCTCAGTAACACCGCCATCCCCGCAGTAGCAACTCACTGGCCCCTCAACGCTGCCGCCAACACCGCAGTACTGCCGCCAATAATCGCCGTGGCACCGTCATCAAACCGTAGAGGCAACTCAATGGGATCGCCATGTCTTCAGTGATCCCGCCGTGGTTCCGCCCTGATTCCCCAGTAGCACCGCGAAGAAAAACACATGTTTGACGGGTGGGGGAAAACTTTGGAAACACTACTGGCGGTGTCACTACGGTGATGGCGATTTTGACAAAAATCCGCAGTGGCACCGTCAATCCGGTGTGACGGGGGCAATACCAAAATCACTCATAAACTGCTTCATTGTAGTTGAGGCTTCCCAGGTACAGTTATTACTTGGGTTACGTGATTTGTCCATTGATGGATCTACAAATAACTGTATTCAAGTCACCAGCCAGTATAACTGGGCAGTTGGATATAGTGAAGAGAGAACACGTCATGAAAAAATGCTGGGCCATCAATGTTCGGACCATAAGTATTACCTGTTGTCATTGGAATAATAATAATTGGGATGTTAATAATGACAAACTATCCTTCCGGATCAGCCATAGTGGTGTTATGAACAATTGAGATATTTTTATTAGAATTGACAAACCTTTGTTTTTTATTGTAATGAGCTGAAAAGATTTGCATGAATTTAGCTGATTTTAATTTATTGCAGTCAGATGCTAAAATGTGCATATACTGAAGAAGGCATTATCTGCTTGTAGAATAGTTAGATGGTTTAGCATTTTTGTCCTCTTTGCCTAAGCTCCAATACCACAGCCATGCCAGGATACTAATTTGTGGGGTGACATGTTACAATTGAAAAGCTAGTATGAGGGATCTGTTTGAAGTTGATAAGTGCGTGCGTGTGCATGTGGATGAGTGTGTGGCCATGTACTTAGTGTGTACACCCTGCAATTCGGGAGTATCTGTTTCATAGTGTGGCAAACATTCTTAGACATAAACAGACATAGTCAATATAACAACAGTTAGAAAACACATGGATCCGAACATAATGCAGAATAGCACAAGATGCATAGGGCAGCATGAGACCGAGGTGCATGAAGTGGAATGTGTGGATGTGTGTGGCGAGAGAGAGATTGAGTGTTGTGTGTGTGTGTGTGTGTGTGTGTGTGTGGGAGAGAGAGATTTATAGTGTGAGTGAGAGAGAATTTCATTGTGTAAGAGAAGGAGTTTTTCCATTATTTGTGTGTGTTTGTGTGTGTAAGACAGAGAGATTCTATCCGTGTGTTTGAAAGAGAGAGATTCATTGTGTCTGTAAGACAGAGAAAGAGATACTGTTTGCGATCTAGAAAACCCATGGGGTCACATGTCTATCACGATAAAGCTCACCATATGCTTCCTGGACCACCCGTTCTACCTGGCTAGCAGAGTGTTGACGTCACTCGTATTTACTGGTCTGTGCATTTGCATTATAAATACATGGGCCTCGGAATTTCGGCTTTGAGACATTGCAGCAGAAACTGAATGCTTTGCGGTTGTTGGATCTTTGATTTGAGATATTGCAGCAGAAACAGAATATTTTGCTGTTGTTGGATTTTGGATTTCCAACAGAGTACCTTTGCTGTTGGTGGATTTTGGATTTGTCTCTAGAAGGTAAGTGAAATTTTCACTTTTCTGACTTACGAATGTGTGCCTACGTGAAGTCAAACTTTTCTAAATTCATGGCTTGAAAAAGTTTACTCCTTTAAAAACGGGGGTATTTCATGAGTTCAGTTACAGTACGTGTTTGTTTTTCTGTTTAGGGCTTTTGCGGGTCCGCGGTGTTGCTCGAAAATTAAGTTACCCAGTTTTATTCTCTTACATTTGGAGTGGCAGTATCTTCGTAATTCGAGAGCACAGATTTCACCTCCTTACTTTTGTCTGAGGGCACTGAGCTCAGTGAGTTTCAATGCTAAATTAAAAAGTGCAATTGAACGCACCACACACATTTATGCATGCGATTATCCTGTCCTCTCGTTTTGTTCTTTCAGATTGGTTGGTAATGTTACCGTTAAACATCCTTCAGCCCAACATAGGAACTTACATGATGTTTGGAAAAATTGATAAATACTATTACTATGACTATAGCTGGTCAATTTACGTACACGGTGGACGTGGCGCCGGCACTATTATGTTTCAGTATTATCAAGAATACCGGTATGATGCCCCGACTGGTTTCCAAATTAACTTATTCCCTTGCGCGTTCATGAGTTTGTTTGCTTGAACGGAAGCAGTTGTGGTGGCGGCTTTCATTGTATCTATGAGAGCGACTTTAGCCGACTCCAATGAAAACAATAAATTCAAGAAAATATTAAGTTTAAAAGATCGCGCCAAGCTGGATTCCACACCCCGTGATTGAGGTAGCTACTTCTCCACTACGTTGTTGTACCCACTACGCCACCGTAACACAACCAGTATTTGAATCCAGTCTAGCAATAGACTGCAATAATCAGGCAAATGTACTGTTAAATTAAAACACATTTTTATACATATTAGAATGTTCACAATGTCCAATTTTTCACGCCAATGAATGTTTCTTGGCGATATTGGTCGCCATTTTACAAAAATTAATGTGTATTCTAATGAACAGCTAAAGGTGGATTAAATATTAATATAGCGAATGCATATGCTGCGCTTGCCCTAGCTAGCATCCAGGTCTTTTAAAAAGTTCCATTCTATTTTGTTGCATTATGAGCACAATCCGACCATTATTAGGCTAATCTTCTTTCACGCTAGATTGGTTTGGTTTGTTTCAGTCCTCCATGCTTGTTCTTTCTGGTACCGGTTGCGAGATTCCATAGAGATAAAGGAATGTAACACATCGTACCAATCTAGCGCGAAAGAATCATAACAATGGTCGGAATGTGTTTTTAATTTCCCTATTCAATCTCCCAACCCATACGACAGTTAACAAGCATGGAGGACAGTATCGATTGCGAGATTTAATAGGGAAACACATAAAAACTTGCACTTCATATAATTGCGTGAGCTTTGGCTCATTTAGCACCCTTTTCTTGGGCCCACATTCTCATACAGGACTTGGCGGCCCAGCCATATACTAGGTTGCACCTAGTCTTGTTTACATTTCCATCAAGTTCATGAATAATGATCAGAATAAGTAAGCCTAATGTTAAATAATGAATTAATATGTACACAATGCTACTTTTATAACATCCTTTTTTTATTCAGTAAACAGTTACTGTTACAGTTGCCATCTCAGAAGACATCATTCCTCTTTGGCTTTTGTGTGTGTACTGATGAATTTACATAGTTACGGCAGCATGAACCAAGCTCCCACAGACTGACTTCACACATGAAAAAGAGAATGAACCTAAATCTTTGAATTTGTTGCTTCAAGTATGGCCAAATGTACTGTTTTGCACTTTTAAAAGGAGAGAGAATGTACTAGTGAGCTCATCAAAAGGCCTGGAAGACGATAACTACTGTGGTGTATGGCAAAAAAAAATTCTTTCCCCAGTGAAGTAAAACCACATAAGTTGGCCAGATAAAGAATACTCAGCAGTAGGTAGATGCTGGGTGTCAGATCAGCAATCAAGAGAAATTTTTTTTCCAGAGTAAAGCCTGAAACCCCGTAAGCCTGAACTATCAGGAGGTTTGCAAAAGAAAAACTAAAAAGTCTGCAGAGCTGTAAAACAACATCCTATGGATAGAGACAACAATCAATTTGTACCATAAATATGGGAAGACAAGAAAATGGAGAAGAGAAGGAGTTGCTCAAGATCCAAAGCAACAATCTGGAAAGCATAATCACGCATGGACATGTATGATCCAAAGCATACAACCTGGAAAGCATAATCACGCATGGACATGTATGATCCAAAGCATACAACCTGGAAAGCATAATCACGCATGGACATGAATGGCTGACATGTATGATCCAAAGTGGAATTGGTTCCAAAGCAACAACCTGATTTTATTGATGACTGCATAATGACATGGAAAATGATCCAAAGCAACAACCTGGGATTCATTTAAGCCAGAGATGATTAATGTTTTACAATGGCCAAATCAATCACCTGAACTAAATTCAAAATGCATTTCTCTTGATGGAGGCAATCTATATGTATAAAAATGGTTATAATTCCTGCATGTGCAATATTTAATTCAATATTTCTTTGGAAAAACCCTTAAAATAATGCTGAAAGTATGCCCGTCAAGCACATTCTGATTGATTCATGGACAGAACCCAATGTATGGCAAAAATCACGCATGGACAGCATGATTCAGCATAATCATGTGGACAGAACCAAAATAAAGGAACATACAGTCCAAAGCATAAAACCTTTCCATGGAATATGTATGGCATCGACTGAACACTCAGACGATTAAGTCCAAATCAATCACCTGAACAGTATGCAAGAGGGGTTATAATTCCTGCATGTGCAATATTTTTCAAATGGCTTTGGGTCACAGTTCAGAATTGATAATGCTCCAAAAAATGATTGAATGAATCATTCAAAGCATACCTTAAATTTTGTACAAATAAGGGAAATTAAACTTTCATGGCATGAACCAGTGAACTAGTTATTTAACCTCGATGGAATGACCCAGTTTACGTCATAGAATCTAGGAAAATAGGGCTCATCAAGTTCCAGATTACTAATAGCAGCTCGAGCGAGATGCCATCTGAAACTGAGGATTTAAAGTTAGATTGGAGCTCAGCACCTCAAGTTCAAACAGTGAAAGAGGACACTCCAGGTCAGCAGCTTGATGGAACAGAGAGATGGGACATAAATTCCACTGAGGAAAGTTATTATATTTGATAAATTGAAGAGGACTCATATAAAATTTACCTGAAAAAACAAACTTCTAAAAAATTACAGATAAAATTACAAGTCAAATTTACTGTTACTCAGTGATCTCCAGTAAAGAGGCATTACTCATGTGAAGAGCTTAGGAAAACTTGTCCTTTGTGCCCATCATTTAAAAAGAAAAAACAAATCATTTTACCTACCGTATTCTTTCTTCTTCCCTTTTCAATAACACCTTGTGCCGCTCAAAAACCTCTTGTATCAAGCCAGCCTCTTGTCTGCTCAAGAAACTCAAATCTACATTCCTGTGAAATTCCATAATTTTTTTGGCTCTACAAATCTGATGGGCTTGGAGCTGGAGTCTGCATACATTAATATTGTGGATTCTCTCTTCTGACTGTTCCTCTGCTGTGTGGAGTAGTCAGTCGTGAAATGCTTCCCTTTTACTAGCATGTATTTTTTTTATTTAATTGAAATTTTCTGTCCAGCAGTTGAAGCCTGAAACTGTAGGTCTAATAATTTTTCTGGTTGTGAAAAGTTTCATGGGAGGTTCCCCAAATAACTCATTTGAATCTATCTTCATAAATTAAACCTATGCAAATAAATCATATTTTCATAGAACATTAACTGGTTCATTTCATCCATTCATATCATAAACATTCCTGCAGCTTCTGCAATGTTGTATGATGGTACTATGTTGTTGAAAAGCCATCTTCAGTAATCTGCACAGATGGCAGCCCATGGAAGTTACTATTTTTGAGATAAAGGAACCACTTTGCCTGGCATCAATAATTACATAACAGTCAAATTGTAAGACCACGACTTCAGCCGTCCAGCTCACTGGTCTACTAAATTCTGGATAGCACTCCAGTCATTATTCTATTATCATCAACACCGTTTCTCATTACCACCGGGAGGTAGCAGTGTGTATTTAAGACTGAGCTTTCCTCCGTCTCATTGTGAAGTCCATGCAATCTCATGCCTTTTTGACATAGTAGTCTTGTACAGGCTTATTCTCCGAATTCACAAATTTATACTAACACCTAGAAACTCGTGCTGTTAGTTTTACCAGCACGTTTTCATTCAAAAAATCTTGCTTCCTTTTCCTCTTCCTATTCTGTAATACAATGTTACTGTAGCCCTTAGCACAGACTTTGTATTACTAATAGTGCTTATTTTTAGGAACCTCAGTTCCTTGTCGTTTTGTATTTCTATGTTTGTGCCTTCTGCCGTGCAGCTGGCTTATTAAATACAACCAAGTCCATCCTTGCACCTGAGTCCAGTTCTCAACTTCTTGTCCTCCGTGCATCTGCTCTTTGCACGAAGCGCAAAACGTTACACAAATATGCTTATGTTATGCTTAATTTCCCCCACAAAGATTTGGTTCACAAAAACTGAGCCATTTCACCACTTTCGAGTGCTCTTTTTTAGTCTCTGTGCAAAATATAGTGCCCACTTACTGCATTGACACTGCCTTTTGCAACTGCCACACTCAAAGAGAATCAGACCATCTTGCATACACCATTGGATTTAAACACACAAAGGCAATTATGGAAGAATTTCAAAGTCACTGCTCTGACTTTGTACCTCAATACATTCAAGATGCAAGCTTGAAGGGCTGACTGTGTATTTTTTTCAAATCCTATGAACATATAAAATATATGAACAAGATATTCAATTTGGCACTCTTGTGTCAGAGACCAACACTGATGTGCTGCACTTTGTCTTTGTATCACCTGATTGATGGCTTACATAAAAAGTCTTCCAATAATTTGAAATGGAAATGAATCTGACATTGTTTTTATTACAAACAAAACTGGATCATTAAGTTAAACAAAAGGTGTACACATATAAATATAGTCTTGACATGTTACATCAATAAGAAAGAATAAATTCAGGTTAAGTCAATTGAATTTCCTTTGTCCTAGATCAGGAAAAACGTCGGACCTCTGCTACCCAGTCTGTGAACTGAGAAACAAGAGCATAGACGCCAGGCCTCTGGGGGCGACCACATCCATATCCAAAGGAAGTCACACCTACCAACATCCAGTGTCCATCTTGGTAGCACATTAGGGGACCGCCTGAGTCTCCCTGAAATACAGCACAACAGCAGTGACATCCTGTGTTTCCAAGTATTCATTTATACAAACACATAAAGATGAAAACACGCCACACAGGGATGCAAATACATTGAAAAACATGTACTGCAACCAGCTCACCAAAGAAGACAGGAAGTTTCAGATAGTGAAAGACAACATAGTGAATCAGACATTTTGAAAGGCAAAGGAGGTACACTGAGAATCTGGAAAAGAGGAGGAATAAATATGAGGTTCCGATAGGTTTAAATCTTGACTTTGAAACTCTGAAAAGTGGAGGTGAGGGTTTGAGATGGTGAAAGTTGGAGGGAAGTTAGAAATTGTGAAATGAGCAAAAGGGAGGCTTATGCAGTGTTGCTCAGAGACAGAGTCACAAAGCTAATCCACGCCAAGAACTATAACTAAAAACAATAACTACTGCAGTAATGATGTAAGAATCCTTCCTGACCAACAATAACATTCTGTAAATTGTCTCAGCTATATCATCTGCCAATTTGAATGTGATGCCCAGGTGGAAATTTGTATGGATTTTTATGGCTCTGAAAATTATCCAAACTACATATACTGTCAATGTTGTTAAAAGCATCTATTTGTAATCAGACAAATTTTAAAATGATGTACGTATTTGTAGTTTTTGTTATTGTCATTGTTTTTAATGTGGATGAGCCATTAGGGAGGACAGAGCATTTTCCTCACCTGACAGGAGTCGATGCCCCCTTCAGGGTACCCAGCACACACCATATTGGTTGTTATGTTATATTCAGGCAGTTGCTGCTTGCACAGGGTGCGACTCAACAGGGGAACAGCTGCTTCCTGCAGTATATCTGCAACTGAACCTATGACCACCACAGAAAATGTTATACGCTACTTTCTATGACAGCTTGGCTAAATGCTCAATTCGCATTGGCTTGGAAGGGTAGGCTAGTTTATTTTTCTGGGAATGCCCTGCTATGACAGACACAAGACAATGTGTTAAATAACCATTATAAATTAATGCATAACAGTCATCAAACTTCAACAATATTGAGAATTGATATCAAGCCAATCACACTTGCAATCACTTTCCCAGCCTCTGTTAGCTCAAATGTGATTCAACTTTTTGTTCATTGAATGTCTTCAGAAAGTTGGCTAAAGTGTTGACATACCCAAGATTCTCAGAATCATACCATTTTAGTAGGTAAAACATGCATTTATTTATGCCTCTTTGACACACTATACTTAGCCCTGTCTTACAGTATTATTTTCTTGATCCCTCGTCTCTTCAGCCTCTGTCTTAAGAGGGCTAGTTAGCTAAATGGCTAGTCAAGACAAAAATTGCGTATTTAGACCCTTTTGACCAAAATCAAACTGAATCTTTAGTTAACCTAAGATGTTAGCGTCAGAAAACCAACAGCTCATGAGCCTAGGTGCAGGCTAGCCATTCGCCCCATCGCCATTGGCGAATTAATTCTATTTGTGGCAAAAGATTTCTTTTGGCTCTTTGCAATGGTGGTGAAAGCTTTCCAGCGATGCTTTCATTGTAAATAATTATATTTGATCTGAGCGTATCACGTGGTTGCCAGATTCTCCTCTCTGAGCGGGGCGCGAACTTGCAATTCCCATACCACATCTGTGGGAGAGGTTTTTGTTGTGGCTGAAACATTATCAGGTTGTTTAGCCACAGGGGCTAAAGGCAAAAAATTCCTAGCGCACACCCAGTGAGCATGCGTAAATCTAACTCACTTTGTTGCATTCACACTATACTAGTGAGGGCTTTGATTAATGTTTAGTAGTGGTCAGACTCGTTGCAAATTTTCGGCTCGATTAATCATCTTTTCACAAGTGAATAATCGATTATTTACGAGCTTCACCATGGCAAACCCATCCCTGATGGTGGCAATACAACAATTTATTGTACAAAGCTAAAACCTGGGATATCACTTAAATACAGCTGTGAACTAATGTTGTTCTGTTCTTTTTTTTATTTGAGCTGAATCATTGTGAACAAGTGATGTTTTGAGGGACATCTGAAATAAAAGTTATTGCTCTCACATGGCTTGACAAATGTGTTTTTTTTCTATCATTTTAATTAAGTGACATTATCTTTACAATTGTACATATTTTTGACATTGTTTTTATGACCTGGGGAAATAAACAAATCATTAGACTCTATTCATAGTTTTCAGTCACCTGACTGCTGTGTTCCCCAGGAGGGCAAAAGTCCATTTCATTATTTCAGTAAAAATTGACATTCCGCAGTCCTGCCAAGCAAACCTGAAATTTTTCATTTGTTTCAATCTATGGATATTCAAATCACCTCTCTAAATAAGAACTATGTGTCAACAAACTCAAAGTTATAGGCGCTTGCGATACATGTACAGCATCTACTGCAATTGGTCTATTTCATTCATTAAAAACAGCTAGCAAAGTCCCTACTGTTTCCACTTTTGTGATTTTTTATCGCAGGAATTTTATTTGTATCATATCCGGAGATCACCAGTTAGTTATTTTGAAGTCATTTCGTTGGTGTAAAACTGGCAAAATGCTGCCCAGCGTGATCTTGCGTTGGTGTTTATTTGATCTCGGCAAAGTTTTCCAAAGTTAAGCCAAGGCTCTGCAATCAGAATTCCAGCTCAAGTGCTCTAGCATCATTGTAACTCAAGCCAGCACTCGAGGTCTCCAATTTATCGTCCAACCACTATTGGTTAGGGATATGAGATATCATCAAAGATAACAGACGTGTGCTTTCATAATTTAGCCTAATAAAATCACTTGGTATTCATCCAGCGCTTTACCACCAGCAATGTAAAGCGTTGCGGTATGAAGAACTACTTGCCTTGCTCCGCCACTTTTCCCCAGCCTGCAATAAAACATTTTCTCCCAGGCTCAAATTGTTCACCACTGTCTGGGAGACAGATGGGCTGAATGTAGTCTACAAGGAAGAAAACGATGGGTGTATACTTGGTTAAGAGATGGAAAAAAGGTTAATTGAACATGGTGTGTTTTGAGCAGGATATTGTGAGAAAAATGATTCAGCATAATTATGCATGCTGCAAAGAGAGAAATCCAGCCATTAAATGACATATAACATAACATAACATAAACATAACATAACATGTGTGACGAGAACAGGCCATTCAGCCCAACTAGGCTCGCCATTTTCCCATCCCAAAAGTGAACCTAATACTTCAGATACTTAAGAACTAGATGGTATCCAGCACTGAATGAAGCCTGGACATGAAAACTCTGAGAGTTTCTGCCTTTACAATATAGCCACACTGTGATCAGTCTCTGCGTGAAAATATATTTCATAATATTGCTAAATTTACGCTTGGCTAACTTCCATTAGTGACCTTGAGATCTGAAAATAAAACTTAGCCCAAATAATTCCACATAGTTAACTTTGTTAATCCCTTTAACATATTTAAAGACCTCAATTAGATTGCCCTGACGTCTCCTTATGCCAAGACTTAAGAGGTTTATATACCTTTTCCTTTCCTACTAGGAATTAACATTTTGGCTTTTCTTTGAACCTTTCCTAAAGCCTCTATATCATTCTTGTAGTATGGCCCCCATAACTGCGAACAATACTTTATGTGTGGTTTGACAAATGTATTTTACAAGAGAAGTATAACTTCCTTCGATTTACAAACCCCACTTCCAATGAAGTTGGGATGTTGCGTAAAACGTGAATAAAAACAGAATGCAATGATTTGCAAATCTCATAAACCCACATTTTATTCACAATAAGACATAGACAACATATCAGATGTTGAAAGTGAGACATTTTACCATTTCATGGAAAATATTAGCTCATTTCGAAATTGATGGCAGCAACACATCTCAATAAAGTTGGGACAGGGGCAACAAAAGGCTGGAAAAGTAAATGATACTAATAAAAAATAACTATCGAAGCATTTTGCAACTAATTAGGTTAATTGGCAACAGGTCAGTAACATGATTGGGTGTAAAAAGAGCATTTTGGAAAGGCAGAGTCAGAAGTAAAGATAGGCAGAGGTTCACCAATCTGTGAAAAACTGCGTAAAAATTGGAGAAAAATTTCAGAAAAATGTTCCTCGATGTAAAATTGCAAAGACTTTGAATATCCCATCATCTACAGTACATAATATCATCAGAAAGTTTCAGAGAACCTGGAGAAATCTCTGCGCAACGGACAAGGCCGAAGGACAGTATTGGATGCTTGTGATCTTCAGGCCATCAATCAGCATTGCATTAAAAACAGGCATGATTCTGCACTGGAATACACTGAATGGGCTCAGGCAGGGTTGTGCACGCATAGGGCTCTACTGGTGCTTGAGCACCAGACCTTTTGCCTTCATAGACAAAAGTGCCCTTTTTTGGCTGTAACTTCTAAGAGCCCCTTTTATGCCCTCCAGCACCCTAATCATTGTTTAATTCAAGGCTCACTAAAATCAGGATATATACCGATGGGCACGAGTCTTTGAGGCTATAACTTAACGTCTTTCCTATTTCAAGCCCGTTATTTTTTTTTCAGTAATTTGGAGGAATGTTAATTAAACAGCTGGAATTCCTATCTTGAATCAATAAAAAATAAAGCAGCTTCTAATACATTCTATCTAAAACTTATGAGTGACTTTTGTTTGATCACGGATGGTCTTCCCGGGCTTGGCAGTATGACATGATAAGATAATTAATTGGCATATAGTTTTGTATATATTAGCCATGCAATATCAGCATGTTCTTACAGTGGGGTGCAAAAATGTGGGCACCCCTGGTTTAAATGTCTGTTACAATGAATCTTCAAGTGATTGAAAGCAAACCTGAACACTAAATGCTACAAAGTTAAACATGACACATGCCATCACATTTTAAAGCAAGAATGAATTTTAACTTTACAGTTTCAAAATAATAAAACAAGAAAACAGGCCTTGTGCAAAAGTTTGGGAACCCTGTCAGCTAGTACTTTGTAACTCCTCCTCGGGCAGCTATAACAGCTTGCAAACGCTTCCTGTAGCCAACTGAGTCTTTCAATTCTTGTGTTTAGAATTTTTCCCTATTCTTCCGACAGAACACCTCTAGCTCAGAAATATTCTTCGGCCTCCTTGCATGCATGGCATGTTTGAGGTATCTCCAAAGATGTTCAATAATATTCAAGTCTGGGGACTGTGATGGCCATTCCAAAACCTTCATTAGTCTTTCCTAGAGGTACTTCAGGGTGGATTTTGAGGTATGCTTCGGGTCATTGTCTTGCTAGAGTACCCAACGTCTCTTCAACTTCAATTTCTGGACTGAGCTTTGAACATTAGCATCTAGAATGTCTTGATATTTGGTGGAATCCATTCTTCCCTCCACCTGCACAATCTTGCCTGTGCCCCCAGCTGCTACACAACCCCAAAGCATAATGGATCCACCTCCATGCTTAACAGTTGGCAATGTGTTCTTCTCTACAAATGCTTCACCCATTTTTCTCCAAACATACCTTAGTTGAAAAATTTCCATTTTGGTTTTGTCTGTCCAAAGCACATTGTTCCAACAGGCTTGAGGTTTCTCAAGGTTTTTTTTGCATACTTCAGACACTTAATTTTGTGTTGAGGTCATAGGAAAGGCTTCTTTCTTGCAACTCTGCCATGTAAGTCTTTGTTGTTTTGAGGTACGCTGTATTGTTGTCGTGTAAACAACAAGACCTGTGTCTGCTACTCTTTTTTGCAGCTCCTTTGCAGTGATATATGGGTTCTTCTGAGCATTTCTCACCAGATCTCGGGCAATGCTATCTGAAGGTTTTTCTTGGTCTTCCAGATCTTGCCTTGACTTCAATTGTTCCATTTATTTTCCATTTTCTTACAGTGTTGTTGACAGTAGAAATGGGTAGTTTGAAATGTTGTGAGAGTTTTTTATAGCCCTCTTTTTGTTGGTGGATGTGAATCATCTTGATTTTGACATCCTTGGACAACTGTTTAGAGGAACACATGGTTTTTAACACCAGACACAACAGCCACCACAGTCGGATACTTTAGAAGGCATGGAGTTACTTCAGAATATATAGTTCAACCCTGGAATTATATTCACCTGACTCACTGAAGCCCTAATGAGCAAATCACCTGGGTCTGGGCCTGAGTGATCATCTTCTTAAAAGGTAACAAAGAATAATGCAAAAGGGTTCCCAAACTTTTGCACGGGGCCCTTTTTCCTTTCTTATCATTTAAAAACTCAAAAAAATTAAAATAAAAAGAAATATTGCTTTTATTTTTGCAGAAAGTGTCATGTTTAACTTTGTAGCATTTAGGGTTCAGGTTTGCTTTCAATCACTTGGAGATTAACTGTAACAGACATTTAAACCAGGGGGGCCCAAATTTTTGCACCCCATGTATATGTTATTGCTGAATCATTTATGCCTTGTTGAGGCAGCAAGAGGAAAAATGTGGAGGCAAGAGAGGCAGTCATGAAGGCAAGATGTGTCTCTTTGTGAATGGTGCTGAGATTCTGGAGGAGAGAGTGAAGTAAGGGCTGGTTAACATGGGTGGAGAGTTACTGACATTGTCATGTGGGTGTGTTCAACCATAGTTGTACATATATTATACATTATAGCCTACTTATAGACAAGTAGCCCACAAATTCTTCAAATCAAGTAAAAAAATACATGGGGCCATGCGCAGGCAAGGTGCCCTTTTATGAATGTGGGCACCAGCCCTTCTAGAATCCTGTGCACGAGCCTGGGCTCAGGAACACTTCCAGAAATCATTGTCTGTGAACACAGTCCACCATGCAATCCACAAATGCAAGTTAAAGCTGTATCATGCAAAGAAGAAGCCATATGTGAAAACGATTCAGAAATGCTGCTGTCTTCTCTGGGCCAAAGCTCATTTAAAATGGACAGAGGCAAAATGGAAAACTGTTCAGTGGTCAGATGAATCAAAATTTAAAATTCTTTTTGGAAACCACGGACGCCTGTGTTGTGCGGACTAAAGAGGAGATGGACCATCCAGCTTGCTATCAGTGCACAGTTCAAAAGCCTGCATCTCTGATGGTATGGGGTTGCATTAGTGCCTATGGTGTGGGCAGCTTACACATCTGGATAGGCAATTTCAATGCTGAAAAGGATATAGAGGTTTTACAACAACATGCTCCCATCCAGACAATGTCTCTTTCAGGGCAGTCCTTGCATATTGCAGCAAGACAATGCTAAACCATATACTGCATCCATTACAACAGCATGGCTTTGCAGTAGAAGAGTCTGGGTGCTGAACTGGTCTGCCTGCAGTCCAGACCTGTCACCAATAGAAGTCATTTGGCGCATCATAAAATGAAAAATCCAGCAAAGAAGACCCAGGACTGTTGAGCAGCTAGAATCCCCCTCAGACAAGAGTGGGACAACATTGCTCTCCCAAAACTCCAGCAATTGGTCTCCTTATTTCCCAGGCATTTACATACTGTTGTTAAAAGAAGAAGGGATGCTACACAATGGGAAACATTGCCCTGTCCCAACTTTTTTGAGGTGTGTTGCTGCCATCAAATCAAAAATGAGCTAATATTTTTCATAAAATGGTAAAATGTCTCACTTTCAACATCTGACATGCTGTCTCTGTTCTATTGTGAATAAAATATGGGTTTATAAGATTTGCAAATCATTGTATTCTGTTTTTATGCACGTTTTACACAATGTCCCCAACTTCATTGGAATTGGGGTTATATGTTCAACACAAGCATTCTGTTGGCCTTTCTAACTGCTTCAGCACAGCGGCGAGAACCTTTCGGGGTTTGGTCAAAAATCACTCCCAGATCTTTTTATTGAAAACAAGAGAAACTGGATAAGTTGAAAAAGCCCTCAGGTTAATTTTAGTCTTTAATTAATGCAACTGACCAAATGAAAGACACAAATACGCTGTCAGCTAAACAAGCTAAGCAAGATCCTCAAAAATCCAACTTTGCAATGGAAGTGGTAGGTATGTGGCTAGCTAGCTAGTCACAAACAGCTATTGCAACCAAGAAAGACTGGTGAAGCCTAAAAGCCCTATAGTAAATATCAGTCTGTAATTAATACACCCTAAAACAAGCACCCAAATTTAAAACCAAACCAAGTTGTTTGTAGCTCTGCACTGAAATAACATTACTTGACGGTGACGAGCAGGCTAAATTACAACAACTAGAAGAGAAAAAACCCTTGAAAATGGGTATGTATTTATATGTATTTCATATATTACAGTTTACTATTTAGCTAACTATATATTTATTTAAATTTGCTTTTGAGAAGATGAAAACCCAACCCAACAATAACCCATGTTGCTTTTATTTGCCCAGTTAAGCAACTTTAATTTGGCTATTTGTTAGCTGGAAAAAAGTGTGGGAAATTTCTCCCAGCTACAATACAGCAGTGAAGTTTTACTTAGGGAGCAAATTATCTTTCCTTTCCAATTATTTGAGCTATTTATTTAAGCTTATTTTATCTTTAAATGTGTTCAAATCAGCAAAAACCCTTTAAAAACAAATGTAAAATCCTCTTCCTCTGTCCAAGCAACTCCAAACAGTGTTCCTCCTCATTCCAATCTACCACAGACGCAATCGAAAACAGAGCAGCAGAGCAATTAAGAGCAAAGCCAGAGACTTGAGAGATTTGGCACTGAATGGCTGAAAATATTCCAGCTCAATGAGACTAATTGCTTCCATTGCCTATTTTAATCTTACAGAGCCTATAAATAAAGTAAGGAATGTAGACCACTGTATGAAGATAAGTATTCATCCATGCAGTTGTGCACATGCATATATTGAAGTACTACCCCAGCTCCATGAAAACTGGGACAATGAGTAAAATGAAAATGAAATCAGCAAGTGGTAATGTGCAAATCCCTCTTAACCTGAATTAAATTGGAAAAAAGTACTAAGACAACATAAGTAATGTTATAACTCATTGCAGTATTGTTTTTCAAAAAATAATAGCTATTTCAAAATGTTATGGCTGCAACACATTTCAATGAAGTTCTTTGGGATCTGAGGTTGTGCTTGTGCCATATGCTGAATACATTGTGCACACCTGTGAAGTTGACCGGTGTCTTCAGGTGCATCATAGCAATGTCAGCATCTTTGGTCCTCTTGTTGTACATCTTGCTGAAAATGATGCGATCAACCTCTCGGGTCTCTGTGTGTGGAGACAGTGGACCTCTCTGTCGGTGCCGGCCCGCAAAGGCCTTCCAGTCAGAGAGGTGCATGTTCTTCCTGTTTTGAGGGAAGGAGATGAATGAAAGCCTCCGCTGAGAAACATTTCCTGGATCCTCAACTTGAAATTGCTGGATAGCCCAGAGATAGCCAGGGCAAGAAAATGGAAGGATCAGCTAAAGGTGAACAGGCAGCAGACAGCGGAAAACAGACGACTATAATGTAGTATACTTAGTTACAAACAGCTGTAGCAGATGTATGGGGCATTCTGTCAGAAATAAATTACTTTCCTCAAAATTTGATAGGGATCATAGGATTTTTTTGTGAAATGACATGCAAATTTGGTAACTGCCACTGATGAACAATATATTGGATAAATGACATGCAGTCAGACACAAAAACACATTTGCGCGTGCATTTCATGACATTAAATGAGCGTGCAGCCTCACACTTTTGGCTTTTCATGAACACTTCATGGTTTCACCTCTGACATGTAAAGTGAAAACAGACAGTGTTCGTTTGATGTTTCATTAGCACAGTTAATGTCAATGGTATAGCTTGAATGACGGCTTCGGGTCATACTGTTAATCAGAACCGGACTTGCAATTGGAATGTTGTTCCAACAAGCTCTTCTGCCCTCACGACCGAAATGGCGACCTGAGCATGTTCACACATGTATGGGGCATTCCCCAGACCATAATTGTGTTCGTTGAAGGCATCATTAAATCGCTCATGCCACACCCGTTGCCTCCTGTCAGTAAAGTCCAAGCAATATCGGGACTCATCAGTAAAGAGTAAACTCATCAGTAAACTGGAGCCCAATCGTTGTGTGTCCATGTGACATGATCGTGAGCCCAATCCAAACAGTCACGCCTATGACACCGGTCAGTGGGATTCGAACACATGGCCTTCTTGAGTTGAGGCCGGCAGTATGAAAACGATTTATCGTCTGAGTGGATACCCTGACCCCGAGGCGTTATGAAGGTCAGTAGGGTGGTGGCTGTCCAGAAAGGATCGTGCCTGAAGTGTGAGAAAGTGGTCTTGTCGTTGTATAGTCGAACCAACGGTGTGCTGCTGTACCAAACGTTTGATGCGGTTCCACGCTCTGACTTTGGCTGGCTGCATTAGCAGCGTGACGTTGAAGCCAGAGTCAAGCATTTCGATGCATCTTCCCAATTGCTCTGAAGTCAATCGACGTCTAAGACGTTGAAACATTGTTATTGCTAAATGTAATGCAAAAAAATTTGGGAACTTCAAATTTTCACCAACAAACAACACACTGCGTCTGAGTTGAAATGGTGAAGTGTTAAAGCCAAAAAGGCTGCAGCTCATTTAATGTCATGAAATGCACATGCAAATGTGTTTTGTGTCTGACTGCATGTCATTTATCAATATATTGTTCATCAGTGGCAGTTACCAAATTTGCATGTCACTTCACAAAAAAATTCCTATGATCCCTATCAAAATGTAGTATATTTCAACTAATGTTTATATGTGTGAACCCTCATGAGAGTGCATTGGAATGTGGATTGATTTACCAGAATCGCAACCCATTCAGGTGACTGGTGCTCTCAAAGTTGACCCGTACTGGGCTTCCATCCTCCAAAAAAAACACATTTATCTTCCTAAAAATTAAACAAAACGGTAGTGTCTATGTGTTATTGGAAAGCTTGCAAATGGTTATCTTCAGTTTCAATGTTTTTGGTCCATGTGATAAAATATGCAACGTATGTTTTTTTTTTTGTCCTCAATGCTTAATTTTGCAAAAAATGTGCAACTGTGATTTTTTTCTTTTTTTAATGGAAGGTAGACAATTTTTGGAATCGCCAGAAGTTTTCATGTAGTGGTTTACCCTCCATCAGCTGAGCAGCAGCAGACTTCAGAGTAATCTTACATGGTGGGTCCACCTACCATATGATTTCTTCATGTTACCTATGATTTTGTCTTTGACTCAAATATTAGTTGTTTTCCCATTTTTAAGTACGTGACAATCGGCGCCAGGCTGGCCATATGTTAGGTCAGATAACTACAATTTCGGGTTGATCGCAGTGCAGTTCTCGCTGAAAATCAGTCTATTTGAGTGTGTTTTGGTGTCCTGGATGCGCGGTTGAAATTATACACTTAAACTGGTGAATTAATTCACATTCCCCGCATTTGCCTCGTCTTTGAATTTTCTCAATCGGATTCATAGAAGAACCGTAATTTTCAGTCACATTTTTGGTGTTGGTAACCTGTTAAAATTGCCTGCCTGATTTGCTAAAAAGTAAGTAAAGACTCTTTTTAAACTCATATAGACTTCTAGTATATGTTCTCTCCAACATTTATGCCGATTTTCAAGAGGATCCTACGTTCAGCCACAGATCCAGCAGGATCTGGTGTTTCAAGTGGCAAAATGTCGGTTTCATCAACCAATCTTGGGTAATCTACCAAAAAATGAAGACACTTAGTTACGCACACTTTTCTGAACATGACTGGATCATCAATTGATTAGTAATTAAGTAATTAATCTGTTAAATAGCTAATTGGTGATTTTTTATATGATCAAATGAAGCACATTTTTTTAGAAAATGGTCACAAGAGTTCTGACAGTTTTTAGGTGAAACAATAGATGAAAACTACCCTAAATTAGCTGACTTCAAAATGCCATAGCACCCTTAATATCTGTTCTATTTTAAAAATTCAAAGACCATTTTAAGAGCCATTCCACGAGAAGATGGCACTTTTTGAAGAAGTTGAGGAGTTGACCCCCCTGGAATTGAATGAAACTTGGCACATGGGTAGATATGGTAGTCTCACGGAAAAAGCCAAATTTTTAGGTCTGTATATCACTTAGTCTGCCGGTGGCGCCACCTGGAAGCCACTCAAAGTGGCTTAGTTTTGCTTTTGACACCACATTTTACATCAATTATTATGACTTAAGGGTCCATGGTACCAGATGTGTTATACTTCTATCATGACCTGTGACACTTCAAGTCTGGATAGACATCAGCACCACATCAGCACCAAGCTTGGTAACTACGTTATTGAGCTGGAATTATTTGAGAAATCACAGTAAAATTGAAAATGGGAATGGGAATAAAATAATATCCCAGACATATACCAATCAAGAATGCCTTATTATGTGTTTACTCACTTCAAAACTATCATTTTCAGTTAATAGTGCCTTGGTATCTTGCTGGGTTAGTGCAATGGATGGCCGGAAAGATGGTCGAAATTGATTTTGGTGCATGTTTGCGGTATATTTTCTCAGTAACCCAGATATGTTCCATGGTGATAAATGCCATTTGTTGTGCTTTTGGAACTCTATTTTCAGGAATATCAAGCATTCCTTTGGTAGTATCTACACTTTCAAGCTAGACAGAGCCAAAGTTGGAGGAAAACTCAAAACGGGCCATTTCACAGCAGATTATGCCTTTGTTTAGGCGGCATTATTTTGTTTACCCAGCAAAATAGAGATCTGAAATTCTCTGGATACATAGTCGCTTTGGGGTACATTACAGCATTAGTAAAATCTCAATGGTAGTATTTTCAGTGTAGATGATATTCAACATAAAAAGTAGGAAAATTTAACCCTTAGGGGGCGCCATAGGTTGGATGCAAATACTGACTATCCCCAGCAATGTACCAAAGAAATTGTTTTTGAATTGCGATACACACAGCTAGTTTTCTCTGAAAATAAAGAGTTGAGCTTGGCACTATGCTGGGTGGATAGCTATCTGAACAAAGGTGGCGCTCTAAAGAGCTAAACTTCTACTTACCTAATATTCCATATTCCCTGACATATAACACAATTCTGTCTTTTGACATATATAAAGTACATGCAGAGATATGCATAAAAGTTGTAATCACTTAATCACTTTGGTTTAAAGCTGGGTTGGTTGTGAATTGGAAAAGAATGCTGGTTGTGATTGTAGCATTGTGTCAACATGCAAGAATGTTACCAGTAGTCAGTACAGTGCACAATTTTGTAGTGTTGGTGCATTTTCAAAAAATCACAAATGCTCAGCATTTTTCCTTTGCTATTAGAATTAATGAGCAGGCTTCAATGTTAATTCTAGGATTTCCTAAGGGCAGGGTGCTTGGGTCAGAAAAAAGGCAACAGCAGTCGCGTCGAGCGAGTCGTTGTCCTGAAAAAGAGCATAGAGTTCGTAGCAAGCAAGCAAGCAGCAGCCTGCCAAGTAGTGGTAACTTGCATGTCCTCATTCCTAACACCAGCCCATGATGTCGAGCCTACGGGATGCTGGGTGGGAAGGTGGGGTTTCTTTTTCAGACTTCCCATTTTGGTGTGTACCAAGCTATGGGTGTTGATGCAACTATTGTGCTAAATAGGCTGTAGCCGGCTATTTAATTCAGAGACAGACAAGCTCACTATCAATGGGCCGTAAACGGCCCTGTAGAGACCCAGGATCTAGTGTAGTAGGGCTTGCCTAGGGCTCAACTAGCTCCAAGGGTAACATCGACCCAGATCGAATGAAGAATGCCTTGGATAGCTGCTCAGGGCCAAAGCCAAGGAGCACCTCTGGCATGCACCACCAGGTGCCGCCAACCCACAGTCCAATTCCAAAAACAGACTGGGGGTTAGAGGTAGTCACAGGCTGGGTTGACGTCATTTCACTTTGGATAACATGAAAAGCATAAAATAGTTTAAACTTTTGTACTAAACATTCTGTCTTCATGTACACGGTTGTGTGACTAAGATTCTTTTTCAGAGTTCAAATTATGGACCGTTATTTTATACAAGTGTACGTATACTGTTGATGCATGTCTGTGGTGATACTCCTTCTACATTAGTTGTTTTTTGGCATTTATTTTATTTTATTTTTTTTGGACTGGTCATGTTTTATAACTTGCTGTACATTTCTGACTGCGCTGTACCCGTACTTGGTAATAGTAGATGTATTGTGTGTTTGTAACGCTCACAATCACCACCAGTTTACAACCAATAGAGTTTTATACCAAAGTGATTACAAATTTTATGTAGAACTGTGCATGTACTTCATATATTTCAAAAGAAGAACTTTGATATATGTCTGGGAATACGGAATATTAGGTCGGTAGAACATTAGCTCTTTAAAGCGCCACCTTTAGTCAGAAAGCTATCTACCCAGCATAGTACCAACTCAAACTCTTCATTTTCTGAGAAAACTAGCTGTGTGCATCACAATTCAAAAAAAATTTCTTTGGTACATTGCTGGGGATAGCCAGTACTTGTATCCAGCATACAGCGCCCCCTGGGAGTGAAATTTTCCGACTTTTGATGTTGAATATAAACTACACTGAAAATACTACCACTGAGATTTTACTAATGCTGCAATGTACCCCAAAGAGACTGTGTATCCAGAGAATTTCAGATCTATATTTTGCTGGGTAAACAAAATAATGCTACCTAAACACAGCCACAATCTGCAATGAAATGGTCCGTTTTGAGTTTTCCTCCAACTTTGGCTCTGTCTAGCTTGAAAGTGTAGATACTACCAAATAAATGCTAGGTATTCCAGAAAATAGAGTTCCAAAAGCACAACAAATGGCATTTACCACCACAGTACATATCTGGGTTACTGAGAAACTATACTGCAAACATGCACCAAAATCAATTTCGACCATCTTTCTGGCCGTCCATTGCACTAACCCAGCAAATTACCAAGGCACTATTCACTGAAAATGACAGTCTCGTTGTGAGTAAACACATAATAAACTATTCTATATTGGTATATATCTGGGATATTATTTTATTCCCATTCCCATTTTCAATTTTTACGGTTATTTCTCAAATAATTCTGGCTCAATAACGTAGTTACCCAACTTGGCGCTGATGTGGTGCTGATGTCTATCCAGGCTTGAAGTGTCACAGGTCATGATAAAAGAATGACATATTAGTTACTGTGTATCCTCAAGTCATGATCGTTAATGTAAAATGTGGTGTTGACAGCAAAACTAAGCCACTTTAATGGCTTCCAAGTGGCGCTACCGGCAGGCAAAGTGAGATACGGACCTAAAAATTTTGCTTTTTCCGTGAGACTACCATATCTACCCATTTGCCAAGTTTCATTCAATTCCAGGGGGGTCTACTGCACACCAAATGTCAATCTCTCGTGGAATGGCTCTTAAAGGTCTTTTCGAGCTCTTTCCAATGTTTTCAAATGCACTGCAATCCCCTGGATCTGAATTTTTTTCTCACGTACCTACCAGTTTTCATCATCGCGTGACAAAAAAACAGAGAATTAAAAGGACACTACATTATAAGGAAGCCTGCAAAATTGTGTTTCATTTTGAACTAGTGATCAATGGCTAATGATGCTCTGCTCATCTCATCTATACTTGAACAGTATATTCCACTTTCTACTGTGAATAGCGCCATTAATATAAGCATATTACCCAAACTGATGAAGAAAAGTGTGAGGTTAGAAAGTGATTGATTTCTGGCTGAATACCCCACATATAGCTTACATTTGACTGCTGATAAAAGGAAAAAAATGATATAAAGCCTGCTGAAAAACACAGAAAGGTGATACTAACACAAACAGGCTATCAGATATGGAACATAGCGTACATGCAGGAACTAAAGTAATAACAAGCTCCAGAATGGAGGAAGGAGCCATACCCATAGACGCAATGCGCAGCGGAGATGAGCCACTCTTTGTCAATCAGAGAGGCTCCACAAATATGACGCCCTCTCCAGTGCAGAGACACCATCCATGGCCACGCCCCTTCCTGTGCATCAGTGCCTCCAACCACTCTGCTGTTGACATCATCTTCCAATACTTCAGTGTCTCCTCTTCTCTCCCTCCCTTCCAACCCTCCAGACCATTGTACCATTTGGATGCCACAAGCTATGGCACAGAGGGGCCAGGCCAGTTTATTATGTGTTCACAATGGGAAGAAAGTTTGTCATGCGGGACTCTGTGTCTGAGTGTGTACATGTGTGGTAGTATGTATGTGTAGTTGTGGTTGGTTATATGGATGGTTATGCATGTCCATGGGTGAGATCTTATGGGTGAGTGCAGGAATGGGTGCACGAATAAAAAAGCACAAATTCATAGGAACAAGAAAGAAACTGCATACTCACGCTTGTTGTCACAGTGTAAAGATACAACCATCCCACCAGCACATACATCACTAGGAAACAAGAAATAAAGCAGACATGATATTTTAGAGGATTTCATTTGCATTGGTCGCGAAAGCCCAACTAAGTCTCTGAAAGGCACTTGCAGTAAATATGGGATGCAATACAATTTTAATCCAGTGGACCAAACTTGGTTTGTCTTACCCCTATACAGGGTATATCAGAAAAAAGTAGACTGTCAGAAAAAACACCACAAAACTGAAATGCGAAGATGTTTAGGAAATCTGGTCTTACATGTTGATAGACCATGTGATTCCCCCTTGATTGATGATTTATGCTGACTGACATGTTTAACCCTCTATTAACCACCGTAGCATATCTGCTACATAAAGTGAAAGGGTTAACAGCCTGGACACCCTGCTGGTTTTGTTTCTTATTGCCAAATAAACATTTGAGAATAACTTAAATGGTCCGTCAAGTTAAAATTTTAAAATTTTAAAAAAAATTTTAATTTTGAAAAATTTTTTTTTTTTTTTTTTTTTACTTTTTTCCAAATATTGGCCCATAATCAACATATTTGCCTAGGGAAATGATTTTTACACAATTGGAAATGGGTTTGGTTAATAGAGGGTTAAATTTCAAAAGATCTGCTCAAAACAAGCATAAAGAATGCTCATTAACCCCTTGTGCCTGGCATGATACACACAAACCTGTCATGAATGTGAAATCTTTGTATCGAGGGTAGGGGGTTAACTTGTAATTATTTTTTTCCTGTTTTATGCATGCAAGTAAAACACCGATGGAACCTGTCATCCATGGCGACAGATCTCATACGAACCCTCGCACTTCCATGCGCAACAGACTTTTATTTTGCAAAATTCAAATTAGCCCTGTTTACTGAAGCGTGGAAACTGAACCATGACACTGGTGTCAATCAAGGGGGAATCACATGGCCTATCAACACGTATGACCAGATTTTCTAAACATCTTTGCATTTTAGTTTCATGGTGTTTTTTTCTGAGAGTCTACCTTTTTCTGATACACCCTGTATATGTTGGTTTTTTATTCCTACCACAATTGCAATTTCAGAACTAACATTGCTATTCAAATTAAATAATTTGGGTGATTTTGATTTTAAGAGGAATTATTTTCATTCTGAATCCATATTGTGCTAAACATAGCTTAGTGATGCTACAAATATTCTCTAGTTCATATTGTGCTTATCGCTCTGAATGGCCAAAATTACATTTAAAGTCGTGACAAAAAGGACCCAGATTAATTGGCTATCATAAGTAGTTAATCATTGAGAAGGTTAAATTGGTTGCTGAATTTCTGATCATTTCATTTTTTGTAACACAGCAGCAGTTTAGCTCATGATCTTTTACTTTAAGACTGATTTTTTCAAGTGATTAGGTTTGGTAGCCAGGTGTCAATACTTTCACCAACTAGAGGGCCCTCAGAAAGCGCATACCTCTGCCAGCAGGTTATGATTCACTAGCACTTATAATCTGCTGCAGAATCTGGATCTGTACCAGGATTGGCCTGGAAATGTAATCACCTCTTCCCACTCATACAGTCCAACTGCCGATATAATTTTGTGGTAATTAGTTGAATAGTTTTTGAGTAATCCTACTAACAAACAAGCTCACACACACACATACACACACACACACAAGTGATCACAGAGCATATTCATTGACCTTCGAATTTAATTTAATCATTTAAAGATAATTTAGTGTTCTTCACGCACTTTCAAACTCTACACACTCTCAGAAAATGTGTTTTTTTTTTTTAATGGTATGCCAGTTATCTGACAAAATGTGCTTTAAGAGGTTACAGTATCCCATATTAGTTTAGAAAAAGTAACAGCCAATGAAAATTCTGGCATTGCTGTTCTGGTTAGAGCAACAAGCATAAAACACTCAAATCCCTGTCACAGATGGCTAATATGTGGCCTGGAAAAAAAAAAACAGTGGAGGGATCGACAGAGGGACGAACAGAGGCGTGAAAAGGCACGCAATAAGTGCCAATACCTACGCAGTAAGTTTATGCATATATACAATTTTGTCAAAAAAAAAAAAATTGAATGATTTAGGAGTTCTGGCCCAGACAAGAACAGGATGGCTAATATCTGGGCTGGAAACAAAACACAGTGGAGGGACAGACGTATAGATCGGAGGATGGATGGAAGTATGAACAGGCACATCTACACAATAAGATGTATCCACATATTAACCCCTTTGCGCAGAAGCCAAATATGGTTATTTATGCGTTACCCTATTTAATGCTTTAAAAAATTAAGATTTAAGCGTCATAGAGAGAGGGAATATGGCTCAACAGATGAGACACTTAAAACATTTAGAATTTCATCGCATTTCAGTTTACTTTCATGATTTTGATAGAGAAAAGGGGCTGCAAACATAAAAAAGCCTTCATGAAAATTCACCATTGAAATAGTAAAAAAAATAATAATAATACTGAGGATTGAAAAATGGCTGGGGGTTAAAACAATACATTTCTGGGATCATAAACTCTTAGACCACAAGTATTCTACATCTGAGCAAGAAACATTAAATTATCCACTCTTAAGAAGCCAAATAAGACAGCTCTCCAGATGGCTCCCGAAACTCCCAGAGCCCTCAATATGGCGCACTGTCAAATCATAAAATAATCATATTTTTAACGCAATCAACTTTTGACTCATGAAATTCAATATGAATTAACCCTTTAAGGCCTAATGCAAAAATCCCAGCAGAGAATCATGCTGCCATGTTTACCATAGTAACCTGTATTTGGGCTGAAGCACAGCTTCTCAGCTTTCAGGAACAGTTGGAATTTTTTTTCTATTGCGCAAAACTTACAGTAATTACGGTACTTTCAAAATTACGCGCATATCTGTGTCGGCAATGACACGTTCTTAAAATGCGCATATGCTGTCCCGGTTTAAATGGGTTAATGATTTTCTGGTTGAATTTAGCATGAGTTTATCAATATAGGTGCAGCTGAACATCAATTGTCACCAGTAACCTCTCCAAACCCAAAACATGCTTTTTCTCCATGATAGAGTTCAGTGTTTCATCCATTTTTCTACAAAGCCGCATCAGCGAGCACACATACTCATTAAAGGAACTGCTTATTTTACAGTCAGAGCGTTCACTCAGACAGAAAGCTTGCTGGGGGCGAAATTTTCCGACTTATAATGTTAAATATCATCTACGCTGAAGATATTACCAGTGAGATTTTATTAAAGCTGTAATGTACCCCAAAAGGGACCATGTGTCCAGATAATTTCAGATCTCTATCGTTCTGGGTAAACAAAATAATGCCACCTAAACATAGACACAATCTGCCATGAAAAGGTCCCTTTTGAGTTTTCCTCCAACTTTGGCTCCATCTAGCTTAAAAAGTGTAGATACTATCAAAGAAATGCTTGGTATTTCTGAATATAGAGTTGCAAAAGCACAGCAAACAGCATTTACCACCACAGTACATACTGTATCTGGGTCATTGAAAATTATAAAACAGGTGCTTCCCATCTTTAAATGTGATTGGCTGAGCCGCGTTCCATGCCGGTATAAAATCAGTGTAACCCACTGTATTCTGAGGCAAACCGCAGCACAAAATATCCCTGCGCGCCTGGCCTAGCAACCAACTACTCTGCGCTCAACTGACTCGTTAGGTTACATTTGTTTCAAGACTTTTAGCTCGCTATTTCCGTGTTAGCGAAGTTTAGCCTTTTAACCCGCTAACTAGTTGGCTATCTACCTAGCTAGCTATAGCATTATAGAGTTTGATATCACTTTAGCTTGCTAGCTACATTGCTAACTAGCTCAGTATTAGTGATAAATTGTTGATTTTTTTACTTGTGTGTTTATTTTATGGGCTATGTGTAGGGTAACCACATCCACTGTAGTGAACGCTAGCTAGTTGACAAGCTGGCTAGCAAACTAATGCATAATTCAACATATTTTCCTGGACACCGGCAAGTGTGGAGGACAAAAGTCAATCTTGTTCCCTACTCTCGCTGCTGGTTGTAATGATATGGCTGATCGGCGCGAGTTGAGAACAAGGAAACTCGAAAACCGAAACCAAAACGAACGTAAAATTATTTAACAGGGTCTTCGGGAGACCGAAGGAGACATTCCAAATAGCCTGCTTTCATAGTATATCTACATTAACAAGCCCAAATAGCCTGATGTGACATGATAATGGCGCTAGATGAAAAAGTGTCTATGTTGCTTGCCAACCATTCTGTCCACTCGATCTTGCTTGGTGAAAGAACGAATAGTTCTCCATTTTATTGTTGCATTTGTTATGGCCCCAATTTGTTATGGCGTCAATTTGTTATGGCGTCACGGACAGCAAGGGATGACAGACAAAATTCTTAAACTTCAACAGATTTAATTAAAACAAACACACAGAACTAATCTACACCCTACACTACTGACCAAAATTGAAAAGAAAATAAAAAATGAGATATTTACAATTCCCTGTAATGGAGATGGGCTGCTATGTTGTGATGTCCTGGGACAGGAAAATGCTCCAACACAGGCAAAAATCCACAAAAAGCTTAACAGGTCTTGAAAAGAGTGACAGGTCTGGTCAAATGTATCCTTCTTGCAATTTCTCCTACTACTCTACTCTCTCAATTTTTCTCCTTATATACTCTTGTCCAGCCCCCTCCCATTCTGGGACTTTCCCCTCTGGGCATGCCCTGGACATGCCCAACCTAGCTTCAGACTGGGCTTCACAAAAAAAAAGTTAATACTGCCATCTAGTGGCTATTTACCACATGACACATTATTACCAATAAATTGTTGATTTTTTTTTCTTGTGTGTTTATTTAATGGGCTATATATAGGGTAACCGTTTTATAAAAGCAATAAGCCCCTTGAAGCAGTGGATTACAGTGATTTTATAATGGCAGAGGGGCACTAAGGCACTCTGCTGCGCGTCGTGCCTTAGAACGCCCCTCCGCCGTTATAAAATCACTGTAACCCACTGTTTCTCGGGGCTTATTCCTTTAATATACCACAAAAATGCACCAAAAATGAATTTCAACCTTCTCTCTGGCCATCCATTGCACTAACCCAGCAAGATACGAAGGTACTACTCACTGAAAGTGATAGTCTTGTGAGTAAACGCATAATAAAGCATTCTGGATTGGTATTTGTCTGGGATATTATTTTATTCCCATTCTCATTTTCAATTTTTATGTTATTTCTCAAATAATTCTGGCTCAATTACATAGTTACCCAGCTTGGCCACTATGTGGAACTGATGTCAAACCGGACTTGAAGTGTCACAGGTTATGATAAAAGTATAACATATTTGGCACTGTCTACCCTTAAGTCATGATAGTTGATGTAAAATGTGGTGTCAACAGCTTTTGTACGACAAAATTGAGCCACTTTAGTGGCTTCCAGGTGGCACCACCGGCAGGCAAAGTGAGATACGGACCTAAAAATTTGGCTTTTTCTGTAAGACACCCATATCTACCTATGTGCCAAGTTTCACTCAATTCCAGGGGGGTCAATTGCGCAGCGAATGTCAATCTGTCATGGAAAGTTTCGTGGAGAAATATCGAATGATTTAGGAGTCTTAGCCCGGAAAAGAAGCTTGACAGATAGACATGTGGAAGGACAACACTCATTCCTATATCTCGATGCACTTTGTGCCAGAGTATAACACAAACAAAAAAAAAACAGCATAATGAGTGCAAACTAGATTTGGCATGATATCATGTTTACAGATCAGACAATACAACTAACAGCTAATGATCAATAAACAGCTCAATGTCGGGCATCAAAAAACAAGTTTTTGGGTCATCGTTCATTGTACCCTCATAAAAAAAAGACCATAGGATATCTGTGGATAGCCTACAGACCACAATACACCTTTTTACTTAGATTTTGGCTCTTTTTCTTCCTAAAAAAATTAAGGATCCTACTCGATCTCAACTGCTGAATTATTGGATTTTTTCAAACTGCCCTGTTGAAGAAGGACTGTGATAAAACATTTCAACAAAATGTTTATTGAGTGGTACTGGCAAACTGTGCAATGATGCTAAGTCATCAGGAGAGGAGGAATGAAAAGTCCTCAATAGGCGATTATTTGGTGGCACCAGTGTTCTCGAGCAAACTTATTGTCAGTCTTTCCAAATCTCCCAAAAATATACTGCTTTTTGTGTTCGGCTTGTAAGGTACTTCAGCTGATTAATTATAGGCCCTGGTCTTACCCTGGGATCTCAGACATGGTTGGGTGTTTCTTCACAGCATGCATTCTTTTATGAAACATATGGTGATTCCAGTTCAGATTGTTGTTATCTTTCATGAGACAAATGCAGCATACAGAGTTTTATACTGTCATTGGTAAATTTTGTACGTTAACTCTACCTTAGCTTGACCTCCAGAGTGCCATTGGGCATTGGAATCAAAGTTATGAAGGAGCCGTTGCTTTCGGAGTGCGGCACCATAGAAGCATTTCCTGCCCTGAAATGTGCACAGAAATTTGTGTGCTCACACATACATACACCTACCAACGTGCATTTAAATACCCAAATACACACTTGCAGGCACATGCACTCACTAAGCACTTTACTGGAAAGGCCTGTACACCTGGTTATTCATATATCCAGTAAACCGATCATGTGGCAGCAGTGTAATGCATAATACAGCTCAGGAGCTTCAGTTATTGTTCACATCAAATGTCAAAATGGGAAAAAAATGTGATCACATTGACTTTGACCATGTACCCAACCTGCATCTTGTCTACAGTTGAGGCTGGAGGTAGTGATATAATGGTGTGGAGAATATTTTTAAGGCACAATTTTTAGCTGAAATCAGTCATTATTTGAATGCCACAGACTATCTGAATATTTTTGGTGACTATATCCATCCCTCAATTTACCCATGTTCTACGGGATACTTCCAGCATGGATAATGATGCTCCACGTCACAGAGCTTAAGCCTCCTAAGACTGGTTTCATAACCATGATAATGAATTCAGTGTTTCAATTGCTCAACAGACACCAGATCTGAATTCTACAGTACACCTTCGGGATGTAGTCGAAGGGCAGATTCACAGCATGAATGTGGACCTGACAAAGCCATAGGAACTACACGATTCAATCATGTCAACATGGACCACAGTCATGAATTTTCAAAATCTTGTGGAATCCATGTCATAAGGAACTGTGGCTGTTCTGAGAGAAAAGAGCCCAACCCAGCATTATTATGATGTTCCTAATAAAGTGCTCAGTGAGTGTACATATGTGCCCACATACTTTTAGACATTAACATCTTAGATAAGCCATTCATGTATTAAAATCTTATGCAGTATAATTTGAATGTAGAAGTGGTCAGCTCCAGTCCATATACCACTGTAACACTCAAAAGACTATGACAAAACAAAGACTCTCATAGACCAGGGCTCCTCAAATCACAGTCCTTGAGGGCCGAGAACTGCTGGTTTTCCACCCTCCCTTTACCTGGGAGGCAGGTGAGATGACAATCTGGCCAATCAGCAGCATTAATTGTTCACTTAATTGCCTGGAAGGAAGGAAAACCATGACTGTATTTGGATTCGAGGGCCGGATTTGGAGAGCCCTGCACAAGACCATTACGCAGCAACACTGCAAGTTTTACAAAACCATATCATAACTATGATTCCCTGCAGATCATTATACCGCCATGACTCACCGAAAACCCAAATAGTTGCATAGGAATGTGGAGAGCTGTGGTGTCCAGTTATGGGCGCACACAGTGTACCATGAGTTCTGAATCTGGAGCTGCAGCTGATTGCTGGTTCCATTCCCTGTCTGAAGGTTCACTGTCACAAAGAAAACCAGGCTGCATAAAAATCCCGCCACCCAGCCGTGCAGTGAATGTTTTAATAATTATAATACAGCATAAATATAATGACATAAATTTAAAATGTATCTATGGCTATGCATATCACATAATTGATTACTGAAGCGAGGTTATCAAACATATCATATCAAAATTACGGACAAAGTGTGAATGTCTCCACTTTGATAATTTGCACAAAAATTGCAAGCATTCATGCACACCCATCTGATCCAGTTATAGAGAAATTTGAATTTTGTAAAAACACAAGCCATAAGAGCTCCAGGCTGTTCAAATTACAGGGAAAACCTGTTTGGAAATGTTTAATATCTTACCCTCTTTTATACATTCAGGTACAGAATTATTGGCACCCTTGATGAAAATAAAGAAAAAAGGCTGCATACTATGAATAGCAAAAATAATAATCCATGTAAAGTTCATATTAAAGTTAAGTTCAAACACAAGAATTTTTTTTTCAATACGTTTGTCCATATGGTTCGATATGTTTCTTAAAGACATTTCTTTTTTCTCGGCTCCCCTGGTTTACTACTCAGTGCAGACTTTGCTTGCTGTTGTTTTTACAATGAGTCTTTTACTATACTTTTTTTATAGGGTTTAGAACATATTTTGTGGGCATGTTGACCTATCCTTTATTCAGAGATTTTCAAAATCATGAATGTTCCAGGGTTACCCTTATGCACTGCCCATTCCTGACCATATGAGATTTTTTTCAATGAGATTTAAGTTCAGAGACTCAGAATGCCATTGCAGAGCACAGATGAGCACACATGCAATTTTATACTAATGATCATAAATAGTGCCCCTGGACCACTGGGGGGCCAAATCTGCCCAAATAAACAATGACTCACGTCAAAATTTAACTGTTGGTATATTTTTTTGCCAGGAACATAAGCAGATAGAGTGTGTGGCCAAAAAAAAAACAACTCATTGCATTTGACTAAAGCAGACTCATCTAGTCATAGTTCTAATGACTTCTGGCTAAATCCAGACACTTGGGGTGCTTCCGAATTATCTTAACCGCTTTGCGCAGAAGCCAAACCTGTCTATTAATGAATGACCCTATCTAAGTCCTAATAATTCAAGATTTGAGCTTCACAGATAGGGGGGAAATGGCTTAAATGAAAAAGACACTTGTAGCATTTAGAATCCCATAGTATTTCAGTTTATTTACATAATTTTGGGACAGAAAAAGGGCCGCAAACACAAAAAAAAAAAATCATGGCTGGGAGTTAAAACAATACATTTCTGGAATCATAAACTCCTTGACCACAAGTCTACCTTCATCTGAGTGTGATATTCAAAATTATCTACTGTTTACCAGTCATATAAAATACCTCTCCAAGTGGCTCCCCACGCTGTCAGAGCCCTCAAAATGGTGCCCTGTCAAATCATAAAACAATCATATTTTTAACCCAAATCAACTTTTGACTCATGAAGTTCAATATGAATTAATGATTTTCTAGTGGAATTTAGCATGTGTTTATCAATATAGGTGCGGATGGACATCAATGGTCAACAGTAACCTATCCAAACCAAAAGCATGCTTTTTCTCCATGATAAAGTTTAGAATTTTGTCCATTAGGAGCCCCATCAGCCAGCCCACATACTCATTTAAGGAACTGCTTATTTTACAGTCAGAATGTTCACCCTGCAACGGAAAGCTTGCTGTTTCTACCTTCGAGCGCCTAAGCACAACATAAGCATGTATAAACATTTTCCACACCCTCTAAGGAGCAAGTATAACTCACTCATGCAGTAATATCTGAAATATACCTTATTTTAACAAAGCAGACATTCCACTATCAGGAATAAAGCAGGCAATATGCTGCTCTAGATTGAACAGAATTGGTGCAACGAATGTAACAGGGGATTCACTGAAGTCTTTGAGCAGTTCGCATTTTAAACAAGCAAAAACCTAGGCATTCTATTCTGTTGAATGCAGTATAAATTCTAAAACAGATTGCCACGTTGAGCAAAATGCCACCATATACATTATTATTAGCAAAGGTTAACGGTTGTCCTTATTAACCAATGCAGCAAACTAGCTCTGTGATCACAGTAGTAAACCGAAAAGAAGAAATAGCTAGCAAGCTAGCTGGCTGTAAGTAATATATAGCTAATCTATACAACGATAATTGTACTTGCACAGCATGAAAAAAAACTCCATCATTGAATTCCTCCCCCAGAGAATCAATTCTGTCAGCCCTCCAGTCCAGTTCCATTCAGAATGACTCTCCTTATCCATGTCCTTAACCACATTTCCATCTCGTAAACATAACCTCAGCACTTCTGGCTAGGTCTGGCAGTCTTTTTTTTCAATCCGTTCAAATAATTCAGATGCGCAAACTTGAGAGGACACGACCTAACTTGTTGTTACACACGGGTTTAAATACTTTTCTGAGGGTCCAATCAATGTCTTTCAATTACCCTGGAATATTTATACTGTCTGGAATTGGAAAAAAAAAAACAAAACTTGTCAATCAATAGATAATTTCTGAGAGAGTTTCAAGTGGGCGTGAACTATAACTGTGCCTTATGCAGATAAACCTGAGCAATCATTGAAGTGTGTGCATTTCAGTAACCACTGAATTCTTGGTGGGAATCCACACATAAATTAATGGTAGGGTATTATGCATTAGTACTCTCTGATGACTATTATTGACAGTAGAATGACATAGTATCAATACCATAATGAATTTTACAACAGAAAACTGATTTTTTTTATTACTTAATTGGGATATATAACTTTATAATTATATTATAACTGAACTGGTTGCAACAAAGGACTAAGATTTTTTTCTGTCGCAAGAAATCATTTTCATGAACTGCTGGATAGAGTCTATGGGCAAGTATATTAGGCAGTTTGCACATCAGGCTTGGCTGAGGAGTGTAATTCATACAATTCTTGGGAAACAGGGATGGGACTTAACTCGTCCATATTCTAAATTGTTCACAGGCACCATTTCCTTGTGAATATTCAATAACTGTTTCAGGTGTATGATCTATTGACAGGGTAGTGTGACTGTGTACATAAATAGAGCAGCTCCGTGTCCGCGGAAAACCTTCTAAGTGGAAAAATAAAAATGATCCAACGGTCAAATTCCTGTGAATAAAGTGAGGAGAAATTTCGCTTCACATTTAGTGGAAACGCGGCTTCAGAATGGCACAATAAAGTTACTTTGTCTCAGATGAACTTAGTTAAGTAAAATAAAATGCACACCCGGTTTGATTTTGTTTGATTTTACATATGCAACTGGTCAAATGGTTTTGAAAACCAATTCATTATAAGCAGTATAAGAGATGGAAAGAGTGGACACATCTTATTTAAAAAGAAATACTGATATCTTAGATGAATAAAAATAGCCAATAAAAATTTGCAATTACTGCAGAGCATATCCAATATATTTAGCCTGTTTATTGATGAATTAGGGGCTTTTTATTAACTTTAAGCTTCAACCGACAACTTTGGAGAAAAGAGTAAGAGAGAGCGAGATTTAGAATATGAACACCACTGCCTCTCCTTCTTTGCTCCTCTGCAGCTGGCAGTCCCTCCCACCTAGCTTGTTCACGAGTTCAATCCACCAAGTGGTAGCATTATACAGAAACACATGAGGAGCTCCAGTGTGCCTTATTACAAAGTAAGAAACACTGGTAATGACAAAAAGTAAACATTCAGCATTTACATGCAACTCACGGATATACAGCGCCATCTCGAAATCACTGTAATTGTGCTTGGTCATCTAAAGATAAGGAAACAAAGCTGTACATCAGCCAAGCATGTGAGTGGACTTATGTAACCTACACAACATTAGCATCAGCTACTGAGCCTAGTAACTAGCTGCACATAGTACAAAAGCAACCTTGCGATGACTAACGTTTAACTCCTTTGCATTATTGAGTGTACCAGATGAAAGGACTGGCTCTGGTGATAACTGCACTCAAGGCCCAAAAACTGGGCTATTTTTTTACTGCCTCACTGCACTAAGCTAAGCTAAGCAACAATGCTACATTAGACTATGTAAGATTTCTGGGTCTTTCTAAGTGCTCTCTCAACATTTCTTAAGTGTTCCCATAGGACTGCTGTCCCAAAGATACATAGATTGGCTTTGTGAAGACCATCTGTTGCAGCCAACATGTTGATTGCAATGCACCTGCTTTCCCCATAAACATGTAAATCAGTTTGGCACCTGAGGACAGTCACCATTGTATTGCTAAGTGAGGGTGAGGGGTCTGGACAGATGGTTAGGGGTCTGGACATCCTGTCAGGGAGGCATATAGGCTAGGCTTACCTATGAATACTGTGAATAGAGAGCCATCTCCTCGGGATGGCCCAAGCGGGGGTGACTGTCTGGCTAGGTGCTACCTCACATCATATACATTGTGTATCAAAAAAAAGTGTACACTTTGAAAAATTTCTCCAAAATTGATATAATTTTCCAAAAATTTATTATGATGTATTGATGGACCATGCCCTCATGCTCCTATTGACACCTTGTTAATCGCCTGGTGTTCCGCATGAGTGAACACGGATTGTTTATTTTCACCCGATTTAAACTGGCTTGCGCACAGAATTGAGAGGGTTAAAAATGAAACAAACACAATGGTTGGCAAGTTCAGACATTTAATTTTTTCCTCACAAATTTTCATGAAAATTGGATTAACCCTTTGTCCGCTACCAGCCCACTACCATCGGACTCACATTTTGCTATTCTCAGCACACTTACAACAGCATGACCGTACTTAAGTCCATGGTTCAAGGAACGTTACATTCAAATTTCAGTCTTTAACATGGGCTCCATTCCTTTGTACACAGACCTCTGCTCTCCTCAGCATGTCATAAACAGACCGTCGGACCATTGCAGGACCCTGCCTCAAAATGGCAACCTTGGCAATCCGAGTCTGAAGTTGGCGGGCTGGTAGCGGACAAAGGGTTAATCTAATTTTCATGAAAATTGGTGAGAAAGAAATTAAATGTCTGAACTTGCCAACCATCGTGTTTGTTTCGTTTTTAACCCTCTCAATTATGTGCGCAAGCCAGTTTAAAACGGGTGAAAATAAACAATCTGTGTTCACTCATGCAGAACAGCAGGCGACTAACAAGGTGTCAATAGGAGCATGAGGGCACGGTCCATCAATACATCATAACAGATTTTTGGAAAATTATGTTTTATCAATTTGGGAGACATTTTTCAAAGTGTAAACTTTTTTTTTGATACACCCTGTATACTGCTTGTGTGTCTTTGTTCTGTGTGTGATGCTGACCTCTCCCGTGGGCACGTTTGTTTTTCCATGCAACTGAACTTGTAATAAAGTGCTTCTCGTGTCTCATCATTACCATTGGCTCCGTATGCAAGTTATTTCCATCCGGGATGAACAGTGAATTGAAAAGCCTGCTTTGGAATCGTCTAATCAGTGGTAAAAGAAGAAACTAAACAACAGAGATTTTCTTCAGTTATCAAACACATGTAAACACCAGTTACAGCTACAGTTCCTAAGTATTACACACTGTATACTAATCTGTTGCAGACTGATTGCTTTTAAATAATGACAACAGGAGTCCAGTCACTGTAAATAAATGCGTGGACCAGTGATAGTGTAGAAGTATGCTAACACTTAGGCCCAGTTGACATGAGTTGCAAATATTACAACCAACTCCACCTCCATCTTGGTTAACAGCTTTTCTGCTGGTTTCTTTGATCGTTTTTTTTCCTGCAAGTGTAAGTATTGCAGTTGTTCACAATGGGAGGAACAGGAAGTGTGGACAGAGAGATTTTGACATTTCTAGACTTTCACTGCTCAAGTCCGCCTCACAGAGGTCCAAATTAACTCACTGACCACTTCAATTACAAATAGCTGAAAGGGTATCATGACATTTTTACCAAATAAAACATAATAAAAGTTGCAAACTGCAGCTTTAAGCTCCCACCAGAACTGGGCGCAAACGATATTGAACCTTTCGGCCAAAGGAGAGAGCATGCGTGGAGGAGGGGCGATGAACAGCGTGGGCACGATTAGAATCTCCTCCTGGCTCTGTTTGGTTAATTTTGCTGAACTGAAGTGGATTCCTGCCAATGCCATTAGAAGCACTGGGAGGAGCCTAATGTACCTTCTTTTTTTTTTTTTTTTTTTTTACAGATCACGTCTCATGTACTACTGTCAGCTTAGAATGACAGTTTCAGCAAATAAGAAATAAGTGATTTTTAGAAAAGTTACTAACTGCAACTTTCAACAGCTATCCAGTGAAAGATTGTTATTGACTTCACTCTATTAACATCTTACATGCAAGGTTCTTTTAATAGGCTTTAAAAACAGCTACATGGAGCCATAGTTTACACTAATTGTTAGGGATGCCAATCATTTTAATACCGATGATTCCAGAAAAAAAATGCATATTTTTCCAATAAGAAACACCGAAACAGGAGAATTAATGCGTTGAGTATTGCTGAGTATAGAGTATGTCATTTTCAAATTTGTTTGCATGTACGTGTTGATGAAAAAAAAAAATGTTTGCAGCCCTTTTTCCTGAATTTATAAGAAGGGTTCCATTAATTTTGCTCCAATATGAGGCGAAGCTTATGGAGCTAGTTCAGGCAAATAACCTAAGACATGTCCTCTTTCCCATAGATACTCCCATGCATATTTGACACTGCTGCTTCACCCCTCTGAAAGTCAAACTGTTTAAGCTGGTCTTCTGCTCTGCCTCAGCCCCAAAAAAGGCCTCTGCCTGCTGCTGTGTTATTGTTGCTGCTAGTTGCTGCTGTTGCATCATTCTTGCCCTGATAGGTAACTTCCCACCTCCACTCCCGAATTCTCCTGTAGGCTCTGAATATTCCACAAAGGCGGGATATCCTGACACTCCCTTCTCTCTACTTCTCTACCCCAGCAGATTGTAGGATGCATCACATTTAAAGTCTAGATAGCAACCTATTACTGTGTCTATGGATTAATAAAGCAATTAAGTATTTGCATGGGAGCTGCCTGACTCAACTGTAAATACAGGTAGGAAAGTAACTGAAGTCATAATTCAAAATGAGAGTATATTTTTCAAACAGAACAAAATTCAATGCCCAGCTGAATTTATATGTTGTAATTACCCTAAGATACCAGCTAAAACAACGGGATACTCTGCTGATCTAATTCTTTGTCCTTACAATAAATAATAGCAGAAACACAATAGGTATAACAACTCACTTGTAACTTGTAATGAACCTCGCATCAGTATCTTACTGGCTTAATGCTTTCAGTGCTACAGGACTGACTCAGACAAAGTTCATGTATGACTGAGGCTTAACAGATGAATTGTCCTGTGTTTCACCGTTGCTTAGAAGAGCACATTTACTGTACATGTACTCCCTCCCTTATAGAAAGACAGAAATTACTGTAGCAGAAGCGGTGTATGAGACAATATGTTTCATGTGTAATGAAGGACATACGCATATGTTTTTTAACAGAGATTCTTAAAGATCGCAAAAGATGCTGTCGCTTTATTGAGAGAGATGATGCCAGCTCACCACATTCCGCTTCATCTGAGGCATCAGAGCAGTCTGGATGACCGTCACAAACACTAGAGTTGGAAATACAAGTTCCGGACCGACACTGATAATGTCCAGCAGAACAGGGCTCTGGAGAAATAAGTTGCTTCGTTGAGTGATTACAACATTACATATAACCCCATTTACAAAAAAAGTTGGGATGCCGTGTAAAATGTAAATAAAAGCAGAATGCAATGATTTGCAAATCACTTAAATGCTATATTAATTGAAAATAAAAAATGAATAGAAATAAAAAATATCAAATGTTGAAACAGAGAAGTTTAATTGTTCTTTGAAAAATATCTGCTCATTTTGATTTTAATTGCCACATATTTCAAAAAAAGTTGAGACAGGGGCAGCAAAAGACTCAAAGTTGTCTGATGCTAATTAAATTACAACTGGCAGGTCAGTAACATGATGGGGTATAAAAATTCTTCCAGGAGTAATGATGGTGAGGACTTCACCACTCTGTGAAAGACTGTGTGGGTAAATAGTTCAACAATTTAAGAATAAAGTTTCTCAACATAGAATTGCAAATAATTTGGAGGTTTCTTCCTCTATGGTACATAATATCATTAAAAGATGCAAATGATCCAGATAAAATCTCTGTATGCAAGCGGCTAGGCCAAAAACTAATATTGAACGGCTGTGATCCTCAGGCGGCGCTGCATTAAAAATAGCCAAGATTCTGTTGTGGAAATCACTGCATGGGCTCAAGAACACTTCTGTAATCCATTGCCAGTAAACATAGTTTGTTTGCATCCATCAGTGCTGGTTAAAAATCTGCCATGTAAAGATTAAACCATATACAAAAACAAGATCCAGAAATGCTGCCGCCTTCTCTGAGACCAAGCTCATTTAAGATGTACTGAGTCAAGTGGAAAACTGCGCTGCAGTCTGACCGATCAAATTGTGGAATTCTTTATGGAAATGATGGATACCGTGTCTTCTGGGCTGGAGAGGAGAGGGACCATATGGGTTGTCATCAATGCACAGTTAAAAACCCAGCATCATTGATAGAATGGGGGTGCATTAGTATGCATAGCATGTGTTACTTGCACATCTGTGAAGACACCATTAATGTTCAGGGATATATATATATAGGTTTTTTAGCAAAATTTACAGCCATCCAGACATCTTTTTCAGGGAAGGCCTGGCTTATTTCAGCCAAATTCCACATTTTGCATGTACCACAACCACATGGCTCCTCTGTAGGAGTCTAAACTGGCCAGCCTGTAGCAGAGTTGGGTTCAAGTACTTTCAAGCACTTTCAAGAATTGGATGCAAGTATTTTTTTTTTAAATACCAAAGTGCTTGCACTTGTATCAGAGTACTTCCTATTAATGCCTAAAGTACTTGTACTTGTATTCAAGTACTTTTCAAAGTTCTTGACCAATCTGTCTCCAAAGTGCTGACAGAGATTGGTCAAGTACTTGAAAAGTACTTGGATACAAGTACATTTACTTATTATTAGGTATTATTAGGCATTAGGCCTAATAATATTGTTAGGCGTAATGCCTAATATGAGGCATTATTAGGTAGTACTCAGATACAAATACAAGCACTATGGTATGTTTTAAAAAAAAAATGCTTGCATACAATTCTCAAAAGTTCTTGAAAGTACTTGGACCCAACTCTGGCCTGTAGTAGAGACCTGTCAGCCACTGAAAATATTTGGTGCGATATGAAATAAAATATATGACGAAGGAGGCCGCAAAGTGTTGAGCAGCTGAAATCATACAGCAAGAATGGGAAAATATGTTGCTTTCGTAACTGCAGCATTTAGTCTCCTAAGTTCCCAAATGCTTACAGAATGTTGTTAAAAGAAGACATGATGCAACACAGAGCTTAATATGCTCCTGTTCCAACTTTTCTGAAATGTGTTGCTGGCATCAAATTCAAAATGATTGTATATTTTTCAAAAACAACTAAATTTCTCAGTTTCACCACCAGATATGTCGTCTTTGAACTATTTTCAATTAAACATAGAGCTTAAATGATTTACAGAACTCTGAACTCTGTTTGTATTTAGATTTTACACAGCATCCTAACTTTTTTTTTGGAAATGGGGTTGTAATTGATAAGTATTCCCAAACTCATACATAAACATATACAAACAGCCTTTTCAAATTTCCATTTTTGCAGAAGTTTTGACTATAATGCAGTTGGAACCAATCCTTACCATGCTGACCTAGCCCAAAACCAGAGGTAAAATTGGCATAAAATCCCCGGCCATGTCCTGAGTGATCCGTGAAAAACAAAACAGTCATCTCATTGGTTGTGGAAAACACATCTGCAATTGATGCATCCCTTCCAGTGAAGACACCTGGTGTGTAAACAGTCACAGGTCATAGGAATGAAAGACAGGAAGAGATGAAACTTTGGAAAGGAGCTGAGGTGATGTGTTAGGGGTATGATGGGGGCTAAGATAAGGGTCAGAAAGGAGGGTATGGATGGGTAGGATTCATTCAGAATCATACTGTCAAATAGTTTGAAAATGCGTGAGCAATGACATTAGTTTTAGTAGAATGAACTGTACAGCAAACTTACCAAGTAATTCTGAATTTTCTTCTGCTCCATCGCGTACTTCAACCACATCATATGTAGCTTCCACATCAAAATCCAAGAAGTGCAGTTGGATATTTTTCCCTTTCCCTGCATGGAGAGTCCATCTACCTATAATATGTGTCCAAAGTAGACACAACGAACATGAAACGTGTGAAGAGAGAATCAATGATCAATGTTATGCTGACCACTATGTTGAGTAAATATTGGCATCTTTCTGCACTACCGAGTGTCTTCCCACAAACACTAAATATACTCAGTCAAAAAAGAAACTTCACACTCATAAATTTCTAAATATTTTCTTGAAACTTAATACAAGAGATATTATTATTATTATTAGGGGTAAATGCGTTGTCAAAGACATCATGACACACAGCAACTCCGAAGTGCACAAGCATGCAGCACGTGCGAGCATACATCAAGGTAAAAGCACGTTTCCTCGTGTTCCTAGTCACGTGACCTTATGAGACAAGTGCAATTGAGCCCACGTTAGCACGGTAGAATGACATCTCGGAAAAACAAGTTCTTACAGTCAATTATCAGTTGATTTGCAATGCCGCAACTGTCAAACATTCAACGTGAACGTGCCATTGGCATGCTGAATACGGGAACGTCAGTCACTGATGTTGCCAGGGTTATGGGATGCAGTCGACGGACTATCCATGATCTTCGGACACATCTCCAACACACTGGCACCACAGCAGACCGACCTCGTTCGGGTAGACCACGTGTGACGACACAAGCAGAAGACCGACAAATCGTCTTCGTCATTTTGCGTGTCGATTTCTCACTGCAACGTCCACTAGGAATGAATTGTTTAGAGGTCGTGTGACTGCCCAAACCATACGTAATCGCCTGCGCACTGCTCGTCTCCATGCACGTCGGCCATATCGTGGACCAATTTTAACCCAGTTACACCAACGTCAACGGCTTCTCTGGGCACAACGACATCTGAGATGGACTCAGCGTGATTGGAATAGGGTCGTTTTTAGTGACGAATCCAGATTCACTTTGCACTTTGCTGATGGGAGAGTTAGAGTTTGGAGGAGACGCGGTGAACGCAATGCCCAGTGTTGTGTGCAGGAAGTGGACCGTTTTGGGGGCGGTAGTGTTATGGTTTGGGGTGCCTTTAATGGTCCTGCCCGTTCCCGACTGATGGTCGTTCAAGGAAACCTAACTGCTGCAGGATACAGAGCTTTTGCCATTCATGGCAGCTCATGGCCCAGGTCTGACATTCCAACACGATAATGCCAGACCTCATACGGCCAATTTAACGCGGAATTTTCTTAGGAATGCTGGCATCAATGTCATGGAGTGGCCCTCAAGGTCTCCCGACCTTAATCCCATAGAACATGTATGGGATGTGTTGGGCAGAAGACTCCGTCAAGTAAGGAACCCTCCACAGAATTTGCAGGAACTTGGTGCCATGTTGGTTCAATTATTGCGACGCATCCCCCGAGCTGTGTTCAGACGCATCATTCAATCCATGAGGAGACGTTGCGTCGCAGTTGTGAACGTTCATGGAGGGCATACGCGCTATTGACATGCTTTCATCAAGTTGTAACTTACCATTTTTACTCTCTTACATTTCCGTAGCATTTCCTGTGGAACTGGTTATATTATGAACATGATTTATATGGTACACCGTCCTTAATGGGTACAGAATGGAATTAAATCATTATTTAAAACCACTTTTCTTGTATGTTCAACTTATCGACCTCCAAACGAGTGTGAAGTTTCTTTTTTGACTGAGTATAGATGAGGTATGTGTATAGTATAAGATGTGAACACTGGGCTCTTATTGCAGTGCCGTCCGCAACAGTGTTTCTGCTTTTATTTTCAAGGGAGGAGACGTTTTTTCATTATGCATCCTTTAAGTATTGATAACTTGAACATGTCAGAATTATGCAAGAGGGAAAGCCACTTACAGGATGCACTGTCCCGTAAGAGTTAGGGTAATTTGGGGAGCTGAAACTAGAATTAGGCTCCCAAAGGTTGAATGGTCCGCCACAATCCTCTAGGGGAACAAAAGGAAGGCATTAAAAATTAAACATTTGTCTTCAAATGACACGTGGATGGTGTAAATCCTCCCAATCTTTTGATCAAAATATTAACAAATAACTCACCTTGAATTTTAAAAAATGACTGAAGCTGAAGCTTATTTTAAAATAAATGTATTTCCTAAAAACGTGAGCACCACACTCATCAGTACCCATACAAAATCTTACATTTGAAATACAACTCCAATTCCAGAAAGTTGCCACATTGTGGAAAAAACAAATTAAAAAAAAAAACTTACTTGAAATGTCCATGCACCCTTCAGTATACTGAAAACATGACAACACGTATTTGATGTTCTAATGTGAATAAAATTGCTTACTGAAAATAGCGCACAATGTGATAACTTCAACAGATTAAAATAAAATTAGCACAGTTGACTGTTCACCGCTGTGTAGTATCACCATTTCTTTTAATCACACTCATTAGGCATTAGAGCACTGAAGACACCAGTCAGTCAAGACTCACAGGCAATTTTCCCCCATTCCTCCATTATGTCGGTCTTCATCTGAGCAACTGCATGAGGACTTTATTGCTGTACATTTTGCCATACAGTGTCATACATTCTCAATCCGAGACAGATCAGGACTGCAAGCAGACAAATTTGGCCTCTGTTTATGCCATCTTTAATTTTTTTTTTTTTAAATTTGGCATCTCCAATCCCACTGAATCTGGAAAGTCCAGTTGGGGAACTATGTACAAGTCTTTCGCATATGCGACCCCCTGTTGCCAACTCAGGAGAGTGAAGACAGCTCGCGACTCTCCTCCGAAGCGCGCGCCTGTCAACCACTGCTTCTTATGCACTCATTGGTTGAATCGTCGCAAGTCCAGAACGAGGGCGGAGGATACCCGAACATGAACAAGCTTAGAATCTTCCTGACGAGCGCCCGTCTGGCCAACAGGAGGCGCCTAAGGAACGAACAAAGCAACTTTATTACCCTTCCTGGCAGACCCTTCCCAATTTGCATCCCTGTAGCGCAATGGCCAATTGCGCGCTACTTCTGAAAAAGCTGCCGACCACTGCCGGATGGTACGACCAGGCCTCGAACCCACGCCGAGATAGTCACTTCTGCTTCGCAATGCGATGCTTTAACCGAGCGAGCTATCCGGCAGCTCGGCCTCACGTCGTCTTGCTGGAAAATTCAGGGACTTCAGTGGAGCAGAAGATTTATAAATGGAAGCATATGCTGCTCCAACATTCAGACATACATTTCTGCATTAATGCTGCCCTTCCTAATATGCAAGTCACATATGCCAAGTCCACTGACATGCTCCCATGCCATGACAGACGCTGGCGTTTTGAGTTTGACTTGTCCTTGTTGTCTTTCGTTCAGAGAACATGGCGGTTATTTTTTCCAAAAACCACTTGTTGACTCATCAAACCGAAAGACATGCTTCAAATTTGTTACTATCTATTTCAGATAAAACTAAGCCCAGAGAAGTTGGCGGCATTTTTGGATAGTGTTCATCTATGACTTCGACTTTGCATAATTAAGCTTCAAGTTGCACGTGTGGGTACAGCAGCAAATGGTGTAGATATTTAACAAAGTTGTGATATCAACTAAAGTCACATGATGGCTTTTAAGACAGTGACGTCCAAGGAAGCAGAAATAAAATGCACTCTGAAATGGTTTTTGACCTTTCAACTGGATTCAACTGGATTCCTTCCATCTTTTAATTATATTATGTATTGTAGAGCGAGAAAAGCCCAAAATCATACCAATTTGTCTTTGGGAAAAGTTGTTCCCAGTGTGCTGGTTTATATGCTTACGCATCTTTTATCCAGTTAGTGAGCCTTATCCCAGCTTTTCTCTTGCGATACTTTGCTCATTTTGGAGGATATTTTACACTATAACATTAACCTTTTTGGAGGATATTTTAACTATAACATAGCTCTCATTAGCATTACCTGTTTCCCCTTATTATCAAAACTAGTGACATCTATGAGTCCTAGTTTTCCCCCGCTCAAACTTTATATCCTCCCAGCATATAATGCAGAGGGATGCAGTTGTCAGTGCGGTCATCTCTCCGTCTGTCTGTCCATCCATGGACATTTCATTTCTAGAACTTGAATGCTGTTCAATATTTTTTAACGAAACTTGCTGTGTGAATTAATCAGGTCCTAGACTGGTGCCTTTTGATATTTTGGGATTTCTGAGATCAGATTGCGGGGTTGAGGGAGTACGTCATCTTCTGATGACCCTTCTTTGGAGTCTGTTGCAGTCACCAGATTTGAAACAGGAATGTGTTTAATTAACGATTGACACTGAACTCACAAGTTAAAGCATCCAATAATGTCTCGTTTTCGTGTTTTCCTATATACTAGAGGGTGAATCAACTTTAAATCACTCCTTTTTGATTTTTTGCATTTCTATTAGCATTTTCCAGAATTGGGTTTGTATGATGAACTAGAGAGATTAGAAAGGGGATGTTAATATTATTATTATTATTGGCACTAAAATTAGACATACAGTATATATGACCTGTCATGACAGATAGGTACTCCATGTCAGCTTTACGGCTAATGGAAAAGGAGGGCAGAAGTCCTGCTGGTGTAATTCATTGAGAATAGGTCATCAAGCAACATTATGCATGCATCAGGGCGGAAATTGGAATCTCTGAAATTTTAAACATGGCATTGTGGGCATGTCGTATGCTGTGTATGTACATCAGAACAGCAGGGAAGTAGAGCTGTGCAATTACAACATACGAGGAATGGGTGTAGGAGTTGTTGGGGTAGGATCAGGATAGATTCCTTCCAAACAAGGACCGTTTGTCAGTTTTATGTCATCCAGGGCAATATCATTCCTCATCCCCCCTTTTTTCTGGGCCTCAAAAACCACCTGAAAGAGAATGCATTGTCAAAATATTGCATAAACTGATCAGGGGAAACACCATACAATGGCGATGTTGATAGGAAATTGAAAGCACAACCATTTGCAACATTAGTTCATCTGCCATCCACTGTTCAGAGTTTGCCTGCTGACACAGTGCAGTCAAATTACCACAGGTAATTTACATGACCAGGTAACGCAGCCCTTCAAGACCAGGAACAAGATTGAGTCTAAGTTTTTCTGACCAGAAAGAAGCACTGCAATCAAATTTGCTCCGCTGTATTTCGCAGGGAGGTTGTCCATGCAAGGTTAAAAAAGCAAGATTATACTGGGAATTTCTCAATAATAATCCAGAAATAAAGCACAGCACAAACACTGCTTTGAATGTAATGACTGAATCTTCCTTGATTTATGATGAGAAATTAATCATTTTCATAACATAAAATTTCAGTATAAAAAGTTTCAGTTTTAAGAAGAGGACAGTAAAAATAGAAAGCAGACCTATATGGTCTTACTCAAACTTCAGATCTAGTATAATCCTCTGTCAGGCATCCTTTTAGCCAGATGAACATTTTGGGAGCACTGACCGTTAAGTCTGCTGTATCATTCAGTGTGGCCTGTCCATAATTCCAATTGTCACCGTAATTTCCCTTTTTCTGGAAGATATCTGTGACTATGGTCCGATTCTCCACAAACACCTTCAACAACCACACATCAGCACCATACATATGATACCTGGAGAATCAGGAAACATGAACACATTTGCCTCTGAAGCTGCATAAGCCATTGATCAAAATTTATTCAATGAATGTAATCCTCAGATTCAAAATCACAAACACTCTAGGTGTGCCCAACAACAACAGACATTAGTCAACCAACCAGAAGCTCAGACACACTGGCTCAATTGAATATGCCAAGGGAAGACTGTAAATCCGAAATCTCCTCAACCCTATGCCTGGTCCTCCTGGGGTGACGATGTAGTACCCTAAAACAGCATAACATAGAATTATGAGATAAAGAAGAATGGTTTAACTCTTAGGGCAAAATATAGATTCAGAGTATAAGACACTTCGGAGGATACATGTTAACTATTCAGCCCTCTGCTGGCAGAATATGTTGCAAAATAAAAAAAGGCATGTGAATACAAATTATTAATGGGGAAGCCACATTTGATGAGAGGGATTCACAATTTAAAGAAGAAAGAAAATGCATCAACCTGGTTGGGACCAAAGTGGTACAATGAAATCCTGAATTGAAAAACCTCTCACTCCTAAAGCTCTTTCTGTCTGTACCTGATTGGTTCCCAAAGGTATGGTCAAAACTAGGGCCAGTAAATGGCGGTAAAGTGGGGAAATTCACTCGCAGCCAGTTCCCATCCTCTGTTTGATCTTGCCTCCAAAAACACAGGCCATCCTCAAAAGAGCAATTAACCTTCTCTGCATCTGGCAGGGGACAGAAACATAGTATTACTCCGGCTGCAAACATTTGTTAATCTTTTATCAAACTTCGGCCAGAAGGCAGGCCGCAAGGCATAATTGTGTTTTTTATACGGTCGAGTATTATGCCATGTTGGAGAACTATAAATCGTTTAAAAGTGTGAAGATTCAGCATTCTAACTGTGTGAGCCATTTTATGAGGCAAACATTACAGCAAAAATACTCTTTCAAATTGTGCCATAGTGACTCTCAATCTGACTATGTACTCTCATAGGTTTGATAGTGTAGTATTGGTCAGAGCTGTAAAAATATGTAGAGATCGATGTTCATACTTGTAGTTTTTAATCCACAAAACAAGTGAGCTCAGACAAACATCACTAAAACTACTCTGACATAGACTGAAGCTGCATATTTTTGTGAATTTCACTATGATTAACCTTTTTTTTTAGATTGTACAGTAGTACATCAGCCCTGTAGGAAAAAAATAAGTGCTCCCACTGGCTATTATATGCTGATCTGACCGAACTGTAAATGTTTTAAACTATCAACCCTCAATCCAACATATCATGAAAAACAACAGTCAATAGTCTGGAACTTCCAAAAGACGAATGTGCATGGTAGGCAAGGTATTAATTTTTATGATGATAAATTGTTTCAATGGCTTCTGACAAGGTGGAATTTTGTCAGTAAAGCAAAGGAGTTTTGGAAGCAACTTTATTTCGCATGTTTCACATCAACGCTGTAAATTGGAAGAGCTAATTGCAGTGAAAATTCAGCTACAGATCGGGGGGGGAAAAACAGAAAAAAAAAAGTTTTAAAACTGCAGTAAATCCGAATGCAATGTTGAAGAGGAACACAGGGAAATTTTAAGTCGCCAAAATTGTTTGTTGAAATACGCACAGACATTACCAAGAAAAAAACCCTAAAATATTCATTTTTGGTTACAGTATCATTACATTAGAACCTGCACAGAGTAGGCATCTGGCTGCAGCTTAATTATTTTTTCTAGGCTGATGATGCCATGTGTTGAGTTTTTCTTTATTGTTTACCCCACAATCCAGCCATTCTTGTCAGTTTCTCTTTCAGTTTCCTGAATTACTTCTTACAATTTAATTATTGTGTCATCCCTCGCCCTTCTCTTTCTGCTCCCACTCTCACCTCTTTCCCATTGTTTATTCTTGTCTAGTGTATTTAAGTTTCTGGTAAACATCTTCCTTTTACTGGATTGTTCTCTTCCATCCTTGGTGTAAACTTCTAAACTAAAAATTGTTACTTGATAGAGTATCTCTTCCCAGTGTTTGCCGTCCAGATGAGGGGCTTCTTGCAGTTTCTTCTACATGCCAACTCAAAGGTGTGCACCTGCCTCTGCGCCCTGGTTCGGTGGGCTTGCCATCCCAGTTTCTGACCTTGGACCAGTCCCTTCGACTAAGACTTCCCTAACCCCCCTGTAATCCACTTCACCCCCACCTGACTTTGGACCATCCCCTGACTGAGCTTCAGTTAAAGTGTTTTTGATTAAAAGTGTTCTTCAGTAAATGAAGAATTCCACACTTGGTTACTCACTGGTTTGGTTACGTAGGTTTTCATCCCTGTAGGTGGCATTGAATCCCTTTCGGTTGTTAATAAAGTCTGAGAGAAACTCGACGGTGGCCTCATGAGATGGAATCCACACAGATCCAGGGGAGGTACCTGACAGCAAAGCTGAAATAAAGGCCCATGAAATCATGCAAAAAGCAGGATATTCATGACAGACACACATTTGATAAAACCTACGCAGTGAATACTTTTGAGGCAGAAAATGCAGGGCATTCGTCCTCAGAATTCTCTTCTAATGTGTGTTCAATTGCAAAAATTAAAGAGGTCACCAGACAAGGTTACTTTTCAAAACCCATCCCTGCCTACACAGCAAGAGCCAGTCCTGGTGGTAGAAATAAATTGATTTGTTCAGGCCCTCATATGGAAGATGAAAAGACCAAGAAGCTTTGCATAGATTGGGATCACTATTATCAGGACATTCAGACAGTTGCGCTCTGTTTACTCACTGGTCAAGTTTTTGCTTCTTCCTGTGCCCTCATAGATATAGAGAGCATCAGTATCCTCTTCGGTGGCAAATGACGGGAATTCAACATGTATGGCATGTCCTTCCTGAACACTGAAAACAGTAAAACAAGGACTCTTCAGCCATCTTATGAATCGTGTATGTAATGCAGTATTGCTATGAATGAGCGCTGTGTTAATGCTGAGAAACAAGAACGTAGTAGACAATGTCATTTATGGTGATAAATGTATGAACAATATTTGAGGGAGTAGGATTATACCGTATGACCCAGCGACAAGCTGTATCACTGTCATAGGGCAGCGGGTAGTTTTTGGAGTGGAAGGAGCCAGTGGGGCCGAGAAGCAGAAATTTTCCATCACAGGTTGTCGCTTTGGAGACAGAAGATGAACATGAGCAGTAGGTCATACTTTAGGCGCACAACTCACAGAAGTTTCGTAGTCTGTCACTCACCACAGAGATCCTCATTTTCATCTGAGCCACTGGGACAGTCAAATACTCCATCACAGAGCAACACTTTGGGAATACATGTGCGGCCATCGGCACACATCACCTGGCCTGAAGTGCAATGCCCTAAAGACACAGCAACAATCTGAGCTAAGACATAAATTGGAACATCTGGAGAATCACAGGCTATTCACCCAGCTGTGGGGACGAAAATGAAGCTTTAAGTCTAAAAGGAACACAGCCTGCCTGCAGCATACCTGGGGCTGAGGTTGGCTCACTGGGCTGCACTGCGGTGGACGGGGGAGTCGCTGTGGGTGGCGGCAGGACTGGTGGGAGTGCTCCTTCATCTGCTCAAAAATGCGTAAAAATTTTATTCGCATTCCACGTCTGTTAACTCTCATGCAGCTGTTCTAACGCCACCCAAGTATCCATTCCAATAAAAGAAATCAAAGTAATTTAAGCCATTGGGATGCAATACTTATTCACATATGTACATAATTGTTTTTTTTTTTTTTCATTAGAAACAGCATTTGTCATGAAATAGTGACAAATCTGAAATGTATCCTGTTGCAGATAGTGCGCATACCTGTGATCAGTATGCTGTTACTATCAATAACCAGAGCTCCCGGAGTCCCCCCTGCGCCAGCCAGCACCCCAGTCACAAACCGCTGCTGCGCATTCTCAGCACCCACCGGCTCAGCAAAGCGGAGGACAAAGCTTACCACCACACTTCCACTGCTGCAATCAATTAAAGAACAGGAAAGAAAACTTGATCTTACATAATAGCATATGCACATAAACGTTTTCTTTTTCATGAGTAAAAATGTCAGCAAGATGAATTACTGTTTAATCAATAAGATAAGATATACTTTATTGAACCTCGTGGGGTAATTTGTCCTCTGCATTTGACCCATCCTATAGTCAAGAGCAGAGGGCAGCTTCAGAGCAATGCCCAGGGACCAACTCCAGTTTTAAAGCCAGAGCCTTGGTCAGAGGCACTGGTAGGAGTGCCTCCATACCACGTTTTTCTGGGTGGGGAAACCAGAGTACCCGGAAGAAATCCACGCAAACAGAGAGGAAGAAAAGCAAACTCCACGCAGAGCGGCCCCGGCTGGCCTTGGCTCAAACCCGGAACGTATAATGAAATGTTAACTTTGAGAACATTCAACACTATCAGGTGTAGACAATTATCTCTGTTAAGGTAAGACGAGGAATAAAATGCTTTATTTGGAGGCAACATTGTGCATATTTCAATGAAGTGCTTTGTTTTCAGTCAGGAAGTGTAGGTTTGATAGCCTACATTGCAAGATGAGCCAAAAATTAATGCAGAAGTTCCAGAGTGGTTTAGCTTTTGTCTTAGAATATAGCCTACATCGGCTTGTGAATAAAAGCTTTTTTTATTTGCTGTAACATTGCATTAAAAGGAAGCTGTGTGTTTTAGAGCGAATAAATTACTCATACAACTGGAAAACTTGTTAATCAAGGGAAATGACTGAAAACAACTTAAGACTAATCCCCTACCCACCTCCCACCCCTACCCCCATTTTGTGCTCAGCAACTGCCACAGCTACCAAGTGGATCTCTTCCTCCCCGGGTAGCTGCAGGGACAATTAGGCATTGACTGTGTGATCCAAGACTCTTCTAACAAGACGACAGTGTCATCACTATCCCCCGCCATGATCAAGGGCCATAACTCTGCAAAAAAGTATGCTTCATCACCCATCTTTAAACACAGAGTATATCATGAGAAGCTTATTAAGCATACACAATTTCACACGTCTAGGCATCATAGTTTCAGAGAAATCTTGTCCCAATTGCGGCCCGGAAGGATGTACGCATGCACGGACGCACACATCGGACGAACCCCAATCCAATATCTCCTGATCCCACTTTTTGCTTAAATAAAAGAAGGAATAAGAAATGATTCATTGTAAGCTGGACTCTGAAGTATGCTATACATCCATAAATGGGAAAGAATATTTTTCATTTCACCAGGGTCACAGGCGTACTATCGTATGCACCCCTTCTTACCTGAATCCGACCACCGTGCATGTCTTGTATTGTTCTCCTAGTGAGCTCCCAAGATAAATTTTAGATATCTGCCAAAAAGAAACCATAATTGAGTACTGCAGTAAGGCAGAGAGCAAGATGGAGTGAGTGAGAGAGAGAGAGAGAGAGAGAGAGAGAGAGAGAGAGAGGATGCCATGGCTTGAGAGAGTATAAGAGTATAAGAGAGAGAATGGGCATATAATAAAGGAAAAATGAACAGGGTGTGAATTGAATGACAGCATGGCAGGAGATGGGCTTTGGTGAGGCATACAAAGCATTTACTCTGAGTAGAAGCTAAACTCCATGACCTACAAACCATGTCTCAGTTACTCCATTAGCAGGTCATGAACAGGAGCCAAGTGAGACGCTTTGGCATCCTCCCTCAAAGGTACAGAGGGCTCAAAGGTCTTCGGGTTACAGCCGAAAATACATACCCTAGTTATTAGGTGCCATCATACAACCAGATCTCATCAGGTAGAAATGTCTCTTTTAGCTGATTAGCTTTTCTGTTTCATTGCTTTCCTTATATAAGAGTGGTGTTTGGCAAGAACTGATTTAATTGGAAGAGTGCAAGTAGAGCGATGGACTGTGGAGAAAGAGAAGCAAAAGGGGGTCTGGTTCTTACCAAATGCTCGACATCAAAAGCCAAAGCTTTGAACTGCACCGATGACTTGTTTAAAAGCTCCTCTGTGAATATTACACCCTGGGTAATGACCAGCCTGCCACTCAGATTCACATCTGTCTCATCTGGTGCTGCAGATCACAAGAGCAGGATTCAAGTTTGACTGACATCTGTCACTTGCAAACTCAGACAATATAGCCAGTTTATGGGCACATATCAGCTTTCAAATAGGGCTAATAGAAAACAATTCCAGACAGAAAAAAGAACAGACGAGAATAAACCTGTAGACAAGTTTTTGGACGTCAAACCAAAGAAGGTTTTTACAAGTCCAATGAACTAAACTGAGACCATTTAAAACATTGATTTCTATGAAACTGGTCCATAAAGAACATGAATGGAATTTTTAAGGAATACAGAAATAAAATGTATCCAGAAAACAACTCGACAAAATATCAACTTCAATTTGACAGCATAGCCAATTTTCATGGCAATGGTTGCCATTTACTGTCCTGGATCACATTTAACAAGAAAAATATCATTATTAAATGGAAAACAGATGTGATTTACACAAGTCCATGATAATGGCAGACGATGAATACATCATCACCTCCGCCAAGGCGGTTATGCCTTCACGCGCGTTTGTCTGTCTGTTCACTCAAAAATTTATGAACGGATTAGCACGAAATTTGGTAGGATAGTAGATGGTAATCAAAGGATGAGTTGATTGAATTTTGGAAGTGATCCAGAACATATTCTGGATTCTAGATCCAGAAGAAGTGAAAATATACCTGAAGAGAATGATTGTCCCTTATGTAATGAACAGATTTTCATTAAATTTCAGCATTAAATAGAATCTACTCTAATGCAGGATTGATGATAGTTGTTAGTGATCTGGATAATATTCTTGTGGATCCAGAGCCAATGACAGAACCATACAGACAAATGGCGTGCGGATGTATGTGGTCTACTGAGTGACCTTCTAGTTTTAATCTGCAAAAACTAAAAGGAAACTTTGTAAAGATTTTCATGAAGCAAATGCAACCTCAACTCTGAAAAAGTTGGGACAGTATGAGAAATGAGCATAAAAATAGAAGGCAGCAATCTAAATTAACTATGACTTGTATTTCATTGCAGAAAGTGTGAAGAAAATATATTTAATGTTTTTTGTAGTCATTTTCATTTTATTTGTAAATGTACATCCATTCTTGCCATTCAAACCTGAAACACATTCCAAAAAAATGGGATGAAGGCAATTTAATATTAGTAATGAGGAACAACATAAGGAAAATTGTGTGATTTCAAACAGCTGATGTCAGCAGGTGATTGTAAGTATGCTTTGGTACAAAAGCAGCATCCAGGAAAGGCCTAGTCCTTCAGGAGCAAAGATGGACTGAGGATCACCAATTTGCCCACAAATTTGTGAGAAAATCATTGATAAGTTTAACCCCTTCCGCTCGGGTCTTGCCATCAGAGGGATTTTGGTAGTGCTCTCACCTTGCCTTAAAGCGCATTACATCTCCAAATCCGTACCCATCGAAAGCTTTTAATTAGCAATTAAGTGCTAATTTGTTCAGTTGCGAGGATCAATCCAAATCCATTTCCCCTTAGCTTGCATTATTGTTCATTGCAAAAATTATCAAGTATATTCCTGTATACATTAATGGTAACATAAAGCGTTAATGTGTAAAGAAGCCTCTAAATTTCTGCAGCTCACAAAACGGCATATTTTTTCTGTGTCTACGTACGATCGGTTTGATACGCTCAAGAAATGCGGATTTACCGGCTCAGGTCCGCGTGTTAAGGTTGCTTATGGAAAATAAAACTCTGTCTGCAACCACTGACATTATCATAATGCAGCTTATCACTCAACCTGTTTCCAAGTAAGAATCGGATAATTAATTGAATTCATTTACTGAGCAAATAGGCTTCCAATATGCTGCGTGGTCATATAGCTTTGCATCAAAGAGGTAAGCTGCAATATGAGATTGCAAGGACGGCAATTAACTGAAATATCTCGAAATTCCATCTTGAAGTCAAATGTGGTGAAGTGAATGCTGCTGAAGATGGTATTCAGACAAGATTTAGATTTTGTTTCTGATTAATCAATTAGATAATTACCTTTCATACAATCTCATATTATAGCCTTCCTACTACTATCCTAGAAGCATGAATGACCTCATGAATGACTTTGCTACCTAGAAAATTCTATGCATGGCATGTATTTTAAATGATTTTAAATGCATGCAATCTATCAAACTTTCACAATGTATGACTAACCAATTTAGTAAATTATTCAAGTACCAACGCCTTGACATAAGAAGCGCAGGCAATTTAATGGATTGATTATCGCTTGGCACTGCAATCAGTGTGCAACTTCGCTTCCCCAAAAATGTAGCCTATTCTTTGGAATGCCAAAAACATTGGATTAAGTGCAAAAATTTGGTTGCACTGCTGAAAAAAATCCTGGAACAAGACATAGAATTTAAGGAAAGCACTGGGTTAATTATTTTTATTTATTTTTCCTCTGTTCATACAATATCACTATCATTAATACTTTCTTAATAATGACCAGCTTTAACATTGGTCTTGATTATTCAATAAATAAATTGTGTAATTATTAATCAAGCGATCTTAAACTGGAACAGCTTGAAAGCTATTATGCATTTAAGGCTCAGAGGCTCATGTCAGAACTTGTAACGCTGGCGTTACCGCCAGGGGGACCTTGGGCTTTTTACGAAGTTAAAAATAATGTTCCTCCAAGGAAGGAAGGTTGAGATTTGAATATTTCACCTTCTATGGAGAAAAACTTATGATTCAAAATTCTGCAGGAATTTCCGTGCCTAAAGGGCAAGGGCACAAGTCTTCGCTGAACACCCATGATTTCCGGTCACTCAGACGTCACCATATCAAGAACTGTCATTTATCTAGAAATTGTATAACTACCAGGGCTCAGAATAACTTTGGCTACTCTTTGTCAAGAGCTATGAATTGTAATTACATCCACAAACGCCAGCTAAAACTTTATTGTGCTAAAAGGAAACCGCGTGTTTAGAGTACAGAAGGACCATCAACTTCTGTGGGCTGGAAGTATGTTTGATGGACTATCACACAGCGGAAATGTGCATTGTGGTCAGAAGAATTAATATTTCTGATCTTTTTTGGAAGAAAAGGATACAGTGTGTTCTGGACCAAAGAAGAAAGGGACCATTCAGTCTTTTACTAGCAACAAGTCTAAAAGTCATGCTCTGTCATGGTGTGGAGTTGCTTCAATGCCCTTAGGCAGTCTAAGTTGCACATCTGTGAAGGCTCTATTAATGCTGAAAAGAACAATGAGATTTCGGAGCAACATATGCTGCCTTCAACACGACATCTTTTCAAGGGACACCCAACAAAACGACGCAAAACCCCATTCTGGTCACATTACAAAGGTATGGACGCACAAGAGGAGGGGGCATGTACTGGATTGGTCTGTCTGTGGTCCCAACTTGTCTCCAATAGATAATGTGTGGTGCATTTAGGAACAAAAATCATGACAACTACAGGCTCTGTCTGTTGCTCATGTTAAGACTTGTCTGCTGGAAAATGGGACAAAATCACACCTGAAACATAAAATCACTTGGTGTCTTCATTCCCTAAACAATTATTAAGTGCCGTGAAAAGGAAGGGCAACATTACACAGTAGCAAATACTTTGCCGTCTTTTTGAAATTTGTTCCAAGAATAAAAATTTTAAAAAGTGTTTCTTTTAAAAATAAACTTTATGCGTTGACACATTCAAATCCAATTCCAAAATAGCTGGGACAAAGTGTAAATTGTGAATAAAATCAAACCGCAATGACTTTCAAATCACACCATTCAGTATTTTATTCACAATAGAACAAAGATAACATAGCAAATGTTGAAACTGAGAAATTTTACAATTTTATCCACAAAATGAGCTCATTTCAAATTTTATGGCTGCTACAGGTCTCAAAAAAGTTGAGACAGCCTGTTTACCATGGTGTAGTATCCCCTCTTCTTTTTAACACAGAGTGGAGGCGTCTGGGCATTGAGGAGACAAGTTTCTTGAGTTCAGCCATTGGAATATGATCCCACTCTTGTTTAATACAGGCTTCCAGCTGCTGGAGAGTTTTGGGTCTCCTTTGACGGACTTTTCGTTTAATTATGCACCAAATGTTCTCAACTGGTGAAAGATCAGGACTGCAGGCAGGCCAGTTCAGCACACGGACTCTACCACTACGAAGCCATGCTGTTGTAATAGTTGCACTATGTGGTTTTGCATTGTCCTGCTGAAATACACAGGCCTTCCCTGGAATAGATGTTGTCTGGAGGGGAACATATGCTGCTCTAAAACCTTTATATACCTTTCAGCATTCATGGTGCTTTTTAAAACACGCAAGTGTTTCACACCATATGCACTAATGCATCCCCATACCATCAGAGATGCTGGCTTTTGAACTGACCACTGATAACAGGAGGGGTGGTCTTTCTCCTCTTTAGCCGGGAAGGACACAACGCCTATGATTTCCAACAAGAATGTCAAATTTGGACTTGTCTGACCACAGGACACTTTGCCACTTTGCTACAGTCCATTTTAAATGAGCCTTGGCCCACAGAACACGGCGGCGCTTCTGGATCATGCTCAACAATGGCTTCCTTTTTGCACAATAGAGTTTTAGGTGGCATCTGTGGATGGCACGGCAGACTGTGTTTACAGACAGTGGTTTCTTGAAGTATTCCTGGGCCCATTAAGTAATGTCAATGACAGAATCATGCCGGCGAGTGATGCAGTGGCGTCTGAGGGCCCGAAGATCACGGGCATCCAGTAAAGGTCTTCGGCCTTGTCCCTTACGCACAGAGATTTTTCCAGTTTCTCTGAATCTTTTGATGATGTTATGCACTGTGGATGATAAGACCTTCAAAGCCTTTGCAATTTGACATTGAGGAACATTGTTTTTAAAGTAATCCACAATTTTTTTACGCAAGCCTTCACAGGTTGGCGAGCCTCTGGCCATCTTAACTTCTGAGAGACTAAGCCTCTCTAAGACATCCCTTTTATAGCATTTTTATATCATTTTACACACCTGATGCCAGTTAACTTAATTACTTGCTAAATGTTCTTTCAGCTGATTCTCTTATATATTAATTGCTTTTTCAGCCCTTTTTTTTTTTTGCCTGTGTCCCAACTTTTTTGAGACCTGTTGCAGCCAGAAAATTTGAAATAAGCTCATTTTGTGGATAGAAATGTAAAATGTCTCAGTTTCAACATTTGAAATGTTATCTATGTTCTACTGTAAATAACATATTGGCTCCTGTGATCTGAAAGTCATTGCATTTTGATTTTATTCACAATTTACACTTCGTCCCAACTATTTCGGAATTGGGGTAAGTGTACCGTTATATTGTTTTCAACGTTATACAGGTCAAAGATAATTTGCAGATCACAGTGTTTAAATGGTAATTTAACAAACTTTTTCTGATACGAGGTTGTAATTGATATTTATTCACTTGAAATCTATTTTTATAATTATCATACTATATTCAAAGAAACCATTTGGGGAAAAACAGAAAGCAAACAGATGAACAATGACAAACAGAAACATAAAAAAGAACCAAGTATAATCTGTTTCAGCCACTTTGCGAAATACATATCTTTACAATGTGCTCCACTTTAACTAACATTTTGCAACAGGTAAATTTGACCAATACTGAACACTGAACACACAGAAGCAACAATGATGACAGTAACAAAAGAAAGAGGGTGGTGGTGTTGTCTTACTGTCAGAGTGCAGAGTGAGCCAAGTGATGACAATAAGCCCCAGGCATACACCCAGCAGCAAGAGGAAGAGGATGGACAGCAGGACCTCCGTTGAGGATAGATGACAGTTTTGCCTTTTCATTTCTCACTTAAATACTTTTTCTTCTGCACTCTTGCTCTTTCACCTTGCTCTGGAAAACTCTCCTCTCTTTCAACAATTACAAATAAGCTGTTTTTCCTAGAATCTAAAATTCACTTTCACCACTTCTACAATCTCAGTCACACACTAACAGCGTCCTAATAGAGCAAATCTCCGAGAAAGGGCAGTTATTTATAAGGAAATAACTATAATCTTTTTGGACTGCCAGCCATAAATCTTAATTAAGCTATAAATGATAAAGCAGATCAATAGTTAATCAGCGCAAGGCCACTTAAGATCCAGTACACCTTGTCCATAAAGGGAATGAGACAAGTCTGCTTTAAAGTAAATAAGGGTCAGCTGGAATATCTGCAGCCCAAGTCTGCAATTACACAAATTAAATTTGGAGACCCAATGCTAAACATAAGCAAAACAGAAATAGCTGAGGTAGACACCAACAGAGACACCTGCTCACTCACAATGACAACTTTAATTCCGCATGAACTTTCAAGTAGACTTTGGCCGGGTGTAAGTCCACTAATTCCTGGAGATAGGAAATAATACATGCTTGTCACCATAGAACACTACGTCTACTGCACTTCAATCCTGCAATACCTCTGGGCCTTTATCAAAAACGTGCTGAACAAAAAGCCATTTCGCCCATTTTCAGATGTTTTTCAACTAGAAATAGTAAATGATTCACATTTACCAACAAAAGAAATGTATTGCAATCTCTCTATCAGGCAAGGTTATTTCATGTCTTTCCATTTCACATTTATGTTCAGCAGCCATTATCAACAAATATGCCATATTAATTCAACTTCAAAAATAAAAAAAAACCTTCATTCAGTAATACAACCCCAAATCAGAAAAAGTTGGGATGGTGTAAACAATGCACATATAAAAGTGATTTCTAAATATTTTTGATCCTGTTTTGTCCAGTCAGCTTCATTTTTTTAATATAAATATACTGTTGCTCATAGAGTTGGAATAAAATATTTTTTTCCTGTTTTCATGAAATGATTGTGACAATGTAATCTATTCTTGATAGATAAAGTGTTTGAATACAAAATTATTCCAACTTTACGGGCGAGTGTATATACCGAGATTCCTGCCATTCAGGCCTCTAAGGTATTCCGAAAAAAAAAAAAAAGTTGTCACGGGGCAATATAAGACTAGAAATAAGGTTAAAAGAAAATTAATAACAATTTGATTTGAAGCAGCTGATGCAAGCAGGTTATTATCATGAATTGGTACAAAAGCAGCATCCAGCGAAGGCCCAGTCATACAGCAGCAAAGATGAGCCAAGGCCAATTTGCCCTAATGCATGAGAAAATTATTGAAAGCATTAAAAACAATGTTCCTCAAAAAAAGGTAGAAAAGGGATTTGGATATTTTACCCTCTACAGTGCATAACTTGAGAAGATTAAAGCAGCCTGAAGGAATTTATGAGCATAAAGTTAAAGTGCGCAAGCCTAAGCTGAATACTCGTGAATTCCGATCACTCAGACGGCACCGCATCAAGAAATATCTTTTATATACAGGTAATATAACCACATGGGCTCAGGATTACTTTGGCAAACCTTTCTCAAGTACTATGATACGTAGTTACATCTGCAAATTCAATTTAAAAACTTGCAGTGCAAAGGAAATCTTTTCTCCAATTAAGCCCAGAAGCACCGTCAACACCTCTGGTCTCGAGGGCATCTGCAATGAACATAGAGGAAACGTATTACGGTCAGATGAATCAATATTTTTGGTCTTTTTCGGGAGAAATTGAAACCGTGCGCTCCACACCAAAGAAGAAACGAACCATAAGATCTGTTACCTGTCAAAAAGTCTAAAAACCATGCTCTGTCATGGTATGGAGTTGTGCCAGTGCCCTTGGCAAGGGTAACTTGCCACACTGGGTTTTAACCCAAGAAAAGTCAGAAAAAAAGATACTCAAATGGGACCTCTGCAGTGTTGTAGTCCTGACCATCAGAATTAACACTGTGAAGAAAGAAAAAAAAAGTTGGTTGGGACATTTTTGAGAAAATTAGATTTTTTTTTAATTTTCCATTTTGACATATTGCAAGGTAACTGATGGTCAAAGAATTTACCAGAAGATTCCTCTTTGGCACCATACTGCTCTTTCATGCCGATAAAAAGCAATTTGTATTTTATTTGCCAAAGTATTTCCAACATAATGGTTGCCATGGCAACAAATTATCTTTTTTCAAATTTAAGTAAATACGAGCTTATTACAATGGCTACAAACTAAAATTAATCCAGTTTTAAATTTAAAGAAGCAAAATCTTTACACTCTAAGATTGCCATGAACTAAAACTGACACCAGATTCTTGTCCAATAACTAGCTGATTTCCAAAATGTCTCATTCACTTATGGCATTCAATGAAACATTCACAAATGGGAGGCATTGTACTCCTTTACAGTTTGTCTTAGTCGTTGACCGAAGAGTTTGTTTCCTTTGTCCTTAATATAGTGACAGCCCCAAAACCTGGCAAACTCAGCATGTACCGCTTCGAAAGCTTGTTCACAGAACCGGGCTAGACCATAGTTGTGCTGATGACATATATGTCAAAATAGCAAATTTAAAAAAAAAATCTAATTTTCTCAAAAATTTCCCAACCAATTTTTTTCTTTCTTCACAGTGTTAATTCTGATGGTCAGGACTACAACACTGCACAGGTCCCATTTGAGTATCTTTTTTTCTGACTTTTCTCTGGTTAAAACCCAGCGTGTTGTACTTCTGTGTAGACATCATTAATGCAGAAAAGTACACTAAGATTTGGAGTTACATCCGTTACCATCAAGATGGCATCTTTTCCCGGGACGCCCATGCATATTTCAACAAGACAATGCAAAATGCATTACAAAGGCATGTCTGTGTAAGGAGAGGGTGCAGGTGCTGGCCTGGCATACCTGCAGTCCAAATCCAACCCCAATAGAGAAAGTGTGATGCATTTTGAAACACAAAATGTAGAAACGAAGACAACATACTGTTGCACATTTTAAGTCTTGTTTGCAGGAAGAATAAATTGCACCTGAGACACTAAATCACTTGGTATGTTCAGTCACCAACCCTTTATTATGTGATATGAAAAGGAATGGCAACATTACAAAGTGGTAAATACTTTACTGTCCCAACTTGAAATACATTACCAGGCTCAACATTCTGAAAAACCTTCCAAATCTATGTGGTGAAACATCAAATCATACACTGTTTTATCGTTTTAATTTCAATACAGGTCAAAGATCATTTACAAATAAATACTTCCAGTTCTAATTTTTACATACCATCCCAAATTTTTCTGATTTGGGGTTGTAATAACATCCCAGGATGGTTTCCATTCTACATTCATTAGAGATTGATTAGCTAAAATTGTACTATCAACACATTTTGAGTCATAGTATTGTGATACTGACTTTACAACGCACTCATTAGACCCTAATGTCAAAATTAAATTTTTTGTGAATATTAGCGCAAGTTTCCCTCTGTACCTTTCAATAATGAGTCTATTTCCTTTTATAAGGAAATGACATATGATATGAATACTCCTTACAGAACAAGCTAAAATGAACCTGTTGTTCTAACGAAGATTCCAACAAAGCAAAGTGGTATTGTACCGCAATACTTTACAGTACGATGTAAATATAGTAAAGAAAGTCATACAAGAAAATGTTTGAGGACATGACATTGTTTCTGGGTGTACAGATCACAGGGAAAGTAAGATATTTCTTGCAAAACCAATCCCCCCTACTCAGCACAACAAATATAGTCTCTAACAGAAATTACATCCCCCTGGTCCACATCGGTCACAATATTCACACAATATTCTTGCTGTGACAAGTTTTGTCTGACGAGTACTCTGGATAGATTTCTGATCCAGGCTGGAGAGTTGGCTTACTCAGATAAACGGAGTGAACAGCTTTTTCTTTTAATATGTGCCAGAGTTATGGGGAAAAGAATGAGAAATTAAAAGGCAAAGACTCAATCCAGGTGGAAGGCTTTGCACAATTCTTTGAGAATGTTCATATTTCTGCTTTTACACAAATTTAGATCACAGTTCCCATGAGATTTCACAGGCTGGATGTGTTTTTCTTTTAGTATATGCTACTGTATTCATATATGCAGGTCCTATGGACAAATATAAAACAACAAGAACAATAAACAGAAGTAAACAATGAGTTGTAATAATGATGCCAAATGCACTTAAAGCTTACAGAGTGATTACCAAAGTTTTGTAATTTTCCTCCGTTTTCTGATATTAACAGTCACGGCCAGCAATCTGAGTGTTTCTATTTAAATGACACTTTCCTGTCGGAGTTTTCCCCATCCTTGCCAACAAAAGAGGTTACAGTAGGGAGGAGGTGTTTGCCTGAGCGTGTGCGTAAACAAGCATGCCCATGCGCACCCACTTTTTCTCTGCTCTTGCGTTTCTTAGACCTGTGCCTGCGTTGACGGTCCTTCTTGCGCTTGTGCAGTTTGCTAGGCCCATTAGTGTCCATGGGAGCTCTTTCCTCTTCTGTCCCAGGGGGACAGCTGCGAGGCAGGGCCAGTGGACTGGAGTTAGATTGCAGTGAATTATGGGACTGTGGCAGCAAAGGGGAATGAGTCCATGGGGGGAATCCCAGGGTGGGCCAGGGTAGAAGAGGTGCAGAGGGCAGAAGGTAACATTGAGGCTGGGGTGGAGAAATATTCAGTGCAAATGGCTGGGGATTTCCACACTACAACACAACCAACAGTTTTTACTCACCACATTATATCTTACAAATAACGAGCAATTAACATTTTGGCATGTAAACAGTGAGCCCTTATGAAAGAATGTGTGAATTCAAACAGATGCCTCAGGTGACTAGGGTAGTTCAAGTCTGAGAGGAGAGTTGAGGGTGTGTCCCAGGTACATGGAGACTTTCATATGAGCAGGTGGATAACACCCCAATTCCAGTGCGGAGGCAATAAAGTTACGAGTTATACAACAAGCTACAAGGCAGAAAGAACAAAGGTCATGTTTCAAAACCATGTGACATAATTTTTCATTGTTCTCTTGGGAGAATGTCCAACATGCATCATGCAAATCAATAAAGAATGCCAGTCTAGGCTCAGTATTGGGTAAGATTAAGCTCCAAAGAAAGTTCCCATTCCAGCAGAATTTTATTAAATTTTGAAGTTATAACTTAGCTCAGTCAATGAATATACAGTACAGTCTGCAAAGCATTTGGGCAGTAATGCAAAAAGCTTATGTGGTTCTGTCCTCCTGCAAACTGACAAGGAACAATTTTTATGTGGATGAAGTAGAAACAGGGGCGGACTGGGGTAAAAAAGTGGCCCTGGAATTCATACCTGACCGGCCCACTCTCCAGGGGGCAGGGATGGGGAGGTAGTGGCCAGCCAAAAAATTTTCACATTATTTGACAAAAAAGTATGCATTTTAACATCATATTGAACTATATTTCCCATAAAACATTGATATTATTAGTTTTTGAGTTAATATAACACCAATTAGCCTACAACAAAATAATTTTTGTGTATAGCTACCATACAAACCTAGTGGCTATAGGGATCTGTGATTTTAGCAAGTCGATAATGAAAGATACCATCCTCAACAGCGTGTAAAAAGTTAGCAAAATGCTGTGATCGTCTTTTTTTCAGAATGTTTCTAAAAGATGAGGCTTTAATGCTTCCAAAACATTCCAAGTGGCCAATTCCGAGGTATTATCAACCAAATGTCCCCTCGGTGACAGACGCTAAAATGATCCCAAAATGGAAATGGAGGGAAAAATGGAGCGTTTTCCTCCCGAATATAGCAGACCACTATTTTACCCAAAAATTGTAAAAAAATAAATAATAATAATAACAATAACTAGCACTCTGCCCATGGGGATCCACAGGTTCTATTTTATGTAACTTCGTCTTTATATTATGGTGAACAATGCACCATTATGATGTCATCACATGCACCTCTATGATGTCATCACATTGCTATGGTGTTTCCATAAACACCAAGGTGGCTGTCACGCGACCGATGTTTTTATAGTAACTAAAACTAAGTAACCATCAAGGGGAATACGCTGCGCTGACATTCCGCTTTCGGTGGTTTTCTGAAGTCGCCTGCAAGACGGAGCACAATAGCGTCGCTCACATTATGCTACAGATTACGCGTTACTTTCTCTTGCGGCCTGGCATCTGTTTTTTGGGATTCAGGACTCCTGTGCATGAATTGGCTTGGGTTCAAAAGGGGGAATCCCCAGGAGAGGACATACAGGGAGAATTCCCCCCTGCATGTCTATATCATAATAGCTTTGCTCACGTTATGCTGCAGATACGCGCCCGGCGGAGTCTAGCACTGATTGGCCGGACTCAATCACCTGCAAGACGGAGCCAAATAGCAGCGCTCATGCTATGCTGCAGATACGCGCCCGGTGGAATCTAGCACTGAGTGGCCGGACACACACACACACACGCGCGCACACACACGCAGAGGCCACTCGGCTATTATAATATAGATAATACTTTTTAATACATCAGCAGAATAACTTTTGGGGGACGGTTTAGTGTCTCGTCACAAAGGGGACATCTTATTAAAATACCTCAGAATTGCCCAAGTCTTGTGAAAGTAGAAAGTGCTGTTTCGTGGAACACCAACATACACATAAACCGAGCCACCATTAAGTTGAACTTATTTTCATGTGAGTGATTTACTGTTCTGTAGGCAGGGGTTAGGTGGGTAATGTCCAAAAACAAACAATCCTTTTTATATTAAAGATCCTATTTATCCTAAAGATGTCCTGAAATAAATTAAATATAATTGGGGCCATTTAGAATTTTTCAATAAGACCATAGCATTATTTGGATTGATTCACAGCCTTTTTTAATAATAACGTTGCATAGTCTACTTACAGACTCTACAGGGCATGGGGGTCATTCCATGTCAAATGTCCGAATGGCTCCATCTTGACCATCTCAGACTTGGCTGAAAAAATTCCAGCAGGTGCATTCACCTCCTAATAGGATAATTATGAAATTTTAGCTCTCAACTCCCAATAGGAATGTCATAAAAAAATATTTTTGCAACTAAGTTTCGGCCCTTTTTGAACAGCAATTTCTGAGGAGCCACTTTCACATGGCTATATCTAGAGAAGTATTTCAGCTAAGTCCTTTAAATTTTCAGGGGTGAAAATCTGCTACTGAAACTTGAGGAATATGGGCTTATAAAGGTGTCTCTTTAGTTTATCATATATTTCTGGGTGCTTAAAGTTGCTCGAAAATTTTACTCTGCGCTCTGCGGTAGAATATTTGAAGGACTGTAAAAAGCCTAATTTCAAAGACAGGGATTTGGTATTGGAAGCAGAAAAATGCACGCACATCCAAACTAGAAATTCACAGGTGCACGACCCAAAAGGACAATGTAGAAAACAGAATAAAAGTCCGTACACTGTTTAAATAGCTCCCCAGGTGAGTTTATTAATCCACAACTTTTCGGCCGACGTGGCCTTCGTCAGGTGCACTTCCAAAACTAGCTATTTAAACAGTGCGCGGACTTGTATTTTTTCTACAGTGATTTGGTATTGCACATACAGCTTCCCATATATGCTGTGTATTTTGTATTCTAATTCTGCCCCTTTCCTATGAATAATCTAGAAAATATTAAGGGTTGAAAAAAAAAAAAAAAAAAAAAAGTGCTATTTTTAACATTTTATACCAAAAAAATGACACCATCCACCTACATCAAATTGACTGTTTTAGAAAGATTAGATGCCTGTTATTAACATATCCAAAATTTGTGATGTTGTTCTGCTTTATTTTCTCAAAATAAATTTTTGAAAATATGGTATTTTTGTGGACACACAGCATTTAATGGCATCAAAGGCATATTCAAACATTGTTTTATAAAATGCACTTAGTTAACGATAGAAAGCTCAAACTCAATGAAATCCTTTATTTCATAAATGTTGACTTACACTTGAATTATAAGCCATATACAGTTTTCAGATATACATTGAAATACTGTAGTCCCAACATCAGTGGAAGATCAAACTTGTTACAATGAACATTTACATCCAAGTAGAAAAAATTAACCTGTGTGCTTCAATTTGTAATAGCCTGTGTTAAAAAGAGTTTTTGACAGTCCTGTACAATTGGAAATAATGAAATATTTTAAATGACCAGTTGATAGCAGTTAGCACAGATAATGCACAAATTATTTGAACTCTTTCATGAAGTTTTCAGCTACTTTGGTGTCCTGCTCCTTGAGTGCATATCTACGTCCAGTTGTAGTGCTTGGAACTTCAATCGTGGCAATGATACGTTGCACAGGTACCCAGCATAGGTCTTCCCTCCTGAGCCAGAAAAAATGTTTTGCTGGGCCGTGCAGATGCATGAATGTCCAGACAAGTTATAGCTTCTGCATGACCAAACATGTTTCTAAACTTACAGCTCAAAAAATGTTATAATTAATTTTTGTTTTATTTTTATGGGTTGATTAATTAATAAATACATTAATACAAAATGTATATATATGAAAAATCATTTAATATGTGATCAAATAAAATGGCATTCTCTACACATTCACTGTAAGATAGCTATATTGTATTTGATAATTAATTATTGTAACACTTCCGTTTTCATAACAAACTTGAATTTTGGCCCTATTAAGGTTGTAATATTTCAATATCCAAACACGGCATATGGGTTATTCTTCAAGTGTACGTTAGCATTTATGAAATAAAGCATTTTGTTGAGTTTGTGCTTTCTATAATTAACTATGTGCATTTTATAAAATAATGTTTGAATATGATTTTGATGCCATTACATGCTGTGTGCCCAAAAAAATAGCATATTTTCAAAAATTTATTTTGAGAAAATAAAGCAGAACACCATCAAAATTTTGGACAAGTTAATAACAGCCATCTAATCTTTCTAAAACAGTCAATTTGATGTTGGTGGATGGTGTCTTTTTTTGGTATAGAATGTTAAAAATAGCACAAATTTTTTTTTTTTTAATTTTCGAGCCGCAATATTTTCTAGATTATTCAAAAAAGAGGGGCAGAATTAGAATACAAAATACACAACATATATGGGAAGCTGTTTGTGCAATACCAAATCCCTGTCTTTGAAATTAGGCTGTTTACAGTCCTTCAAATAAGCTACTGCAGAGTAAAATTTTGAGCGAGTTTAAGCACCAAGAAATATATGATGAACTAAAAGGACTCTTTTATAAGTCCAGATTCCTCAAGATAGAATAGCAGATTTTCACCCCTGAAAATTTGAAGGACTTAGCTGAAACACTTTTCTAGACATAGCCATGTGAAAGTGGCTCCTCAGAAATCGCTGTTCAAAAAGGGCCGGAACTTAGTTGCAAAAATGGTTTTTTATGACAAAATTTTTCGGATTTGAGAGCTAAAATTTTGGATTTATCCTATTAGGAGGAGTATACACCCGCTGGAATTTTTTCAGCCAAAACTAAATGGTCAAGTAGGAAGTTTTTCTGAAATTTGGACAGTTGACATGGAATGACCCATAGAATATCCCACTAGTTTCAGAGCCGTAGAACTCGCTGGTTGCAAATTTAATGACAGGTGATTCTGAACGTCAAGACAGGGTTTTGGAGTAGAAAATTTGGAAGGCCTTCCAGTATTTCAGGACAAATTTCATTTGGCACCGTAAAACAGCTAATCAATATGCATTAAATTGTAGGCTAATAACTTGTCCATCAGTGGGGTCGTTTTGTAAGCTCAGGCAAATTTTAACCAAATACATACTTGCGATAGCCTATTAATTTAACGTCAGTCTGACCGTCTTTGTGTCCCCCTCCAAATGAAAAGTGCTTGCCACATGAGGATCATCATCGCCAAACAACTGGTCAATTTTTTTTTTTTGAATTCAAATATTTGAATTCAAATATTTTTATTAGAAGCATTTGTACGAGAGTTCAGGCATTCATAAGAATTAACATATTGCTTCATATTTAGCAGTATTTTATACACGTGAGTCATCATAGGAGAAAATAAAAAAATTGATTAAATCAAGAATTACAAAGGAGAAAAAAAATCAATTTGAATGTGTGTAATACACGAATTATATTATAATGAAAATAAATTCAAATAATACGAAACAAAAAGGAAGAAGAAAAAAAAAAAAAAAAAAAGAGAGACCCATCAAGGAGACCAACCAATCTAGTATTACCTGTAAACATTACATATGCTGTTCGAGAAAAAATATAAATGGCGACCAAATCTTTAGAAATTGTTTTAATTTATCATTTAAAACAAACCTAATTCTTTCTAGGTGGAGAGTATCAGTTAGGTCTGTGAGCCACAATTTTGCTGAGGGGGCCTCTGCTTTTTTCCAAAATTGAAGAATAAGTTTTTTTGCAATTATGAGCCCGTAGGAGACAAAGTGTTGTTGAGGGGTAGTTAGCTTCCTGAAAGTCTCCGACGTCCCTAATATTATCAGTTCGGGTTCTGGTTTCAGGGGGGTCTTCAATATAAATGAGAAGATACTAAAAATTTCGATCCATAAACTTTCTATGTTGGGACAGAGTATGAAACTATGGGTTAAAGTGGCTGCTTGGGATTGGCATTTATCACACTCAGGGGAGATGTTGGGAAACATTTTATTGAGTTTAGATTTGGAATAATATAACCTGTGTAATATCTTAAACTGTATCAGGCAGTGTCTAGCATTTAATGAACTGGTGTGCACACTCTGCAGACTTGTATCCCATTTATCTTGTGAAATTTGTTTTCCCAGCTCTTCTTCCCAGGCCCGTCTATAAACCTCCGAAGAGGGATTGATAATGTTTTGTAAAACATTATAAATGCATGATATCAACTTCTCTGAATCAGGTTGTCTTTTTAAACACTCATCAAGTTTGTCTGGAATTGCTATTCTATAATCCTGCATAAATGATTTCGCATAGTCTCTAACCTGAAGAAATCTAAAAAAATTGTTCGTATTCAAGTTATATTTCTCCCGCAGCTCCTGAAAGGAGGCAAAAGTCCCCCTTATATACAGATCACCCACTAATTTAATTCCTCGGGTTTTCCATTGCGTAAAAGCACCATCTGAAGTAGAAGCTTTGAAAGAGGGGTTATTTGCAATTGGGAGGAGAAGGGACATGTTCCTTAATTTAAGACTGAGCTTCAACTGCTTCCAGAAACGAATGGCATCATGCATGATGGGATTGTGGTTATAAGTTGACTTAGTTAATGGTTCGGGGGACAGGATGACTGCTCCTATAGCAAAAGGAAAACAGTCTTCCTTCTCCATTTTTAACCAATTGTCTTGTTGAGATGTTTCATCCAGCCAAAAAGTAATATTTTTAATATTTATTGCCCAATAGTAGGAGAGAAAATTGGGTAAAGCTAGTCCTCCACTTATTTTGGATTTGCATAAATGTTGTTTATGTATTCTATGGGTCTTATAGTCCCAAACAAAATTAGTAACAATAGAGTCGAGTTTCTTAAAAAATAATTTCGGAAGGTAGACTGGGATATCTTGAAATAAATATAGGAGCTGCGGGAGAAAAATCATTTTTATTGCATTTATTCTGCCGAGGAGAGAAATGGGCAATGTTTTCCAGAACTGAGTTGAGGCTGCAAGTTTTGTGAATAATGGAGGAAAATTTGCTTTTAGCAGGCCAGAGTAATTCCTTGTAATGTAGATTCCTAGGTATTTGAATTGGTCACGTACTATTCTAAATGGAAATTGTTCGAGCATGGTAATATCCGTCATATTTATGGGCATAAGTTCGCTTTTGTTCCAATTTATTCTATAACCTGAAAATGTACCGAAATTATTTATTGTGGACAGTAAATTTGGAATACTAATTTGAGGGCTAGAAGTATACAGTAATATATCATCTGCATAAAGCGAAATTGTATTTGTAGTATGTCGAGTTTTACAGCCATGTATACCTGGATGAGACCTAATGCTTTCAGCAAGTGGTTCTATGGCTAGAGCGAATAACAATGGTGACAAGGCAAAATTTTTTTTTTTTTGCATTTGAAAATTTGAGCCTTCAATGCCTGCTTCCTTTATTCTCTAAGCTCTTCTGCCTCTCCATTGCTCTTTGATATTTTCGTCTGATCTCGTAGTCGTTGAAACGCGTTTTTAGACTGTTAACGCAACAGGGGACAAACAAGGCCATTGGTCAAACAAATTTCCCAGCAAGCATGCAGTCTTAAACTTTTAAGATGGAAATAGCAAAATTAAATAAACTGTGGCTAGCCTAAGCTTATACATCATTTTTTATTTGCAAGAAAACAGTTTTTCGGTCATTCTTATAGCATAAAGCAAATACATAAATAGATACAAAAAAATGGAAGTGACGCAAGACAACCGGAATAGTGAAGTAGAACCATCAAAAGTGGTATATAAAACCATGAATCAAGCATTAGAATGAGTCTAATAGTTGGGATGAAAAAGGTGCATATTACCCCATACTCTGTTACTAAATGATTAGCAATCAGTGAAACTATATGAGCACAGGTTATTGTATTACAAGAGTCATCAGAAGATGACATATACCCCCGACCCCTGATTATTTGCGAAAGTCATGTCAATCCTACACCTTCAAAGAAATTCAAACAAGAATGTTGAGGTGATTTTCCTCTGGAATGATCTGGAAGTATGTACTGGCAACATGTAGCAAAGACTATGAAGCACACGTTGGCAAAGGCCATAAAAAAACAAGGGTCATTAATGAACAGTGTTTTAGTTCTGCTCCGGAAACAAACCCAGCCCTGCGACTGAGTCCAAATCCATGTCGCTTCCATGGAAATGAAAAAAAAAATAATAATTTCAGAAATTTGAAAATATGAAAAGGCACCACTTCAGTACTTGGGTAATGCACATAAAAAGTTTCAGAAAGACATAATGAACGGTTTTTGAGTTCTGCTCCGGAAACGAACCCATCTCTGTACAGTCCAAATCCAACTTGTTTCCATGGAAATGAATAAAAAAATTCAGAAATCTGAAAATATCAAAAGGCACCACTTCAGTATGTGGGTAAAACACATGCAAAGTTTCAGAAAGATATAATGAACGGTTTTTCAGCTGTGCTCCAGAAACAAACCTATCTCTGTACAGAGTCCAAATGCAACTCGTTTCCATAGAAACGAAAAAAAAAAATTTTTTTCAGAAATCTGAAAATATCAAAAGGCACCACTTCAGCATGTGGGTAATACACATGCAAAGTTTCAGAAAGATATAATGAACGGTTTTTGAGTTAGGTTCGTCTCCGGAGCACATCTCTGTACAGAGTCCAAATGCAACTGGTTTCTATGGAAACGAAAAAAAGAAGATATTCAGAAATCTGAAAATATCAAAAGGCACCACTTCAGTATGAGGGTAATACACATACAAATATTCAGTAAGATATATTGAACGGTTTTTGAGTTGTGCTCCGGAAATGAACCTCTTTGTACAGAGTCCAAATCCAACTTGTTTCCATGGAAACGAAAAAAAAAAAAATTTTTTTCAGAAATCTGAAAATATCAAAAGGCACCCCTTCAGTAAGTGGGTAATACACATGCAAAGTTTCAGAAAGATATAATGACGGTTTTTGAGTTGTGCTCCGGAAATGTACGTATCTCTGTACAGAGTCCAAATGCAACTGGTTTCCATAGAAACGGAAAAAATAACATTTTCAGAAATCTCTAAATATCAAAAGGCACCACTTCAGTATGTGGGTATTACACATGCAAAGTTTCAGTACGATATATTGAACGGTTTTTGAGTTGTGCTCCGGAAACGAACCTCTCTGTACAGAGTCCAAATCCAACTTGTTTCCATAGAAACGAAAAAAATTTTTTTTTTCAGAAATCTGAAAATATCAAAAGGCACCACTTCAGTATGCGGATAATACACATGCAAAGTTTCAGAAAGATATAATGAACGGTTTTTGAGTTGTGCTCCGGAAACGAACCTCTCTCTGTACAGAGTCCAAATGCAACTGGTTTCCATGGAAACTAAAAAAATAACATTTTCAGAAATCTGAAAATATCAAAAGGCACCACTTCAGTATGTGAGTAATACACATACAAAGTTTCAGTAAGATATATTGAACGGTTTTTGAGTTGTGCTCCGGAAACTAACTAGGCCTGATGTGCACTAAGTCCAGATTTGTTTCCATGGAAACGACAAAAACAGGAATCCCGAAATTTCCAAAGTAGCAAAAGGCACATCTAGACTATACATAGAATACATTTACCGAGTTTGGTGCTGATATCTTGCATAGTTTCCGAGTTCTGCTTCGGAAACAAAATGATTATGGACGGACGGACAGACGGACGGAAGAGGCGATGCCTATATCCCCCCGCATTCTATGCCGGGGGGATAAAAAGATAACTCTTGCGCACCAATGTTCATTTTCTTGTGGGCTGCTAGTCACAACACTGTGGGCCATCTACATTTTTTTTTTTTTTTTTTTTTCTAGCCGGACCGGCCCACTGTCCCAGCGTCCCACGCAGAAAACTCCCAGTATTCCCTGTGGCCAGTCCACTCCTGAGTACAAACTGACAGCTGCAATTTGATTTGAGGACATAAGCATCCATAATGGATGATATCCTGAGGTATTACTGTCATTTAAGGCGCAATATGTAACATTGTGCCACCTGCGCCAAGCTAATGGAGGGCAGCATTTCACCAGAAAGCACATCACAGTCGAACCAAAACTAGGACCATACGATCAAACTTTACAGCCATCAGATATAAAAAAAGCCCTAACTAACAGCAGGGAATGAATACACCAAATTCAACCAAACAGCTGTAACACAAAGTGGTTCAAGATAACGCTGCTATTTTATAATATTCTCATGTAGCCCCAGCAAGTAGTTTACGCTATAGCTTGCAGAGTACCAAGAATACAGCCACAGCAAAACCATACATCGAAATCATATGGAATGTTTTTTGGTATGCTTTGTGTTGTTGTTAGCTGTACAAAAGATAATTTTAGCTAAACAGCTACTGTTATAAGTTTATAGTTTATAGTTAGCTGTTTGCTTAACAGATGAGAAGAAATGTAAGTTTAGAGTAAAATCGACTTACAAGTGACATCACCTTCAACAAGATTGACAAGCAATATTGACAGTGCTACTTCTAACTCTCAGGTTGGACTTAGGCCAGACTGTGCGCTACAGTTACTCATTGTCCTCCCTGAGGTATAAAGTGGTATGAAAAGACACAATGGGCTGGGCTAGCAGGTTAGCATGCTAACCTCAGTATATTTCTCTGCAACACAACACAGATGTCTTTGACGTAATGTCGAAATTGTTACTTCTTCACATTTTGCTGATAATTTTAGACAATATTTGAATTTTTTGAACTAAAATTCAGATCAAGTCTTAAGTATAGCACCTTTAATGTCCAAATACATGCGGACTTTGCTACATGCTTGTTATGCTTGTAAATCCATAGGGGACTGAGTGGTGGGATATTTATAGATCTCAGACGTTTCAGTGTCATTTCAGCATACATTGAATGGGTGTATCTGTAGTGTGTGGAATGGTTGAGCAACATGTGCCTTGTGTGGAATCAGTGAACTGAGAGTGGAATAGGGGACCTGCGCATGGATTAGGTGAACTGTGTTTCAGATGTAGCTATTAAGCCAGGTTCCTGCCATCTCACCATGTAGTTCCACTGCATCTGATTCTGAGAGAGGCACCGCTTGGCAGGAAAGGCAGAAAAGTTGATCACAGGGGATTCTGGGAAAACAGGGCTCTCACTGCATGGAGACAAAAAATGACCCTTATCTTAAATGCAGCTTCAACAACATACAGCATAACCATGTTAGCTCACAGAAAACATGCACACTATCACACTGAAATTGGCTATAGTGTTGATAAGGTCTTTAGCAATCCCCTTACTATTTTCCAGAATGAACCACAGCCGTAAACATAGCGAGCTTTAATTAAAGGTCAAATGTACAGGTTTTAACGACAACTAAATTTTGATACAGGGTGGTGCAAACTCAATATTAAGCATGAAATTTCACTCGAATACATTCTGGAAAAGAAGCAATTTGGCATTTTTTACATATTTTTCACAGCTCCAAAAGTTCAACCTTTTTCCCAGATCCACTCGGAAACTATCACATTCTGACGTCACGCAAGTCAAACTGAGACTAGACGACAATAGACTGAACAGAGCTTCTTACTCTCAGTCTTCAGTCACACTTTGATAACACAAGAAAGGTGTGGTTTTTATCCGCATCATTAATTTTAAAAAATCTAAATTTCTCTGAATTCCATCCCCCACATTCGTTTTTTTTTTTTTTCATGGTCAAATTTCTGTTGAACACTATACAGGCTATAGGCAACCGCTTTTAGAAAAGTCAAGCATGTAAACACAAATCTGTGGTGCTTCATGAGAATTTCACAAACACAGTTATGCAGACTTAAAGTGCGCAGTCGTCTTTCTGATAACTCATTCAGTTAACTTTGAGGACATAGACTTTCAGTGGCGTAGCCAGAACTGAAAATTGGTAGTACCCAGAACATCCCTTTACAACAATTAATAGTCCTGGCTTGTTCCGTATCATTTTCCATTATTAACACATTTTCCAATTGTAATAATAATCCATGGGCAATCGAAGTCACAACCTCTCTCTCCATGCGATCAATCTGCGACTAAATAATTGGCTAAATTCAGAACAGAAAAATAATTTACTCAAAAATGAGCCCATGCTTTAAAAAGACAAACTGCTCTGAAACTTCCGCGCTACCTTTTCCGCACATCATGTGATTTAACTTGCGCTTCATGAACGTTTAAATTGTTTAAACAAAATAAAAGACCATTTGAAAAATCTTCATGCAATTTCATAGCTTCCAACCCCTGACAAAAGAAAAGGGTGAGAAGTCCAGAGTCATAATCAGTTTCCATTTAACAAGTGGTGAATGCAGTAAAACTGAAAAACTTTGATGCACAAGGACTTCAATTCCATGTGAGAATCTCCGAAATAAGAATTGATTGAATAATGACTGATCCGAGTTCCAATGAAATATCACCTTTCACTCTCTGTACAGCGTAGGTTGATTAAAAAGTGGGACTCCGCAATTAAATATAATTTTTTTGCCTAACTAAAATTTTGAATCGTCACTTTTCTTTTTAAATGTAAGATTGCTGACTACCACTTGAGAACATGATATGCCACTAAAGGCGTGATACTCACACCATATGCGCGAGAGTTGACAGGTATGCAATTTGAATAACGCGGATTTAAATGCGCCAAATTTCACATCCAAATGAATGACTGTCATCTTACCTAAACGGGGAGAATTAGCAGCACCTGATAGTGTGGAGTGTTCTCGGAGTTAATCTTTTGTTGATAATGTAAATGATTGAGAACGAGTCAGGACTAATAATTGTTTTAAAGGGATGTTCTGTATGCCACCAAATTTTCAGTTCTCGCTACACCACTGGTTGGTTGGATGACCTGAGATTGAAAGTATTTACTTTAACTGAAATGAAATTACTCAGATAAGCAGGAGCAAGGTCATTAAGGCTTAAAAAGTAAATAGGCAAATCTTAAAATCTACACAATACTTGACAGGCAGCCAATGCAATAAAATAAGTTTGGGAGTAATATGAGTAATATGCCAGGTGGATTAATGTATACATACATCCACCTCAGGATGTAGGTTTCTGTATACAACTGATCCACCCTACTGGGAGAAAGAGATGACTGGGCGATTGCATTCTCATGACATCGGGAAGATTTCTTTTAAGAGGAGCTGGCCTGGCACAAATCTGACGTGTGACACCAGGAGTGTTGCCACTTGGCGGTTGAATGCAGCAAAACCCAAAATCAGTCCGAGATCGGAAAAGCGTGCGATTTGGTTATTTCCTTGCTCGTTTACTTTGATTCAAATAGCGTCAGTGAAATAACTCTTTTGGCAGCTTAATAGATGTGCATGCTTTCACTTGGAAGCATAATCTCTAAAAAGTTGTGCATTTGACCTTTAAGTATGCATGCAGCATGTTCACAGGTTCAGCCCTCTTACACACTTCCGTGACACGACTATCAAACATGAGTTCAAAATAATTCTGTTTCACTAGGCTGAATTGATACAGGAAAGTCTGAACACTTGTTCTGCAAGCAACAGCCTATCCAGCTTTGCTTTGGCGAAACAACACTTGAAAGGGAAATACAGTGCCTACAATCTATGAATGTGACATCTATCAGGGCTGAACATGCCTATTCATTCCACTGTGATCCCACACTTACTAAAATTGTATCAAAGCACAAACATTCTGCATATTGCGCAGATTTCTGAGACACTGGCCTTTTCTGCAGAAGACTTCCTCTCGGCTGTTTCAGGTAGATTGGGGAACTCACCTTTGCGGCTCAATCGGAGGATCGCTGGGTGCTGTCCCACCATCACTGTGTGAGCTACCTGCAAGATGTGCACATGTGGGGAGGGGGGTGCAGTCAGGATGCCCCTCAAGCCAGGTTTGTACCAACAACCATCTCCCCTTAGTTTTATGCGTGCCATTTTCCCCACCTCCCAGAATGGTACTTTACATCTCATGGTGTCTCACCAAATGCACAAGGGATACCAGTTCCAAAAATACTTTTAAGTTTTACAACCCCAATTCCGAAATAGCTGGGACAAAGTGTAAATTGTGAATAAAATCAAAATGCAATGACCTTCAGATCACAAGCCAATATGTTATTTACAATAGAACATAGCTAACATTTCAAATGTTGAAACTGAGACATTTTACATTTTTATCCACAAAATTACCTTATTCCAAACTTTCTGGCTGCAACAGGTTTCAAAAAAGTTGGGACACAGGCAAAAAAAAAAAAAAGGGCTGAAAAAGCTATTAATATATAAGAGAATCAGCTGAAAGAACATTTCGCAAGTAATTAAGTTAACTGGCATTAGGTGTGTAACATGATTGGCTATGAAAGGGATGTTTTAGAGAGGCTGAGTCTCTCAGAAGTAAAGACGACCAGAGGCTCTCCAACCTGTGAAGACTTGCGTAAAAAAATTGTGGAATACTTTAAAAACAATGTTCCTCAATGTCAAATTGCAAAAGCTTTGAAGGTCTTGTCATTGACAGTGCATAACATCATCAAAAGATTCAGAGGCAGAAGACCTTTACTGGATGCCCGTGATCTTCGGGCCCTCAGACACCACTGCATCACTCACCGGCATGATTCTGTCATTGACATTACTAAATGGGCCCAGGAATACTTCAAGAAACCACTGTCTGTAAACACAGTCCGCCGTGCCATCCACAGATGCCACCTAAAACTCTATCATGCAAAAAGGAAGCCATTGTTGAGCATGATCCAGATGCACCGCCGTGTTCTGTGGGCCAAGGCTCATTTAAAATGGACTGTACCAAAGTCGCAATGTGTCCTGTGGTCAGACGAGTCCAATTTTACATTCTTGTTGGAAATCATGGGTGTCATGTCCTCCGGGATAAAGAGGAGAAAGACCACCCCTCCTGTTATCAGCGTTCAGTTCAAAAGCCAGCATCTCTGATGGTATGGGGATGCATTAGTGCATATGGTGTGGGACACTTGCATGATTTAAAAAGCACCATGAATGCTGAAAGGTATATAAAGGTTTTAGAGCAACATATGCTCCCCTCCAGACAACATCTATTCCAGGGAAGGCCTTGTGTATTTCAGCAGGACAATGCAAAACCACATACTGCAGCTATTACCACAGCATGGCTTCGTAGTAGTAGAGTCCGTGTGCTGAACTGGCCTGCCTGCAGTCCTGATCTGTCACCGATTGAGAACATTTGGCGCATAATTAAACGAAAAGTCCGTCAAAGGAGACCCAAAACTCTCCAGCAGCTGGAAGCCTGTATTAAACAAGAGTGGGATCAAATTCCAATGGCTAAACTCAAGAAACTTGTCTCCTCAATGCCCAGACGCCGCCACTCTGTGTTAAAAAGAAGAGGGGATGCTACACCATGGTTACCAGGCCCATGTCCCAACTTTTTTGAGACCTGTAGCAGCCATCAAATTTGAAATGAGCTCATTTTGTGGATAAAACTGTAAAATGTCTCAGTTTCAACATTTGCTATGTTATCTCTGTTCTATTGTGAATAAAATACTGGCTGGTGTGATTTAAAAGTCAATGCGTTTTGATTTTATTCACAATTTACACTTCGTCCCAACTATTTCGAAATTGGGGTTGTATTCGTAAACTGAAAATATGCTCATAATTGTAGCAAGCTGTTCACAAGCTTGCAATGAAGAAACACTGATATCTACTATTTCATGTTTATGCTTATTTCGGAGAGATGTTTACATTGACTGAGGCTGACCCACGCTGCATGTTCATTTCATGATAGTAATGTTCTCCACTGTGCACCGCTTAAGAATGAAGTATCGGTGCAAGATTGTGTGAGGAATGGAAAAAGATGTTTTGGCTCCAGTGTTTTCATGGTAATCTTTATAACTTTACTGGCTACTACGAAGTAGCAACCAACAATTAGGGGCTTAGGGGCATTCCGTGGTATTTGTGACATGGCTCCAGAAAAAAAATTTTTTGTCAGAATTTTCAAGAAAAAGCTAGTGGAAATGTTAGTTGACATCCAAAAGTTTTTGAAAAGTGTATTTTGGCTTCATGGATCATTGCTCTCATGGTAATTACGTACCGCTGTCGATTTCATGTCTGTGACTGGCATCAACATATGGCATTTTGTTTAAATTAACATTTTTCAAGTTGGTCATGCCAGGAATTAGACTTAGATGCCTGCATTTACATTGTATAACAATTTTGTACATACTTATAGATATAAGGCTGTAAGTCTTGATACTGGAAATTAAAATCTCATATTTCTTATTAAAAGGTATGTAGCTGTCTCTCTCACGAAGCAAATGTATCCATAATATTGATAAATACAAGTTTTAGTGGTAATTCAGTGATATTTATATAGTGAAAAAAGTGTCCCGTCCGTAACATTTTGCCCTGTCCTGTCCATAACGCATATTGACACCCCTGTCAAATTCATCTGTTCAGATATTCTTTTGAAAATTCCTAAATTAAATTCCTTTGATATAAGGGTACATCACTGGATGGCTGAATTTGAAGAATATCACCTAAATGAAGAGAACTTTTGAATTAACCACTTTATTTTAAAAAAAACCCCATGTTGTAATCTGTCCTGTCTGTAACAGTTTTTTCTTTTAAGCAATTAAGTGCATTAATTACCATCGATGACATTCATTTTTTTTTAATCACCTGAAGTACTCCCAGATCAAATTCAGCCATTCAAACAATTCAGAGGACCAACACATTAGTAGCCCAAATGGAATTACTTCTCTAAATGTCCTGTCCAAAACAAAATGAATACCACGGCATGCCTCCTTACTAACGAGCCGATTGCCCAGGTTTTACAGCTTTGGAAATAAATTTGACTAATGATCGCAACAATTAACTCACACAGCCTCAGCCAAATTCTATTTTTACTTAGAAAACTTAATTCACTTGTTTTGGCTAACTTTTCGGAAAGTCACAGAATCAATCCTTGTGCTTTACAATACATGCTGCGGTCTTTGCATTGTTTCGATTACATTTGACATAAACTTAAGTTTTGGTCCCACCAGAGCAGTACTGCAGTCTGATTGGACGGTCATACAGCCTGATTCCGTTCAGAAGAGCAATTGCGTAGGGGACTGCCTCTTGGTGCTTGTAGCACGCAAACCCATATGACTTCTGGCGCCCCTCCCTGTCCCGTGCGATGGTGACCTTTTTCAGTGGACCTGCCTGGTGAAACAGACAAGTTTACGGCGAACAAAACCAAAACACAACATAGACCTACAAAAGTAATCTAGTAATAAGCTGTTATTTCCCAATTACTTGCAAGACGCTGCCAGACGAGTCAAGTGCATCAGAAACAGCTGTGACCTTGCAATATAGAGATCCTCAATAAAAAAAAAAAAAAAAAAAAAGGAACCGGTAGCTAACAGTACTGTAAACAAATGCAGTCCAAGCCACGACCACTAGATACCGTTTTTTATTTTACGTCAGCTAACGGTTCCCTTAGCAAGCTGTTAGCGGGCTCCACAGTATGGTACGACCCATGCCCCATGGCATGACTAGTCACAAACCTTACGATGAAAAGAAATACACGCGACAAATTGCCTCACTAGTTATGCAGTTTGTCGGTAAGCTACCAAACGTCATTCCAAGCACAGTGGGAAACGAAGAACACAAACATTAGCAAGCCCTAGCCATCTGGCTGAAGCAAATACATATTGTCTACCTGCAGGAACAGCTCGAAGAGAATCTCCTCTTTCACCGAACTGTGCAAATTTCCCACAAAGACAGTTTTGTCTACCTCACTGTGCATGGCCAACATAACTGCTCATATGATGAAACAATTAAAGAATAGACGAATCATATAAAAGCGACTGGGACCATTGTAGGAAGCCAATTTGTATTTTGAACCACACGGAACGTCTCTGCCTCCGTCAAGGATTGCCGAAGAAAACTGGCAGGAAATTGCGTTGCAACCGCAAGTGACTTGCAGTGGCCAGCAGATGGCGCCACGTCATTCCCAAAAACATTGGTATTGCTCTTTCATTTTATTAACCATATTTGGCAGTGTCCATAATAGTTCGAGCTGGCACTCATTTCTTAGTTCATTTTATGATAAATTTCAAATAAACTGACTAAAAATTAATGTGACATTTTGAAAGTTTTAAAGTAATTATTTTTGCTGTTGGGGGTCTAAATTATGATGATGCTCAAGAATGCCCGGCATTTTTATTTCTGGTCAATGCATATCTTGATGAGCTAAAACATTAAACCACTTACCAATTAAGCAAATAACGTTGACTATCTCATAACCATGGCACATGTCAAGGTCTAAATACAGATCTTAGATGGGCTAAATTGTTATGGCCAGAGAAGGGGGTCAGGGTGTCTCTGATGCAGCAAGGCTTCTGGGCTGCTCCCAGCCAGCATTGGTGCATGCCTTCCAGCGGTGGCACAAGGAACGGCGATTCATGAACTGGAAAGATGGTGTTGGGTACTTAAAGCTCATAGATGTACAATGGCAACAAAGGTTATCCCCTGTGGTCAGAAGCAACAGAAGGGCTACTGTGGCACAAGTTACAGAAAATTTGAATACTAATGTGAGGACTGTGTCACAGCATACAACACATCATACCCTGCTGTGCGCTTTGTAGCTGCAGACCAGTCAAAGTGTTCACTCCAACCTTGGTCGACTGCATCACCCAGCTTCAGCTGGGTACGTGTGCACCATTTACTTGGGGAAGAGATGAAACCAGGATGCCCTGTGGGAAGAAATTAAAGGTGCACTATGCAAGTTTGTGCACTTTCTGCGCAATTATATTTTTGTCTCAATTCGCCGACATCTCTCCACAATCTGCAAGCTGCCTGCCTCTAAATTCACTAAAAAAAAAAAAAAAAAAAAAAAAAATCCGGGCTCTGGAGACCGCACAGGTGTCACAAACTGCAAATAAACACAAGGGGCACAGGCTGTGCCCCATAACAAAACAAACCATCCCGGCCAATCACCAACAAGAGTTGACAGTTATGGAAGCATGGGAGGGAGGGAACTATGGGAGGGAGGGGCGGGCTACCTCTGTTTTGTTTTAATTCGAATTTCAACAGAAGTGAAAGTAAACAGACTTGCATAGTGCACCTTTAAAGGAGAAGTACTATTTTTACAGTTTTGACATTATTTGTGGCATAAAATACAATCATTTACTCACCCATATAACTTTCCTGTCACTAGAAGTCCTTCGGAAGATATTTAGATCCAAAGAGAGCCGCGTATATCCATATAATGGGAGTGAACGGGCCACCGAGAGCACAGCCTCTAATGCCACATTATCTGTCGCGAAACTCATTCATTTCACCAGCGACGGTCGGCTGCTTTACATGCTGGTAAAACATCATGATTCGTGTTTGCGTTTTTCCAAGTTGTTGCAACAAAATGACCAGTTGGACAACGTTTAGCTTCCATAGGCTACCTTTACGCAATTTGGAATTGCTAAAGCTCTGGCTAGTTGCGCTGAAAATAGACCCGAATACTCAAGTGGAAGCATTGAGGCATGCGGATCTTCGGGTTTGCAGTGCTCACTTCGCTACGGAAGACTTTTTTCCCGCAAGGCCACAAAAAGAGGGCCAGAAAGTGCAACGCCTGAATCTGAGGAAGAATGCCATCCCGATGGTTGCAGCGGGCACAACAGACACAATGGAGGTAATGCATTTCTATTGAAGCTTTGTGTAATGATGTTATTAGGCTATACAGTAACCCGTGCACATGGATCAGAGGTTAGTAGGTCAAGCTACAGACGCCGGATGACGATAACAGGCAACCCCGGACTCAAAAGGGGAACAACACTAGCGAATCATAACAAAATATTGGTGAAATGAATGAGTTTCGCGACAGATAATGCGGCATTAGAGGCTGTGCTCTCGGTGGCCCGTTCACTCCCATTTTACGGACATACGCGGCTCTCTTTGGATCTAAATATCTTCCGAAGGACTTCTAGTGACATGAAAGTTATATAGGTGAGTAAATGATTGTATTTTATGCCACAAATAAGGTCAAAACTGTAAAAACGGTACTTCTCCTTTAAGGTGTTAGAGGGTTTGTAATGCTTAAGGAGATGCTCTGCTGCTAAGCCTTGTGTCTGGGAATTCAAGTAGTTATCAATTTTATGTACCTGCTTTGGCAGCATGGGGGGGGGGGACCTACAGTTTTATGTGGGTGGTTTAATATTGCGGCTGATTGGTGTAAAATAGATTGTGGGTTTCCATTTATTCTTTATTTCTAGGCGCCAATCTGGGTGGTTGCACATCCTCAAATTCTCATGGTAATTCATGCACTGAATATCTCTCTCTCTCCACATGGGGCCTCCACAAGAATCCTCCATTTCCACCATTGTTTCACCATTTTGTTTGCTGCTTCCCGACTCATTCCTGTTTCCTTCAGCTCTTCAACAAATCTCCGCCAAGTTGTTTTGGGCCTGCCCCTTCTTCACTCCCCCTGTGGGGTCCACCTTCATGTCACTCCGGCCAGTTGGTCATTCAGCATCCTTAGTATATGCCCCAGCCATTTCCATCATCTTCTTTTCACACAGACTGGTTCCATATTGCATACTGAGAGCAGGTCTTGATTTCTGACTCTCAGGCCAGAAATTCTTTTGATGCATTGGAACGCACTTTGTCTGGAACGAGTCAAATTTCTTGTGTGCATCTTTCCTCATCTTCCAGCATTCACTTCCATATAGTAGCACACTTAAGATGTTGCTTTCAAAGATTCTGATTTTGGTTTTAACTTTGAGTTTTTTTGATCTCTAGATCGGATTAAGGCTGCCATAGGCTCAGTTTGTCTTAGTGATAAGGACATATTAACAAGATTTACCATCTCCATCATTGCTAACTTTGCTCCCAAGATACGTGAACTCATCCACCTCCTCCACTTGTTGATGACTTCTGGTCGAGTATTAGATGTGTTTGTTGTCATGATCTTTATTTTTCTCTTTTGAATGTTCTTCCCAAGCTGTGATGCAGATGCTGTAAGCAAGTCTATTTTTTCTAGAACAGGGGTAGGGAACCTCCTCCAGAAAGAGCCACTGCAGGTGCAGGCTTTCATACCAACCAAGCTGCTACACACCTGATTCTACCAATTAACCTCTGGAATGTTTGTGGGCCTTGATTAGTAGAATCAGGTGTGTAGCAGCTTGGTTGGTAAGAAAGCCTGCACACACAGTGGCTCTTTCTGGAAAAGGTTCCCTACCCCTGTTCTAGAATGTCACAACGAAGGCTCATTAGCAAACAAATGTCATTTGCGAAATCTAGATCTTCAAGTTGTGAGGTGAGTGTCCATTGGATACCTCGGCTCTTTCCTTTAATGGTTTCCCTCATTAACCAGTCAATTATTAGGATGAAGAGAAAAGGTCATAGGATACATCCCTGTTTCACTCCTGTGTGAACCCTGAAGCTGTCTGTCATTTGGTTTCCCCAAATCACTTTGCCCTGAAAGTCTCTGTATAGCATTTGAATGATGTTTACAATCTCCATAGGAAAGCCATGTCCCCTAAGAATTTTGCAGAGGGTTTCTCTGTGGATACTGTCAAATGCTTTTTCAAAATCCACCAATAGCACATAGAGATTGCTGTTCCACTCTGCTGCTTGTTCAAGGATTTGTCTCAGTACAAAAATATGGTTCATGCAAGATTGTCCTTTTCTGAACCCAGCTTGCACGTTTCAAATTATATCTTCTACAACCTTTGAGAAACAGTGGAGCAGGATGCGACTGAAGACTTTACTTGTGAGAGAAGTGTAACACCCCTCCAGTTATTACATATAGTTAAATCTCCATTCTATGGCAGTTTTACAATAGGACTGGTTTTCCACTTCTCAGGTGCCCCTTCATTTTCCCAGATGTTGAATATTTGACACAGCACATAACAGATTTCCATCCTACCTCCTTTAAGCATTTCTGCACTTATCTCATCTTCTCCTAGTACTTTTCCCAATTTCATTTTCTTGATGACTAGGTATACTTCTTCAGCTGAAGGTGGTTCTGTGGAAAGGAAGTTTTGCATGGTATAGGCCTGGGGTCACCAACCCTGTTCCTGGAGGGCTACCATCCTGTAGGTTTCTGCTCTACCTCCTATTCAGCACACCTAGTTCAACTAATTAGCTACTTAACAAGATCACGAGCTGGGCAATTAAGTAGCTAATTAGTTGAATCAGGTGTGTCGAATTGGAGATGGAGCAGAAACCTACAGGATGGTAGCCCTCCAGGAACAGGGTTGGTGACCCCTGGTATAGGCAAATTTGCCCACAGCCCAATTTGAACCATCTTCTGGTGATATCAGTGGTTCTCAGACTCGTTCCTGGCGCCCCACTGTGTATGCTGGTTTTGATTCCAACCACAATTGCAATCTTAGGATTTTAACAAGGTGTCTATTTGTCTTAATTAGCTACATTCCATGTTTAGAGTGGTTATTCACCACCCTTTGCCACATTTTTAAGGACATATCCACTGTGCCATGAAGAATAAAAACCCGCAAACATGTTGTGCTCATTTTTCCATATTGTGAGGATTTTCAGGTAAAAACATCTCTAAACAGATCAAATTATACTGGGAAAATCAGGATGCACCAGATTGGGTTGCTAAACACGGGTGTTTTGAATTCAAAAATAATTTGCCTGAACTTAAACTAAATGTGAAGCGAAGGAGGTGTGACTTTTCTGTTTGCTAAATAAATTGTTGGTTTTTGCAACCATGTGTTGACAGTTTTACCAACGAGAAACCTACTGATTGTTCATGTTGATTAAGGGTTCGATCAAATTGTTTCCCTCTGCAATTATTTATACTGGCTTCTAATATCTCATTGTGGATATGAAATTTTACTTCTTCATGGCATGTGCAGATTTGTCAAATGTGGCTTAAGAGGACAAATAACTGCTCTAAACATAAATGCACCTAATTGAGGCAAATCAACAGCTCGTTAAAATCCTAAGATTGCACTTATGGTCAGAACAAAAGCCAGCATACACTGTGCGGAGCCAGGACCGAATTTGAGAACCACTGGGTTATATGTACCTTGTGGGACTGTCCAGAAAGTAAATTTGAAATGTGAAATTTGCATACAGGAAGTGAACTGTGACCTATTTAGTGATTTCAAGATTTTTGTGGGGCAAGGCCTCAAAGTCCATATTTTAACCCATAAATGATTGTTCTGAAAAACTAGATGATTTTTATTGGCTACACAACAACATGATGGACATTTTGATACCAAATATAAGTATATGTGAAAAACTGAAGAAATTTCAGACAATTGTCCATTGAAAAATGCATCTGTCTTGATGCAAAATGTAAAGTTCATCTTGAAAAACAACCAGGTTCCTATGAAAACACACCTAAGATATTTTCATAAAAGTTGCCTCATATAGTTGGCTAAATAATGTGCGAATGTCGTTAAATTGCGAGACCGGTAGCATGGTGTATTCAAGCCATTTTTATTATATACTACATATTTCTCAGAAAAGCCATTTAGATGTTTTCATAAACTGTTGTACATTGTATAGGTTCTATATCTCCTAAGCCTTCTTTTTACTCCACTGAGCAAAGCATAGTCTGTGCTTGTGGTCACACTTCAATGATTTTGTGAACCACAAAGCATTCAACATTGTTGTATGCCAGGAGTAGGGAACCTTCTCCAGAAAGAGCCACTGTGTGTGCAGGCTTTCATACCAACCAAGCTGCTACACACCTGATTCTACTAATCAAGGCCCTTAACAAACATTCAAGAGGTTGATTAGTAGAATCAGGTGTGTAGCACCTTGGTTGCTATGAAAGCCTACACCCACAGTGGCTCTTTCTGGAGAAGGTTCCCTACCCCTGTTGTATGCTCATGCTTTACATAATGCCGCTGTTTCATGTGATACATTTTATAAATCATATATACAGTGCATTCGGATTGAAAAAATAATTATGCCAAAGAAATGTGTGATAAACTAAACAATTGCACTACGAGGTTCAAAGAGTGCAAAGTGTAGAAAGGGTACTCGTAACCTAAATGGACAATAAAATCAATGGCTATACTCATTGTTGGCGAATGAGGGGATGACAATACAAGACGGTGACAAGATATGCAGCAAATGTTATTTAAAATATGTCAAAAAAACTACCAAAACCAGACACAGACAATGACAATGACACAATGATGATGTCACTACATCAAACAATGACATTGATAAAACAGAGACTGAGTTTCTTCAGGAAATCTTGGCAGATGAGGAAGATTTTATCCAAGGAAATCCTCTCAATGTATCCTGTCCAACTGTTGATTTAATGTATGGAACATCATCACATCGAAGGTGTTCCATTTGCAAACATTACGATGACCAATGCTTAACAATACCAATGGCTTCTCGAAAATTCTCAGTCTATAATTGCATCCTAAAATCCACAAGGCCTGTATAGAACCTATACAATGTACAACAGTTTATGAAAACATCTAAATAGGTTTTCTGAGAAATATGTAGTATATATACTGAGCAACAAAAGAAACGCAAGTTAGCCAGTTAGTTTATGTACTCTTATGGTTACTCAGTCAAAGTGACCGCAACATAAACAAAATTTGATGAAACGAGTGTAAATGTGCACGCGCTAGTAATAAATTTTGATTTTCTAAAATAATTACTCGCAAACTTATTTTCCAGTCTGCCTTTAATTAACTTGCATTTCTTTTGTTATTCAGTATAATAAAAATGACTTGAATACACCATGCTACCGGTCTCGCAATTTAACAACACTCGCACATTATTTAGCCAACTATTTGAGGCAACTTTTGTGAAAATATCTTAGGTGTGTTTTCATGGGAACCTGGTTGTTTTTCAAGATGCCAGGGATGCCAAGTCTCACGCCTTAGGCGTGAGTCTCTCCTCTTAGTGGCATTCACGTTCCTGTGCCGTAGTCAGCAATTATTCAATCAACGCGCACTGGAAAAATTCAAGTTCAAATTCAATTCAAATTTAAGTCATTGTGCGTCAAGTTAATCAGTTTCACGTGCATTACGGTGGATTTCCCCACTAATGACACGAAAATCGATTATGACTCGGGAATTCTCAGGCTTGTCTTTACTGAGGGATTGAAAGCAATGGAATTGCATAAAAATGTTTCAAATGGTCTTATTTCATTAAAACAATTTAAACGATCATGAAACACATGCATTGTTTCCAATCCCTGAGTAGAGAGAAGCACGGGAAGTCCGGAGTCATAATCGCTTTCCATGTTACTTGTGATGAGGTGCACCTTTACGCATGTGAAACGGAAACTTCAATGCACAAGGATTTTAATTCCGTGTGAGAATCTCATTAAGCATTCAATGAATAATTGCGGATTACGGTGAATAAGCCTAAAAAATGCGTGAGACCTACGCCGAATGCGTGAGACTTGGCATCTCTATGATGAACTTAACATTTTGCATCAAGACAGATGCATTTTTCAATAGAAAATTGTTTGAAACCTCTTCAAAGTTTTCACAGATATACTTACTGTATGTTTGGTATCAAAATGTCCGTCATGTTGTTGTGTAGCCATTAAATATCATCTGGTTTTTCAGAAGAATCATTTATGGGTTTAAATATGGACTTTTTGAGGCCTTGCCCCACAAAAATCTTGAAACCACTAAATAGGTCACTGTTCACTTCCTGTATGCAAATATCACATTTCAAATCTATTTTCTGGACAGTCCCACAAGTAGGTACATGTAACCAGAAGATGGTTCAAATTGGGCTGTGGGTAAATTTGCCTATACCCTGCAAAACCACCCTTCAAGATCTTCTTTGTTCTCACAGAATTCAGGGGTTTCTTGAGGTATTAACCTATTCAGAACTGTTTCAAAATGTTCTTTCCATCTTTTAGTTTTCTCTCTCTCATCTTTGATAGTTTTGCCATTCTTTGCTTTCACAGCAATGTCATGATTGTTTCCATAGTTCCCCTTCATGCACTTGGTGGTTTTGTACAAAGCCCTCATTATTTTTGCAGCTTCTTTGGCTTTTGAGGCAAGTGTCTCAAAATACTGTTGCTTGTCATTCTGACAGCTATGTGTAACTTCCTTGTCTTTCTTAGCATATTCGGTAGCAAATCTCTCCTTCAAGCGTTGGGAAGTTGCACTCATTTTTTTTCTTGGTTTCTGTCCTTTTGCATTTTTCTTCCAAGTTGTCTCACTAATCCACTCTTCTTACCGCTTCCTTTGGTATCCCAGAATCTCTTTACTGGTCTCCCTCATCGCACTGCTAAAGTCGTCGATTGTCATTTCGGCATCGTTGGCAGTAAGCTGAACCTGTTTGAGAGTTTGAGTGCAAATTTCCTCTGTATCTCTGGGTTTTGAAGTTTACTGATATTGAAGCATCATTCTCTTTCACTTTCCTCAATTTTAGTTAAAATTTTGCTGCAAGGAGGTGGTGGTCACTGCTAACATCAACCAGCCTTTTTACCTGGATATAGTTTAGAGATCTCTTCCATTTGTTGTTGATGACGATATGGTTAGTCTGGCTCTCTGTTTTCCCTTCAGGGGATTTCCACGTAAGGTTATGGATCTCTTTGTGCTGCAAAAGGGTACCTCCCACTGTGAGACGATTCATTTCACAAAAATTGTTAACTCTTTCCCCGTTGACCCCAAATCCATGTCTTCCGAGAGTGCTTTCACGATTGCTGTTGTCACCTTCAACTCTTGCATTAAGGTCTTGGAATATGATGAGCAAATCATGTTTCAGGATCTTTTCCACAATTTTTTTTTTGTTTTTTTCTTCTGCATCCTCGGTAGGTGCATAGACTACAATTAAAGACAGTTTAACAAACTTAGAGTTTAAACAAACGTACAGAAGTATTTCATTGATTGGGTTCCATTCTGATAAGACTTGCAAGGCAGCCTTGTCCATAATAAATGCAAAACCTTGTAGATGACTGTTGTCCTTGCAGCCTGACCATATGACTGTATCACCAGATGCCAGGGATCACTTTCTTCAACCTGTCCAACGTTTCTTGTATAAATATATTATATTTCTTGTATATAACGATAGTTATGCTTCTCTTCAATGGTTTGTGCAAGCTTTCCAGTTTGATATAAAGTGTGAACCTTCCCGCATCCAGCATAGATTAGTCTCTTAGGGTAAACAAAGGTTCGTTCTCAGTCCAGAGATGTTCTGCTGGTTTTGACCTTCGTCCATCATAAATCCTGTTCCCAGTCCTGCATTGCTTCTCTCAGTCATGGTAATGAAATTTCCTGTGTTGATTTCTGTACCTATGGCATTTTTCCGGAGTGTGGGTTGCTGGCCCAACCCCCAACCTGGAGGACCAGGTGCTGTATTCGTCTGGCCCTTTACCTGGAACCTGCCCAGCATGGTTGGACCTACCAGGGACCAAAGTCCCTGCTGATATAGCTCCCAGGGTCATGAAGGCACGCAAACCTCCCCACTACGATAATGAACAGAACACAGGGAGGATATTTAAGTGAGAAACTTTAGATATTCATGTTTTAAAAGCTTTGATTAAAGGCTAGAGGCTGGACAGCAGAGTGTAGGCCTAGCCTGAATTACAACCCCAATTCCGAAATAGTTGGGACAAAGTGTAAATTGTGAATAAAATCAAAATGCAATGACTTTCAAATCACATCAGCCAGTATTTTATTCACAATAGAAGAGAGATAACATGGCAACTGTTGAAACTGAAAAAATTGACAATTTTATCCACAAAATGAGCTCATTTCAAATTTGATGGCTGCTACAGGTTTTAAAAAAGTTGAGACAGGGGCCTGTTTACCATGGTGTAGCATCCCTCTTCTTTTTAACACAGAGTGGAGGCGTCTGGGCATTGAGTAGACAAGTTTCTTGAGTTTAGCCATTCGAATTTGATCCCACTCTTGTTTAATACAGGCTTCCAGCTGCTGGAGAGTTTTGGGTGTCCTTTGACGGACTTTTAGTTTAATTATGTGCCAAATATTCTCGATCGGTGAAAGATCAGGACTGCAGGCAGGCCAGTTCAGCACACGGACTCTACTACTACGAAGCCATGCTGTTGTAATAGCTGCAGTATGTGGTTTTGCATTGTACTGCTGAAATACACAAGGCCTTCCCTGGAATAGATGTTATCTGGAGGGGAGCATATGTTGCTTTAAAACCTTTATATACCTTTCAGCATTCATGGTGCTTTTTAAAACATGCAAGTGTCCCACACCATATGCATTAATGCATCCCCATACCATCAGAGATGCTGGCTTTTGAACTGAACGCTGATAACAGGAGGGGTGGTCTTTCTCCTCTTTAGCCCGGAGGACACGACGCCTATGATTTCCAACAAGAATGTCAAATTTAGACTCGTCTGACTACAGGACACTTTGCCACTTTATTACAGCCCATTTTAAATGAGCCTTGGCCCACAGAACACAGCGGCGCTTCTGGATCATGCTCAACAGTGGCTTCCTTTTTGCATGATAGAGTTTTAGGTGGCATCTGTGGATGGCACGGCGGACTGTGTTTACAGACAGTGGTTTTTTAAGTATTCCTGGGCCAATTTAGTGATGTCAATGATACAGTGGCATCTGAGGGCCTGAAGATCACGGGCATCCAGTAAAGGTCTTCGGCTTTGTCCCTTACGCACAGAGATTTTTCCAGTTTCTCTGAATCTTTTGATGTTATGCACTGTCGATGATGAGACCTTCAAAGCCTTTGCAATTTGACATTGAGGAACATTGTTTTTAAAGTACTCCAGTTTTTTTTACGCAAGCCTTCACAGGTTGGCGAGCCTCTGGCCATCTTTACTTCCGAGAGACTCAGCCTCTCTAAGACATCCCTTATATAGCCAATCATGTTACACACCTGATGCCAGTTAACTTAATTACTTGCTAAATGTTCTTTCAGCTGATTATCTTATATATGAATTGCTTTTTCAGCCCTCTTTTGCCTGTGTCCCAACTTTTTTGAGACCCGTTGCAACTAAAAAATTTGAAATAAGCTCATTTGGTGGATAAAAATGTAAATTGTCTCAGTTTCAACATTTGAAACGTTATCTATGTTCTATTGTAAATAACATATTGGCTCATGTGATCTGAAAGTCATTGCATTTTGATTTTTTTCACAATTTACACTTTGTCCCAACTATTTTGGAATTGGGGTTGTACAAACAAGTTTAAAGTGTTCGTACACTTACAAAACTTTGATTTGCTCAATAATAGTTTGGAGTGCTGTGAATTTTAAAATAGAAAATGGAATAATCGAGGGTCTTCACTTCATCATATGAAACATGTAAGAGTCACAGCCCTTCTTTTATAGTGTCACCATCCAAATGCTGATGGACTGCATTGTAAGATATGACACATAAGAACACTAGATTCTCATACTGTCAATTAATGCAAAAGTATAGTCACTACATATCTGTTGTGGGTGTAATGGATTTTTCAGATTTACATAACTCATGAAATTAAATGGAAAACAGTGACATGGTTCTACAGTGCTGTTAAGTGTTCGCCTCCTTCCATTTATTTATTTTTGCATATTTGTCACACTGAAGTGTTTCAGATTCTCAAGCTAATTTTCTTATTAAATGAAGATAACCTGTAAAACAAAAGGCAGTCTAAAAATGATTATTTCATTTATCGAAGGACACTACCTGACCCTATGTGACATAATAATTCCCACCCAAGTTACTAAATGTAACGATCCAGACAAGGAACCAAACATAGATTTTGGGTACAATTCACAAGGGAGTACTTAGGGCCAGGAATGCAGCTATAGTAGAGAGAAAGGCTGTCACCCAGAACAGAAGAGTGGTTGGTCAAGCTCAGTTGAAAACGAATGGAGAATGTAGAGAGGTAGGGGCGCATCCACGCCTAGGCCAGTGGGCGTCTCGGGGCAGGTGGTGAATTCCCCTCATAGAAGCAAGACTGCTTGACAAAAGAACCAACTGGTTTAGCAGGAATGTAGTCCCAGTCCTGGAGATCGATGAAGGCTTGGGAGGTGTTTGTAATAAACTGACTAAGAGGAACAGGCAGGAGGCTCTTTTCATAGAACTCCAATACGTGAAGAAACACACTACTGGAAGCTTTAGTAGGGTATGAATCATGACAATCCAGCATCCACACTAATGCCTCAATGAACTTAGATGTTACATTCACAAAAGGGCGAGGCATACAAATGACAACACCTTGGAGGAAAGGAAGAGATGAGACAATAAATCAATTAAAGTGGACAAATACAAAAACACACGCAGACTGCTGGAACAAGGGATGAACTAATTAAAGGCACACAAGGTTTGTGACAGAGGCTGCCAGAGGGGTCCAGCTGAAAGGGTCTTTGTGTATGTGATGGTTGTTAGGGCGGCTGCCACCGTGGAATATCCCCGAACAAACTGGCGATAGAAATGAGCAAATCCTAGGAACCTCTGCAGTTGTTTCCAGTTTATATTGTGTTGCCAGCTCAGCACAGCCTACCAGGTCAGGGGAAAGGGAAGGAGTGTCCAATAAGATGCAACAACAGCTCTGGATACCACCTTTCTACCAGAAGTAGGATGGGGCCACCGGACAGGACATACAGCAGTGGTATTATTTGTGCTTCCACAGTACAGGCAAAGACTCTGCAGGATGCTTCACATTCTGCTGGGGGCAGATGATAAAACCAGGCACAGTTCACTGCCACAGATTCCACAGGATCCAGCCAGGGCTTAGCTTAAAGCGGAGCAGCTTGGCATGCTTGCGAGACAGGTGCCTGTCAGCCTGCCCACCGATCCAGCTGCCTCTCCTGCATTCATGCAGCACCAAGTCGATGAGGTCATCCAGGTCTCGGGGGAGGATGCAGGAAGTCAGCTAATCCTGGACACAATCCGACAGGCCAAAGAAGAAGGTATTATAGAGAGCCAGGGGGTCCCAGTGCCTTGAGATAGCCAGTGTCCAGAACTTGACGGAGTTGTGGTTAACTGACAGGCTGTCTTAGTGCAGCTGGAAAAGCCTCTAGGCTGCAGCACAGCCAGACTGGGACTGGTTGAAAGCCTTCCTCATCTCCTCCGTGAAGGCAGTGAAGGATGGATCTACAGCGTCTCCTGCCTCCCACAGGCGGCCGCCTAGTCTCTGGCTCGTCCGGTGAGTGATGATGAATGTCACTCTGGACCGTTCGGTTGGGAATGAAGATGGTTGGAGCTTGAAGACCATTGTACATTCAGCTAGGAAACTGTGGCAGGTGGATGGGTTGCCGTCATAGGGGTCCAACACAGCTAGGTTGGGTTCCCTCAGGGTGGCTGCCTGAGGGAGAGTCCACTGCAGGATATAGCTGGCTGCCCGAACGGTGGCAGCGGAATCTTTGGAGGTGTTGGTGCTGGCCACAAGTTGAGTGGAGATGGTGCCAATAGATTGGTGTTGCTGGCGGAGCTCTGCCTCTTGCTGACTAATCTGAACCCCTTGGTACCTCAGGGCATAAAATGAGCTTGGGGAATCTGCTGATTCTATACCTGGGCTGGATTATACTGTTATGACCCAGACAAGGAACTAAACGTAGATTCAATATACAATCCACAAAGGAGTATTTATTGACACAAATACGGCAATAGAAGAAGCAGGACCACTTGACGATAAAACCAAAGGGTTAAGCATGAAAGCTGTCCCAATCCTGGAGATTGAAGAGGGCTTGGAAGGTGTTCCTAATAAACTGCATTCATGGGTGGCACAACCAATTATTAGGTTTGGGGGGAGCGATTATATTTTCACATGGGTGATATAGATTTTGAGTAACTCTTTACCTTCAATAAATGAAATGATCTAAAAGCTGCATTATTGTTTACTTATGTTGTCTTATGTCTTTTATTAAAACTAGTTGGATGATAGAAACATTTCAAAGTGAAAAATAGTGAAAATCGCAGGAATCGGGGAGAAAATTCTTTTTCACAGCTCTGCATAAATGAGCTCAAGTTCAATTCATTTTCCATATTACTGAATTCAAATGGAATTTACTCCAAGCTTGGCATTGCTATGCACATTATGAAAACTGGTGGGCATTCATAAGTTAGAGTTTTAGATATATCAGAGTGTTGTTTAACCTAAGAGAACTCTAGTAAGAATATATGAGTGGAGAATCATACCCTACACTACTGTTCAGGCTTAAATGCAGGCTCAGCAAGTCAATGCTAAGGAGGCAAAAAAAAAAAAATCGCTGCTGGATCAGATTTCTCAGGCCACACCTCACTCTAGGATCCATTTGGTCTAACTTTGAATTGTAAGGAAGGTAAGAGCTGAGGAAATGAGGGCGGGGACGAGAGTCACTGTGGTGTCTTTTACTTCCTGCTACATGCTGTGAATGTGTCAGTGCAATGGCGAGTTTGATATGTTCACTGCTGCTGTGAGACTGCACCTGTGGCACAATACAAGCGAATGACTTTTCAGTTCACTAAGCACAGGGGAAGTGAAACCGAAAAGAAAGAAATTAACATTTGTCTTCATATTGGGACTCAACTATCTGTGTCAGATGAGCTGAGTGCACACTCTCCAGGTAAGAACTCTTTTGTTATTGTTTTTAAAGTGCTTTTGAAGCATACGTCGCCTGATTAATCTGCTTTCAAAGGCAATTTCCGAAGTTTAGGGTAAAAACTTGCCCTTAACCATCACTTTATACTGCTCATGGTGTTTCCAAACTATATTTGCCAAGCAGTATATGTTTTGGGTTTGGCTCGCAGCAAAAAAGTAATAACTCTGCTGCAGATTTTAGGAACAGGACAGACATTTGAGGTGAGAAAAAAGAAAATGCGATAGAAAAACGTTAGGTGAGCTCATCGTGAAACTGGTTTGTCCTCCTTGTACAGGTCTATGCCCACTCGTGTACACATGCATGGTGTTGAGGAATTTGTGTTATAATTAAGTTGAGAAAGCCAGAAGTAAAGAGTGAAAGTGTTGTATCTCTTCCCCCTGAGTGAGGATGTTCTATCCATCCATAATCAGATTAAGAGAAATTGCAAGTAGATGTGCACTATTACTCAAAAGTTTGGAATCACGGGTGATTTTCTGGAAGACTATGTGGAACAGACAGCAGCACAATGATCCAAACTCTGCAGGGACTCCCTAGAAAAGAAATGACAACATGATGAGAAGGCAGCCCTTTCGTCCAATTAAAGTTCTTGAACTCTGCCGGTCCCCTATTTTGGTTTGTTAGATGTAGCTTCTTTATTCTAACCTATGGAAAGTTAGGCCTATTTTAAATTCTAGTGGCGATTCCAAGGTTTACAATGATCCCAAAAATGTCCTGCTGAATTGCAGGGAAATGTGTATAAAATGATGCGCAAGATCTCAATATTTTCTACTTGAATTAATGTTGCAGCCATAATAGCGTGACATCCTGGGTTTGGACATGTCACATATGTGTGATGTACAAATGGGGCACAAATCAGTGGTAAGGTCCAGCATCTTAGTAAGGTTTTGGGCCGCCACAAGCTGCCAGATCAGCTTCAACATGCCTTGGCATATAGTCTACATGTGTAAAACTTTAACGGAGGGATTGCGTTCCTTCTTTCCAAGAGATATTCCATTCATTTGGAGTTCTGATGAAAGTGATGGAGAGTGCTATCCAACACATCGTTCTAAAATTTCTCGTATGAGTTCAGTTTGTTTGAGATTTGGTCACTGTGTAGGCGGCGACATATGCTTAGTATCGCTTTTATACTAGTAAAACCACACAGTGACCCCTTGTGCCCTGTAGGGCTCGAGCTATTTTCATCCTGAAAGAAACCTCTCCCATCATGGTAGTAATGCTTCATCATTGCATGTAAAGGTAATCACACAGAATAGTTACTCTGGTTTGATGTGGAGAGACCCTTCCCCCTTTGAGGAGACTCGTGGACCCAAATCATGCGAAGAAAATAAACAAAAGCATCTGCATTTGTTATGTTTGTCCACCTACTTATTCAGGTTTTTTCATTTTTATTTGTTGCTCATCTGTAGCTTCTGTGAAGCACTGCAAACAGCAGCTACAGTATATGTGAAATTATCTTAAAATATGGAAAAAATGCATTCTCTAACTCTGAACCTTCTTGAGGGGAAATTCAAGTGTAGATCAGAGTTTGCATTGAATCCAATACTGCCATTGTGGGATCGTCTGGATCATAAAGTTGATGAAGGGTGTCCAGGCTAATATTAAGGGAAATATTGCTTTCCACATGGTAATCCATGGTAATCCACTGAAAATTATTTCTTAGTAAAATTAGTATCCTGAATGGGTGAAATCTGCAAAGCAGTGATTAAGTGATTTGATGAGACAGTTTGATCAGTAAAACGGACAGTCGTTATCATTTGAGAATGTATTAACCCCAAATACTTGAAATGAAAAATAAAACGTCTTGAAATACTTTTAGTCTTGTTTTCTATAATAGAAACACATTTATCAAATAAGAAAGCTGGAACTTTTTAAATGGCTACTGATTCCAAACTTTTGAGCAGTAGGGTATGTATGAAGTAATCTTTTTGTTGAGTAATACCCACATAATTACACAGTTCATTAGGCCATTTGAAAACACTAACTTATCTCAGCTTTGACTTTTTCCTGGCCTTTTGAAAAGGACTGGGGAGAAACTGAAACAAAACAAATATTCTACCCAGTGGAAAGGCAGGAAACACAGTTAACCATCCATCGATCCATTGTTGTCTCAAGTTTAGGTGTGAGTTATGTCGTAAGTGGGGGTTGCTTTGAAACAGAGGGTGCAGTAAAGTTTCTGATTTCAGCCTTTTGCAAGAGGCAGTTGTCCCACAGGCGTGGCACACTTACTTGTTAATGGCAAACAACAGGTAATGCATCGTTTCCATTCTGGTCCAATTAGACCTGTGACACAAGTTAAAGTGTCCCTTCTGTGAACTTTTGTGGCCTGGAGAAAGATTGGGCATAAGATTAAAGGGGTCCTCAAGATGATATGCAGCTTACATAATCAGCAAAAAGCCATCTTTTCCCCTCTCTCTCCCACATTTTGTTTCTTTCTCCTTTCTAATATTTCTTTTACTTTCTGTGTCTTAAACCATTTTCTCTCAGTTACTCTTTCTTTGCTGCGTTCATGATTAAATCTGCCTGCTTCTCATTTTTTCTTTCCCCTCCCCTGTGAACCCCACCAATCTTATTGAATGGACCAGTCAAGGAAGTTACAAGCCTTTTACAAACTTTGGCACTAGAGACATACTATCACCTTTATTTTTGTGCTGTGCCGCATTTCAGTACCTTCATACGTCTTTTACGTAAATGAAGCCTCATTCAATACAGTCACTTTCTTTGTCATACCATGACATTTCTAAATGCTTTTACTTATTTTTGCATACTGTCAACCCAATTGAAGTGGAAGAGACTCTTCCATGAAATTCTTTTTATCTACATTTTTCCACAATCAGCACTGCCACTGCTGCTCCTCCCCTTCAAAGAATTCAGGCTGTTTTTGTGTAAATCATAGATTATCACACAGTGATACTGACCGAAATTGTGATATACAGGAAATGGGAGCAAAGTGAAGGGTAAATCCTCTATTTTTCTGAAATTGACGTAATACGTATTGAAATAGCATATGGGTCATTCCATGCCAACTCACCCAAATTTCATAACTTTTTCCTGTTCACGTCATGGATTTTCCTGAAAAAATTCATGTTGGTACTCTTACTTGAGAAATTAAAGCATGCCAAATCTTAATGCTATATTCCAAATAGGTTTCAAGTTATGAATCCTTGAAATATGACAAAAATCACAAAATGTGCACTATTTTCACCAAGAAAATGTCTGTCTTTTGAGCCTCCCCAGGAGCAAGCATTTAACTGGAAAGAGCTGAAATCTTTACTAAACATAGTAAGAAGTCCCATGATATGTTCTGATTCATATTTGACCCTTTCAATACAAATCCCTGTATTCTATAGGGTTTTAAATTGAACATAGTTGGTTTTCGTGTTTGAGTGCCTAAAAGTCCATTTTTAAAATTCAATATCTCAGCAAGTTTGAGAATTCTTGCCCCAGATTTTACAATTATAGAGTTCTAGCATAGGTCTTTAAGGTTGAGAAACCATTTCGATATGCATGCAATATTAAGGGCTACACATTGGTTTAAATTCGGCCACGGAACTGAAAATGTTGTTTTATGATGATTTTAGACTTCATTTGTGAAAGAAGGACAATTGATACGTATATGAAATATTTTCCTAAGGAAATATAAATCTTAAATAATAGCATATCAAATTTTCAGAGATGTGCTAGGTTGTCTTCAATATTTTTTTTTTTTGAAAAATTGTCTTTTAACTTCAGTAATGCAGCAAACTGATATTTAATTAGTTTCTTGTGCTTATTTTTGCAAAGCCAAAGCCAAAAATGAATGAAACTGAAGATATTTAGTCCAAGATATTTAGTCCAAGTCCTATTTGATGAGTACTATTGTCATGAATATTGCACCATAATGTCATCACCATGAATGGGCCTGGGCTTGAATCAATTTGATTCATTATTATGAATTGCATAATTTTGATCAAAATATAGGCTGACGTCATTAATGACAAGTCAAGGCATGTCCAGAAAAATCCAGCAGATTAACATGATTGCATCACAGCTGGGAGTATATAAGGTTTGGATTAGAATAATCTCAGTCATCAGTTGAAAATAAGCTCTACAGGTGTCATGGAGCCTTGATCTGTTGGGGTAAGTCTTAAAGAAGGAGATAACTGTCACAAGGCAATTTACTCTCATGGAAAGTCTGCTTTGATAACATTTGGTGATCTGGGAATTGAGGAGTTACTCAAGTGGCAAAGTGATTGCGGCGATCAACCAGATGATGCTACCGTCTGCCTACACAATCAAAAGGTCTTTTTGACAAAATATACTTTTCTTCAAAGATCTTGTTGTGATCCATTTGGATTGCATAAAAATATTAATCGATGTGGCTCTTTGAGAATAATCAATGAGGACAAGGCAAGTGATCATGATTCTCTCATGTAAAATTGACTACATGCGTTTTCTAAATTGTCCATGATTCCACATACATTAAAATGACTGTTACAAATATGTGATGTGACTTTACCTGTAATAATAGTACAACCCCAATTCCGAAATAGTTGGGACAAAGGGTAAATTGTGAATAAAATCAAAATTGTGTTATTCACAATAGAACAGAGATAACATAGCAAATGTTGAAACTGAGAAATTTTACAATTTTATCCACAAAATGAGCTCATTTCAAATTTGATGGCTGCTACAGGTCTAAAAAAGTTGAGACAGGGGCCTGTTTACCATGGTGTAGCATCCCCTTTTTTTTTTTTTTTCAACGCAGAGTGGAGGCGTCTGGGCATTGAGGAGACAAGTTTCTTGAGTTTAGCCTTTGGAATTTGGTCCCACTCTTGTATAATACAGGCTTCCAGCTGCTGGAGAGTTTTGGGTCTCCTTTGATGGACTTTTCGTTTAATTATGTGCCAAATGTTCTCAATCGGTGAAAGATCAGGACTGCAGGCAGGCCAGTTCAGCACACAGACTCTTCTACTACGAAGCCATGCTGTTGTAATAGCTGCAGTATGTGGTTTTGCATTGTCCTGCTGAAATACACAAGGCCTTCCCTGGAATAGATGTCGTCTGGAGGGGAGCATATGTTGCTGTAAAACCTTAATATACCTTTCACCATTCATGGTGCTTTTTAAAACATGCAAGTGTCCCACACCATATGCACTAATGCATCCCCATACCATCAGAGATGCTGGCTTTTGAACTGAACGCTGAGAGCAGGAGGGGTGATCTTTCTCCTCTTTAGCCTGGAGGACACGACACCCATGATTTCCAACAAGAATGTCAAATTTGGACTCGTCTGATCACAGGACACTTTGCCACTTTGCTACAGTCCATTTTAAATGAGCCTTGGCCCACAGAACACGGTGGTGCTTCTGGATCATGCTCAACAATGGCGTCCTTTTTGCATGGGAGAGTTTTAGGTGGCATCTATGGATGGCACGGCGGACTGTGTTTACAGACAGTGGTTTCTTGAAGTATTCCTGGGCCCATTTAGTAATGTCAACGACAGAATCATGCCGGTGAGTGATGCAGTGGCATCTGAGGGCCCGAAGATCACGGGCATCCAGTAAAGGTCTTCGGCCTTGTCGCTCATGCACAGAGATTTTTCCAGTTTCTCTGAGTCTTTTGATGATGTTATGCACCGTTGATGATGAGACCTTCAAAGCCTTTGCAATTTGTCGTTGAGGAACATTGATTTTAAAGTATTCCACAATTTTTTTTATGCAAGACTTCACAAGTTGGAGAGCCTCTGGCCATCTTTTACTTCTGAGAGACTCAGCCTCTCTAAGACATTCCTTTTATAGCCAATCATGTTACACACCTGATGCCAGTTAACTTAATTACTTGCTAAATGTTCTTTCAGCTGATTCTCTTTTATATTAATTGCTTTTTTATGCCTGTGTCCCAACTTTTTTGAGACCTGTTCCAGCCAGAATCATTTGAAATAAGCTCATTTTGTGGATAAAAATGTAAATTGTCTCAGTTTCAACATTTGAAATGTTTTCTATGTTCTATTGTAAAGAACATATTGGCTCATGTGATCTGAAAGTCATTGCATTTTGATTTTATTTACAATTTTACACTTTGTCCCAACTATTTTGGAATTGGGGTTGTAGTACATAACACTTATTGTAATATTTAATTTTTTTTTTTTTTTTTTTTTTTTTAGTTAGGAATAAGTTGAGTTGAACAACTGATATTTTGTGAAAGTTACAGAGTTAAAGCAAGGGTTTTATGCTGCCAGATTGGTTTATTTAACCGGCTTTTAAGCTCACGTTGATATCTATTTTTGGCTCACAATAGTAAATATTAGTGAATATTAAGATGTCATATTGATGCAATGTTTTGTTGATTTGATGGGATTACTGTACAATTTGGAAAAATAATAAATATTGAAGATCACCTAGCACATCTCTGAAAATTTGATATGTTATTAATTAAGATCTATATTCGCAAAAAAATTCTAATATCTACCACTTGTCCCCCTTGCGCAATTGAAAAAAATCATAAAAGAAAACAGCATTTTCCGTTCCATAGCCAAATTTAAACCATTGTGTTGGCCTTAATATTGCATGCATATCAAAATGGATTCTCAACCTTTAAGACAAATGGTAGAACTGTATAATTATAAAATTTGGGTTAAGAATTCTCAAAACTTGCTGAGATATTTAACTTTAAAAACTGAAGTTTAGACACTCAAGCACTAAATGCAACTATTTTCAATGAAAGGCCACATAGAATACAGTAATTTGCTTTCAAATAGTGAAACATGAATCAAAGCACACTATTGGAGTGATTTTTATGTTCAGGAAAAATTTCGGCTCATTCCAGTCAAATACCTGATTCTGAGGAGGCTCAAAAGAAAGACCGTTTCCAGCGAAAATTTTGTCATTTTTGTCATACTTCCAAAATTCATAATTCAAACTATTGGGAGCACAGCAATAAGATTTTGCATAGTTTCATTTCTGAAGCAGATGTATCAACAATAATTTTTTCAAGGAAATCCATAACGTGAACTGGGAGGTTTTCGGTGAGTTGGGAAAGAATGACCCATTTTGGAATAATTTTGTTGGCGATTTTGAAAATGGTTAGGGGCATTAACTTACATATGAGACAGGGCAGGAAGATTACACACCTTTCATAGTTATCTGTGAAATTTTTATTTGACATATCAGAGGTCGTGTTAAACTTTCTGATTGTCCGTCATTGTGACGGACAGGGCATAAAATTTCCGTCATAATCAATTATTATCCGTCATTGTAATATTATTTTTTAAAATGATAATCGTTATTTTTTTAATTAAATAAACAGAATAATTTATAGATTAGGCATTAGCTGATGCCGACAGCGATTCATGTAGACACACACTGCGCACCGTGTTAAATACAGCACTGCGTGGATTTTTGAAGTTACTGCTGTTTGAACTTTAAAAAACACCACAAATGATTTCTCCCCCCACACAGTAACAGTGTGCAAATGAACAATGCTTTCATTTATTGCTGGGCTTCACTAAGCCTAACAACCGCAGTCTCGCTAAGCGGTCCTACAAAGCTGCTTATCAACTCGTTATGTCAACCGGGGCTTTCCCGACCTCGATATCTGCGTGTTCACATAACAGAGGCAGCGTTTGTAGCAAATGACCAATCGTCTACTGGCAGCAGAGCAGCATATTTTACAAATGAAGAGCAAATGATCATATTACAAAAATATGAGGAATATTGGATCATACAAATCAAAGACAATGCTCAAGACAATATGACACCCACCACCAATTGGACGGGGGTGTGAATTACATTCTGTCAAAATGACGGACGGCCCTCAAAATGTTCCATCATTGTTAAATAAAATCCGTCAATGACGGAAAATATTGTTTAAAAAAATCCATCAATGATGGAAAATATACGGTAAACGCGACCTCTGTGACATATAGCAAATAGTAGTGGACTAAAAATAATTGCATAAAATATGAAGACTTCTGACTCTTTGTTGTAACTTTTGACCTCTGTCACAGCATTCGTCATGCTGTCACTTCTGTGCGCTCTATTTTTCTGCTCTGTTATATTTAATTTTGTTTTGTTTTTTCTCCACTATAGGATGTTGTTCTGGTGGCTTCTTGGTATGATTTGTGCTGTCACTGTCTCAAAAGGTAAGGAGTCAAAAGCAACTCATCAACTAAAATGATTCTTGTCCAGAAGGTGGAGCGGGATGGAGAGGGTTAGCAGGGAGAGCTGAGTCAGAAAACCACACTGTGTTATGACACTACTTGAGAAACAAATGTCTAAAAATTCAATTGATATAAAGCAATGAATGTCCGCACACCGACTGAGCTCCCATAGAACAGAAATTTTAATGCATATGACGTTTCGAGCCAACCGGCTCTTCCTCAGACTTGTGATAAGTGACAGAGTCGCCATCTTTAAATACCCACTGTTCATTAGTACAGCTATAGTGACCAATCACTGCTGTCTGCCCATAAATTACCTAATTATATCATATAAACATCTAGGGCTCTAAATTCATAGACCAGGCACAGGCGCGGCGAACAGGGGGTGCACCGCGCCAACGGGGTGTGTCCAGACATATTTTGCAATTTCGTGGCCGGCGCAGCTCAGCGCAAGTACTCCTCTGTCCCGCCTCCGTCCCTCCTGCCGGCGCAAGTGGCAAAGAGGGAGGAGAGAAGGCTTGAGTGGGTTTAACACAGCCGAGTCAAATCTTCACCAATCAAATGAGCTCCTCTCCTCACCTTTAAAAGCACCGTGGGCGAGACGCAGTGCAACTATCGTTCAACATGGATGAGTCAGGACACAGCAGCAACACCAGACGGCCAAACTTCAGCCAGGAGAATACTGATGTTCTGGTCCGGGAGGTTCAAGCTCGCAGTCGCCGTATATATGGTTACGCGAACAGATCTCCACGGGCTGATGATGCAAAAGCGGCCGCGGAATTCTAAACCCCCCTAGAACTGCGGCTGCCGCTTTTTTCACGGCAGTGCAAATGTGAGGCAATTTCATAATATTGTGCGATTATAAAGAGGGAATCAACAATATATTGTTTTTGAACGAATGAAATAAAAAAATGCCTATAAATACATGTGAATTTATTACGTACAATAATTAATTATGCTGACAAACGTTATATGAGAAAACGGCAACTTGAGTCAACATTTGCCGAATTGCGTAGCCCTACAGCAACCAGAACAAATCCGACAAAGGGTGCACTTGACAGCTGTGTAAGCCTATAGACTACCTTTAGTAGGCTAATAGTACACAACAATAAAAGTAATAATAATAATAATGTTTAGATAAATGTAGCCCAGATCAGGCTGTGTTTCTAAAGCCGCGTTCACACTGGACGCAAAACTAATTTTCCGAACGATAGATTACATTCAAAGTCAATGCAAAGACGCGAATACACGCGAAATGTCCGGTGTGAAAGCAGCTGAAGGACACATACCCACATAGCCTACACACGAGCGCCCACATGCGCACGCGCAAACACACACACACACACACACACACACACACACACACACACACACACACACACACACACACACACCTCTCTCTCGTACGTTGCAGACAGGGGTATTTGCGGTCAAAGCCACTGCCGCAAAAAAAAGCGGCTATGGCGCTCAAAGTAATTTAATATCAATACTCACTTATGTTTTATAACAGAAGTTCAAAACTTTGATATAACATAGAAAACACATATTTAGAAAAAGTCATGGACAGATGGACTCATATCTTTTACTGACATGAAATACCATGCATTACTAACATCAGTGCCGCGGTTCTAGTGTTAAGGACAGAGCTGTGCAGCCAGGTGGTCTCTCCTCTCCCGTGCGCGCTGCTGCTCTCCCTGCTGATACGGCACATGCAGTTCGGCCTCTGTCTGTCTCAAGTCCTGAAATGTCTCCTGCGTGAGGTCAAAGTGACATCCATGGCGTACATCTATGTTGTGTAGCATGCAACATGCCACAGAGAATGCACTGACCCTCTGAGGGCCGTCAGGTCGAGTTTCCATTACGCGTGCCAACAGCCTTTGACCTGACATCAGGACAATCAATATAGATACTATAATTTATGTGCTGATTCAGATAGTTACATTAAATAGTGGCTGCTGTAATTATTTATTGTAGAAATATGCCTGACATTCTGGAAACCTGCCTGTGAGGTTTCGGTGACGTGTGCGCACTGTGTGTCGGTCAGCCAAATTACTACTGCACAGAAAGTAAACCAGGTTGAAGCTGGCGAGCTTTCTGCGCAGTTTCGGTGGAGACTTTTGCTACAAAATTGTCACTGTGTCTTGATGAATATGTGACACCTACCCCTACTACGCCGCCACACCCATCTTGGCACACATCCGTCTACCAAATTGCCAAAGTGGCTGCGCACGGTGTTGCACCGCACGAAATTACCACTGCGCGGGCTGCACCGGACGAAATTACCACTGTGTGGGCTGCGCCACGCTGCGCCACCCTGCGCGGCGCCAAGAAATTGGAGCCCCTAATATGAAAAATAGTGACATAAAATCATTCTCAAAATACCATATCACATATATACAACATACAATAATGTACAAATGCACAATAAATACAATAACAATATATACCAAACAACCAATATAAACAAAATATACATGTAAAGAAAATTTTTGAATTTTTATTTATTTGTGGTATCCCAATAGCATTTTCCTAAAATTACTCAGTTCATTTGACAGCGTATGGGCCTATTAGAGGCGCCTCTACCTAAGGGAAGAAACACCATATAGAGAAAACAGTAAATTCCATAAAATATATGGCAGGGGAAGACACAACAAAAATACATTTATAAAAATGGTCTAATATCAAATTCTTCATTGAGGCCTTTAGGAGCCCGAGTGCCCAATGTATATATCCAGAACAGTTCGTGTTTAAGGAGCATTGAATTAATATCTCCCCCTCTCCGTGGTTTTTGAAATGAACTTCTTAGATTGATCATTAAGGAAAATAATAAACTTAAGACTGATCTATACCGAAAACTGACAGATAGGAACTCCCTTTTACATGGGGAGTCATACCATCCATTACTTCTCAAAAAGAATCTTCCTGTCTCTCAGTTCAATCGTATTAGACGGATTTGTCGCTCAGACCAGGACTTTCATATTAAAACCAAAGAACTCGAGAATCGCTTCAGAACAAGAGGCTATAGGGATCGCTGGATTAAGAGTGCCTCATCTCGCTTTTCCATCATGTCTCAAATTGAATGCCTTGCCACCACAAGATCAAAAACTAAAGATGATTGATTGGCATGTATTATTCAATATTCACCTGTATCTGAAGGCTATTGAGCTGGTAATCAAAAAACACTGGTATATCATTGACTCTGACCCTGTACTCCAGAGCTATATATCTAAGCCTCCACATTTTGTGTATAAGAGACCGCCTAACTTACACAATATGCTTGTTAGGGCAGATCTCCCTCAATCATCTCCCCCACATTCTCTTAGTTTGGTGCCCTTAGGAAATTACCCCTGTGGACTTTGTCAACAGTATCACTTTACACTTAAAACTACCTCTTTCAGCCATCCCCATACAGGCAGAAGGTACAACATCAAGGGTGTGATTTCATGCTCTACAGTTAATGTTATATACATGCTTAAATGTCCATGTGGATTAACATATATTGGCAAAATGACTAGATCTTTAAAGACCCATATAGCTGAACACCGTAGTGCTATCCGAAACAACTTGAACTCTAGCCCAGTGGCTGCAAATTTTTCTAAAGAGAAACATGACATTTCTACATTAAGATATGTGAGGATTGAGGTTATCAAAAAACCATGGAGAGGGGGAGATATTAATTCAATTCTCCTTAAACGCGAACTGTTCTGGATATACAAGTTGGGCACTCTGGCTCCTAAAGGCCATAATGAAGAATTGAGCCCCTAAGAACCATACCGGGCCATCCCGCACTTTTGGCTAAATTGAGTTGAGGTAGTCAGCATGTGCAGAAAACTGAGATCTACATTTCCTAAATGAGCCAACCCAATCTACCCACATGGATTGCTCATATAAGCAAACGTCCTCTCTGCCACTGTAAATATGCAATGCGCTGCCTTAGCCATAGTGGACCATCCCACAACTTTTCCATAATTCAATGTAAACATGGCGGCTAGGTATCGCACTGATGAGGAATTGCTTGCTATGATCGATGATGATGGTGAAGTGGAAGATAATGGAGACCCAGAGTTTGACCCAAATGAATCAGAAGATGATGGTTCCTCTTCAGAAGGAGGTAGGTTTCACTTTAAATGAAACAGAAGGGCATCCAAAACCTGCATAAGAAGTGCACTACGTAACTGTACATATCTTGAGTTTTTAACAGAAGCAGTGTTTCTAGTTCCCAGATACTCTAAATGACGCAGGAAGCTGGCAACTTTGAGTCCCATTTTCTCAAAAGTTCCCCAACATGGGTTGGCCCAGTATGGCTCTTAGGGGCTCAATTTGATCTTAGACCATTTTTATAAATGTATTTTTCTTGTGTCTTCCCCCGCCATATATTTTATGGAATTTACTGTTTTCTCTATATGGTGTTTCTTCCCTTAGGTAGAGGCGCCTCTAATAGTTCATTTGACAGCGTATGGGCCTGAGTAATTTTAGGAAAATGCTATTGGGATACCACAAATAAATAAAAATTAAAAATTTTCTTTATATGTATGTATTGTTTATATTGGTTGTTTGGTATATATTATTGTGTTTATTGTGCATTTGTACATTATTGTATGTTGTATATATGTGATATGGAATTTTTGAAAATGATTCTATGTCACCATTTTTGATATTAGATGTCTCTATGATATAATTAGGTAATTTATGGACAGACAGCAGTGATTGGTCACTAGAGCTGTATTAATGAATTGTGGGTGTTTAAAGATGGAGACTCTGACACTTTTTACAAGTCTGAGGAAGAGCCGGTTGGTTCGAAACATCACTTGCATTAAAATTTCTCTTCTGCGGGAGCTCAGTCGGTGTGCGGACATTCATTTCTTTATATTGTGAATTTTTAAAATTGTGAATCAATTGAGCCATTTAGCTTGCATACTGGAGGTGCACTGGTCCATGCTGGCCCATTCATGCCAAAAAGAATATAGTTTTTCATTGATATATCATGTAGTCTGAATTCAGCAACTCCACGATCATATCTCCAACCTTGAATCGTGTTAGAAATGTATACGGAACAGTAGACTGCAGTGATGATTATACACTTGACAAAATGAAGATAAATCAGGAACCAAGCAGTATTCAAGTATTTATTTCATGTAATATTGGATCATATAGATGAAAATAAGTAAACGGATAACAGTATACAGCAAAAACAAAAATTATAATGTCTTCTTGAGAGAAAAAGTCATTATCTAGTGTGGCCACCCTTTGCTTTGATTACAGAATTTAATCCTTCAGTCATGGTTTTCACATGTATTTTTTTATCTCCTCACTCAGTAAACCATTTCATATGGTTTGAAGTTCATTCCAAAGAAATTCTTTCGATGTTACAACAGATTTGTTCAATCGGATTAGGGTCTGGACTTTGACCTGGCCAAGTCATTACTTTGATGTCACCATATGTTTCTTTCCGACTGAGATAATTCTTGCTCAACTTAGGAGAGTGTTTAGGGTCACTATCTGGCTAAAAAGAAAATCCCCGACCGATCAGTCTCTTTCCAAATGGCAATGCGTGCCACACAAGGATGCTGTAATACTTGTTTTGATCCATGATTTTGTCGATTCAATATGAGATCATCAGCCCCTTTCGAGCAGACTGAACTGCAAACCATAATATTACCACCCCCATGTTTTACTGAAGGGGTTAAACAGTCATTTTTGAAACCTTCTCCAACTCTTTGGCGCTGATAAGTTCCAAGTTTGGGTGAGGAAATTTTTGAATTTTGATTCATCAGTCCAAAGGACTTGTTCCCAGTCCATTGGTGTCCAATCCTTGAATTTCTTGGCAAACTCAAGTCCAATTTTGATGTTGCCAGCTCTTGGCAGCAACATGACCAATCAGACCATTTTAACACAGGCATCTGGAAATAGTAGATCTTGACACTTTCATCTCTTCACTTCTGGTGCTATTAATATCATCACTGAGTTAACCTATTTTTTTAGTCGTCATACAAAGATAACAAATATCAGAGGCACTTAACTTCTGTTGTGCACCTCTGCCACTATTTTTCAGCAAACTGGTCTCTTTGAAACACTTGATTGTGTTTCTTGTTGTGGCATGGCAGCATTTAATGTCTTCAGCATCATGTAAGGCCACAATGCGGCTACGAACAATCTTGGACATTGTCGTGCCATTGTGTTTCACGCTGTGACACTGCTCAAAGTTCATGTCAGCTTATATACTGGCACAATAGACCTTCAGAGGTAATTTTGCAGAATAATGTTGCCTCAGACCAGTTTAAACAAATTTTCTTAGGATCAATAATCATGGAATGAGCCTTCAAACATGCATTCATGCTATGCAAGAGTCAAAAAAAAAATGTATGACACCTTTCAATTGTTATAAGAAATTGATGCTTTCAGTGTTTTTGTTCATTCCCCATATTGTTACCTCAATATACTGGGAATGGGAATTATTTTTTTTCTTCATTGCCTACAATAGTATTTTTCAATTCATTTTCACCTAAAAATGATGGAGAAGTAATATATTAGGACCTGTTTTTGAGAAAAGTGGTGGTATATAATCATCACTGCACACTACTGTGTGTGCAACAGGCTTACTGATCCAATGGATGCTGTTTCTGAAGAACAGATTAGTTCCTGTAGACTGATCAGATACTTCAGAAAGGGGGCTATATATGGGTGACATACTGGGAGGTCAAAAGTCGTTGTACATTATAATGTAAAGGGATTGTACGACCTGTTCCCTAAAATGGTGTTGTAGAACAACATGAAAAATGCAAACAGAATCAAAAAGGACTGATCGGAAGGTCCAATCAACCTCTACTTTATTGAAAACAGAACAGCAACACATTATTTGACATTCTAATGTGAAATTAAATTACTTATTGAAAACATACCTTGTGAAAACTGTAGGTGAGTCCAAAAAAGTTGGTACGCCTGACTGTTTACCACTACATAACATCACCACGTCTTTTAATTACATTCATTAGGGAATCGGGGGGCACTGAAGACACTCATTAATCAAGTTTAGCGAGCAGAATTTTCTTGCCTTATAATGCAAATTATATGGTATATATATATATTTTTTTTTGCCTCATTTGCTATAGTGGGGATTAGGCTGGGCACTGCCCCCTTTTATTTATTTATTTTTTTATCGCTGTAAAGCACCCTTGTGACAGTCTCTCTGTGGAAAGAGATATACAAATAAAATTGAATTGAATTGAATTGAATTAATCCGTACTGAATGTGATTTTGCGTTGTTTTAGTTGGAGAATGTGGGGACAGCCCTGGAACAGACGATGTCCAGTTGGCAGCATATGTCGCTTCAAAATCATACATGTCTTTCTGCATTAATGGTGCCCTTGCTAATGAGTAAGTCATCCATGCCATGTACAAACCCCAATTCCAATGAAGTTGGGGTGTTGTGTAAAATGTGCTGCAAATTTTCTGCACATGAATTCGCAATATTAAATAATATTAAATTCTAAACCCCTTTCTCACTAAGAAAACCCACCAAAATATATTGGCGCCCCCTTCTAAAATTGTGTTGGCAAATAAAAAGCCGAAAAAAGTGGAGGCTGGATGTGGAATGCTCATCCTTTTTATGAATTTAGTTTTAAAATGTCACATCTCTGAAGCTGATAATTAATGGTGAAGTAAAAGTCAGTAAATTGTGGTTGAGGATATCTAGTGGTTAATGCATTTGTATAGGCTAAACTAAACTCTAAATTTCCATGACTGGACGTACGTTTAGCGTGTTTACATAGCCTAATGTTTCTCTGGGTACCCAAACATCAATCGATATTGGCGGAGGTTGAATACAGTATTCTTAATCTCGGCATCTGGACACAAAACGTTCGCTGCACACCCTAGAATGTTCCTGAATGAAAATTTTTCCTGTTGATAGTTTGAATCCACGCTGTAAACTGCCTTTTACCACGGGGAAAGCAAAAGAACGTATAATTCCTTCCCTTTTCAATACGATTTGTGCATCTTTTGCCCCACATAGTCTGCAAAGAGCATGCGTGCGACCCAAATCTCGCATAAGCTGAACTGGTCTATACCGTATTTCGGGAGTAAATTAAACAGGTGATTGCCAATTTTCCAAGACATTTAATTTGTCCTCTAAACCATAATCACCAGACACAAACAAAATATTATCATTGTCATCAAATTCGTTAGAAGAATCGGTGAAAAAAGCTGCAGAATCAGAATCGCTTGCCGCGTTTTCCATTTACATGCTGGCTTTGTTTTGATCGCGAGTCCCTTTGAAGACGTCATGCTAATTATAGCGCCAAATCGAGGTTCGCTGAATATGGATTCGGAAAACGCTCGGCAGCAATGAATAAAAACAGTTTTTTTTTTTTTTTTTTTTTACCAAAATCACCAATAACACTTATTTTTCGCCCAGGATTATTGTTTATGATGATGAGATGCATGTTTCTAATGCATAATTGAGCATTTTCGCAGCTACGACCTCCTGGCACTTTAATTAGCATGGCGATCACAATAATATCAATAGTCAAGCCATATACTAGGTTTTGACCTAGCTCATAGTGTTTAGCCAGTAGCAATGAAGGAGACACGTTTATAGGAACAAATTGATTGGGTTAATTCAGTTCTGGAGAATAGTGCAGCCATTCTCAATAGCTAATGGTTGCTACCTGTGAATTGCTATGTGTGCCAACCTGAAGGTGCTATATGAGTGCAACATTCATTCATTCATACATTATAATCACTGGAAAACTTTTTTAAAAAAGAAAAATTATTTAAAATGGGTCAAAACTCATTATCATTTAGAAGGGATTATTCATTGCTGAGTCTTGTCCCATTTTTTGTTCTTGATGGACTTAGCCTTTTTTAGAGGATACTTTCATATCAAAAGATGAGTAGCTCACCTGTTAAACATCACTTATATCACATCACCTTATTATTGCGACTTGCCACATCATTACTAGTCCTACATTGTCCCTGTGCCAACTGTTTTGGAGTCTATTGCAGTCATCAGACTTTAAATAAGCATGTATTTTCAATAATCCATTGAATTCACAGGTTAAATTATCTAGAAGTGCCATTGTACTTGTTATTGTAGATGGCGAATGGACTTCTCAAATCACTGCTTGATTTAATTTGTACTCTCCATAATGTACCATCTTTTTCAGAATTGGGCTCGGTAATTCAGGCACAGTTCACTACTTACAGATGTAAATTATCTCAAATTTAAGCAAGCAGTTTGCACTTACATTGGATGTCTCATCCACCTATATTGAGTGCACATAGCCAGAATTTCATCCCGTTAAAATTGTGTCACAGGCCCAATACATATAGACCTAACTACTACTGTACCTACTGTAAATATGAAGGTTGGACATATCCAAGGGTGTACATGCAAATACAGGCACACACATGCAAATAACAGTCCTTTTCTCTTAGGCCTGGCTAGACAATGTGATAACTTCACAAAACTGGGCTACCAACACTCCATCATTGGAACAAGCTTACATGTCAGGATGCTGCTTTACACACGGCTGGAACCGGACTGCGGGCTGGAGCTCCCACATCACAACTTAGCGGAAACTCCGCTGTTCAACCTGACACATCCCACCACTTTTGTTCTTCATGGCTGGAGGCCAACTGGATCACCACCAGTGTGGCTGGACAATCTCGTGAAACTGCTGCTCTTTCAGGAGGACACGAACGTGTTGGTGGTGGACTGGAATAATGGTGCAGCCAACCTCGACTACTTACGCTCAGTGAAAATCACTCGCGAAACAGCAAAGAATGTTACTGCATTCATCCAGCAGATGCTGGTAGGAGCTTTCACCTTTTCTGCTGGAATATACAATGCAGTTTCAGAAAAAAGATGGCAATATGTCATATCCTCACAAATGTTATGACCCCCACCCCCCTCCTCCCTAAAAATGACAAAGTGAAGGAGAAGTGAGAGCAAAAGAGGAAATGGAATGTGAATGAGGAACGTTGTTGGAGTGAAATTGGTCTTGCCTGGCCTTTGGCTTTACTAGTCTATTTACAGTATATTAACTTCTGTGAATTAAATGGGAACATTTTTCTCAATCACCTGGCTTTGTGATTCAGCAGTAATGAGTTCTTCACCCATCAGGTCAAGGATCAACTTGAATAACCAGTCCATGCTGCAGGTCACTGTGCCTCAGTTTTTATTAGGTCTATGAATCACCATGAATATTTACTGCTGCTAATCTCATGTTTCTCGCTCTGTGCCATTTATTTTAATTTGTAAGTTCCTGTTCGGTTGGTCTCATTTAGTCTGTTTCTGCCTGTTCAGGACAATGGGGCCTCCCTGAGTTCTATCTACATGATTGGGGTCAGTCTTGGGGCACATATCTCTGGCTTTGTGGGGGCAAATTTTGATGGGAAAATTGGGAGAATCACAGGTGAGTCAGAAAATTAAAAGCAAAGATAATTATTTCTTCTCTGTCCCATGGCCCTTTTTTCTTTCATCAGATCCACCCTTTTAACCTATCTTCCCTCTCCCTCCTTTCACTGTCTACCCCACAGCTCTCATTCTGATGCTTTTTTTCCAATCTGATCTATCATTATATATCAATCTCTCTCTTCCCTTATTACACTTATTAAACTGTGTAACAATAAACTGACTTGAGGTCAATCCATTTCACTCTGTTTCGCTCATTTTTTTTCTTATACTTTCATAGCCTGCACAGGACCATCATACCACGTATCATTGTCCTAGATTGCCAGGTTAGTGAAGCGACCATTTTTGGCTTTAATGGCCAATTATATTACTTAAGTTCACTTTTTCAAAATTATTCTGTTAACGACTGCAAGATGAACTTGTCTGCTACATTTCAGGCAGCTTTGTATTGTTGTAAGGCACATTTAAAGTAACAAAAATACACCTTATTCCCATCAGGTAACAGTCATTTACATTCAACCAATACATGTAAAATCTAAGATGGATGCCATTTTCTTCCTCTCTCCCCTAGTGGAGTGTGATTTGCAACATTGTGCTCAGTACTGTCACTCACAGTCAAAATTCATACTGCAACTCTCACTTCATTAACAACGACATGGACCATTGAGTGCTAAATAGAGTACCGAGGTGACTACGTCAACCTGGTGTTAGAAGTAAAAGTTCCCATTCGTTTTACTCAGACTTTTTTTAAATATTCACTTTTTACGTACTGCCTGTTGTTTTCAAGTCTCCATCACTTTTTCAAAATTCTTCCACTATGTAATTTTATTAGCCCTTAAAGCCAAAAATGGTCATTTCAAGAGCCTAGCAATCCAGGACCATGATACATTGATACATAGAATGATGGTCCTAGGCAGGGCTAATCCTTTCATAGCATCATCTTTCCGTGCCCACACCATAACACCATACTCATATCATCCATGTACCTCTCGTCTGTGCCCCCCCCCAAATTAGCACTGGATCCGGCTGGACCTACGTTCACTGCTACCCTTCCGAAGGACCGTTTGGATGCAACTGATGCCGAGTTTGTCGATGTTGTGCATACAGACATGGATGGTAAATGCTATGAAGGCAGTGCATTTTTGTGTCCTGTTACAAAATACTTGCAGCTGTCTGATTGTAATGGACACATTTTGTGGGTATCGTGTGTTTCTGCAGCTCTTGGGTTCAGAGAACCACTTGGACATATTGATTTCTATGTGAATGGAGGAGCTGACCAGCCTGGCTGTCCCAAGACTATCTTGTCAGGTTGACTTGCAATTCATGCATACATGTTAACTTTTTATATGGAGCAGCAATTGGAAGGACACACAAAACTTTGTGGCAGTTATAAATGCAAATATAATTTCTGAACTCTCATGAAAGAATCACATGAATTAACTTTTTTTCACAATAATCAGAATTTTACGTTTTCACTTTTTCAAATAAAAAAAAAAATTTTACATGAGAAATATATATTTTTAGGTACAGTGTGTCTGGCTTTTTTCAAATGAATGAATCCTCACGTGAATTAAGTATGTTTAAATGCAGTTTTTTTTTTTTTTTTTTTTTTTTTGTCAAGTTGTTGGCTTCTTCACATTTCATAAATCAAAATAATAATAATTAAAAAAAAAAGCCACTGTTGTTCTGCAGGCAGATGGCAAGATTTCTGCAATGACTACTCTGCTGTTGTGCATGCGCCGCTGTTAAAACTTAAAGGGTTTGAGAGCCATATAGTTGGAATGGACAGTTGGGACAAGAAAATCATGGACTATCACACACCAGGATTCCATCCCAGTTTCCGTGCGAATTTCATATTTTAATATTTAATATTGCATTTCCCAAAGCCTGCACCCTAACCTTAACCTTTTCTTTTAAAAAGCATGATTGCCTTTCCCAAATCCTGAACCCTAAGCTTAACCTTTTAATTGACACTCTGAGAGGTTAAAATTCGTCGACTTAACAAATGTAATGTCTGCCAGTAGAATAAACACTAAAAGGGGGAAAAAAAAAATTTTATAGGATTATTTTTACAATTGCATGTGTACTGTTGGGTGACCTCAAGTATTATTTTTCTTCCTTGAAACTGATCACAAATTAATATTGTTTGAAATCCAGTGTGATTATTTGATGTTTTTGTACTTTCTCAGCCATTTTAGTGTGCTACCGTTCTTTCAGTTCCATTTACAGGAGAAGTGAAATTTGCATACATTGTAGCAAATGTGTGGTGAAACACTTATGGCAGAATTTTCACAAAGGATTACAGAGCAGCCTTCTCTTTCATGGTCAACAGGGAAGGAATACATAGTATGTGACCATCGACGGGCAGTGTTCCTGTTCCTCCACTCTCTAGAAATGTCTTGCAACATCACAGCCTACCCTTGCTCGTCCTACAGTGACTTCCTTGATGGGAAATGCACACAATGTGACATCTTCAGCCCTGCACCATGTCCACTATTTGGTAAGATATGCTGGGAACCCAATGAAAATACGCTAGCACAGTACTGTATGAAAGTATTTGCCCTCTTCTGATTTTGCTTATTTGTCTTACTACATTTAAGTGTTTCAGATCATCACGTTACCAAACTGATTCTATTTAAGTGATGCTTAGATTCGACAGGGATGGCAGTATAGATATATACTTTACTGAACCCTGTGAGGTCATTTGTCCTCTGCATTTAACCCATCCTCTAGTTAGGAGCAGTGGGCAGCCACAGGCCAGCGCCCGGGGACCAACTCCAGTTCTAAAGCCAGTTCCTTGGTCAGGGGTACCGGTAGGGGTGTTCCGCTAATACTTGTTTTCGTGGAAACCGGGGTACCCAGAGGAAACCCATGCAAACCGGAGGAAAACATGCAAACTCCACACAGAAAGGCTCCAGGTCGAATTCGAGCCCACAACGTTCTAGCTGTGAGGCGGCAGCATGCCACTGCGCCACCGTGCCCTCCCAGTCATGCCTGGGTTGAATTGATTGATTTGGTAACTAATGGGGGCAAGTGTTTTTTTTTTTTTTTTGTTTTTTTTTTTTGGTTTGGGTAGCTTTTTTTCCTTCAATAAATTAAATGTCATTTAAAAAATACATTTTGCATTTACTCTGGTTATCTTTGTCTGATGGTAGAATTATTTTTATGATCCAGTGTTCTCCACAGGTTTTATTTCAAACAGGTTGCAAGTGTTTGATAATAACTTGAGGCACGTGGCGCTGAGCGAGGGCAGGGTCTCCCTCACCCCACGAGGGTTCGAAAATGGGTTTGTTTATGAGGTATTTAAGTGTATCTTATGAGACATTTTGTGGATTTTCATCTAGTTCAGCTGTTATGGTTTGACTGCTTATGATGGCTACTTATATTTGGTGCACAGAAGTCAATAGAAATAAGAGAATAAAAATTATCCATTATTTTGCCATCTCAGAGTTGAAGCGCAAGGATTTATATTATACTAAATATAACTTTTAGCTAGCTAGGCTAGCGAACTAGCTAGCTAAGCAAGCGAACTAACGTTAGCTAGCTAGCTAGCTAGAAGGCCTTTTGCCAACTTAGTGTAAACCCTGGCACTCCGTAGTGCTCCTGAAACTATTGATACTCTGCCACTCCCAATTACAGGGTGAGAGACCCGAGGTGTAGGTAAGTGTTCAGTTAAGAGAATAAACAAGGGTTCCAATATAAACTATTTATTAACCAGAAGGTTGGAGAGCGTACAGCTTTTAATGTAATAAATATTAAAAACAGGCAAAAAGAAAACAGCACAGGTCATTCTTTGATAACACCAAAATAGAGCCCTGTTAGAACCATAGGATGCTTGGGAAGATTTCAACACATTTACACTCCCAGTGGCAATGAGCTACACACGCACACAATCATTAGAGTTCAAAGACACAGCAATCACAGCACAGTAATTTAGGGCGTGAGTAAAACTTCCGTGCAAGTAGGCTACCGTTCTAATCAATGGGCCCAATTTATGCTAATCTTGGAATAACCCGGTACTGAAATCGCTTCAGCATAAGAAAAGAGAGAGAAAAAAAACACACTTCTTTACAAGGAGACGTATGGCTAATTAGCCAAGTAGCCGCCACTGCAGTTACTCAGTTTGGCTAAACGTAGCTAGTTAGCAAGATAAAATGACCATCGTACATCATAATAAAAAGAAAAGCACTGGCAGTAATAAAACATGCACAATTCTAAAACAAAGAACAGCAGCTGGCAGCAACGCCCAAGAGTTGTGAACACTGTAAGAGGACGCCCAATTAGTTTCCTTTTAATACATTTTGTACGCAAACTTTCTTAATGAAACATTTTAGATGGTTCGAACACCTACCCCGTTGTTAACCAGAGGTCAGAATCAATCGCTGGATTTATTAGCAGCTCAATTGCAGCATTGCCTGGATAGTAAACAAAATAACGTTATTTTCCTTTCACCAGGTACGACGTTTCCCTGAAGTTAGCAACCCCCATAAATTTTCAAGTTGAATAAGAGAATATATCTGGTAGTATCCTGCGATAAAGGCTTTGTCACAGATAATTTTCCTCTTTGAATTATGTCTCTAGCATATTCCAGTCAAAAGATATTCAGAATTTAGTGGCTGAAAAATGGCCTATTTTGTCCTAATCTTCCCATAGAAAATGCATTAGTGGAATTGTGACCTTTTCCATTGACACTCAAAAATGACCAAAAATTTTAGTTTTTCAGAATTTCATCAAATTTGCAGGGTATGCTGAGGCCATGGCTAGTGACATGTTTCCAGTTTTTTTTTTTTTTTTTTTTGCGATCCCTCTAGCCGATTTGAAGGTATAGCGCCACCAGGTGGCTGTTCTCAAACTACTGAAATAGGTATGTAATCATGGGTTCTAAGTTCAGCAAAGACCACTGGCCCAATTTAAGTGATTTCATTGCAGAAAGTCACGTCTATGATATTACATAAAGCTTCTTGAGGGGTGTACTGTACTGAGACAAAGTTGTTACTAACAAATGAACAAACTTAACCAAAACAACCCTTCGCCCCGGGGCGAGGTAATAAAATATCTTTTAGGCAGGTCCACATCGTATTATTTAGGGCCATACTTCTTTGCAACTTTGGATTACGATGAGGATTTTGATTGCCCTCATTAAATAGTGGGTCAACCAACTTTTGCGCTGCATATATTATGGTCTGTGCACGGCCATAATAACTCGAAGTGACATTTTTCTAGCAGAAGACATCACGGAGAACACGTCTGAAACATCAAATTTTGTGTCGGTTGTAGGGGGAACTCATGTTAAATTTTCAAGTGTAAATTTCAATGCCTGAAAATCATCCAATTTTTATGTACAAGGCATCAATGAAATCAGCAAAATTTGGGCTTCCTAATCAAACCTCACCATTCCAATCCGTCAGATGCAGCGCGAGAACGGGGCTGAAGTTCCCGTGGTGTTTACAGCATTGCTTAGGTCACAGTATTGCATTGAACAAATCGCCGACAGGGGTGTGGTGCGTTATGGGGGTTGCTACTGAAGTACCATTCATAAAAGCAGCCGGCCATGTAGCATTACATGCTCAATATGGGCCTACCTGCATTTGCTCATCTCCATGTATCATTTACAGCTCAAGTTTCACCCGTAATCTCAGGACACAGTTCTAATAAAACAGACAAAGCATATCATAGAAATACTCGTACCACAAGGCTTACCTACAAGCAGCAAACAAACAGTCCACCACAAGCAAACTCCTCTACGTAATGGTGGAGGGACCCAGATGATAGTTGCCCGGTGCTATGCCTGCACTATATATGCAGAGATTTGAGGGGACGGTATCAGTGTAACTAACCCAAGCGGGTAGTACAATACAATTAGCCTCAATTGTCTCACTGCCCACATTAGCTTGCTAGTCTTGCTCGTGTCAAAAGTTAAAGCTGTTCTAGTTGGCACTCCCCATAGTGGCTGGGTGTACTTCCGTTGGGTTGATGTGGATATGCGGCATTTTTCTCTAGCATTTGTAGTTTGCGTGTTTTTGAGTTTGCATCGTTTCTGTGTTTGCAGCGCGTTTCTCCGATCGGAGATGTTTTGGGCCGTTGCAGCACGTTTGTTTTGACATGGATATGCAGTGTTTTTCTCTTGGATTTGCTTTCATGGTTTGCGTGTTTTTAACTTTGCATCGTTTCTGTTTTTGCAGCGTGTTTCTCCTATTGGACATGCTTTGGGTTGTTGCAGCGCTTTTGCCCCTGTTGGCCACCGTAATTCCTTGCTCGGGATCTGCTGAAATACACGTGGGAACAAATATGATAGTACGAATATTTTCTGAGAATTCGGGCTTCCCAGGTTACTGTGTGCAGGCAGCAGTGCCAGTCTCCTGCTCTCTCGAGTGACTGCTTCATTTGCGTAAACGTACAACAACACAGGAGTTCTGCGCAAACTAACTCTTTACTCAGAGGGAAAGTCAATATTTCCCATCTACAGTGGCCCAGCGCGTGATATGTTTGTTACCATTTTCCACAAATGAACTTGATATTGGTGATGTTTCACTGTGACAAACACATTTTTCTGGCTTTTGTTTACTTTTTTCCAACCACAATTTTTTTTTTTTGATTATGCTTTTTATTAGCATTTTCTTTATCAAAAGTACAAACATATTGGTGCAGTATGAAAGATGCATATGAGGGATTAAAATAAAAACAAAACAAAACAGAAAGGGAACCCAGAGGCAGATCAGACAATAAACACACATCTTGACAAGGACATCTCATTAATCACACAATAATATTAACTACGTAGAATATTTGTAATAGCTGAGGAGAGACCATTCCATCCATTTACTGTGGATAAGCTAGCATTGTTCAGTCTTGCAGTTGTTTCTTCTAGTATTACAATGTTCAGCAAAGACCTAATCCAGAAGCATTTAAGATCCAGATTTGGTTCAAACCACAATTTAAGGATTGATTTTTTTTTGGCGGCAGTGAAGCCGGCAGATATCAAACGCTTTTCACGTAAGGATGGATCAAGTGATGAATCATCATTCAGTAAACACAAACACGGGTCTAGGGCAAGACTGATATCAAGAAATGAAGATATCATTCGGATAACATATTTCCAGAATGTAGCTATGGTAGGACAATCCCAAAACATATTAAGAAATGTATCTGGAGTTTTGGCATTGAGTACAAAGCGGGCTCTGTGAGATGTTCATTTTAAAACGTTTGTATGGTGTTGTGTGGGCTCTATGAATCATCTTATAGTGAATTAATTGATGTGCTAAACATTTGGACGTAAGTGGTAAGTTGGACCAGATTTTTTCCCAATCAGGCTGAACATCCAACATTCTCAGCTCCCTTTCCCATATAAAAGTAATTGGTAGTGACTTCATAGAATTTTTTAGTAAAAGGTTGTATACCTTTGTGACTAGGCCTCTCGAGCCATAACCCATAAGTGCAGAAAGGGGATGAGAATGTAATGATTCCCATATAACTCCATATGCATGCATTGCTGATCTATTTCAAACCACAATTTTGATCCGGGGGGCAGACAGGGTGCTAGACAGTACAAGGCAAGAGATAACTGAAACGGGGCGCTGTGCCCCGTTGGGGCAACAAAGGGAGAACCCTGTGATCTGAAACATTTAAGTGTGAAACATGCAAATATGCAAAAATAGAAGAAATCTGGAAGAAGACAAATTCTTTTTCACAACACTGTAAGTTGCATGCCATGAATTTCATTGAAGAGGCTCCACACGATTCTGAAAGCATTGTAAAATGTGAAGAATAGGAAAAAATGTCTGCTCTCTTTTAAAAAAAAATGGCATTCATGCAGCCTGAATAGTATCTTTCTACTGGAAAATGTTAATCTCATTTATATCTGAAGTTGTATAACAAAATATTTGTCTGAAAAAAGAAACAAACCAGTGAGATGAGAATGTTCTGCCCTTTTAACCTACAGAAAATGTTAACAGTTACAGTTATTTTCTGTAGCTTTGTGAATTTCAGTCATCTCCAAAATGTTTCATGACTATCAGACTCTGGTTCTCCTGCAAGGTTATTATGTTAAAGAGTGGAAGGACATCCTTAAGCAGCGGAATCAGACGAAGGCATTCTTCTCAACTGCCAGCGAGTCACCTTTTTGCAGTGAGTAGCGACAACCAACTGCCATTTCACATCATTTCCCACTCTACCTGACACTTTATCTGCCTTTTGAAATACATAAACACCTAATTTATTTTGCTCCGTTGCGGTTGAGTTACTCCTGTTCTGGAAGAATCCTTGGCCCATCAACATGATAATGACCAGCTAACACTTTCTCTCTTCTGTTCTGTAACAGAAACTTACTACATGGTGGATATTGTGCCCTGGAATAAACCCATTCGCTGGGGGTCGCTCACTGTCAAGTTATATAATGGGACAGATGTGGCAGAGGCCGAGATCAACCAGTGAGTTAATATAAAGGCTCTCTCTTTCAGCCTGCAGTCTGTTGTGTAACATTTACTGAGAATGGCAGTAATGCTACGCTGTGATAAAGTGCTAGCTGGCCCAGTTCACAGCTTCTGTATTGCTTTGTATTGACCATTGGATTCATTAGGGAGTTTTCAACATTTTTTCTAAAACCTTTAATACAGGGTCACAATTTCCAGGTGATGGTGGTAGCAGTGTTTCATTTACTATAGCGCTATTATCACAAGATGCGAAATACGAATGTGACAATTGCCTTTTTGTCTTCCCTTTTTCTGTCCCACTGATTGTCTCTCCCAGTAAATCCTCCAGATTTGAACAATACAAGACTACCCGTCTGCTGGCTCAGTTTGACAAAAACTTACCAACAGTCAAAAGAGTCTCTCTTCAATACACAATAGGGAATGTGCTCGGTCCTCGCTACAAACTGCGCTTGCTCCGCTTACAGCTCAGGTCTATGGAGCACCCTGATAGGTCAGCATCCCTCCTGTTTTCATCTGAATCCATTCACCTTCTTTCACTAATCTGCATCTATTCATCTATGACTTTCTCCACAACCATTTTCTCCCTATATTGGTTGCAGCAAAAGTTTTTACCTCCATCAGTCATCAGTGGCCTTTATATGCTCTCAATATACTGTATGCTAATACCTCATTAAAATTGTACCCAGCCTATATTCCATGCAAGAATTTGTCACCTCACCCAGTTTCATTGCTTACCATGGTTTCATCTTTGATGTTTACACCTGTCAGTCTTACTTTACTCTCTCCCTTCATCCATTTGTGTCAGAAAATAGAGTTGATGAGCAGAAGTTAAGGTCATCATTCACAAATCATATAAGGCCACTTGGGAATTTTTATTAAAACTAACAATGAATCAGGTTAAACTCCTGCAAACCCATTCTCTCACCCTGTTAATGGGTATTCTTCGCTCCATGATGACAGAGCCTCATTTTCTCCCTTTCCTTTGTCCTGTTTTCTCTCTTAGCTGTGAAATGACTAAGAATTATCTGTCATTCCTCCTTACAGACCAGTGCTCTGTCGGTATGACATCATCTTAAAGGAGAACGTTGAGGTTTCTTTCAAACCCCTACCATGTGAAACCCTAGACTTTTGAAACAAAACTTCTGAATCTACTCCAACGCACTTTGAAGAACCAGCATCAAGGAACTTTCAACTTAAATGAGAAACTTGCCTCTGTGCTATGGTGGTGAATGCAGCTGTGAACACAAAACCTTGCTCTCCAACAACTTGAGGGTTGATATCTAACGTCAGAACCACAGCTCAGAATTATCTGAGGACAAAAGGCGGACTCTGATATTAGTGTTTGGGGGGTGCACTGGGGGGTTCAGTCCTTCAATTAATAGTCTGGGCTTTTTTACTTCAATCACTAAACTTAACTGACCTATTTTTTGGAAAAGCGCCGATTTGGGACAGGTCTTTAATTCCTTTTACACAAAACTCACATAAAACTTCTTGTTGACACAATATTTTTATATGTTTGACTATTCTTCATGAAATTTACTTATAAATGTGTCCCGAGGGCAGATGGAATGGAGGGGCTGCTCTGTTTTTGCGGTGTCCCACAAACACTTTTCTAGTTCACAATAAAACATAAGCAACATATCAGATGTTGAAAGTGAGACATTTTACCATCTCATGAAAAATATTAGCTCATTTTGAATGTGATGGCAGCAACATATCTCAAAAAAATTGGGATAGAGCCATGTTTACCATTGTTTAGTATGCCCTCTACATTTTACAACAGTCAGTAAATGTCTGGGAAGTGAGGAGATCAGTTGCTGAAGTTTTGGGAGAGGAATGTTGTCCCACTCTGTTCAGATGTAAGATTCTCCCTACTCAACAGTCTTGGGTCTTCTTTGCCAGATTTTTCATTTTATGATGTGCCAAATGTTTTCAAGTAGAATGGTCTGGACTGCAGCTAGTCCAATTTAGCACTCAGACTCTTCTACTGTGAAGCTATGCTGTTGTGATGGATGCAGTATGTGGTTTGGCATTCTTTTGTTGAAATAAGCAAGGCCTTCCCTGAAAGAGATGTTATCTGGATGGGAGCATATGTTGTTGTAAAACCTCTATATACTTTTCAGCATTGATAATGCCTTTGCAGATGTGTAAGCTCCCCACGCCATAGGCACTAATGCAACCCGATATCATCAGAGATGTAGGCTTTTGAACTGTGCGCTGATAACAAGCTGGATGGTCCCTCCCCTCTTCAGAATGCACAACACGGCGTCCGTGCTTTCCAAAAAGAATGTCAAATTCTGACCACAGAACAGTTTTCCATTCTGCCTCAGTCTATTTTCAATGAACTTTGGCCCAGAGAAGATGGCAGCGTTTCTGGATTGTGCTCACATATGGCTTCTTCTTTGCATGAATCAGCTTTAGCTTGCATTTGTAGATTGCACGGCAAACTGTGTTCACAGACAATGATTTCTGGCAGTGTTCCTGAGCCCATGCAGTGTATTCCAGTGCAGAATTATGCCTGTTTTTCATGCAGTGCCGTCCAAGGGGCTGAAGATCACGAGCATCCAATATTGACTGTTGGACTTGTCCCTTGCACAGAAATGCACAGAGATTTCTCCAGATTCTCTGAATCTTTTGATGATATTATGTATTGGAAATTCAGAGTCTTCGCAATTTTACATTGAGGAATATTTTTCTGAAATTATTCCACTATTTTTAGATGCAGTTTTTTGCAGATTGGTGAACCTCTGCCTATCTTTACTTCTGAGAGTCTCTGCCTTTCCAAAATGCTCTTTTTACACCCAGTACTGTTACTTACCCGTTGCCAATTTAGGTAATTAGTTGCAAAATGCTCCTCCAGCTGTTCTTTATTAGTGCCACTTACTTTTCCAGCCTTTTCTTGCCCCTCTCCCAGCTTTTTTGAGATGTGTTGCTGCCATCAAATTCAAAATGAGCAAATATTTTTCATAAAATGGTAAAATGTCGCACTTTGAACATCTGATATGTTGTCTATGTTCCATTGTGAATAAAATGTGGGTTTATGAGATTTGCAAATTATTGCATTCTGTTTTTATTCACATCCCAAACTTTTTGGAAATGGGTTTGTACACTGCCTGGCCAAAAAAAGAAGTCAAATGGGTAAGAACATTCCATTGGATAATTACTGGAGTGATTAATATATTTCCACTGGCAAAAAGTTATTTAACCCTAACTGATGTAATGAGTAGCTTCTCATTTTTAAAAAAACATGTCAGAAGACATATTCTGTGGTCGTAGAAAAGACCACCTGTTTCAGAGGGGTCAAATTATTTGACTGCTTCAAGCAAGGAAAACAACTAAGGAGATTGCTGAAACTACTGAAACTGGGTTAAGAGCTGTCCAACACATTATTAAAACCTGGAAGGATTGTGGTGAACCATAATCTTCGAGGATGAAATACGGTCAGAAAAAAGACTTGAATGATCGTAATTGACGATCATTAAAATGTTTGGTGAAAGCAAATCGTAAAAAATCAACAGTAGAACTCACAGGTATGTTTAATCGTGAAAGTAAGAGCATTTCCACATGCACAATAAAAAAAAAAGAATTCAAGGGATTGGGACTAAACAGCTGTGTAGGCTTAAGAAAACCACTTATGAGTGTGGCTAATTGGGGAAAAAAAGGCTTCAATTTGATATGAAGCATACAGATTGGACTATGCAGTAATGGAAAAAGGTAATGTGGTCTGATGAGTCCAGAATGTACCCTGTTCCAGATTCGCACATCAGGGTATGAGGCGAGGCAGATGAAGTGATGCACCCATCATGCCTAGTGCCTGCCGTACAATCGTGTGGGCAGTTGTACAATCGTACAAAAGCGACCATGGAGTCCAGACCTAAACCCCACTGGGAATCTGGGATGTGCTGGAGAGGACTTTATGCAGTGATCTGACTCTCTCATCATCGATACGAAATTTTGGTGAAAAATTAATGCAACTCTGGGCAGAAATAAATGTTGAGGTATTGCATAAGCTAATCAAAATGTATGGGGTATGTGCGCCATAATCAAAGCTAAAGGCAGTCCAACAAAATATTAATGTGTGTGACTTTTTTTTTTGGCCGGGCAGTGTACATCGACAAGGAAGATGAATGTGTCCCAGTCTTTCACAATCGGGAGAATCCTCTTGATGTACCCAACGATCAAACACTGAGCGGAAAATTCTTTTAAGAAATAATGCTGATCTTTATTTTGGATGACATTTGGACAGAGATTTCATGATTTTAAAAAGAGTCATTTTTTCTTGGCATTCCGATTAGCTGTTAATATTAAAGTCGGGCAACGGTGCAATTTTTCTTAGGCTATGGGCCGACAACTTTCTTACGGTTTTTCTTTTCTTTTTGCTGACAGTCAGTTAATTGGACAACATTTTATCTTCTAAATATATATTATATAACAGGAATTTCATTATATATATTTATGTTTCTAAATGTATTCTAATTCTGTAAGTTTTTTCAAACCCCCCCCCCGCCCATTTCCCCATTAATGCGTTTCTCAGGAAGTGGTTTGGATGGGTATTTCCGGGAATTCCATTTCCCAGCATTAAATCATTGAGCAGAAAGGTGAAAATAACCTTTATTCGAGGGTTATTGTGATTTATTTCAGCTAATGGGATTCCCCAACCTCCCTCCCCCACAAACTCTGCCTGAGCTGTGGACACGGTGCACCACTGGTAATTTCAAACTCACTTCAGGGTTGACATCGGTCCATTGTCCATTAATTGTTTCATTTTTCTCCTTTCATGCATTATGAGATCATTTGAATATTGATCTTATTAGTTCTTGTAAAAAGTCAAGATTTTCCGAATGAAAAGCAGGTATTAAAAGACAGTATAGGCTACATGTGCAGTATTAAAGCAGTTCCGCTGGTATGAAAATATCAAACTTTTGTGCTGTGTGGGTACGCAATGAAACTTGGGCCTAGTTCACAGATGCACATGTATTTTTACAAAAGGAAGGTTATTCCTCCCTCGTTTTACAAAAAATTTCCATTAGCACAAATACACAAAATAACAAATTTAATGCTTTGTTGCATAGATGCCTCCGATATGTAAAAACTGGAAATCCAATGCCCTTTTGGGATCATATGATGGGACTTCTGTTTTTGGGAGGGCTAGTTGTGGGTGGTCAGTCTGTCCATTATTTTGGACATTATGCTTGTGCAATGGATGCTGCCGTTCAGTATTTTGGACTTTACGCACGTGGGGCGACAGAAATAATGTGAAGTCGAAGAAGCCTGACCATGGATATGCATGATGTCTAGTATTCTGGACATGGCTTATTTCAACTATTAGCATGGAATGCATAATGTCCAATGTTTTTGACAGAGCATAAAATCAGGTGTATTCCAAAAAATACTTGTGCATCTCAAAGCTCATCTGTTTCAGTGTGTGCTATGTAATATATTTCATTCCACCAGCAGAAAAAAAAAGTTTGATCAAAACTTGAACAATATCAGAATATTTCTGACTTTCATGAACTTACCTTGTACTCGTGGATGTTGCCATTGAGACTTTTCATGGTAAATCATGTTACTAATCAGAGAGACACCTATTGGGGAAGTTCTGAACTGGAAATGTCCAATAAAATGCACAGTATGTGTTTTAAGGGTATCTATGAGCCGAGACAACATAAACCCCACATAATATATGTCCAAAATATTGGACAACCTGCAACAAAGGGTTATAGTGCTGTCTGAAGCATGCCAAACCAACAGGCGGGGATTTTTGCTCACATATATCAATATGAGCAACTCAACCCACTCCTGACAGAATTTTCTTAATATGTGATTTAAACATAATATATGTGTGGTGCAACATTTTTATTGTGTCCTTTTTTATCACTTCAAGGCCCTGGCATTATCTTGTTGAACCAGTGTATACAAAAAGCATACCTTTTAATTCATATACTCAATTATTTTAAATTATAATGATTTGTATTACAATAGAATGTGATGGCAATTAAATACTTAACATCATCAGCAGTCATTATAGCCTGCTGCATTTTAAGATAGCACATATAGCAGTTGATTTTTGGTTAAAAAAGTACAATAAAGAACAAACTTCAAGAGTTAATATTTACATTATAACTTGTATTTCAGTGCATTTTCCTGGTCTGTTTCTTTTTTCATGTTGAATAATTGACAGCTGCTTGTGAGTGGAATTTCAAAGTGACACTTTGTGATTGTTCAGTCGCCATTTAAAAATGGATTAAATACATGATTATTAAATCAATTATTTTTATACTCAGATTTTTGTACTTTGTGTGATTATAAGATGTATTTTTTTTGTTCATTTCTTATAACAATCTTTTAATACTTACTTTAGAAAGTTTGATTGTTGACTTGCAACACAATTGATTTTAAAATAAATAAATATGTAATCTGATCTTGAGGAATTTTTTGTTTATGTCCGAGAAAACATTCTTTGTAGACTGGTTGTAGCTTTATTTAAAGGATATACCATTTGGGTCAAATGATTTTGCGGGTCTTTGGCCTCCTTTAAGCTGCAGTTGGCAACATTTTCTTGCATTGGAACGCTCAAATGCCAAAACTTCTGCCTTTCTCTCCGCTGCCTACTATTACTTGCTGAAAATTCCAGCACCAGCTGGGGTCCCAATCTGATATATGATGGTCCAAGCTGTGTTTCAGATGCATTTAGCTGATCTATTGCTGGCCAAACCTGGCAAAACTGGTTTAGCTGGTTGAGTAAGATGGTGTTCAAGCTGGCAGACTATAGGCTGGCCAGCTAATTGACCAGCTTTCAGAGTCCAAAACACTGTGCAAACCAACTTGACCACCTTATGATGTTTTTTTTCCTAGAATTTTCAGCAGGATCTGCTTAGCCCACCAAATGATGCTTCAAACGTGTACGTGCACTTTGCTAGGCTTGAAGCAGAACATCATGGTTGTCAACTCTTTTAACCATCTAGCTCGCATGTCTGTTCTACTTGGGAAGTCGGACACAGACTTTCACTGACACATTCCCACATGATTGATTAACAGAATCAAAGCCAGCACAAATGGAAAATACAACACAACTAGAGAAAGTATAGAGTAGACCTGAGATTAATAGTTGCAGTTATCAGTGATGTTGTTGTACACATATTTTTCAGCATTGCTTGAATGGGTAGATTCATGAGTAAGTGCGCAGATATCAAATGAGTTTGGCTTCTCGGTAGCCGGGTTGTAACCAGCAGGACACGATGGATTCTCCTGCACCACCATTACCCTTATAGCCTGGAATCCATCCATATCAAGCTTTGGTCGCTCCCAACGGTCACTTGCTGATATGTCTGGCCTCAGTCGGTAGGCCAGCATTTGACTTTCAAATATTTGCACAAAATCTATGCGAGATCTGTGATTGGCTCACAGTTGCAAGGGTGCCCCGCCCCTTTAGACGCACTTAAAAATGAATAAAATACCACAGTTCTGCATTCAACGGAAGTCCCGCCTCCCGGCTCGTGTTTATACAAGTATTCATCTGAGTGGCAGCAGAGTCTCTGGGCAATGAACGAGCCAGGAGGCGGGACTTCCATTGAATGCGCGAGCTTACTTGAAGCATAACTGTGGTATTTTATTATTTTTAGCAAAAAATAACCGCGCTTCTAGAGTTCTGAGGATACGAGAGGACAGAGCAGACTTGGATTATACTGGAGGATGCGTTGGACGATGGTTTGAAAGTTTGTCAACGGACGTTTTGTGGAGTTTTCCCATTGCTACTGGGTGACCCCATTTGCTTCCAGCAAAAAAGGAATTTGGATAATTTTCAAAACTCTCCAGTGGCCATAAAGTTGCGCCAGGTGAAGAACAACTTTGTTCAAGACATTCAGTGATCGTAGGGAGCGACCAGCAATTGATATGTATGGATTCCAGGCTATTACCTTTAATGGTGAATAGCAAACTTACTTGGGTGAACAGACTCATGGAACAAATGAAAATATGTCAAATGAATGGCTTAATAAATTTCAGGTAATGGCGACACAATCATATTAGCAAGCGAAATGAAATGACTAGCTATTCACTAGCTGTTCCAGGACATTAGTTTGCCTGCTCGCTGGGCTGCCAGCAGGCTACCCGAGAAAACATTTGCCATCTTATTTTTTTTTGCTAAATTTGCTTAATTTATGTTGCTTGGTTTGATATCATTATTACACAGATGACTTGTTGTAGCGCTTCCATCTGCTCTTACCTGTCAAGAAAGAATAGTGCAACCTCCACATCGCTCTCCAGTCCTGTATACTCCTGCAGCGGTCTCATCTCGAAAATGGCTCTCAGATGTTGACTCTCTTCTGATCCCTTTTTACTTTGACCATTTTTGTCTCTCTTCTCTCTGCCTTCTAGGCTTGTCAATTACTACACACTTTCGTAGGCAAACGAGGTATTGCAAATTTAGCCAAGTTACACAACTTCTGCATGCATGCCCCCAAGACAAGACATATAGGATGCGAGGACTTGGTTGACCCTGGTTTGTGTGAGGCCACAGTGATTGGCTAGTTAAGTGCTAGCTAACCCTGACTGGTTGCTTGATTCAGACTGGGTCCAGTTTTTTGTTTTTTTAAACATTAAATAGTTAGGGTCAATGCTCACAGATACATTTTTCCAAAAGGAGCACTTCAATCAAATTCTGTAAGTGACAAAGAGCAGCGGTCCAAGTGCAATGAACAAAATTAGCCCTTTCAACCAATTTTAAACTGGTGGAAAGACTCTTAAAACTCTCTCGATCAGACTAGCAAACCTTGCAACCCCGCTGAAAGCTCAGATCAGATGACGTGGAAAAGGAGGATAGGCCCATAAAATCTAACATACCATATATGGGTCCATAAAATGCAGCTGCTGTATTCACGCGTGTGGAGCTTAAACCTATTTCAAATTCTAATGGAGATCCCAAGGTTTCCGATGATCCCAAAAATGTCCCACTGAATTACAGGGAAATGTATATAAAATGATGTGCAAGATCTGGACATTTTCCATTTTGATGTAATGCTGTGGCCATAAAAAAAAAAAAAAAACAACATGGCATCCTGGGTTTGAGTGTTTCCCTCGATGTGTGATGTAGTTTCAGTGAAGCGCTGCAACCAGCAGATGCAGAATATGTATGTGACATTGTTCAACAAGAAAAAAAAGGTTTTTCTGACTCTGAACCGACTTAACCCATTTAAACTGGGACAGCATGTGCGCATTTTAAGAACGTGTCGTTGCCGACACAGATATGCGCGTAATTTTGAAAGTACCGTAATTATTGTAAGTTTTGCGCAATAGAAAAAAAATTCCAACTGTTCCTGAAAGCTGAGAAGCTGTGCTTCAGCCCAAATACAGGTTACTATGGTAAACATGGCAGCATGATTCTCTGCTGGGATTTTTGCATTAGGCCTTAAAGGGTTAAGAGAAAATTTAAGTGAAAAATTAAAGTTTAAGGGGTTAACAAAATTGATGTGCCCTTGGAAAACATGCTGGAATTACATGGTGCAACCGAATCAACATGGACCAAATTATGAAAAAGAATACTTCTAGCAAGCATAGTGAATAATTATGGTCAGTCTGGAGGAAAGATGCCATCTAGTTTTCAATAGCTGTGCTATTAAAGTTTAAAGGTGACCTGTATAGTCCAATTCTGGAACAAAAAGAAAGCAATCTGGTCCCACTCGCCAACAACAACACAGTTTAAAGTTTCATTGTTTTTATTTTGTTGCCATGTAGAGGGATCACTATGTCAACGGTAATCACACTCATAACTTCAGTGTGCTTGTATTTATTTAAATATGGGCTACAAGATGAGACAGAAGGATTTACACTCTTGATAACAAATTTTTTAACCTGATTTTAATCTGGATCCATAACACCTTATTTCATCTCCAGGGTACGGTCTTTGTCAAAATACATTCTTGGAAAGATTTGACACACAGAAGTCAATAGACAAAACACAAAGATGTATATGTGTATACCCCTAAAAGGAATCACACCAAGATGAAAAAACTGAATTTCCAGGTTTGCTGAAACCAGGAAGCCACCATATTACAATTCCCATTTATTCTTTCACTTACATTTAGCCAACAACGGGAAAATGATACACTGCCCGTCCAAAAAAAGAAATTGCACAATATAATATTCTATCAGGCCACCTTATGCTTTGATCGCAGTATAAATACATTGTGGTACTGTTTCAACAAACTTGTACAATGTTAGAACATTTATTTCTGACAAGATTGGCATTTATTTTTGGCCGAGATATTGAGATAAAAATGGGTGAATAAAACCACTGCATTAAGACCTCTCTCGCACATCGCAAAGACTTTCAATTGGTTAAGGTCCAGATTCTGAGGCGGCCAATTCAGGTGTTAAAAGGATTCCTCATGCTCAATGAACCACTCTTTCAGAATTTGAGGGCGATGAATCTTGGCAATATCATCCTGGAATATGCCTGTGCCCAGGGATAAAAAAGTCTATTGATGGGCTTCTGCTTATTCAGTATATTCAGGTACAGCAGTCTGCTGAATTCATTTTATTGCTGCGGAACAGTGCAGAGCCCAGACCTGACCAATTGAAGCAACCCCAGATCATAACACTGCTACCAGAGACTTGTACAGTGGGCACCATGCATAACGGGTGCATCGCTTCATGCCCATCATGCTGGAATTGAGTAAATCCAGTCATTAGACCACATGACCTTTTCCCACTGCTCCCCAGTCCAATCCTTATGCTTTCATGCATAGTGAACTTGTGTTTTCCCAATTAGCTTCACTAACGACTGGCTTTCTTGTGGCCATTCAGCCTTTTATTCCAAATCCTCCAAGTTCTTGTTGCATCGTGCGCATGGAGATGGTCTTACCATCATACTTAAACACAGCCATGAGTTCTACTGTTGTTTTTTTTTTTTTAATGATGAGACCTCAATCATTTTAGTGATCTCTGATCCAGATCAGTCATGATTTTTCTCCAACCCATGGCTTCCACAAGGCTGACAGGTACCACTGTCCTTACAGATTTTAATAAATTGTTGGACACTTCATGACTGACTTTTGCAATCTCCTTAGCGGTTTTCTTTGCTTGATACTGACCAATAATTTGCCCCTCTTGAAACACAGTAAAATTTTTTAAACGACCATGAGAGACAGATCTTCCGACAGGGTAGTTTAAAGAATAAGAAGTTATGCACTGAATCAGTCAGGATTAAAAGAATTATTGCCTGCTGAAACATATTCATCACTGCAACAATAATTCAATCATAGGCTCTGGAGAATTTTCTTATTTAAATCCAAATGGTGACTTTTAGTTGGACGGGCAACATATATTCTTCTTTAATTTGAAAGGCCTTCCAAACCCTTAAATTGTACTTTAAGTAAAATTCAAATTGGACAAGGTATCTAATATCTGCTACAAATTATGATTCTTAAACTTTTTGAGCCAAACCCACAAAATAATTTACCATGTTTGTGTGACAAATACCACTTGCTAGAAGCTGATTAAACATTACATCAGATGTTTTTTACATTAACATTGATTGTAAATAGTGCAGACTTTGATGGAAAATACCCAACATACAACAGATTCTTTCATACTTGCTAGGTGAATCACCTGAACGCTCTCAAAGACAAAACAGAGAATTTATCTCCAACAGCCTTAACACTGACATCTTGAGTTTCTTGAAATCATCAGGGAGACTGGACCAACAAAAGCCCTATTGCACAGGATGAAAAACTCTCTGAATGTTTAACCAAGACGAAAAATTTTAAGATGCTCAACCATGCTTTTTCCCCTCAGGCAAATTGCTTGAATGAAACCAGACTTGATTAACAGATTTTGACAGAGATTTAGTAAATTCCACATCCTTCCTAAGTCAGGTAGGATGCAAACCAATGTAAGCATGTTTATGATTATTGCTGAGCAAGCTTCAGACCAATTGCACATGTTAATTCCATAGGCAGATCTATCTCGTACAGCAGTCACTCTGGTGATTTACAATGCGCTTGAGTGTCACTCCCAATTACTGGATACTGAGAGGGCAGATAACATCCCTGTCCAAGAACAAAATCTTTGAGAGGTATGCATATAATATAGGATGCCTATGATGCAAATAACTCTTAACTACACCCAATCATAGTTAAGCCATAAAACATAAATCAGCATCACAGCCAGCGCTCTGAAGAATATGTTTTCTATGGACACCGTTTCTGATATACATTTACTTTTCTACAAAGACCCATATTCTGAGGAATTGCAGGGGAAAATAAAATTTTTAACTTATGCTGAAGCATGTTTTAAGTAGTATGGTGTAGCTCATTGCTAGTTCGTAATGCCCGTAAGCAAAGTTCTTTACAAGCCAATAATCTATTTGATTTTATTTTGAAGTTTATTGAGCAACTGCAGAAATATTTACTGGCAGCCCAGCTTTGCAAGCGCGTGCACACGCACGCACGCAGGCACGCACACACACAATCATTTACAAACTGCATCACATGTTGAGAATGGTCCCGACACACAATGAAGCTCATTTCTTTTGCATAATAGAGTTGTTCTATTTTCATTCAGTTTTCTTCAGCAAAAACAAAATCTCGTTCTGCAGCCATCACTCATTCCTGAGTCTCAGAAATCGGCAAGGCTTGGGGCAATGAAGACAATGAAAAGTGTGGAGCGGTCTTAAAGGAGCAACAGTAGACAACATTCAGCTCGTAAAACCCCCAAAGGAACAGGTTTGAAGGTCTCCGCACCACAGCTGGCCAATTCCAGGGTTCTGTGGAGTAGAAAGAGGAGACTATCGCAACCTCGGCTCGAAGTACAAATGGCCTGGGACACCTTTCCTAGGCTCACCACAGCTGTTTGATAGTGCTGTTATGAGATATTTCTATGATTATTTAAGTTTGCGAGGAGTATATGTAATTATTGGCACCCCTCAAAATTGAAAAGACTTAAATGTAACAAGAGCGTTTTCCTCAATATTTTACTGTCTTAAGTTATAAGTGTTAAACTACTCTCAAGCCATAATCCAAGACTTCCTGTTTCACTGGGGCATAAACATGGAGTTTGTAAGTTCTCCCAATGTTTAGTGGATACTCCAGCTTCCTCCCACAAAACATAAACCCAGGGTTCACTGGTATATGGTGAATGGTGTATGAACCCTGCCATAGCTGTCCAGGGTGCTTGCTGGATTTTTAACCATAGTTGGCTGGTGTGGGATCGAGCTCCTCTGCAACCTCCACAAGGAAGAAACAATTTAGATCATAGATTGATACAAGGCCAATATATTGGGTGTTCATAGTGTGTGTGTGTGTGTGTGTGTGTGTGTGTGTGTACTACTCAAAAGAAGTTAAAGGTCAAAAATATTTGTGCATATAAATAAGCTAACCAGCTAAAATGGTGACGACTAATGATGAAATAATCCTTTGATTGCTTGAGAACAGAAAATACAAAACAAAAAACTCTGATTAGACACTAGTTTTCAACGCTGTTAAAAAAAAAAAGTCATGCACTCCCCAAAATGTTGCTCACACAAGACACAGAGCCTTCAGCAACAGGTGTAGCCACCGTTAGCATTCGCACATTCTTAAAAACATTGGCGCTACTGTTCACCAGACATTGGAAATAACATTGCAGGATCGCTTGCCATTCTTGCGACTAGTCGCTGAGCCAGTTGCCAAAAGTTGACGGCAAGGATGTGATGTGATCGAACTCGCTGCCCTAATTCATCCCACGCATGCTCCATGGGTGAGAAGTCGGGTGAATATGCAGGCCAATCCAAATACCGAACGTTCTGTTGCTGCAGTGAGTCAGTCACCACCCTGGCAAAATGAGGTCTTGTGTTGTCGTCCTGGAACCAAGCCCCTGGGTCCAATCCGCTGCAGAATTCAAGGATTCAAAGCACTATTTAAGCACTTTAGCCAAAGGATATTAAGAAAATAAGCTGGTTTTTATTCTTCATGTTCTTCGGCTAAAGCGCTGAAACAGTGCTTTGAATCATCCAATTTCCAAAGAAAACTCCTTAATATAAAAAGCAACATGCCCGAGTTGCTAAAATGTATAAATACAATGCAAAACAGTGACGGATTACCAAGGATGGAAGTAGATTTTGACTTGCAGTCAAGCGGATTCACTTAGTTCAAAATTGTAAGTATGCGCAGTAATCGCGACACAGCTCCTTTAACTCCTTTTGAGTAGTTTATATTCCCTTACAGTTCTCTTACTGGGGGGAAAAAACCAGATCGAAGTATGCTGCTTGATATCACGCGCGCAGACACACCTCTGTACGTAATAGAAAATGTTCCACAGCACACCTTACAGTTTGCCAAGCAGCCATTTCCTGTAAGGGACTCAAACCACTAACATTGTTCCACCTATCCATGGCAATTTGGTTTGTAGGAAGATCTAAGGTAGACAAAGAAGCCATTTGTCTTGCATTACAGCCTATTCCAATAACTTGACTCTCACAATAAGAGTCGGAGCTCCTAACAGCACATACACAGGCAGCTTTAGAGGCTGTATGTGGGTCATCGGACACCCCCACCTCTCTCACCTGCAGATGCTCAACTTTACTTTCTAAAGGTAAAGGTATCAAGGGTAAACCAACACATTACATGATACAGGCAATCAGCGTAAAAATACTGGATATCACTTTTGTTGAACAAATGGTGTTTCAATTTGAAGGGGTTGGGTAGTGGATTTACACTGAAGGGGCCACCTGTCCCCTCCTGAGTTACCATTCCCACAGCTTCAACATGAACATCCTCCGACTGGCATCTGGAATCAAGCTCCACATTTTTCAGAGTGAAAGTAAATCCCATTGGACATAAATTTAAAGTTCAACATACAGGTACGAACAAAATAACAGTTGAGACTGAGATTTTTGTAGTTGTATTTTTGTGTTTCCCCAAACATTAAACCAGAAAACAATCACTAGGTAGCAGGCCTTCAGGTTTTGGCACAAAAAAGCATAAGACAAAAAAAGCCCGGTTTCACAGGCCATTTGGCCTCTTCTCTGTAAGACCCAATGATAAAGTACAGTGCCCCCACTAGACCCATTTTTGTCGATTCAATCAAAATGGGACTCGCACTAAAGTGTACCAATGTGAGTTGATTGCCAGATTTAGAGAGAAGCTTTTTGGACAGTTTTTGAGAAATGATTTTTTGAAATTTTAAGTCCTATCTTTAGACATTGTTAAAAGTGTACAAGAGAAGACCCAAGACCCTTGATGATCAGGAGAGATACCGTAAGGCAGAATGGTCTCAACTTCCCTGCTTCCCTGTATTCTCTAACACTATAATATCTTATGGGAGATGACTCAAAGTATTACGAGCATGGGTGCCAATAATTATGGCACAAGTGGTTTTGTTTAAAAAAAAAAATCCCTCAAAAAAATGACTTCATTTAAAGGCAGGATTTATATCACTTTTTCCATGTAAGATTAAGCTGATTCACCAAACTTTAATTTTTTATAACCCTTTTCACTCATCTTTATGAGGGGTGCCAATAATTGCTGAGGGGACTGAACATTACATGCTTGTTGGCATATGTGCGCCCACACGTATGTATGCATGCAAATTTCACCTGGTTACTGGATGTTGCGCTTATCAGATGATGGGGCACAGGTGTGGATGGCCAGTTGGGCGTCTGCTACCGGGCTACAGAAGCCCTCAATCAGGTTCTTGTTGCAGTCCCCCAGGTTGGCACCAGGAGAGAGTTTGGGGTAGGAAATTTGGCCCGTCAGGTCTAGCAGGTCCTCTATGGCACGGGAGTGGCTCATGCCGTTGTGACGGACCTCCTCAATGGGAGAGAACTCCGGGATGGAGATGAGCTCCTCCTTAGAGACAGGGCTTCAGGGGACAGTGAGGGAAGGAGCCATAGTAAGTGGGTGCAATGGTGAGCAGTTACCAGAGTCAATTAGCTGCTCATCATTGCTGCACGGGTGAAGGGGGTATCCTGGGAAAACTATATTGCTTTCAGTTTTTTTGTGCTTTCTAACAAGTCATCGGTTTTCTTTCACCTCAGTAGGGGGCAGAGGAAACTGGCGCTGTGATGAGAGACAGGTCTCTTCTGCCCTCTCACCTGACTTCCATGGACTCAACCTCATCGGCCCTGCTCTTCAGAGTGCTCTTCACCTCAAGCGGCTCCAAGTTGATACGGGGAGGTGAGGGCAGGGGCTTGCCTGTGGGGTCAGGTTGTGGGGATGGGGTCGATTTCATTATAGTGCCTCCTGCATCTCCCAGCTCCAGCAGGGGCTGCCCAATAACTTGTCCATTTACCTGTGCAGTCAACTGTACCTTCACCAAGACCTCTCCTAAAACAAACAGAAGAAGGTACAAGACTGCATATAATTAGGGTGCAATATGGAAATTCTGGATTCAATACCAATAAATGATTTCCTATGAGAGGTGCACATCATTAACCAGTTCTCAAATTTACAGAAGAATTTAAAAAAAAACCAAACAGGAATCACCAAATGAAAGAAAAATGTGAAAATTTCCACATAAAATAGGGTTAGATGACTCTGATTACATTTCATGAATTAAAGTTCTACAGAAAGAAATCAAATAGATCGATAGTCAGACTTCCTTTGTATGTTGGCTTCTATGTTCCATTGACATCCCGGCCCATCATGCTGGCCACAAATACAGCATAAGATCAGTGCTTCTAAGTCCTTCTGAAGTGATCATCGCCCAAAATAAATATGGGCCAGATCTTAAACTATGAAGTAAACCGAACCTTACTAATCATAGTTTCCAGAGTGTGGTTTTGATTTAAACCACACTAAATCCACTGTATAATTCAGGACCTACACTAACTTCATTCTAGCACTGCTTTCCACAGCTAAGTGAGAAACCAACTCAGAACTTCAACTGCGATCCCTTTCAGTTCAATTGTGTCAAAACAGCAAATACTTTTGACCTCCAGGTGAAGTAAAAACAGATTAGATTACATACATAATGCCAGCGGCTCAGTGGGAAATCAGCTTTATGTATCATCTTGAAAACAGTGATTGCAGCACTGGAAATGTGATCTTCCCATGAGAAAAGCTAAAGTATAAACACTGCAGCATCAGCATCACTCTGGTGTCAGCTTCCCTGTGGTCTTGAATCCTCCAAACCCAAAAAGCAACCACAACCTCAAATCAGAAAAAGTTGGGATGTTATGATAAATTAAAAATAAAACTGAAACCAGTGATTTTAAAAATGCCTTCGATCTGTATCATGTTGCAAACAATACAACAGCACATAATTTGAGGTTTCACCACATCAATTTTACTGACTTTTCAAGATGAGCACTTACTTCCATTTCGATTCTTGCAAAATATTTTAAAAAAATTGGGACAGTAAAGTATTTACCAGTTTGCAATATTCCAATTCTTTTTCGCAACTCTTCATAAACATTTACGGACTGAAGACACCAAGTGACAGCAAGTGTAATTTTGTCCCATTCTTCCCGTAAACTAGTCTTAATGTGTGCAATAGTACAGGATATTCGTTGTCACATTTTGTGCTTCAAACATTCTTCACTGGGGACAAGTCGGTACAGCAGGCAGGCCTTTCCAACACTCATCCCACTTCTTACACAGCCATGCCTTTGTGATGCATACACAATGAAGTTGTATATTGTCTTATTTAACCATGCATGAACGTCCCCGCAAAAGATGTCATCTTGATGAAGCATTTGTTGTTCCAAAATCTTGATGTACTTTTCCGCATTTAAGGTGCCTCCACAGAAGTGCAAGTTACCCTTGCCAAGGGCACTGACACACCTCATATTGCAACAGAGCATGGCTTTTGAACTTTAGCTGGTAACAGTCTGGATCGTCCTTTTCCTCTATGGTCAGGAGTACACAGCATCCATTTCTTCCATAAAAGACCTGAAATATTGCTTCTTTGGACCATGATACACTTGTCCTCTGTGTGCTGGTCCATCAAAGATGCCTCCAAGCCCAGATAAGTCAACAGTGCTTCTGGACACGGTCATCATAAGGATTCCTCCAGGTACAGTAAGAGTTTTGTGGATGTAACTTATTGTAGTACTAGATCAAGGTTTGCCAATGTATACAGTGTTGTGAAAAAGTATTTGCTCCCTTTCTTCTATTTTTGCTGAAAATGCTTCAGATCATGCAACAAATTTTAATACAACCCCATTTCCAAAAGTTGGGACGCTGTGAAAAATGTATATAAAAACAAAATGCAATGATTTTCAAATCATTTGAACTTTATATTTATTTGAAAATAAGAGACAATATCAGATGTTGAAACTGATAAATTTATTGCTTAATGAAAATATTTGATGGTTGGTATGATGTTCCTATCGTGCAATGCTGTGCTAGCTTTGTGACAGATTTAGCGTGACCCACTTTTGACTCATCAGTCCACGGAATATTATTTCAAAAGTCTTAAGAGTCATCACAATGTTTTTTGGCAAATGTGAGACAAGCTTTTGAGTTAATTGTGCTCAGCAGTGGTTTTCTCCTTGCTGCTCTCCCTTGGACGCCATTTTCCCAGCCTTATGGTGGACTCGATAAAACTGACCTGAACTGAGAAAAATGAGGTCTGGTGTTTTGAGGAATTTTGGTAGGCCAGCCACTCCTGGGAAGGTTCAGCCATTGATCCAAGTTTCCTGCATTTTTAGATAATGGCTCTAACTGTGGTTCGGTGGAGTCTCAGAGCCTCACATAAATGGCTTTGTAACCCTTTCCAGACTGATCATTGTCTCCAACTTCATCTGTTTTTTAATTTATTTCTATCGCAGCATCATGTGCTGCTTTTCCCCTATTTAACATTGCCAGACAGGTTCTTTTTAAGTAATGCTTAGATTCAGCAGGGCTGGCAGTAATCCTGCCTGGATGTGTCTGGTGAAATTTCAATAAAATTTGTTTAATTGGTTGATTTATTAACTAAGCAGGTTATAACTCTTTCACATGAGGCCAGATAGGGTTGGATAGCATTTTCCTTCAATCAGTGAAATCATTTAAAAATGGCATCATTTTATATTTTTAAAAATTAAAATTAGTTTGATGATCTCAAATGTTTAAGTATGACAAATATGCAAAAACAAGAAATTGACGAGGGGTAAAATTTTCATAACACGGTACTGACCCCGTATGGTTAAGGAACATTGTTTTTAAACCTCTATGTGATTTTCTCGCGCATTTTTGGAGCAAACTGGAGACCCTAAGCGCATCTTTGTTCCTGAAGAACCTCGCCTTTCCAGGATGCTGTCTTTTGTACCAAATCATGATTACAATCACCTGCTGACATCAGCGGTTTCAAATCACACCATTGATTAAACTTTTTACCTCATCACTAGTCCCACATTCCCCTATCCCAACTATTTTTTGGAATGCGTTGTACAGTGCTGTGAAAAAGTATTTGCCCCCTTCCTCATTTCTTAGTTTTTTTGCATATTTGTCACACTTAAATGTTTCAGATCATCAAACAAATTTTAACAATAGACAAAGATAACCCGAGTAAATGCAAAATGCAGTTTTTAAAACAGATAACTCGGTCGCCACAGGGACCAAGTCGTGTATCTCCCCGATCCCCAAATTTCGGACAAAATGGTTGCTGGCAGCCATATTGGACGTCCAAAATTGCCGAAAATCAGTCTTGAGCATTGTCAAATAAATATCTTTGCCTGTGCAAAAATAGAAAAAATTTCTGTAATAATTGTCGCTTCCAGAGCCGGAACAGAAAATCTCTGCGGGCATGGCGGCGGCGGGCACGGTGGCGGCGGCCCCGGAACTAAGCCATTGTCATCAGGGAGATACAATGATCATTTAATTTATTAAGGGAAAAAAGCTATCCAAACCTACCTGGCCCTATGTGAAAAAGTAATTACCCTCCCTTGTGAAATCATGAATTAACTATGATTAATCACATTTTTTGAGTTCAATTTCACTAGCCACACCCAGGCCTGATTACTGCCAGACCAGCTGAATCAAGAAATCACTTTGATAGAACCTGTCTGACAAAGTGAAGTCGGCTAAAAGTTCTTAAAAAGCAACACATTATGCCACGATAGAAAGAAATTCAAGAACAGATGAGAAACAAAGTCATTGACATCTATCAGTCTGGAGAGGGTTACAAAGCCATTTCCAAGGCTTTGGGACTCCAGCGAACCACGGTGAGAGCCATTTTCCACAAATGGAGAAAACTTGAAACAGTGGTGAACCTTCCCAGCAGTGGCTGGCCTACTAAATTTACTCCAAGAGCGCATCGCCGACTCATCCAGAAGGTCACAAAAGAACCCTGAACAACATCTAAAGACCTGCAAACCTCACTTTCCTCAGTTAAAGTCAGTGTTCATGATTCAACAATACAAAAGAGACTAGGCAAAAATGGCATCCCTGGGAGTGTTCCAAGGCGAAAACCTCTGCCGACCAAAAAGAACACAAAGGCGCGTCACACATTTGCCAAAAAAACATCTCGATGATCCCCAAGACTTTTGGGAAAATATTTTGTGGACTGACGAGACAAAAGTTTAACTTTTTGGAAGGTGTGCGTCCCGTTACATCTGGCGTGTAACTAAAACAGCATTTCATAAAATGAACATCATACCAACAGTCAAACATGGTGGTGGTAGTATGATGGTCTGGGCCTGCTTTGGTACCTCAGGACCTGGAAGACTGCCGTAATTGATGGAACCATGAATTCTGCTCTCTACCAGAAAATCCTGAAGAAGAATGTCCAACCATCAGTTTGTGACCTCAAGCTCAAGCGCACTTGGGTTATGCAGCAGGACAATGATCCGAAACACACCAGCAAGTCCACCTCTGAATGGCTTAAAAAAAACAAAATTAAGGTTTTGGAGTGGCCTTGTCAAAGTCCGGACTTAAATCCGATTGAGATGCTGTGGCATGACCTTAAATAGGCCGTTCATGCTCAAAAACCCTCCAATGTGGCTGAATTAAAACAATTCTGCAAAGAAGAGTGGGCCAAAATTCCTCCACAGTGATGGGAAAGACTCATTGCCAGCTATCACAAACGCTTGATTGCAGTTGTTGTGACCGAGGGTGGCACAACCAGTTATTAGGTTTTGGGGGCAATTACTTTTTCACACAGGGCCAGGTAGGTTTGGATAGCTTTTTCCCCTCAATAAATGAAATCATCATTTAAAAACTGCATACATCGGTATTCCTTGGGAAAATTTCACCGTGGTAGACCAAAGTTTGTCTGGTAAGCCTATGCTCACACCAGAACAAAGGGGAGGTGTGTAGACAGTCAAAACACATGCCTCATTAAAGACCTCCCTCCAGAACTGCAGTCCAAACACCCATTAATTATGCAAAGTACCAGTATTGCCTGTTCAACAAGGTGCAGTGTAATTAAGCCAGGCCCTAGATCCAGTCAAGATAAAGTGCAGGCTTACAGTGCTGGCCATTCCAAAGTTCCCCAATCCGAAATTTGCAGAATTTTCGGTGATAATTCATTCTGCGAATTTTCCTGAATTTTTCTACCAAATTTTGAATGGAAAACTATCCGAAAATCTTTTCGGCCACCGAAAAATTTTCAGATGTATGAAAAAACGTGAATATTCGCCGAATTTTGTGGGAACTTTAGAATGGCCAGTACTGTAAGCCTGTACTTCGTCCAGACTGCATCTAGAGCCTGGCTTAATTACACTGCACCTTGTTGAACAGGCAGTACTGGTAATTTGCATAATTAATTGGTGTTTGGACTGCAGTACTGGAGGGAGGTCTTTAATGAGGCATGTGTTTTGACTGTCCTCACGCCTCCCCTTTGTTCTGGTGTGAGCATAGGCCTAGCAGACAAACTTCGGTCTACCTCAGTGAAATTTTCTGGAGGAATACCGATGTGGTCTCTGACCTTCAGAAGGCCAGACAATCCTCAATGGGTTTCCGGAAAATTTAACTGAGGTTTACTGAGGTGTTGTCCAAACTTAAGGAAACTGGACAGACTTCGGGTTACCTCGGTCAAATTTTTCCGAGGTTAACAGAGTTGGCCTCAATCTTCAGTAAACCTCGGTGTATTCAAAGCTTTTATAGGAATTTCTCAGAAAAAAAAAAAAAAAAAAACTTTCTTGGTTTTTGGGTGCTACTAGTGTAAGTTAAGACACCTATCGATTTTGGTTCCCATGGCGACAGTATTGGCCGTAAAAAAGGGGAGAAGGGGGCGCACCCATACAGTTGCAGCCGACCTGACTGTCTAGTTTTAAAGGTATTCTTCCTTGTAACATTCAGGATCACAGTTGGAGTTGAATAACAGTGGCATGATTCAAAAGAAAAGGTAGGAGGTAGCAGAGAAAATGGTGGGGATAATACCTTGGGTCTCCAGCGGTGGAGGTGAGACAGGCTGAACGAGGGAGGAAGGAGACGAGAGCTCCACACACACCTCTTCTTTCTGTTTCAACATATTATGGGATCAGATTGTCAGTGAAGAACATTCAACACTCAACGCCATAATCTGCATCTTCTGCACACTACAGAGGAACTTAAGCTGTATTACTGTTAACCTGTACCCAGAGAAACAGAGCCAATACTACCATACTACGAGTCTATATAATGAGAAACAGTGTTGTTCCGAAGAATTACCAATAACCAAGGTACATCTGATCATCTCTGACTATCTGACAAACTTTTTATCTGACCTCTAATTTGTGCAACTTTCCTGAATAAATCTCTACCCAAACTTAAGTGCTTACTGTTTTTTTACCACTTTGACAAAATGCATGATCATCCTCTCTTCTGAAAAAAGAAACTCAGCAGATTGCTCTCTAATAGTCAGAACTACTCAGGGTATAACTCAAATAACAACACTGAAAATGCAATGTTTTTGTCTTATTGAATAAGATTCTGTTTTCTTCTGGCCATTTGGTGCTGCAACCAAGCCTCATCAGCCTAGAAAAACAAATAAGAGTTCCACAGATGAGGCTGTGTCACCTGCGCAGACATAAGAGTGACTTGAAGTAACATTATTATGCCATAGTAATGTGAAATTAATTTTATATTTTGCCATTTTGGACATGATACAATGTTACTTTAGAAGGTGAGGTTGTCCTCACAGAAGCATTATGATTTGTCTCCCCTTTCCTGCTTGCATGAGTCGATCAGCTGCTGGGCAGCCGGCTTCTGTATCAATAGTTTATTAGAAATTTCACATGAACTGTCCGAAAACTGAGCTTGACGGAAAGACCTTGGTAGTAAGTAAGCCAAGTAAGTTTCCTTCAAATCCCACCATTCTTTCAGCAGCTACTGACCGGAAACCATAAACAAATCACAACACAGCAGCCTCATTAAATATGCTTGGATCAGTCCCAAAATCAAACTTGATCAAAGAGACCTTGGTAGTAAGTTAGCTGAGTCATTTTAATTAAAATCTGAACATTCTTTGAACAGTTATTGTCCGAAAACCATCAACCAATCACAAGGCATCAGCCTCCTTAAAAATGTGTGGATCTGTCCAAAAATCAAACTTGCCCAAAGATCTTGGTAGTAAGTAAGCTGCATAAATATAATTGAAATACAATCACATTTTCATCAGTAATTGTCCAGAAACCATCAATCAATCACAAGGTAGCAGCCTCACGAAATATGTATGGATATGTATCCAAATCAATCTTGCCCGAGACACCTTGGTAGTAAGGAATCTGAATAACTGTCTTTAAAATCCTATCTTTCTTTCAATTGTTATTGTCAGGAAATGTTCAACCAATCAAAATACAGCAGACTCATTCAAAAATGCACAGATCTATCCCAAAATTGAACTTGACCGATGGACCTAGGCCAAAATCAATCTGAGTTACTTTCATGTTACATGAATATCTAATAATTCTTTCAACAGATATTGCCAGGAAACTATCAGCCAAACATCATGCAGCAGCCTCATTAAACGCACACAGATCTGACCCGAAATCAAATTTGCCTGAGAGACTTTGGTAGTGAGTAAGCAGAGCATGCTTCATCAAAACCCAATCATTCTTTCAATAGGTATTGTTAGGAAAGGACTAACCAATCACAAGGCAGCATCGTCAGTAAATTTGTGCGTATCTGGCCCAAAATCGAACTGGGCAGACGGACCTTGGTAGTTAGCAATCTGATTAGTTTCATGTAAATCTGATCATTCTTTCAATGAATATTGTCCCGAAATTATCAGCCCATCAACATGCAACAGCATCATTAAATATGCACTGATCTGCCCCAATATTGAACTTGCCCGAGGCCTTGCCAGTAAGAAGCTGAGCAAATTTCATTTAAATCTGATCATTTTTTCAATAGTTATTGTCCAAAAACCATCGGCCAATCACAAGCCAGCAACCTCATTAAATATGCGCGCGTCTGTCCCAAAATAGAACTTGCCCAAGAGACCTTGGCAGTAAGTAAGCTGATTGTGTTTTATTCAAATACGATCATTCTGTCAATATTTTGTCCGACAACCAAGGTTACGCCGACGCAGCCGCCGACGCGTGATGGTGGAAAAGTGAGCCCCAAGTTTTGACTTGCTGAGCAGGTACACAAAAAGCCACAGCCAGAAACCTGACCAACCGCAGGTTCAAATGATACTGCACCCAAAAATTTATATTTTACAAATGTTCTCCTGGTAATGTCTACACTTTTTCAATACGATTTTAGAGAGCCGAAAGTTCCTCGTTTTCCTCGTTGCTGTGGCATTCAGTTTTGCAATCACAAACCATTCAAACATTTCATCATTGTAAAAATTAACCTTAAACATCGCACTTTAAAATTGGATTTTCAATAAAATATGATAAACAAATTTTAAATTGTTAAAGGAATCACAAATGTTTTTGATCTATTACTCATCATCATGAATTTTGAAGAAGTTTTGATTTCAACTTAAATATTCATAACGGTTCTCAGGAACCATTTTAGATGGAATGCCTGCACCGTTCGATCAAAGAAGGTTTAAACTTGCGAAGGAATAACACCTCCATTAGAAGTCTGAATTCTCACAGGTGATTGTTTTAATTATGAGCCAATTGAAGCTGTGTGTTGAGATATCTTAGAAATCTCTGGAGGGCTTTGATTGGATGCTAGCAAAATTTTGTGCTGTATATATAAGATATATGAGATATATAAGACATATAAGGCAGAACAGGAACCTCTCTTGCCGTTGAAAACTGGAGTTATGAGTGTTTTTGTCTTTCACTTAGAACAAAGAAGATTTCTTGTGTTCCAAGATTAGGATAAATTTGTAGAGGCCGCGCATAAATTGTTCTAATTAAGCAGAAACTCACAGCTCTGTTGTTCATTGTTCACAAAAGTAGGGCAGGCAAGCCATTTCCACCTATATGTCGAACCAGGTGGTGGGAATAATTGTTGCGGGTTCACTGGGATTTCCAAAATTTTCAACAGTTTACTTGATGAAATACCAAGGACATCCAGCATGCTTGAACTTGTTGATGATACACCGTTTATCAATTTCCCAACACGTTAATATGCGTTTAGCACGGTGAATGGCATCAACTAAGGCATTTCACTTCCAATGTGTTGGCATGGCTGATTTCCAATGTGTTTGAAGTTTGCTGGTTTAGTCTAGATTGTTGTGGAAAACCTTTTCTAGGTTTGTATTGGAGAGTTGTGTCCAGGAAGTGTGCAGGGTTTTCCTCAACAGTAGAGGTGATGATTGGATGGTACAAGTTTAAAGCCTCCAAAAGACGGTCGACAGATGTCTTCTTTCCCTTAGAGGAACACCCATCAACATAATGGTTATAGAAATCTGGATCATGTTCAGAGACGACATCATTCTCTAACTTGCGCATGAAGATGTTGACCAACACTGGTGACGAAGGGTTTCCCCATTTCACAGCCGTCCATTTGTTTGTACAGCTTGTTTTTAAAACTGAAGATTGTACCTTTTGTCACTTGTTCTAAAACTCCTTTGAAGATTACTTGGCTGGTAATAGGAGATAACTTGCTGTAATCATATATCTGTTGGAGGATGTATTAAATTGTTTTATCCAGGGGAACTTCAGAAAACAGAGGTGACATCATATGAAACCAAGATTTCATCTTGCTCCACTGCCCTGTCCTGTTCTTGGCTGACAGACTCTTTGCTTGATGAAAAATCTCAGCTCTGCAATTTTGAAAGGAACTTTCCTCCTCTCACACAAAGCAAATTTGAGTTTAGGCAGATCATCTGTTCTCCATGAAATCTATGGAATCCATTTTAGAAATGAAACTTCCTCAATCCACCTCCAACAGACAGCAAATTTGAACTCGATCAGATCATCCGTTCTCCTTGAAATCGATGGAAGCCAAATTCCAGATGGCTGCTGCACTGACTATAACTGAAAATCAGTGCGCCCATTTTTTAAATATACCTTCCTCTACCTACCCCGCAACATAAACGAGGAATCCCAATTTGATGGAATCATCTGTTCTCCTCAAAATCAACAAAAACCAAATTCAAGATGGCTGCCATGAAGGCCATATTGAAAACCCCAGTGCACCTATTTTTGAATGGAACCTTCTTCTACCCACCCCCAACATACACAGCAAAGTCGGATTAGATTGGCTCAACCGTTTTCCTCAAAATCAAAGGAAACCACATTCAAGATGGCTGCGACAACAGCAATAACTAGAAAAGCACTCAGACAGCGCAGAACTCCGCCAGGTGGCAGCAAAAGCCAAAAGCACGGAGATCGGAACTCCGGCCCATTCGAAAGACTTGAACTCTTGAACTTTGATGTATATCTCAGCTGTACTTTGGCCTAGATATGCCAAAGTTTAATGACCTGTTCCTTGTCCTAATACCCACCTTCTCTGAAAATTTCATGAAAATTTGTGCATTACTTTAAGAGTTATGTTGTTCACAAATAGACAGACAGACAAACAAACAAACAGGGGCGAAAACATAACCTCCGGCAACTTCATTGGCTGAAGTAATGAAAATCCCAGCGCAACCACTTTTGAAAGGAGCCGTCCTCTACCCACCCCTGACACGCACAGCGAATTTGAATATGATTGAATCATCAGTTCTCTTCGAAACTGAAGGAAACCAAATTCAACATGGCTGCAATATCTTAAAAGACTCTTCAGTCTGTTCTCATAGTTAATTCCTGGAATAAATGATAACAGCTTTGTGGCTCTTCTTTGGACCTTTTCTCCAGCTTCTCTTTGTTTCTAGTTGTATGGTCCCCAGAACTGCATACAATGCTCTAAGTGTGGTCTGACAAAGGTATTTTACAAGTGAAGAATAATCTCCTTAGACTTATACTCAATACTTTTGGCAATACTGTAAATCCCAGCATCTTGTTGGCCTTTTTAACTGCTACTGCATAGTGGCTGTTAACCTGTAAGGCTTTGGTCAACAATCACTTCCAAATCTTTTTCAAGTAGAGTGCAATCTAGCTTCAAACCTCTCATAAAGTAATTCCATTTCATGTTTTTATTTCCAATGAACAATGCTGAATTTCATTTGCCATGTTTCTGCCCACTTTTGAGTTCTACTTTAAATCATCCTGCATCACCTTAGCAGACTGTAAACTATTGGCAAAATCTCCCAATAAAGTTTCATCCACAAATTTGACCAATTTGCTTTCATTGTTCCTCTCAAGCTCATTAATGTAAATGAGGAAGAGCAGGGGTCCCAAAACTGATTGATGAGAGACTCCACTTCCAAAGATGCCTAGCACGGGTGAGATCCCTTTGAGCTCAACTCTTTGTGTTCTGTCCATTCGGTTCTGTCCAATTCCCAGCCAAGATAGAGAACAGAAGATGTGCGGAGAGTATGGCCCTGTTAATAAGCTGAATTTCACAATGCAAGTTGCGCAAAAACACCATTTACTACTCACTGGAAAAGAATCAAGCTTAAATATTTCACATGCAGGTGGGGGATGAACCAGGCAACCAAACTAAATTGTTAGTTATGCCAGAGTTATTATATTCTTTCGAAAATACTTAGATTTTAGCCCCACCTTGATTGCTCTTCTACTCAGTCCTCCTTCCATAGTGCAATAATCCCTTTGCCTGGAGATTAGCTCAATTAGTCTGGAGTGCGTTTCCCAAAAGCACAGATGCCAACTTACATAGTTGGAACCTCTAACCATGAATGGACAAACTATGCAAGTAGCTAACTTAGCAACTTTGCTTTAGGGAAACACATCCCTGATCATTTTGCCAGGCGAACCAGAAGAATTAACAATATCAGCCCCTAGCAACAGGCTAAGGATTCGTTTCCCATCAGTCGAGACAGTTCTCTCCCCAGTGACTGAGTTTTTGGCCACTGATTAGCAAAAAGAACAATTGGCCACACGCAAAGGAATATTAGGAATTATTACGGAAACACGGAAATGGGATGGGAAATACATTCCACACGGATGAAGTAGTTATTTTTCCGCAGATGGTCTCTGTCATTTTAAGTAGTTTTTCTCATAATGATAAATGTTCAATTATTCTTTTTTTCTTATAAGTTTTGTTTATTTATTTGATTCAATAAAAAGGGGGTGTAAAATCATGATTGACAGCTTTGATTGAGAGCTTCTCTCAGAGAAGTCGTTGCCTCTTGATTTACTTCCGGGATTTGTATGGAGCTGGAGTGCAACAATCTAGAGGAGATATAATGTTAACTTAGCACATGCATAAGTTGCTAGGTCCCAGTACAACGGAATATAACCCATAGTGATTTGCAAGTCCAACGAAAATTGATTGTAAAACAGTCTTTGCTCTGAACATAGCGTCATGTACTGTTTGCAGCGATGCTGCTGTAGAACGGTATAGCATGCTAGCTAGCTAGCAAGTTTAGCAACATTTTATAACAGGTCACTCTAAACAGCAACGGAAATTGATGGTAAAAGGCTCTTTACTTTGAACATAGCGTGATGTAACCACTGTTCACAGTGATGTTATTTTCAGAGCAAAGGGCTTTCTACAATCAATTTCCGTTGCTAGCATAAGTTACCCAAAAAAACCTGATGGCTACCTAACTAAGGTTAGTAAATTTAGATTCAGAAGGGTCACCCTTAGCTAGATAGCTAGCTAGTTAGAACTAACTTTAAATCCATGAGTATTCACCTAAGACTCCATTCACCTCATTTTCAAAGGTTAGCTGGCTTGGACTTCTAAAGTAGGTTTGTATGATGTAGCGAGCTAGCTACTTATTCATAGACAATGCATTAGCTAGCTAGCTAGTACCAGACATCGGCAATGCGGCTGACTGCCAAGGACGAGGACAGTGGTAAACTCAATTTGGCGTCATATTTATTTTTATTTATTTATACTGGGAGTCCGATTGAGAGCAAGCTCTCTTTTGCAACGGAGCCCAGTAGCAAAAAACAGAAAACACCAAGTACAATGAATAAAAACAATGACTACATTACACATGTACATTCCTGCTTTGTGGCAGCCAATAAAAGACATTTAAAACAATCAATTGAAATAAGACTTTCCAACTTTAAAAACTGTTGAATCCTATTCCACTTCTGTGGAGCATAATACATAAAAGCAGCTTTACCCAGTTCAGTATGCACCCTTGGGACATCTAAAACCAAAAAGTCAAGAGTGCGCAGACCGTATTCCCCCTTCCTCACGTTAAGCAAACTGGTCAGATATCCAGGCAGTTTACCCAAAAATGCCTTGTAAATAAAAAAAGCAACAATGTTGCTCCCTTCTCATGGCCAGCGAAGACCAACCAGCGTTAAAATAAAGTGTACAGTGATGTGTTCTGAAGCCATCTCCAGTTATGAACCTTAATGCAGCGTGGTACACTGCGTCAAGTGACTTCAGCAAGGAGGGTGCAGCGTGCATATAAATTACATCACCATAATCTATTCTAGAGAGAATAGTTGCTTGAACAATCTGTCTTCTGCAACTCCTCGGAAAGCAGGCTTTATTCCTGTACAGCATAGCCAATTTTGGCTTCAAATTCTTGACCAGCTCATCAGTATGCTTCTTAAAATTAAGACTGTCATCCACCCAAATGCCAAGGTATTTGTAGTGAGGAACTCTTTCGATTTGGATTCCATTTACTGTCGTGATGCTACCATTATGGAACCTAGCAGCTGGTTTATGAGAGAATAGCATGAATTTAGTTTTTTCAGAGTTTAAAATTAGTTTAAGGTTTAAAAGATCCTTCTGGAAGATTTGGAAATCAGACTGCAAATTTTTAAGAGCCAAATCAGCAGAAGGGGCAGCTGAGTAGATGACTGTATCATCTGCATAGAGGTGGATTTTAATATTAAGAAAATTAGCACCGAACTCATTAATAAAAAGTGCAAACAGCAAGGGCCCCAAAATTGAACCCTGTGGAACCCCCTTGCTAAGAAAAATAAAGTTGGATTGATAGCCATCGGCCACAACAGCTTGACACCTACCAGATAGATAATCTTGAAACCAATTCAGAGATTTAATATCAAACCCAATTGCACTTAGCCGCCCTATGAGTTTAAAATGGTCAACTGCGTCAAACGCCTTTGATAGGTCAATAAAAAGGGCAGCGCAGTCTTGCTTATTGTCCAAGGCAGAAACTATATCATTTAATACCCTGGCTGCAGCTAATACAGTACTATGACCTGGTCTGAAGCCTGACTGAAATACATTCAAGATAGCATGGTCTGATAAAAATGCTCTAACTTGATTATTGACGAGTCTCTCTAAAACCTTAGCCAAGCACGGCAGCTTTGAAATTGGTCAATAGTTATTCAGAACATCTGAAGAACCACCTTTATGTAAGGGAAGAACAAAAGCCGTTTTCCACAAGACAGGAATCGAACCGGTCAACAGGGTTAAGTTAAAAATGTGTGTCAGGATAATAGCAATCAAAGGTGAAGCCAGCAATAAGAGGCTTGGGTCCAATTCATCCGCCCCAGTGGATTGCTTAGGGTCAATGCTAAAAAGTTCTTCAAGCATATGACTGTACTTGGAAAAGATCCAACCCATAAAACCCTTTAAAAAGCTTTTCGTTGTAGTGAAACCTGTCTGTTGTCTGTGTACATCATCCAGCATTTACCAGAAACAGAGGGAGCCATTTGGGCAACGTAAAAGGTTCAGGGGACGTGGTTACGAGCAGGGCGGGTGTATGGGCAGGACCTCGATATCACGGCCCAACCCCCCGATTACAACTGTGCAGACTCTGGCTCCAAATGTGCAAGGTGGCGGCGTCCGTATGAAGGATATTTTGGCTCCATTTTTGTACAGTGCAAGGGAGCGGAGACGCATCGTCCATCTTTATAAACTGTCTATGGTTCTGTCCCGTAACCAGTTCTGAATCCGTAAATATTTTCCTTCTTTGAAATTATTAGGCCAAACAACCCCAGGCTAGTGGGTGTCTTTGGCAATGTAAAGTACTATAAAATAGGAAATATACACCCAGATTTATGGTAGAGACTGAATGCTGGATTGATTCATTGACTCCCAATGGTCACCCCAATAAAAGCAACAAAGTGAGTAGTCAAAATGTTTTTGTTAATAATGTTTAAAAACAGGCCATTTTTGCAATGCTAAAGAATGAATTATTCATGAAAAGTGACAAATGTAACAAACATGTTTTGAACAGTATGAGAAGAAATCTCTGACCTTCATCTCCGCATCGGTCTTTCTGGTTCTCTTCATGATCTCCTCAATCCTCTAGGAAATAAAGTAACTTTATTTTTGAACAACCCTTAAAAATTTTTATTAAAATGTAATTGACAAGTTTTTGCAAACTTTTAAGTAGGAATCTGTTAGTAAGTCTCAATCTCCTTCCCCTCCAGGCACTACAAAGTATTTCCTAACTTTGGGATCTGCGCTGGTTCAAAGCAAAAGCAGTCTACAGCAAACTTCCAAACCGTGTAAGTAAATCAGTCAAACGTGAGATTGGTCTTCAGTAAAATTACATTGGCTGAACGAATGCATTTTACATTTTGTTGTGGAATACTCATAAATGTTGCGTGGGGACAACCTTCTTCCTCTGTAGTCTTTCTTGTTCCTCCTGTAGTTTCTGAACCTCCCTCTCCTGCCGATGGCGCTCAGCCTCCTTCTGTGCTTGCAGCTCTCCCTCTGCTCTCTGTGACAGTACAGCAGAATACAAAATACATGTGCACAGAGTAAAATAGCAAGAACTACCAAAAGGGTTTTATGCTTTTTTTCCAAGTTATAATATTCTTTGATGTCCAAAAGGAAAGTTCACAAACTTTCCAGCAAAAAAAAATAAACCATAAAAATTCCATGATTTTTAGTCAACTTGATTCCTTTCATTCCTAACCCTTTGGAAAACAACCCCCCCATTGAAATGAGCTTTGTTCTAATTGGCCAGCGAGTAAAGCCACCATGTCAAAGGAGAGTGACGATGTCACAATCCCCCAGCTACTGGCAAGTCTCTAAATGCATATGACTGAATTAAGTAGCTAGCTAGCTAGCTGGCCATTAAACTATACAATGAGTAAGGAAAGGTAATGTCTGCAGGTTAAGCAATCATAGATGTTACATTCACAGAAGAGCAATATCGAGAGATCATAGTGCTAAATTTCTCTAACGTTAAGAATGATCTGTAGCTAGCGTCTGTATAATAGCAACTGTCAACTACCATTCCATTTACTGCACTAGGTACCCATTAAAAATGAACTGAATTCCATTAAAAACAGTCACCCATTCTATCTTTTCCAATTGACTAGTGTTGTGCATTGCTTCTGACTGAACTAACGAAAGTTTCCAAATTGACAATCAATTTATTAACTAACTAGCTAGCGAATAAACCACACGATGCTAATAGAAAGGTCATGCGTGCATGCTAGCTAGCTAAGTGTGTTAGTAACATTTTGCTAGCTAGTAAGTTACATCAACAACCAAGCCATACACAATTAACTGAGGTTGCACTTGGAATTCAGCTTGAGTATTAATAGAAATTGGAAACACTTACCAAGCGAGCTAGCTAGCTACAGATTTTGCTTGAAAATAAATTGAAACCACTGCTTCTTTGTACCATCTAAAAAGCATGGTAGATCCCCTTGAATACAAATTTTGTTGGCAGTCCTGTACTGTACTATTCCAGGTTAGTAGTATAAAGCAATCAGACAAAAGCGGATTGCACACACACAGGTGTAACTAGTTATGGGCTTTTGCCGATTGAAGCTGAGATGTTGCCAGAAAAAAAATAAGCTGTGGGTGGAGATATTCAGTTGAGGGGCGGATCAATTCTCACAAGCCTGCATGCGACCATAGACTGTATAAAAAGATGGACGAAGCCACCGTGACGTCACCCATTGGTTTCAGCATACCATTTAGGAAGCCTTGATTTTGGCTATTTGAACCGGGCCATTTTGTCATTTCGAAACCGGATGTGAGTTCTATTGGACAAGAGCGTGAATTGAAGATCCAGGGAGGAGCGAGGGGTGGATCTACGTGTGGATCTGACCGTATCTGACGAGGACCAGAGGATAGCTACGCCCCATAAAGCATATCTGGCTTTATCCTTTATTCTAGTCTATGTGGGACCATAATTTGCAAAAATGAACATCATGATATATCGAAGGAGACTTGAAATTTGTGATGGATACCATGAGGAATAAATAAATAAATAAATAATGTGGAAAATCATTATTGAAATAATAAATCACGTGGGAAATTAGAGTCATTTTCTCATAGACTTCTATAGCATTGAACTTCTTTCTGTAACCAGCGACGTCGCCATCTGCTGGCGATTAAATAGAATGCAATTTTCAGAGATTTCCGCATGGGCTTCACTTTTCAGACCCGGGTGCTGCGTTCATCTTTTTATACAGTCTATGCATGCGACGTAGGAAGGAGAGCCAAATCTGAATGGCATGCTGAATGCCATGTTTAATGAAAAAAATCAGACCACAAAAAATGACTGGGTTGTTTAACTTCACAGTTAGTGGGTTGGTAAGCACAACAAATATTGAAATATATGCGCATAAAAACGGAAAAAATGTGAGTTTTACGCAATATGTCCCCTTTAAAAGGCAAGTGATTCCAAACATTTGAGCATGCTTGAGTTAAATCGTTGGGCAGCCAGAATAGAACATTTACAACTCCAATTCCGAAATGGTTGGGACAAAGTGTAAATTGTGAATAAAATCAAAACGCCATGACTTTCAAATCACACCAGCCAGTATTTTATTCACAATATAAGAGATAACATAGCAAATGTTGAAACTGAGAAATTTTACAATTTTATCCACAAAATGAGCTCATTTCAAATTTGATGGCTGCTACAGGTCTCAAAAAAGTTGGGACAGGGGCCTGTTTACCATGGTGTGGCATCCCCTCTTCTTTTTAACACAGAGTGGAGGCATCTGGGCGTTGAGGAGACAAGTTTCTTGAGTTTAGCCTTTGGAATTTGATCCCACTCTTGTTTAATAAAGGCTTCCAGCCGCTAGAGAGTTTTGGGTCTCCTTTGACGGACTTTTCGTTTAATTATGCGCCAAATGTTCTCAATCGGTGAAAGATCAGGACTGCAGGCAGGCCAGTTCAGCACACGGACTCTTCTACTACGAAGCCATGCTGTTGTAATAGCTGCAGTATGTGGTTTTGCATTGTCCTGCTGAAATACACAAGGCCTTCCCTGAAATAGATGTCCTCTGAAGGGGAGCATATGTTGCCCTAAAACCTTTATATACCTTTCAGCATTCATGGTGCTTTTTAAAACATGCAAGTGTCCTACACCATATGCACTAATGCATCCCCATACCATCAGAGATACTGGCTTTTGAACTGAACGCTGATAACAGGAGGGGTCGTCTTTCTCCTCTTTAGCCCAGAGGACAAAACACCCATGATTTCCAACAAGAATGTCAAATTTGGACTCGTCTGGCCACAGGACACTTTGCCACTTTGCTACAGCCCATTTTAAATGAGCCTTGGCCCACAGAACACAGCGGCGCTTCTGGATCATGCTCAACAATGGCTTCCTTTGTGCATGATAGAGTATTAAGTGGCATCTGTGGATGGCACGGCAGACTGTGTTTAAAGACAGTAGTTTCTTGAAGAATTCCTGTGCCCGTTTAGTAATGCCAATGACAGAATCATGTTGTGAGTGATGCAGTGGCGTCTGAGGGCCCGAAGATCACGGGCATCCAGTAAAGGTCTTCGGCCTTGTCCCTTATGCACAGAGATTTTTCCAGTTTCTCTGAATCTTTTGATGATGTTATGCACTGTCGATGATGAGACCTTCAAAACCTTTGCAATTTGATGTTGAGGAACATTGTTTTTAAAGTATTCCACAGTTTTTTTACGCAAGCCTTCACAGGTTGGAGAGCCTCTGGCCATCTTTACTTCTGAGAGACTCAGCCTCTCTAAGACATCCCTTTTATAGCCAATCATGTTACGCACCTGATGCCAGTTAACTTAATTACTTGCTAAATGTTCTTTCAGCTGATTCTCTTATATATTAATTCCTTTTTCAGCCCTCTCTTGCCTGTGTCCCAACTTTTTTGAGACCTGTTGCAGCCAGAAAATTTGAAATAAGCTCATTTTGTGAATAAAAATGTAAAATGTCTCAGTTTTAACATTTGAAATGTTATCTATGTTCTATTGTAAATAACATATCGGCTCGTGATCTGAAAGTCATTGCATTTTGATTTTATTCACAATTTACACTTCGTCCCAACTATTTCGGAATTGGGGTAGTAAAATAAAATGGATAATCTGGACAGAAGTTTGAAAATCACTGCATGGCAGTACAATTGGATACAAAAATAAACATACAGTATTCACTCTTTCTCTGTAATGTGCCACTTATACAAAAACTTGCACACTTACAGTCCCTCTCACAGAAAACAGCAACATGATCGACCTGTTTGACATTAGGCCACAACTCCACACACATGCAACAGTGACATTGAATATGACCTCTGACCTCCCTGTCCATCTGTATCTGAAGCTCTCTCTCCTGACACTGCCTGTGTTTCCGCTTCTCCTCTTCCTTCAGCTTGCACTCCTGCTCCTGCCTCTGTTTTTCCACTTCCACCTGCCTTGCCTCCTCTTCCTCTTTTGCACGTGCCTCCGCTTGCCTCTTCCGATGCTCTGCAACTCTCGCCCTTTCAGCACGGAGACAACATGAAGACAGCCAAGAACATGATTACCTAAGTATACACACATACCAACATGACTACGTGATCATAAGTATGTGGACAGCTGCTCATCAAACAGTTAATTCGCAAATCTGTTACAACCCTTGCGTGTTCCTATTGCCTCCTCCCCTTTCCAGCAACCAACGGGTGTTTTGTGGTTTCGTCCCCTTGGATCACGCCCATGTATGATCCATTATATGCCCTCACGTATGTGTGTATGTGGCCTGTGAATATAAGCGTACTTTCTGTCTAGTAGTGTTGCTGAATTGTAATGCTCTGTCCAACTAAGCCAACAAGTCAGTTTATCCCCTACTTTTGTGCAAAGCTCTTCTTTTTGTGAGTTTATCAGTACTTTAATGAGAGCGAAAAACCTAATTACTTTTTAAATAGTAATTAATAGGAACTCTCAAGCCAGGATTGGGACCACGTTCCGGCTAAACTCATCAGTCCTGTTGTCAAGTGGTCCTAGGGGAATTCACCTCCTGGATTCAGCCCGGGACGCCCAGTGGCCACGTGTGGACACGGCCCCAACCCTCTCCAGTTAACACCGACTGAGCTGGACTGTGTCCCTCATAGTTCTGGGTTTTGGCCTAATCCACTTTCATTACCATTTTCCAATCAATAAATACCCATCTTTAGATTTTACCCAGTATCTGTGTCCGATTCCTTGCCAGGATCAGGACAAAATCATGGCCAGTCATATGAAGTCAATCACCCTTCGCTGCTATGACAGCCTCCACTCTTCTGTCAGCGCTTTTAACTAAATGTTAAAACAAAATGCGGAGACTTGCTTCCATTCAAGGCAGAAAGGCATGATTGTGGTCAGGCAATGAAGGTTAACAGTCAGGCCTGGCTTAAAGCTGCTTTTCCACTTGATTCCAACAGGGTTTGATAGAAGAGAGGTCCGTGCATTGCTCAGATCATTCAAGATCTTTTACTGGAATGCCACTGGAATGTAACTTTTGTTACAGCATTTTATTATCACCCCCCCCCAATGCGGGGTTCTCCAGACTTTTGCAATCACCTGTCTGTACTGTCAATTATAGGTGACTGTTGTTGCCACTGGGGAAGGAGTATTGTTTTTTTTGTGGCATGTGTTTACGTGTCTGACAGCAATATCGCGTAAAAAACGAATAGCTGTAATCGCACAAAATTTTCAGGAGAGGTGTGCGATAGTCTAATGATCACCTGGTTGAATTTTGGACCTAATTACTTCAAGATTAAGGTCACCAAAAAAACCGAAAAGCATTTTTTTTCACAATAACTTCATGATATCTGCACCCATCATTTTTTTAACAGGATTCAAACCATTAATTCTTTCAAATCCGCTTCCAACCATATGCGAAACACAAAATCATGCACAATAGCGTAACATCATTAGGCTCATTAGCAGTAGGGTCGAATATCAGAGGGGTCCCAAGTTTCTCAACACCGAAAACACTCCCTAGGGTGGGGTATGTTGCGCTAAACACAACTTTTATTTCAAGTGAACTGAGACGCTCAGCCCAAACCACGAAAAACAGTCCAAGAAAAGGTGTCCATGTATGACTGGTGAGGTGATGTACAGACCTCTCCTCTTCCTCTTGCTCGCGCCGCTGCTTGTCTTCCAGCTCCTTCTGCAGGCGGGCCTGTCGACGGCGTTCGGCCAGTAACCGCGATGCCTCCTCTGCATCAGTTGTGCCAGCGATGGGTTTTCCTGTGGGCGTCACTGGTGATGGCTCTGTCACAGCAACACACATGGTTACACATGAAGATCAACTATCAGAGATGAGCTGATCACAGACAGTCATAGGCGAGTGCACTCAGGTAAAGCTTTACCAGCGCTCTTGTCTCCACTCAGATCACTGCTGCTGGACTTCGCCATTTTCTTCTCAGGTGTCTCCACATTCAAGGTTTCCTTCTTAGGCATTTCTGCTTTTGAGGCTCTTGTCACAGATGTATCAACCATAGAAGTCTTTTCTGGCGTTTCTGCCTTGAAGGTCTTCTTCTCGGACATCTCAGCCTTAGAAATCTCAGGTGTCTCCATCTTTGAGCTCTTCCTTGCAGACATCTCAGCCTTTGTTGCCTTCTTCTCAGGCATCTTCATATTCCTGACTTTCTCATCAGGTGTTGAAGTGTTAATTGTCATTTTCTCACAAGGTTCATCACCCCTGATCTCCTCTTCTCTCTTCTCCTTGGTCACCTCTTCACCTCCCTCACCCTCCAGCTTCCTCTTGTTGCCATCTGTGTTTGGAGTAGCAGACCTGTGCTTTAAAGGGGAGGGTGGGTACTCTCTTATGGTGCTGGGAGACTGGGCCCGGCTCTTTGACATAATCCTGCACCAAAAAAAGACATCAACATCCTTTCATAGTACAAAATTTTGACGAGTACCTCAGTTCGAACAAAAATGCAGTCAAAGACACAAAAATATGGTACATGCAGTTGCAGACCACAAGATACACTATATGGCTAAAGTATATGGATACCAAATAGTTATCAAACTCCACATTCCAAAATCATAGGCAATCATATAAATATGGTTCCCCCCTTTGCCACTATAACAGTCTCAAGTCTTCTGCAAAGGATGTTTACCACTAAATGTCAGTACACTGCAGCAGGAATTTCCTTCCATTACATTATTGGCATTAAGCAGATGCTTTTATCAACAGTGACATACAACACAAAGTTCATTAGCAGGAACAAACATGCAAAAAACCATTGAGGGAAGTAATATTCCCAGAACCAGAAGTGATTATACATATAAGACTTGGACCCTGGAAAATGCATCAACATATTAATCTACACAGACAGTGGTCTTAAATCAAGAAAAATTATGATGGATTTTAATTCCTAGCTCAAATTCAATACCAGTAACTAAATTAGGTAGGAGAGAGGTCCAGCCTGGAGAGGCAATTCTTCAGACTGCGCTTGAAGGGACTGAGAGTCTGTGCTGTTCTTGCGTCAGTGGGAGCCAGAATAAGCAGTATCGAGGTCTGACTGCAATAAACAGTTATGTCAAATATATAACATCTGGACATAACTGTTTATTGCAGTCAGCCCTCGGTATGTAACCAGCAATTCAGCGAGAAAAGCCAGTCAGATTCCAGCCAGAAAAGTGTCAGTGAGGACAGGCTCAGATGTCAAGCAACTTAGCCTGGCCAACTGATTTCAAATTACTACAAAGGATTTTCATGTTGTTTGGTTGAGTTGAGGTGAGCCTATGTAAAGGCCAGTCATGTTATGTTCTTCAACACCAACGTAAAAAAAAAAAAAAAAAAAAAAAAATACAAACATTGATCTTGCTCTGTACAAGGGCAGTGGAAAGGGTTTTTCCAAAACTGTTTGAAGCACAGAAGCATCCGTCATTCTTTGCTATAGCGTTAAGATTTTTCTTCATCAATACCAAGGGGCCGAGTTAAAACCATGAGCCAGAGCAAGGGTTTCCAGATTCTTTTGACCATGTGGAATACCACAGAAAAATGTAATCTGCTACAAGTTTGATACTCAGTGCTCAAACTAGAGGCACTCCTAGAGTGCAAACCTCTGCCAAGGCAGCACAGTCCAAATCTTGGTGAGTGGGAGCAAAGTTCAGTTATTGTGCGTCATAGGATTTCAAGATGGCTGCCGTGGCGGCCAAATTGTTTGACTGATCGTGGTGAAAATCAATAGGATCCATCCCTAATGTAATAGCAGTCCACCCACAAACTTTCAGAGATATCCGTTCATTACTTTTTGAGTTATCTTGTTCAAAAACAAACAAACAAACAAACGGCACTGATCACGTAACCTCACGAAAGACTTCAATCAGCATACTATGGGACCTTTTATCAGTATGGAAAAACTGACCTGGAAGCCACAGGTGAGGCACAGCGCATGCTGGCCATGGCAGGGGACTCCGGCCGTCGAATGGGTGAACCCGTTCCCGGGGAAGCGGTTCTTTTCTCTCTGCGCAGCTTCTCTGTCTGATAGATAGAAAAAAAGGGAATGCACGTATTACAAGGTTGTAGAAGCCCATGTACATCTGTGTGTAAGCGGTTTCCTGTGGCCGCTCTCTGCCCATGCCTGCTCAGCATTGTCAAGCACTCCAGCTCAAAGTCAAAAGGAGCAAGGAGTCACAACCCTTGTATGAATTCCTATTACTTCACCTCTCATCCAGCAACTTGTGTGTCCTTTAGTATTGTCGCCTTTGATCCGTTAAGCGTCTTGCATGCCCCTCACCAGTTGTGTGCATTCATGTTTCCCCATTCCCGCATGTCTCTGTGGCATATATATTCCCTTACTTTATGTTTGTCAAGTTGCTGGATTATCTCCTCCTACATGCCCTAAAGCAACTAGTCAGTATATTCCTAGTCTAGAGTTTATCGTCTTCGGAAATTATTGTAATCTTTGATGATAGTGTAATATAGAAGTACTCTTCTTAGTCTTATTAATGGAAAGAAGCTCCTAGGCCTATTTCCCAATCTCCGGGATAGGGACCACATTCCTGTCAACCTGCCTCTTTAAATATTCCTCTGCCCAGTATATAAGGAACACCTCCCAAGCCTTCTGCGGTTACCGCGATTGGGACTGCGTTCCTACTGAACTCTCTGAACCAGCCATCTGACTGTTCTGCTCTGGCGACGGTAATCTTAATCTGGCTTCTGCCTCGGGACGCCACTGGCCGGGCGCTGACAGGCCCCTTACTCAAGCGCATTAGCATCTAAACTGTACAGCGCCACTCTGCTCTGGACACAGTCCCCATGTGTCATTACCGTATTCCTATCAATAAGCCCAATTATTGAATTGTACTCTGCCCCAGCATCTGGTTTCTCGACTGGATCATAGCACAAGGCGCCTTGTGGTAGAGAAAAGAAAGAGCAAGAAGGAAACTTGGCAGTCGCTTCCAGCTCAAACTCCCCTCCTATTTCAATTCTTCTAAAGCTGGTGGTTCCCATGTACAAATTCAGACCAGTTTCCGAGGGATATGAGCATAGAACAGAGCCAGCAGACTGTCAGATTGAGTGATGATGATACCATCGGCACCGTGTTTCTCTAAACTGCTGGTACTGACCTTCAGGTTTTCCGGGGACATGTTTGCTCTCGTATTATCCTCAGACAATCCTGGGGATCCTGTTCTGGCCCTCCGACGGCCTCCCCTACCCGGAGAGCCCCTGTATGGGGATCTGTGTGGACTAGGAGGTGCTACATAAGAACACAGATGAAACACTTCCAGGTCAGACATACGTTCATAGAAAATAACTCAATGAGAGGGACTGAAAGGATGCTGAGGCGCCAAGGACAGGAAAGACAAAATTATGAGCAGTTTGCATTTTTATGTTACTATATACAAACCCCAATTCCAATGAAGTTGGGATGTTGAGTAAAATGTGACTAAAAACAGAATACAATGATTAAACTCATAAATGTTATTGTTTTTTTGGAAATATTCACTCATTTTGAATTTGATGCCTGCAACATGTTCCAAAAAAGCTGGGACACGGGCATGTTTACCACTGTGTGACATCACCTTTCCTTCGAACAACTCTCAGGTGTTAGGAAACTGAGGACACCAATTGTAGAAGCTTTGTAGGTAAAATTCTTTCCCATTCTTGCTTAATGTACGACTTCAGTTGCTCAACAGTCCGGGGTCTCCATTGTCTTATTTTGCGCTTCATAATACGCCACACATTTTCAATGGGAGACAGGTCTGGACTGCAGGCAGGCCAGTCTATTACCCACACTCTTTTACAACAAAGCCATGCAGTTGTAACACGTGCAGAATGTGGCTTGGCATCATCTTGCTGAAATAAGCAGGGACGTCCCTGAAAAAAAAAAAACGTTGCTTGAATGGTACATATGTTGCTCTAAAACCTGTATGTTTCAGGTTTTCAGTATTAATGGTGCCTTCACAGATGTGCAAGTTGCCCATACCATGGGCACCAACACATCTCCATACCATCACAGATGCTGACTTTTGAACTTTGCGCTGATAAAAATCTGAGTGGTCCTTTTCCTCTTTAGCCCGGAGGACACAACGTCCATGATTTCCAAAAACAATTTGAAATGTGGACTTGTCAGACCACAGCACGTTTCGACTTTGCATCAGTCCAGCTCAGAAGAGCTCGGGCCCAGAGCAGCCAACAGCGTTGCTGGGTGTTGTTGATATATGGCTTTCGCTTTGCATTGTAGAGTTCTAACTTGCACTTGTAGATGTAGTGACGAACCGACAATGTTAACTGACAATGGTTTTCTGAAGTGTTCCTGAGCCCACATGGCAATATCCTCTACAGAGTGATGTCAATTTTTAATGCAGTGCCGCCTGAAGGACCGACGGTCATGGGCATTCAATGTTGGTTTTCCGCCTTGCTGCTTATATGTACAGATTTCTCCGCATTCTCTGAATCTTTTGATGATATTATGGACTGTAGATGATGAAATCCCTACATTCCTTGTAACTGCATGTTTAGAAACATTGCTCTTAAATTGTTGGACCATTTGTTTGCGCTGTGAATGATTGAGCCTTTCAGGGGTGCTCCTTTTAGCACTCACCTGTTTCCAATTAACCTGTTCACCTGTGGAATGTTCCAAGCAGGTGTTTTTTAAGCATTCCTCAACTTTCCCAGTCTTTTATTGCCCCTGTCCCAACTTTTTTGGAACATATTACTGGCATCAAATTCAAAATGAGTGAATATTTCGAAAAAAAAAAAAGTTTATCAGCTTGGACATTAAGTATCTTGACTTTGTAGCGTACTCAATTGAATACAGGTCGAAAAGGATTTGCAAATAATTTTATTCTGTTTTTATTCACGTTTTACACAACGTCCCAACTTCATTGGAATTGGGGTTTGTAATCTGTACACATAATTTTACCAAAAACCACTATGTCCCGGGTCAGCTAAGTCCCACTCCGCAGATTTTTAAATCATAATCTCAGTTATTTGATGGTATGACAAAATGCCTGTATCTGCTGCTTTACTTACTTCACAGTCAGACATAATAATTTAAAATCAAGATAAATTACTATGCTTATACCTGCATCAACAGACTGAAGGATCTGTAGGTTACACAATGAAGAGTGACGACCACTGAGCCAAAACTTTGTTGAAACAGTTAGGCTTTCATTAGAGTTGGGTCATTTCATGTCAACTGAACCCATTTTGTGGAATTTGGGAAACAAACCCCTAAAAAAAAAAAACTGTTTAAAAAAAATCATCTTATTGTACACAATCTTAAACCACCAATTCAAAAATTTTAGCAACCCAAGACAAATAGTCCCTGAGATACAGTAATTTGAAAGTAGGGTATGAAAACCAAGCATAAATTCGTTAAAAATAAAATTTAAAAAAAAATAAATTAAAAAAAAAAAAAGTGTTTTTTTTCAGGGTTTCAAGTTCTGAAAACTAGCAGTTCTAAGAGAGGCAGAACAGTCTAACTTTTTAAAAGTATTTCAAAAGCCTTTTCCATGCCCCCTATTGTATACAGAACCTCCAAAATCCAAGTAGTTAATTCAAGGGAGTCTGTTGCCAACTTTTAACGAAGTTTGAGATGACTGGATATATCCAAAATAGTCAGCCTTAAATTTCATTTCACACTGATAATTAAAACATTTCCCCATTTCCGCCGGCCATTTTCACCCTGTGGGGCAAAGGTTAAAAATCTGAAACTGGTCAGCCATGAAATTCAATTTACCCTACTATAACATCCTTCAAATATAAAATCAAATTCATCAAATTCAAAATGAGCAAATATTTTTAATGAAATGGTAAAATGTCTCACTTTCAACATCTGATATGTTGTCTATGTTCTATTGTGAATAAAATGTGGGTTTGTGAGAATTGCAAATCATAGCATTCTATTTTTATTTACAATTTACACAGCATCCCAACTTTTTTGGAATTGTGGTTGTATGTATTACAATGTATATACAAGTATTACAATATAAACAATTGTTCTAAAATGATGCTTTGATTAGTTATGCTGAATTGTTCGCCACATTAATATTACATTAATTACCTAATATAATTCATTTAAAGAGAACATTGGCCTTTTTAAGAATGCAGGACTGTCACTGCCATATACTGCAGCATCCTAGAAAGGATAATACTGTGGATATGGTTATAGACGACTGCTGGATCTAAACTAATCCTGGTTGACCAACAGCCCATCAACCAAACAATCGACCAGCTGACTAAATGGGGTAACCCCTATGAAACACTATTTTCCTGTACTTAGAGTTTTATTATGCCATTCATCTTAACTGGTGTTCCCGGACAACTGACCGCAACATATGCCAGAGACATTAATGACTCTTTTGCCACAGAAGATTCTCAGTGAGGTCTCTCTTCCTGCAGCCCTATCGCAAGGTTTGCTGCTATTGATGTGCCATATTTGGCTGTTCTTATGACTTGGAGACTCTGGAATGCAAACAACTGCAATTTTTGAACCTTGATTATTACAATATTTTTTCAGAATGTTTAGCTTTGTCAGTAATTTTGACACTCATGGTTTTAAGAAAAAAAAAAGATTACTTGACAAAAGACACTGAATCATGAGGACAAATGTATTAAAATGAAAGTAAATTGCTCTTAAATATGTCTGACCATTTTGATTGAACATATTGAACTGCATGGTTTATTATATGCAGCCTTTAAGGTCATTTTCATGAAGGATGCCAGTGATTGGCCATTTGACTGATAGAATCAGGCTCATTTACCAACAAATTCTGTTCTGGTATTAAAATGATTAATATAGAAATGCAACAAAGACCTGAGGATAAAAGTATGAGTCCTTAAACTGTAATAGAAAATTCCCTACTACCGGAACTAGCAAGATGCACACACTCAAAACACACACAAGCATGAATATTTAACAATAGAAAAGACACACATTAATCAGTCTTTTCCCTACACTCCAAACACTCTTGCAAGATTATTTATTTATTGTTTAAAACACTTTCACCACGTTATTTGATGGTGATGTCATGCCCAGGGCTGAAGTGGTAAAAATAAACTATGAACTTCAGTCGCCCATACACAAAGCTAGTCATGAGACTAGAAAAACTTAAACAAAATCATATATCTCAATAACTATTGTCTTTGTTGTTGTTAATTTGGGGCATTGGTGTGGGGTAGAAATACCGTTATTATGACCATGTAATTAATAATCAATATTCAATTTATTTATTGAATTCTCCAAATAAGGTATTAAACTCTTGTTAAAACTATTTCTTTGTCCTCTCACATTTATGAACCCCCACTGCAAGGGAAACATCCCAACCTTTCTCATAACTGACGCAAAACAAGTAAAAAAAGTGAGCACAGCTCACTAATATCCCCGACCATTGTGCACTGAAGAAATTATGGCATATTTTCATATAAATTGGCAGTGCACCTCTGCATGAAGTACGGAATGCATGACTGAAATTTGAAAACAATCTGAAAAGCCATTTCAAGAATTCGGTCGGACAACATTTCTACCGTCGTAAGGAAATGCCTAGTAAGTTACATTTTGGCCGAAAATGAATTAAGGTCAAAATCGAACTTCCTGAGTCTATTTCCATCATAATAAAGTGTTTTCATTGGCAAAATGTCGACCAGTGCATCAAAACCACAGAGGTAAAACATAGCAAGTAACCCAGGAAGATTTGCTAAAATGATGAGATGAGACCACTGATTACATCTATGAGAAATTTATATGTTTAGTTTTTTACTGGATACTGCTTGGAACAACTCGATCAGTCTTGGCACTGACCAGATATTTCCAACTGATAAAATGATGATAGTTCTATTGCATCAATGTTTCAATTTGAGCATTAATAAATTTCTATGAATTGTTCTTCACTAATTTCTTCCTCATTCACTTCCTCCAAAAACAAGATGGACAACATCATTGCTGGTGAAATCGACTGATGTAACTGCTCAAAATTGTGACCTACTAGGTTTTATCATTGCATTCTTACAGAAATTCTGATGGTCAAACATAGTAAGTCACATTAAATCCTGTTATGTGACATATTTTTGAATAACTCTCAAAAGTATTTCAGAGCAGTTGATTAAAAGTCTTTTCCATCACCAAACTTCTCAAAGGTATCATTCTCAAGCTTAAGGCAGGGGCTGGAAATTGTACCCCATTTTTCTCCAAACAATCAAAATGTGACTTACTAGGTATTTCCTTTGGACGCTAGAATGGAGTGGTAAATTTTCCTAAGTTCAAAATATGGAAAACAAAACTAATTTTGAAAAAAATCATCACATTTTCATGACACTTGGTACTGCACCTCTCCATGAAGGGTAGAATGCATGACTGCAATTTGAAAAAATTCGGTCAGACAAACTGGCGCAGACGGACAGACAGATGGATAGAGGGAATTCTTTGGTATATACTACATACCCCCGCCCCTTATAAAAAACTTCATCAAACGAACAACATGCAAGCACATAAAGACAGCATCCAAAACGAAACAGAATAAAAACTAGATAACTCGGTCGCTACAGGGACCGAGTCGTGCATCTCCCTGAACCCCAAATTTTGGACAAAATGGCCGCCGGCTGCCATATTGTACGTCTAAAATTTGAGAAAATCGGTCTTGAGCATTGTCCGATCAATATCTTGCCTGTGTGAAATTTGGAGAAATTCCTGTAATAACTGTGGCTTCCAGAGCCCGGAACAGAAAATCACTGCGGCGGCGGCGGCCCCGGAAGTAGACCATAGTATCTCCTGACTATCGTCGTTGGGGAGATACAATTAGTGACGGTGACTGAACTCCGGACGGTAGGTTTGTAGCAAGGTGAACCCGTTACCTAGCTAGCTAGCGTAACATTGCAAGTTATCCAAATAATCCCACTGAGCGAGCTAGCAAACTTGTGTTTTAGGTGAAATAAGCTGGAGCGAACAACGACTCACCAAGTAATATAACTAAAGTCAGTGAGATTGTGCGTAACAAACTGCCGCTACAGTTGCTGCTGTGAGGCTAACATGCAGAGAGGATGGCAGGGTTTCCCAGAGCTAGCACACTAGCTCCAGATAGCCACATCTGCAACTCTCCTGCCCCTATAGCTGACATCAGAGCAACAGCATATTGACCCATTGGTTCCATGAAACACAGCCACGTTATCCATCTGTCAAACAAAAACAGCGTAATCTCCACGTCACTATGTCACTCCTCTGGCCTTTCACCTCTCCGACCAATGTTTACACAGCTTCTTTTTAGTGCACACACATAGAACAGACAAGGTGCGGACCATAAAGAGATACTCACTTTATTTGACTAAATAGTTTATTGGAATAGAATCGCACGATCCACCTTTGAATGTGACTCAAACTTAAAAAAAAAAAAAAAAAAAAAACACAATAACAAGCTCATAAACCATGGTAATAAACATGAGTAAACTCTATTTTGCATTTTAAAAGGTACGTACATGGCCTTTACATGTGTTTTTACCCCCAGTACGTCCCTGATCATGTCATTGGTTGTTCTTGGCTTAACACGTGTTGAAATAGCATCTCATACTACAGTAGTGTGTAGTGATGATTGTACACCACCACTTTCATCTAAAAGGGATCCTAATTTACTTCTCTATCATTTTTTGGTGAAAATGTACTGAAAAATGCTATTGTAGGCAATGAGAACAACAAAAAAATACATTCACACAAGTATACTGAGGATAATATGGGTAATAAACAAACATAGTGAAAACATAAATTTTTTATAACAATTGAAAGGTGTCGCAAATTTTATTTTTTTGACTCTTGCAGAGCCTGATTGCATGTTTGAAGGCTCAGTCCATGATTACTGATGCTAAAAAATTTGTTTAAACTGGTTTGAGGCAATGTTATTCTGCAAAATTACCTCTGATGGTCAGTTGTTCCAGTGCAGAAGGTGAAAAAAAACTTTGAGCAGCGTCACAGTGTTTAACATGATGACACGACAGACGGAGCTCTTGGAGATTGTTTGTAGCCACATTGTGGCCTTACGTGATACTGAAGATGTTAAATGCTGCCAGGGCACTGTAAGAAATACCATCAAACATTTGAAAGAGACTGCTTCGCTGAAAACTAGTGGCAGTAGAGGAGCAAAACAGAAGTTAGGTGCTTCTGATGTTTGTTATCTGTGTATGACAAGTTAAATTAAAAAAAAAAAAAAAGAAAAAATCTCCGCAGTTGACCAATGAATCAAAATTCGGAATTTTCTCACCTAAACGTTGAACTTATGTGTGCTGTAGAGTCGGAGAACATTTCAAAAATGAATGTTTAACCCCTTCAATAAAACATGGAGGGTGGCCATATTATGGTTTGTGGTTCAGTCAGCTCGAAAGGAGCCGGTGATCTCATAAAAATCAAGGAATCGTGCATCAAAAGAAACATCTCAGCATCCTTGTGAGGCACGCATTGCCATCTGGAAAGAGACTGATTGGTTGGGGATTTTATTGCAACAAGATAATAACCCTAAACACACTTTTAAGTTGTGCAAGAATTATCTCAGTCAAAAAGAAACATCTAGTGACATAAAAGTTATGACTTGGCCTACTCAAAGTCCAGATCTTAATTCGACTAAGCAAATCTGTTGTAACATCGAAAGAATTTCTTTGGAATGAACTTCAAACCATATGGAATGGTTTAGCGAATGAGGGAATGAAAAATGTGTGAAAACTATGCCTAAAAGATTAAATGCTGTAATCAAAGCAAAGGCATTTACTATATATTATTATCTGCTTACTTACTTGAATAGTGCTTGGTTTCTGATTTATTTTAATTTTGTTAAGTGTATAATGATCACTGCACACTACTGTATTCACTAAGATACTCATACCTCTGGGTAATTTAGAGTCTCCAATCAGCCAAACATCCATGTCTTACAAGGTTCAAGAACTTCTAACGTGCTAAAATATCATTAAACATGTTTCTCATATTTTGTATATATTCAAGTTCTACAATTCTTGTCTCAGAAATAGTCGACCCATAACACAGCCACATGCCAAAAGATCAAGACTAGAGCACGACAACGAATAAAGAGATCACATGAGAGTGAATGGTTTGAACCCAGGTGTAAACGATGTTGGTATTGTGTGATCGTCCGGGTGTATAAGAGATACACAATCCCAAACACACACAAACGCTTTCTCCCAAAACACGTACAATCAAAAAGAGCTCAAACACAAATACACACTCAGGGGATACGCAGATACAGAAACAGAAAGACAAACAAATGGACTGCGAGACATACGGACAAATGAGGGAACTGACAGACATTGGCAGCCATCACTTGCCTCGCTCTGCAGTATGGACTATAGTCGCGGAGGAGGATGAAAGGCGTTTGCTGAGGAACAGGTCCTGAGGCATTGAGAGGGTCATGGCGGATGCTGACAAAAAGTCAGCTGCTGCAGAAAAATGCATTATGGGAAAGGTTACATTTGGGGAAGGGGGGTGGGAGTTGCATGCATGGCAATATTGTGGGGAAGAGGAGGACCATAGACCTTCACTGAAGATCTAACTCCCAGTGGAAGTGGGGGCTCAGTGAAACATGATGGGGTGTGGAAGGTGGGGGGGTCTACTTCCCAATAACTCATTATAGTACAAATTTTAATCATCCCTCTTACTCCACCTACCCCTAAATCAGCGCATACCGGGATACAATTGCCACTCTTTTTGATTTGTATATCACAATCTAAAACTTACCACGCATGTATGCATCCACCCTGTCTGCTGCATGCCATTTCATGGAAAATTAAAGCAGGTGTGCATGTGTAGGTATGAAACCTCATTTTTTAAATGTATGCATTAATATGTAAAAATAGTAGGCAAAAAGATGCAATACTGTTCAGAACAAAACAATTCACTGAAGTTTGATGTCAAACTATACAGCTGCACCGGCTAACAAGTTAAAAACACACAGAGCCTGCAACACTGCTTAAAAAATGCCACAACTTTTGCCTGCGCTGACTAACATCTTTGTAGGGAGGAAGGGTATACAATCTAGTACCAAGCAATGGCACCTCTTCTTGGCCGCTATGTATAATGCAGCACTGTTTCTAAGCACAAAAAGATCTGATGAGTGGGAAAAGAGTGTCTCTTTGTGGAATTATATGATATTTAAATACAGATGGGCAGACACTGCTATTGCAAGTTTTTCCTGCATGCGATGGCATTACATTTACTGGATCATGTGGCCTACATTATAAATAGAATGCAAGTACGAGGACCTGATCAAATTTGGACTTCATAAACATCATTCAGCTATTGTGAAAACAATTTTCCCATGAGATTCTTGTCTCTGAATGATTCTGTGAACTTAAGTGGCTCAGCACCACAGGAATCCTAAAACACTCTATAATCTGATAAGACAGGTTGATCTCACTCCAGTGGGCATGCTGAAACATCCACCGTAGATAAGCTTCATGAACCCTATTACAGTCAAAGATACTAACCCCCATTATTTTTTCAGACCTGTTATGAAACTAACGAGGACAGGGAAAGCAAGAAAGAGAGTAAAAGAAACAAATTGGACGGTACGAGGCCAAAATAGGAGGAAGATCAAATAAAGTAGGGGCTGAATACAATGGAAGAGACTGGAGATTGTGAGAATCAGAAAGCAAAGCCTGGCATGAAGGAGAATGGGCAAGAATATAGAGGAGCAAGCTATAGAGATTGAGATAAGATGTATTTATCAATATCAGATAAAAAAATAATGACCAGGGGCCTCATTTATTAATGGTGCGTTCACACAGAAAAGATGCCTATGCTACTTTCTTTGCGAATTTCGGAGTTATAAAAACAGACGCGACTTTAAAAAACTAACAAAATTAAAAGGATTGTACATGTTTGCAAAATTCCAAGTTGATTCAAATCATGCAAGTAAAACTTATATGCAGTTTACCTTACTCACCATTTTATAAATTAGATATTTTTTACTATACCCTACTTTTCTTTTTTTTTAGCGTAAGCAATATTTAAGTACGGAATCTACGCTGACTTTTATAAATCAGGCCCTAGAGAATTATTTTTTTAACTAATAGTATGTATAGGGGTAAGCAGAGACAAAGAAAAAGGAGGGAACTACAGAAAGATATAAAGCAGGGGCAAGTGCCATGAGGTGACCGAAAGGAGGGAAAAGGGAGAGAAACAGTGGTGCAAAGTAACAAAGGAAAAGTAATAAAGGAGAAGTTTGGGTCATGAAGGGAGGTTTTTCACAAAGAAAATGAAGGAAAACTGCCGGCAAAGTCGACAGGTGAGCGGAGGATAAACATGGCGGAGAGTTTGTATATACGAAACGAGAAGAATGAGGAGGATAGAATAAGTAAGATGGATACAAGGGATGTACACACGGGGTCCAAGTATTATGTACAATGTAATAAAGTCTTAAAAGGACTCATATACAGTACATACATTCAACTCTGTGGAGACAGCAGTAACTCATGGTGCACACACACACACACACACACACACGCACGCACGCACGCACGCACGCACACACGCACACACGCACACACACAAATACACATATTGTAAACAAGTATATGCAAACAAGCAAATTTTCAGGTTTTAATCTGAACTACAGTCACTGGTATCCCATGAAAGGAAAATATTCAGCAGTTAAAACTGTAGTTCAAACTAAAGATGCATGGGTATGAGATACCGTGGTGATTATGGGAGGGTAAGGGCTGGACAGTGAGAGGGGGCAGCACAACACAAAACAGCAAGTGTTTAATACCGTCGCTAAATTCACTGGCAGCAGGAAGGGAGGCAGCAATTTCATGGGGGAGGACGGACGCAGCAGAGCGAGGAAACAGGGCATTTTCACAGTCGCCTGGGTATCGAGCGAGCCGGGAAAGGGCAAGAAGCAGAGAGAGCACACACAATCTGTTACAAACTCAGCAGGCAAATCCATATGGACAGGAGGCAAGAGCAATGGCTGAGAAGAGAGGGTGTTAATGCAAGCCCCAAAACATCAATCCAGGATTAATTGCCTTCATTTGACAGAGAGGGACTCAGAAGAAGGTCAGAGGTATGTAAGCCAATCGAGGATTGACTACTGGGGGCAGAAAGAATACTAAAATTTTACACCACAGACAGACTCAGAGGCATACTACACCCTGCTCCCCAGTGCAAACACAACTTTTTATTTGGTTTCAGACTACACACTTACCACAGGCACACACACCATACAAGCCCACCTATTAACAAATGTTCAAGTTCATATGTCTACAGCTAAATTGAAGTGAATTGAATTCAGTGGATAATCATTTCATTTTGCTGTAACATGACAGCAGTGAGCCTTACCTGCCACAAATATTCACCTTGACATGTAGGAAATACTGATTGGTGAGAGGTTGATGAAACGCAAAAAAAAACCTGATGGTGCCAAAATGTTTGTGTTTCTTACGCATTTACATATCACATACATCAAGAAGAAAGCGGATATTGATATCCGGAGAACAGGGCGACACATAAAAACACAAAAGGCCACCCTAATATTAATATATTTTCCTAAATTTCACAAAAAAAATCACTACTAAGTTAAATCATTAGTAATGAGCCAGTTTCAAGAACTGCTTAATACACATTCTTTCACTCCCGCATCGCTGCAGAGCGGGGGACAGCTTCACTTCTCATGATTTATGCGCTGCCAATAATTCTAGTCGCAGAGTCAAATTTAACCTTGACACTCTAGACTCGCCAGATCTGAGCAACTCCCAGCAAACAGTCTTCATGGGGAGATGGATGACTGGGGATATGGACGACCAGGACCAAGTTGCACCGAGCCTGCCAAATCCTGCTCTGCCAGCCTTTCATCAGTCAAGCTGCTTTCACAGCAGGCCATGTCCTTTGCCAAATCCTGTCCCCAGAGCCTCTAAATTTTCTGACCGTTAACGTGGAAGGAAATTTCTTCAGCATTGCAGCCCCCTCCCCCACCCCCCCAGCTGACACTGTCAGCCTAGCTGCATTCCCTTGTTCCCCCACTCCCCTCTGCCCAGTGACTCACCCTCTCGGGCCCCGCCCGTGCTGCCCCAGGCCCAGCGTTTAGACCGCTGCTCCAGCTGCAGGTTGCGCTCCATGGACCGTCTCATCAGGGCCTCCAGGCGCTCCTGCACATTGCGTTTCAGCACAAGACACTCGGCTCAGCAAACTGTTACCATGGCAATGATTGGAGGAGGCACACAGATCCACGGCAATTTTGTCTCCTTTTGCTCTACCTTTCTGTCTCCAACTCAACAGCTTCAAGGGAAAATCCCTATCTCTGACCGTTCTGACCAATTTACCTCCTTCCTCCATAAAGCACTCACACTCAGACTCACTAAAGTCCATGACACCATCTGACACCACACCCATGCCATGCACAGAAATCATGCATGTGCAGAACCGCACAAAAATGCAGAGTATTAAGCTTGCCTAAAACCTGCTGTATTGACACAGGGGGAACTTCTCAACAGAGTCATCCCCTAGAGTTACCATTAAAACATAACTTAAGATTAATCCCTTTCCATTCCACCTTTATCCACGGAGTGAAATCCCCCAACTTTCCCCCAGCTGCTCAAACACAGTTCTACATTTCACTCTAAAAATCAACTTCAGCTTCGTTGACCCAAGCACACAGAAAAAGCTCATCAAACACAAACAAAAATCACTTGGGAACAGAGCATGCATCACATCAACATAAAACAATGGGAATTCATATTATTTATATAATCCAATCATACATTATAATAGGAGGATGCCCAAACAATGCCGTTGTTGGGAAGGACCAGTCATTGAGTTTTCCACTGGCTTCCATACCCCATGGTTACTGCAACTAATGCTACCATTAGTTTTTGTTTCTCTGACAGTTCTGTTCCCTAAACATGAGCCTCTTACTGATGGGTAAAAAAAATCACCTCGTCTTGGCTCACATTTGCGAAAGAAAAACAAAGACGTCCAGATAACTCCTAAGATTTTCAGGATCATATTGTGTTGACTGACAAGGCAAAAGTGGTACTTCTGGGCAGACATGTCTCCCGTTACATTTGAGGTAAAGCCACCCCTGCATAACAAGAACAGGATACCAAAAGTCAATCATAGTGGTGGTAGTGTGATGGTCTGGAAAAGCTTTGCTGCTTCAAGACCTAGGCAACTTGCCATAATTTATGGAACCATGAATTCTGTTCTCCCCCAGAAAATTCTGAAGGAGAATGTTTGGCTGTCAGTTAGTGACCGTAAGCTCAAATGCAGCTGGGTTATGCAGCAGGACAATGATTTGAAGTGCACAAGCAAGTGTACCTCTGAATGGCTCAAAAACAATGTGGGTTTTAGAGTGGCCTAGTCAAAGCCATGACTTGAATTTGATTGAGATGCAGCAGCATGACCTTAAACAGGCAGTTCATGCTTGAAAACCCTCCAATGTGACTGAATCAAAAACCATTCTGCAAAGACGAGAGGGCTAAAATTCCTCCACAGCGATGTAAAAGACTCATGACCAGTTTTCGGAAATGTTTGATTGCAGTTGTTGCCGCCAAGGGCAGCAAGGGCAGCAAAACCATTCATTAGGTTTAGCAGGCAATTATTTTTTTACGAGTGATATAGATTTGGAATAACTCTTTCAATAAATTAAATGATCATTTGAAAGCCACATTTTGTGTTAACCCACATTGTCTTTGTCCTATATTAAAAGTAGTTGGATGATCCAAAATATTTCAATATGACAAATAAGCAAAAATAGAAGAAATTGAGAAGGGCACAACTGTACACCACTGTACAAAGTGATTGGCCGCATTGCCAGATTCAGCAATAAAGTGTCAAATTTGTCTCCCTTTCTCAAGAGGATTAATTTACGATTGAAATTCCGCTGGTGTTTAACACATTACAGCGCTATGAGGCAGTTTAATCAGATTGGGATGAAATTACTTGCATCTAATTTCCACCAGCTAGGATCCTGCTGTTTCTTACAGCTTCTGATACAAGTACGTCATAACAGAAAAAAAAATTGATGAACAATATGAAAAATAAGCAAAATTAAAGAAATTAGCCATTGAATAAAACCCAGTGAAGGTAGAACCCAAAATTTTAAATGTCTCACATTTTCGGCCAACAAGACAAAGACAATGATCATCATCTATATCCGCATCAGCATTAAGCTAGTCAATATCTAAACAGAGATGTTTCCACCAACTCTCAGTATTTATCACTATGAGCACTATGAACTCCAATGAGCACTATAACAGCACTTCACTGAGCTCCCATTTGGTTATGACTCTTCAGATATAAAAACATGCAGGCACAATCACATACACCCACACTCAGACATGCACCCAAAACCTGAGACTCTTATGGCCCTGAAGACTAAAGTGACTGAACATGAGAAGATTGGGTACAAGTGGGAGGAGCCTGCAAAAGCAGACATTGGTAGGCGGACTGATGGGGAACAGGCTGCTGTAAAGCAGTGGTTCCCAACACTGTTCCTGGAGAGCAACCATCCTGTAGGTTTTTACAGCAACTCCAACTCTGGACACCTGATTAGGGTTATTAGCAGGTCATCAAATTATCTAACTGGGAAATGAGGTGTACTTTGCTTTGGTTGAGATGAAAACATTCAGGGTGGTGGCTCTCCAGGAGCAGGGCTAGGGACCACTGCTGCAAAGGATAGTTGGAGCACAACTACTCATTACGTAGTAGTGTAATGGGCAGACATCACACAGAAAGGAGTGTGTTAGCAAACAAAGAGCGGAGTAACCCCGACCTTCTCCTCCTCCAACCGCTGCCTCCTCTTCTCTTCCACAGCGGCTCTGCGGAGCTCCTCTCGCTGTCGCTGCTCCTCCAGCCGCCGCCAGCGCTCCTCCACTGTGCGTTCGTACTGCAGCTGAGCCCGTCGCTCTTTTTCCCGGATTGCCAGCTCCCGTGCAGCTGGGGAGAGGAGGTGGGGTTTGTGCCCATCATATTTCACTTCTGCAGTCATACCCAGGACTGTAAGTGGAGCCATTCACTATTTATTGCATTAACTCTGGGACCAATGAAATCAGCTGCCAATGGCTCTGCTTCCCATTGTACTTCAGTCCAGTGCTCACTCCAGGCTTACTTGCGTTAACCCTTCAACCGGTCAAAAGACATTTCTGTCACCATTGTCCTACCGGGAGAGCAACATTATTCACACACTTTCTGAAGTCTTTTTTATAACCACATATATGGTTAATAAACACTTAATATGAAAAATGTGTGTTATTTGATTTAAAGAGGAATTGTTGTTGCATCATTGTAATTCTTAGTTTATTCGTAGGAGAAAAAAAAAAAAATCACTGAATGGTACTGTATAGCTGGAAGAAAATAACAAAATTGACCAGTAAAAGGGTTAAGTTCACATACTACCATAGACCATATAAATTTCAACATTTATCCAGCAGAAAGTATTGCGATTTTTCAATAAAAGCAGGATTACCAGAGGTTTAAAACATACATACCCACACTTATCCCAAATTACTTTTAGTAGACTTTAATAAACAATTGCACTGAAACCCTTTGCCTTAAACTATTTATGTTTTTACACAAAGTGAAACCAAACAACTCAAGTTGTATTAACATAAAACCTTAATTACATGTGGTAGCCATAGGAAGTTTTTAAAATGGTGCTATGGGCACTGTAGCTCACTTGGTTTATTCCAGGCTTTTAGTGTTACAGTAAGCTCACAAGTGGCAGTATTTTTCTTTTTGCTTTTTATGCCCAACATTGGGAAAATGAAGACACCTTTTGTAATTTGTGTATTAAAAAATACTTCAAGCTAAATTCAGCATCATGGTTGGATGTTTCATCATGTCAGTTCTTTTGCAGCTCAGTGCTCTTTTCATAGAGCAGCTCCACTGAAATATCAAGCCCCAGACACCAGATCACCGTACCCAGCATTATATACTGAAGAGTTAATATGGCTATTGGGCTGAAGTGTGTTGCGCAAGGGAATGGTATTGTGGCAAATGAGGAGCTAAGCTTTTTATTTTTATATCCTCAAAAGTATGTGTGTACAAAGTTTCAGCATTCTAGCTGCTTTCAAACGCTCCCCAGCATGATATAGTGTGATTTTAAATATGGCCGACTGGCGACCAAGGTTGATGTCAAGTTTTGACAAATTTTAATCTGTGGATCCATATGTACCTCCCCACCAAATTTCAATTGACCCCTTCAGTGGTTTGGCAAAATAAGATCAAAGATAACCCCTTAGTGACAGAGAGCTTTAAGCCTGCAAGTGCAGTGGCATAACCAGAACTGAAAATTGGTGGCGTCCAGAACATCCCTTTACGACACTAGTCCTGGCTGCTTGTTCTCAATCATTTTCTATTATTAACACGTTTTCCAATTATAATAATAATCCATTGGCAATTGAAGTCACGGCTTCTCTCTTCATGCGATCTATTCGCTTTCCAATAAAATATTGCCTTTCACTCTCGGTACAGCGTGGGTTGATTAAAAAGTGGGACTCGGCAATAAATATAATTTTGTTCGTTGAATTAAAATTTTCAGTCTTTACTTTTGTTATTAAGTGTTAGATTGCTGACTATGGTGTAAGAACGTGATATACCACTAAAAAGCGAGAGACTCGCGCCATATGCGTGAGAGTTGCCAGGTATGCAATTTTGAATTAATGCTCATTTAAAGGCACCAAATTACGCATCCAAATGACTGACTGTCATCCTACCTAAACAAGGAGAACTAGTAACACCTGATGGTGTGGAGTGTTCTCAGTGTAAATCCATTGTTAATAATGAAAATGATTGAGAACAGGTCAAGACAAATCATTGTTTTAAAGGGATATTCTGAGCCCCACCAAACTTTCAGTTCTTGCTGCACCACTGTGTGAGTGCCAAGTATACTAAATACATTCTGGGTCATCAGCCCCTCAGCCAGGAAACGTGTCCATGTAGCAATAAATACGAGTGTGTTTATCCCCATAGCATGCCAGTCAGCACAAAAATAATTCCGTCTGCAGCGCAATCTCGGCAATCAGTGCCGCTGCCCGAAAGTATGCAGTTCCCATCACTAAGGGGTTAACGCAGACGCCGACGCTTGATCCCATAAGCTGCCTTTGGTCCGTTGGACCAAGTGAGCTAATAAGTAGTATTTATTCAATATCATCAATTCACACAAATTATTCTCTGGAGTCCAAGATGCAAAAAATAACTATTTTCAGTGAAACCTTGCTAAACATGTACTGTCTAACCACATGATACATTGCTGTAATGATTAAATAATTGGACCAATAACTGTGTGATGAGGTGAGGAGTTTCACTGCTTGTATTGATCAAGCGCTGCCTTATGCATACAAATACTGTCGTCTTCTAATTGACTTAGCAGAAGTGACCATCACTCTTTCATACAACATTGGAAAACAAGAAAGGAGGGCAACAAACAGTAACAAGATCCACTGAACAGAGGCACCATACTGAACCCAAACAAACACGGGCTGTGAAAGCAAAGCACCTAAATAAAACAACTAATATAACCAATAATTAAAGAAACACATAATGAGCAGTTATTCAACAACAAAATCTGTAAATTGGGCACAATAGGTACTGTGGGTAATGCTAGAGAACAAAATATAACTTAGTTATTTCTGCTCAACATGATCTATCGCACTCCATATTTTACCTGAATACTCAATCAAATTAGTTGTTGGTAATAATGACAACACTTTTTTACAAAGCATGAAAGACTCAGAAATGACTACTCAGAAGTTTCATTACAAACCAAATCTGTTTACAGTGTACCACTTTTATCTCATTTACCCATTACAAATGTTTTCTGAACTATGGACAATGAGCAAAATAAAATATTCTCAATAGTATAAAAATACTTTCTCCATTTTATTCTGGTAATTGTGTAGCTTCTTCATGAATCATACAAGTGAGCCACAGACAATAATTTTGAAAGCTCCGCTGTATAAAATACTGACTGTCGGGAATGGGTTTGAATCAATCACCAAAACTGAAAGTGATTAATTACAATGCAGAAAATTGCTTCAGTACTTCTTTAGAACCTATAAAATTTCTGCAGACAAACCACAAATGACCCCTGTGCAGCTGAAAGAAAGCCTAAACACTTACCAAGGCTTTTCTCTCTCTCCTCTCTTCTCTCTTTGGCCAGACGCATCCTGTCATCTGTTCTCAAGAACCCTTCCACATCTTGGAGGAAGGGTAAGAGTGTGAAGTCATGCAGGTGGTAGCAGCACTCCAGTCAGCATAGACTCGGATTCTAATGGTGCTTTATCACTAAGCGATATGTCTCAGTAAGGTATGCATATAATAATTTCTTTTCAGTTTTCTGTTGACATGAGTTGCAGATGGTACCTAAAGAAACCAGTAAGTCATGCTGCTTTTTCACACCACATCTGTAGAGGTTCCAAACACACATCACCATGCTGATAAGGCGGAGTTAGACACATAGCAGACCACAAATTGGTCAGACAGAATCATCCTTGAATTATAACTTTGCACGACAAAGAACTCCATTCACAAACAACCCCGGCATTTTAAAAGTGGGTAATTAACTGCTTTAAATATGACATGCACCTAATGAAGACAATTAACAGCTTGCTAAAATCCGATGATTGCAATTGCGATTGGAATAAAAACCAAAATACACAGTGGACCCCGAGAACCAATGTTGAGAACCACTGCCAGACCACAGCTATAAATTTTTATGAATTTGGGGGGATAGAAGCCTTTTGTTTAATCTGTTACTGTACATCATATTGTCGCAGAAATCTCCTTTCTGCATAAGCTCTTTATGGACCATGCACAATGCTTTCATGTCAAGTGCTGTATTTCAAATATGGTCATGCATTTCAAAGGGACAACACAAATGAGGCATTGTCTTCTTTACATTTCTGAAAAAATAACAAGCTAATGACGTGTGGCAACAACAAGCATTTAATGTGGGGCAAGACTTACATTGTTTACCTGAGGGGCTGTTAGGATTGACAGGGATGCGTGCAGGGGAGGCATGACCATTGGTCTGGGGTTTCTTCTCAGCTACAGAGGATGGGCTCATAGCTTCAGCACACAGAGGAAAGAAAAATAATATGCTGTGTTGTTCCTGAAGACTGAGGAAGGTACAATGCATGCATGGTACAATGCAAAACTTCTAATGAGCAAAATGTTTTTTCATGAACTATATTGAGATTGGTATCTCGTAATTGCTCGCAGTACATGTGTAAATTACTGTCACTGTATTTCGCCAATTGTTCTTGTTACACAGGTAACATTTTCAAGAATTTCTGTAATTTCTGCATCAGTCAAATGTTTTACTGTCACGTTGTACATTTGCAAAATTACATATTTACAGTATTCAATACCAGAGCACAGCGCTCAGCCACAAAGTACACTAACAGAATAAGGCATCTGGCAGTAAATCACCATCCGTTCAGCATTTTTCCCAGACATTTAGTGTAAAACAAGCATGGCTCGAACCATTATTCTCCATAATGTCTCTTAAAGGAAGTATTTACTCTGTTTCCGCGCAGGACTAGTCTGATTGCCAGACGGGTGGACAAGAGAGGCCTGGCCACTGGTCTGGAGTCTCTTCTCTGCAGCTGTTGGCGGTGACATCACTTCAGCTGAAAGGAAGAGAAATATTGCCCTCTTTACAGCCTGAATGGGCAAAAGACGTTCGATTTCACAATTAATCGAGGCATTTACCAAATTGCCAGATAGTCATTTTACTGTTGATTAAAAATAAACAGAGATCTTTCAGTTTGTAAGAGAAGGAACTCTCTCCACCCTTTATTCAACCCGGTGGCGTCCGCTGAGAACATTTTTTTTTGTTTCATAGGATAGGCAAGGCGAAATGGAGCATCACCTATGTTCTGGCTCCAGCAGACAGCCAAGTTGATTGATTATTTGCCAGTTACAGTCCATATACACAAAAGAGCAATTATTTTAATGGCCTCAGTCAGTGCACCCAGCTGCTCCTCCCACGTGGAAGTTTGCTTGGATACTGCAGAACATTCACAGTAAGAAGGTCCAGGGTTTGAATCGGCTGAAGCCTTTTTGAGTAGTGTTAGCATGTCCTTTGTGTACCTGCATAGGTTTCCTCCGAGTGGTCTGATTTTCTCCCACATTCAAGCCATTTATTCTATCTATTCTGTGTAAATTTAACAATGAAGGGTATCACTGCAGTATCTGAGTATCTGTGTGGGATGCCAGAATTTTTCTACAACAAGTTGGAAACACAAGATGAATTTTCTACTGTAGTATTGCTCGTAGTACATGTGTAAATCACAGTCACTGTATTTATCCAATTGTTCTTGTTACATGGGTAACATTTTCAAGAATTTCTGTAATTTCTGCAAAGTCATCAGCTAAATGTTTTAATGTTGTGTTATACATTTACAAAATTACATATTTACAGTATTCAATACCAGAGCACAGCGCTCATCCACAAAGTGCACTAACAGAATAAGGCATCTGGCAGTCAATCACCATCCATTCAGCATTTTTCCCAGACATTTAGTGTAAAACAAGCATGGCTCGAACCATTATTCTCCATAATGTCTCTTAAAGGAAGTATTTACTCTGTTTCTGCGCAGGACTGCTCTGATTGCCAGACGGGTGGACAAGAGAGGCCTGGCCACTGGTCTGGAGTCTCTTCTCTGCAGCTGTTGGCGGTGACATCACTTCAGCTGAAAGGAAGAGAAATATTGCCCTCTTTACAGCCTGAACAGGCAAAAGACGTTCAATTTCACAATTAATCGAGGCATTTACCAAATTGCCAGATAGTCATTTCACTTTTGATTAAAAATAAAAAGAGACATTTCAATTTGTAATAAAAGGAACTCTTTCCACCCTTAATTCAACCAGGTGGGGTCCGCTGAGAACATTTTTTTTTGTTTCATAGGATAGGCAAGGCAAAATGGAGCATCACCTATGTTCTGGCTCCAGCAGACAGCCAAGTTGAGTGATTATTTGCCATTTATAGTCCATATACACAAAAGGGCAACTATTTTAATGGCCTTAATCAATGCACCCGGCTGCTCCTCTCACATGGAAGTTTGCTTGGATACTGCAGAACATTCACGGTAAGAAGGTCCAGGGTTTGCATCGGCTGAAGCCTTTTTGAGTAGTGTTTGCATGTCCTTTGTGTACCTGCATAGGTTTCCTCCAGGTGGTCTGATTTTCTCCCACATTCAAGGCATTTATTCTATCTGTCCTGTGCAAATTTAACAATTAGGAATATCGCTGCTGGGTCTGAGTATCTGTGTGGCATTTGGCAGCTGGCCTATCTGCCTTACCCACACGGAGAAGCGAGGGAAAGCTTCCACAACTGAGCCTTTTCCACAAAGGCCAACTGCATTGCCCTTTTTTTGCAAAGTGAATTCGTATTTTCACAACCAAAATGCCAAACTGAACTGTTGCAAGTAGGAAAAGTTATATTATATATATATTTATTTATTTATTTATATACTGTGTATATATATATATATATATATATATATATATATATATATAGAGAGAGAGAGAGAGAGAGAGAGAGAGAGAGAGAGAGAGAAATGCCATGCAGTGAGTTAGAGGTTAAAGGTCTTGCTCATTAGTGATTGCTAATGTAGTGATTGCCCTAATCATTCCATATTGGACTCCTTTTCTGCTGTTTCTCCAGAAAACAACTAAGAGTTAAGCCACATCAAATCCTCATCAAGCCCATTAGATATATTACCCATATACTGAGGTTTTTCAGACAATCAGTACTTATGGAATCATTCAAATTTTTCAATTTTTTCCAGATGATGTGCCTAACTGCTGTAAGCAAGCTATTGTTCAACTATTTCAAATTTAACCCTCCAGAGTCGGCGGACTACAGCAGTGCGTTGTACTCCATGTTTCTATGAAAATATCTTTTCCATAATACAGCAGAGGAATATAGCATAAATAAAATTCTATGAAAGCCAAAGCTATCTACACAGAACAGTGGGATGAAATTGTCAAAGGCCGAAACAGAGGCTATCCATTCATCTATGAAATACGTAAATGATATGCACTTTAACACACCTCCTAGACAAAGTAAACTCTAACTAATGGGCGTCAATTCTGTCAAACCAAAAAGTTCATGATTACAGATACAAATCCTGTATTTAGTAAAGATGGTTGCATTTACGCCAAACATGCACCATTACACTAAGCCATTTTCAAATGGATCTCTTATTTTCATAAACAAACTAATCAAATCCCTCAGGCTCTGAAGCTCCAAAAATCCTCTTCATAACGCTTAAACAACCAGCTGCAAGAATGTCAGCAGCTGTACACTTTTTGGCCATTCACATTTTTGATAACAGAACTGTTTCTTAAGTGATGAGTCAGTCCTTAGTGATTTTAATTTTCATTTCTATTTCCATTAAGTTTGGTTTCAAAAGACAGACAACAGAATTCACCAATCACTCACGGTGATGGTATGTAAAGCTCTCGTCTCAGCCTTCTGAGTGTCAAGGACGTTCTCCTAAGACAATGGACTCTAGAGAGGAGACTGTACCGATTCCGGGCACTTCTAAACCTTATTTCTGTCCAGAGTTGCATTCATTTTTCGTCAAAATCTTGCATTGATGACAGTTGGACCGCTGGGTAAAGTCATTTCCAGAACATCCCAAAGAATCTCAATGGGGCTGAGGTCTGGACACTGTGGTGGCCCATTCAGGTATGACATAGAACGCAATGCTAAAGTATCCTCGGCCGTATGGGCATAAGACAAGAAATTACAACATATAAAGGGGTTTTTAATGTATGCCTATGTAACACAATGTGTTTAATACTTTCGGGCTTGATAGAAGTTTCAAGAGTCAAAAGGAAGACAGAGGTAATTAACCAATTTCATCTAGGACCTGGCAGGTTATATGGAAAATGTGCAACAGAACAGGTGGGACTTTACATCGTTTGGCATTCAGAATATGAAGTCTGACATGATGCGCAGTCATCAAAATTCGATGTTATGTTGAAGGTGACTGAACAGTTTGGTTGATAATGTTGCTACATCAAATTGTTATTAGAAGGTATTTAAAGTAGGTGAAGGCCATGTAGCTTCCATGTCTTCCAACTTGATTATCCAGTGAGTACACCTTATGAATTTGACATAGCTACAGCAAAGTAATGGTAGTGCAAAGGCGTAATGAAAGTAACACTGTTCAGAAACAATGTGACCTTTTGACCCCATTAACCATGTGAAGGTCATCCACCTTTAATGTTCTGCAAGCTGATTATCCAGAACATACACGCTGTAAATTTTACGTGGCTACAACAAAAATAGTGGATGTAATCAAGGAAACAGTGTTTACAAAGAATGTGACCTTTTGACCCCTTAAAATAGGTCAAGGTTACCCATCTTCGAACTTATCCAAGCTAAATGTCCCAAGAACAGTCCCTGTGAATTTCATGACCCTGACATTAATAGGAAAGGAGTTCTTGTCTACGCAGGCAGGCAGGCAGACAGACAGACAGATGCAAGGTCTTTGCAATACCCGATGGCCATATTTTGGCCTTGGGTAAAAAATGATGTCTTCATGCTCCTTGAACCACTATTTCACAATTTGAGCCCAATGAATCCTGGCATTGTCATCTAGGAATATGCCGTGCCATCAGGGAAGAAAAATCCATTGATGGAAAAACCTGATCATTCAGTATATTCAGGTAGTCAGGAGACCTCATTTTTTGGGCCCATATCATTGCTGAACCTAGACCTGACCAACTGAAGAAACCCCTGATCAAAACACTGCCCTCTCAGGCTTGTACTGTAGGCACTAGGATTAATAGGTTCATCACTTCATCTACCTCTCTTCTTATCCTGATGTACCCATGACTCTGGAACAGAGTAAAGCTGGACTCATCAGATCATATAACCTTTTTCCATTGCTCCAGAGTCCTATGTTTATGCATCCAAGCAAACTGAAGCCTCCTTTTCTTCCAATTAGCCTCACTGATAAGTGGTTTTCTTTAGGTTGCTTTCACTATTTAACATAGGCATGGGCAACGCTCTGCATAAACTCTAATGGAATGCGTAAAAGCTGAACTGGGGCGGTAAACAAGCCTCAGAAAACTTACAAAAAATGACGTAAATACCATTTTCATACAAAAAGAACACCATGGTTTGATTAAAAGCAACCTTTTCAATAGGATACCCGCATTTCATACATGAACTCTGCGTATTACGGCCAAAAAACGTGATTTGAACAGAGCTATTGTTCGCCCGTAGGATGAATCGTGACCTCAATTTGCGCCGTGTTTACAAATTTTCAAGGGACGCGGCGTGGCAAAAATAACCATTTAGGAGGTAGATTTCAAACAGCCAGCGTCGACGTCTTATCCCAGCTACGGCCCTGATTTGCTTACAGCCATCTAATTTGAGAAATTACGAGTCTGTTCGTCCAGGCTAGACCTCCAGGGGATGTGAAATAAGTTCGACAGAAGTTGGTGAAGTTAAATCACGAGTTCGCCGTGATTTCTTCTCAACAATAACAAGAAAGGTGAGCGTATTTTTTACTTTACCCTACATAGTTTGTTGACAGAATATCCTGTGACCCTGTTTGTGAAGTTTCAGTAAAATATACCAAGGAATAAACCGGCGCCAGGCGTTTGAAGCCCACCGTTCACAAGATTAATTCACGTATACGCTTCAATTTGAGACTGCAAGGATGGAAATCTGAATAATCAATTACGAAAAATTCTCGGCTCTCGGTAATTCTGTATATCGCTTTTAAACATTTTGTTAATCGGATTATGAAAGAAGACTGAAATTAAGCACCGCTTTTTTGTTTGGATGTAAAAGCGGCGTATTTAAAGGAGAATACATTGTATATTGATTAAGCATTGAACTCTGCATAAGTCGAACTGTTTTAATATTTGTTGATGACATTGCTTCGGCTTCCTGGAAGCAAGTATCGCATAAATCTGCTGTCTAGTGAGCATTTCAGGTTCGATGTACTGAGTAATAACGCCGCGGAAACTTAAAGTGGCCCGTCATTCTGCCGAATATTCTTACTAAACTAGTTAATCGTCTGATTGCTTATCAAGCAAAGGGGAGGTTTCTGCCTCGCCAAACTAACCTCCGACTGCACATCACTGTGTTTTACTATGAATTATTCACAGTAGCTCATTGAAATTATCAAGGGAGGAGGGTATATGAACATAGTAAAAACAGTGCAAAGTTTTTTTTTTTTTAAATCACCATGGGTTATTGAAGGGGGAACGTTTCGTAGCAGTGGGAGGGCAAACAACTGCCGGCATCAGCGACTTCACTGCATTTTATATAGTAATGGGCGAGTAGCGTTAATTAGTTGCCCTCCCACCGATAATTTTGACATTTTTGCAGGCCATTGATCCAAAAAAACTTCACAGGTAACCCATTCATACCATTTTTTAATATCAATGCAAAACCTAATGCTTGTTGAACATAATTGGGTGAAATTCAATGCATTTTCCATTTAAAAAGGCCTGGGGGGCGCTGCTGTACTTCAGAAAAGGGGTAGATGACTTTAGAATCAATTATTTCTGTTAGGGTACCCTAATGGATAATTTGGCCTGGTTTATTTCTGAATAGACTGTATTTTCGAAAATGCCCTCAGGCTTCACCCCCCAATTTTCACAATGGGTTTTGATGAAAAATGCCGAAATCAGCCATTTTTGGGATCTTTTGGGACCCTGTGGCTCTGAGACCCTTTCCTGTAAAGGCGTTTGACTTATGTGTCCTCTGTACTTACCTGCAAAAAATCATTAGAAAATAATAAACACTTTGTTCTCAGCAACTCAAGAAATGTTGTCATTTTATTCATTTGTATTGCCCATTCCTATTTAACATTGCTGTGAGTTCTACTGTTGATTTTTCATGATCTGATTTCACAAAATGTTTAATCGATCGCCAACCACAATCATTCAAGATTTTTTTTTCTGACCGCATTTCTTCCACAAAGATGATGGTTAATCACTATCCTTCCAGGTTTTTATAATGCGTTGGACAGTTCTTGACCCAGGTGTAGTAGTGTCTTCTCCTTAGTTGTTTTCTTATTGGCTAAACCAAGCCAATAACACCGCCCTGCATTTTGAAACTTTTTCACTGCTGATTTGATAAACTGTGTTGATTTTATATAATTCGAAGGTGCTGATTTCAAATTTGCCCTAAAAATTTGTGTATCACGTCAGGTTTTTTGACAAATTGCGAATTCTTTTCTTCATCTTGATATATCCAAGAATACACAATGATAAATGAAAGCAGAATGACACAGTTAGATTTTCAGCATTCTGTAAGATGTAATAAAACAAAATGCAGCTAACCTAAGGATTAGATTTTCTATTCTTTGATTGACAGGAATAATTTCGTTCAGGACAGTCTCTCTGTAGGCACCAACAGTAATCAGCCATCATGCAACAAGCAAAAGGCGAAAAGGAGATTGGCATAGGCTGCTTGTGGCGTGGGTATTTTCCATGATGATGCAATACTTCGTGGTGGTGATTTGGAGTGTTTAATTCATGAGAAACAGCAGGGACTTACTATGCTTGAACCGGATTCTCGTTATACCAAGGGCAGTGATTTGTGACAAAACCTGACGTGATAGCCAAAAACTCATGTGATATTTGGATTCAGCGCCCCAAAATTACTTAAAATCAGCTATCAGCTCTTACTCAGCAAATTTCATGCAGGGCAGTGTAATTTGACCCTATTGAAACAGAGTGACATCTTTTCCATTACCATTGGATATGTCTTCCGACATGGTTGTTTAAGAAATGATAGGTTACTCATCGCATCAGTGAGGGTTAAATAACTTGTAAAAAGAGGTAGTGGTGTACTCGAGGACTGATCGTATCCTAAATAACTCAGGAGAAAAAGGCGCAGGTGCTCTTGAAATTAAGGATCACAATAATCACAAACATAGCAATAAATTTCAGGCACTCTTGCATCAGACAAAATTATTATTAGTATAAAAAGCCTTTATTTAAACATTGCTATAGATACAGTGGGTTCAGAAATTACTGGCACCCCTGACTTTCAATATACAAACAATACTTTAAAATATTCTTTAAAAATATATTTATAGAGAAACTCTAAATAACAACATGGGAGAAATACTGTACAATATTAATATTCCAATGGAACCAAGCAAAATCATTTACTGATTAAATTAAAAATCTATTTCCTCCAAATCAAGGTTTCACAATTAATGGCACCCTTTAAGATTATTGAAAATAACATCTACCAAAATTAAAAAAGTGGAATTTAATACCAGGGTTAAATTTTACTCAAGTGTTAAGGAACTATATTGAGCTACTACATTATTTATCATTTCACTCGGGTATAAAAATGAGATAACACACAGGCAATATCCCTTTGTCATCCAACATCATGAAGAAAACAAAACAACCCTAATTTCAAAAAGGTAGATAGTCATTGACCTTCGTAAATCTGGTAACGGCTACAAGAAGATTCACAAATGATTGAATATGCCACTGAGCATGGTCTGGGCAATTATTTAAAAATTCCAAAGATATGGAACTGTTAACCTCAAGGGTACAAGACGCAAGTGCATTTTACCCCCCAGGATACTGAGCAGGATGGTGTGGAAGGCAACAAAACTCCCAAGAATCACTGTGAAGGAATTGCAGGCCTTGGTAGCATCTTGGGGTCACCAAGTTTCAAAAACCGCCACCAGGCACCACCTCCGCAACCAAAGGCTCTTTGGAAGGGTTGCCTGAAGAAAGCCTTTTCTGACCAGAAGACACAGAAGTAAGCACTTAGAGTTTGCCAAACATCATTTAAATTATGACTGGGACAATGTGCTTTGGTCAGATGAGACCAAAATTGCACATTTTGGTCAGATACAGCATCGGCGTGTTTGGTGTCATAACAGAGATGCATAAAAGGAGAAGCATCCATACCCACGGTGAAATATAATGGTGGCTTAGGCATGTTTTGGGGCTGTTTTAATTCAAGAGGTCCAGGGCACTGGTTAAGATTAATAGCATAATGAATTCCACCAAATATCAGGAGATTTTTTGCTGAAAATCTGGTTGCCTCCACCAGAAGGCTGGGACTTGGCTGAAGGTGGACTTTCCAACAAGACAATGACCAAAAGAATACCTCAAGATCCACACAGAGATGCTTCTGTGACAACAAAATCAACGTTCTGCAATGGCCATCTCAGTCCCGAGACACTCAATCCAATTGAAAACCTGTGGGCTGAGTTGAAGATGGCCTTTGATAAACGCAAACCCAAGCATGTGAAGGATCTTGAAAGGATTTACTTGGAGGAATGGTCCAAACTCCCCCAAATGTGTGCCTCAACCTTGTCCAAAATCACAGGAAAAGGCCCCATGCTGTTATCCTTGCCAGAGATGGTTGCACTAAGTACTAAATGAAGGGTGCCAATAATTCTGAACCCTTGATTTTGTTGAAATGTATTTTGCATTAAATGACTGTTATGATTTCGTTTGTTTCCATCGAAACATTAAAAAACTAAAGTATTTAACACATGTTGGTATAGTCCGTTTCTCTCCAATTATATTGTTTATATATTTTTTTCTATATAAGCATTGCCAGTCAGGGGTGCCAGAAATTTTGGAGCCCACTGTGTATTAAAAGACCGAATGGTTTTGACCTTTTAGGTCTTCATCAGGGAGTGGGTTCACGATAATGATGTGTTTCTACTTCAAGATAAAGTAACAATGTAAAGGTACTTATATGGGAGCGAGTTTAGCCCCTGAATATGCATGTCCATTCCCGGATTTTTGGGAGCTATATTGGGTGAGACCCCTAACCAAAATGATAAAATGTTAACTTGACGATTGCTCCGGCATTTGCACCCTGATGAAGACCTAAAAGTTAGAAACCGATCGGTTTTTTAATGTATCTATAAGCATGTGTACATTAAGGCTTTTTAAACTAATAATAATTTTGTCCACTGCAAGAGTATCAGATTTATTGCTATATTTAGGGTTAAATAATTTGTTGCCAGCTAAGACATATTAATCACTGCTGTAACTATCCAATGGAAGGCTCTTACCTATTTGCTTAGTTAAATCCAGGTTCTGACATCTTGGCGAGGCAGTGGATTTTCAGTTTTTTGGTCTATTTACAAACATTTGCATGTTTTTATGACCATAAAGCACCTAGTAACAGCTGTACAGGCGGTGCGTGCAGCACCTCAGGCTCACTCAGCCTGCAGTGGGCCGTTTTGGCAGTACTACCTTGAAGGCCTCCTCTCTTAAAGCACACTCTTGTGATTAGTCAACCACAGCTCGGGAAGCATTTGTCAGTAAACTTAAGGAAACAAAATAAAAGGCTGAGGTTGCACTGCTGAGGAATAGCGGTAAAAAATAATTTTAACCACTGATTCTTCACTTCATCTTACTTAGGAAGTCCATACAAAGGAAATTTATCTTCTCAACTTGGCGTTAAGTAAAAACAAACTCTTACCATCCTCAGCTCTATCTAGCTTTGTTCAAAGGCCCGCCAAACTATCCAGTAGTCAGCAATCACGTAAATACGTTGCATCGTGACATAGACACGTGAAAATTCACAGAAGAATAGGTTGGACTACAAACGAGGCATTTCAGACAGCAGCTGTGTTTCCTGTCACAGAGAATAACTCCCTATGGTGAGGACTTTGTGCTTTTAAACTTTGCAAATGTTTCTCATGCACTATAAACCATATAACACAGTGCAGGGAAAAAAAAAAAACAAACAAAAACACCACATAACCCCCTCTTTAATAGAAACATCAAAGACACATTGCCACATTTGCTAAATCCAGGGGATTAATCTCAACACCTTCCAACCACAGAAAAGGTAGTTGCAAAGCAGCTCGTAGGGAGGTTTTTGACAAGTTTAAATCAGAGTTTTGTAGACTATATTCTACTGGAATGGCTCTCCTGAAGGCCTCAAGAAGGTCAGCAACAGCTAAGGGAAAACTCAATAATGAACATTCAAACCAGGAGACAAAGTGCATGTGTTACTTCCCTCGTCAGAATCGCCAAGTGGCAAAGTCCTTTTGAGGTTACACTGAATAGGAGAGGAGGACAACGAAGTTATTCATTCTGAGAGAAGGAAGGGGTCAAGTCCCATCAGATGAGTTGGGGCCAGAAATTCCAAATCTGAAGAAAATTCATAGGGTCTCATTTGGAAGTTCTCTGACTACACAGCAGCAAACTGAGGTAACTCAATTGCAGCAAGACTTTGCCAATGTGCTCTAACCTCTACCAGAGCAGACCAACCTTATTAAAAACCATACACACACCCCTCTGGGCACTGTAATAAAGTAAACATACAGATTGCCCGAGACAAAAAAAGGTTGTTCAGGCAGAATCGGGCAAGATGCCGGACATGGAAGTAATCAAGGAGTTCAACGGTGATTGTTGTAGTCCTATCCTGCATGTCCCAAAGCCAGATAGGTCCATTTTATCCTGTGTTGATTATTGGGGGTTAAAGCAGTTTCTAGGTTTGATACCCATCCTATGCCTAGGGTGTAAGAGCAGCAGAGGCATAGGCAGCAGTTCTGTGCCATATTGAAGCCGAAGAGGTGGGTTGTTCTCACTGCAAACCCAGATAAGAGTGCAATTTGGCAGAGAGCGGCATGGTATCTGGGGTTCCTCTTGGGATGGGAACATGTCACTCTGCTGGTAGGTTAAACAGCGGCTATCTCAGCATGTCCCAGTCTAAATCTAAAAGACACCAGAGATTCTTCCAGCGGCAAGCAAACTACTATCAGCAGTTCAATTTAAATTCATCTTGGCTCGCAAGGCCCCTAAATGATCTCATTCAAAAGAGAGCCACAGATCCTGTCCAGTTGATGAAGTAATTCGGAAAGAAAAAGTGTTTCGGAGCCCAAAGTGTACCAAAAAACATCCCCAACACCATTGCACCGCCGTCTCCAGCAGCGTTTCGAAAAGTAAACAGGTGCTTAAGAGGTGGTCCTTAGTTAGTGAGCCCTAACTTTCCTTTGCCTTTTATCTGGCAGATTGATGCCTCGAAAAGAGAGCTGGAGGCAGTGCTGAACCAGGAGGTGCATGAGACAAAGCGACTGGTGATCTATATTAGCTGGAACTGTCTAGTGATCAAGCGGACTGAACTCACTCTCCAATATCACCCCTGGGGAAGCCCTCTGTCTTCCATTCAGACAATGCCACCCCACCTTTAGCTGAACAGAATGAAGGATACTAACACACAGATCACCTGGTGGCATTTGGCGTTACAACCATTATGGTTCCAAATGGTCCAATGGCCGGGTCGCTAGCACTCGTGTTTTACCCCATCTCTTGGGAGGTGGTGGAGCCAGTCAAGCCTGTTCTGTCTGAACAGATATTTAAAAAATAATAATAATAATAATAATTCTCAGTTTCAACATTCGATGTGTTGTCTTTGCTCTATTTTGAATTAAATTTCGGGTTAAAGTGATTTGCAAATCATTGCATTCCGTTTTTATTTACATTTTACACAGTGTCCCAACTTTTTGAAAACAGGGTTGTACAAATACTTTGCTTATATTTCCCATATCCTGCCTCTCACTGCCATCGCTACGGTTACTTCATGTCTCTTTTCCACTCTTACCCCCTGAGATCCGAGGATGGGTGGTATTTGAACAAAATAGCAACCCAAGTCAATAGAGTGAGGGCAGTCTCAGCTACAGTGAAGCGAGAAGTGGTGGGGCAAGAGAAAGACGACAGACATATGTTCTGATTGACCCTGTCAGCAGCAGTCCACGGATCAATATGCACCGAGCAGATAAAAGCATGGGGCTGTGAGGCGAGTGATGGGGCCTTGGCCGTCTTGTCCGACAGTGCTGCAGCGCAGCAGAAATGGACACCTGCTTTTAAATCACACGGAGGCTATAGCACATTAACAAAACATAGCTGACAGCTACAGCAGGCCAAAGAAAACTAGCACCTTTGCAGATTTTAATCTAAGCTGGCTTTTTAGCATTGCGTCTCTCTAAAGATATTGCAAACTTTGTGCAGCCCAGCTCTCCTGTGCAAGGTCTAATCCAGTAAAATGGCCTCCTGTTGCATCAAAACTTGCAATAGAACGTATTCGGCAGCCAAGGTCCATGCAAGATTAAGTGTACATTAACACTGGGTAATCAATAAAGGGCCAGAAACACAGACGTAGAGATGACTCATTATTAGGTATACTCAGGTTCCGAACACAGCCTCTCATCCACTTCATCCCATTACAGGAACTACTGAAATATCCTCTACTGCAAGTATTACAGATAGCAAATGAATTTTACGTTTAAGAGTTTCAGCAATTTCCAGTATTCTATAGGGGGGCAGTAAATAAGCAATCATAAAAGCTAACATTCAATGAAAAGGTAAACAATGATTATAGATTGCCCTTTTGTGATGGAAAAAAAAAAAAGAAAAACTCTCCAAATGATGAGCAGAAAGCACTGAGGGCAGGAGTTTATGTGACCAGCTAAGATCAAGCTGCATCATATAAGGTATTCAATTTCATTTGTTTGCATTTTATAATTATTTTTCAGTCTGTATCAGGTTCTATAGCATGGATCTCAAACTCAAATTCTGGAGGGCCGCTGTGGTTAGTAGTTTTTGATTTGTTCTCGCACTTAATACGGGTCATTCCATATGAAATCACCCAAAATGGGGGTACCTCCTGGTTTGATGACCTCAGAACTGCTTGTTTCTTTGATAGTTTGTAGTGTCTAGTGGTAGAAGAAGATAGCAATTTTTTTTAGTTCAATATCTGTCTGTATTCAGATTTTATAGGGGTTTGAAAAAGGGGGCGTGCTTCCTTGGTTGCTAGCTTCCTTAGTTTTTGATTTATAGGCAGGTGAAAATGCTCACAAACTGCTAACAGGAGGTTAATGCTGACACGCCCCCTTTTTCAAACCCCTATAAAATCTGAACGCAGACAGATATTGAACTAAAACAAATTGCCATCTTCTTCTACCATTAGACACTACAATCTATCAAAGAAACAAACAAACAATTCTGAGATCATCAAACTGGGAGCTTTGGTGATTTCATATGGAATGACCCATACCTTAACTGAAGTAATTGATTGGCTAAGGAATCTGTGCACCTTATTTACGAGGCCTGAGGTCACTGCACATAGAATGGAAATCCCAAAAATCTACAAACACTGCAGCCATTGAGGAATGGATTTTGAGACCTCTGCTCTATTGCCTGTTATTTCATTACAAATTTACTTTATCATTACTTTTGCATTACTGAAATATAGATATTTCATCTTGGATTAATACTGCTGAGAACAGAAATTAGACACAAACGTACACTGATATATTCTTTTGACATAGGTTAATCATAAAAGTAACTGGCTATTGAGCATTCATTTCACAGTTTCCAAACCATTCGAACTCAAACTGGACCACTACTTCTACTTCACTCTACTTACCCATCCAGAGGATGGTACTTTGAGCTTTGCAAAATAGTTAAGTGAGTTTGCACTTTTTGCCATTTTAGAGAGTCTCAACCATAAATGGAGATACAGAGTTGAGGATCAAAAAAGGGTCGCACATCAAAAACTCCCTTATCGCTCATCTCATCTCTGACTAAAACCTCTTTGACCACACTACCAATTAAATTACAACTGCATTAAGAGCCCGGCCTCCCCCCAGAGTGTCTCTCCCTTTCTTGCTCTATGACAGCGTCCAAGGGGGTATACAGAACCTGATGGGCACAATTAATCTTCCAATGAAGACTTCCCCACACCACATATTTGTAGCATCATTGTCCGTGAGGAATTCATTGCATTCAACTGTAAACACTTTCTCAATAAACATCCTTGATTGCTTCCAGTTGACAGACTGATGATGTAGTTATTAGCTGGTGAACTATTCACAACCAATTTCCACTTTAGAAATTAATTCAGTATTGCATAATCTCTGTGCCCTAATTCATGTCTGTGTGAACTGTGTTAAATTTTTTGCTCATATGAAAATAATAATGCTAAATAAATAAAGAAAGAGTTGATTTATAAGTGAAATTTTACTCTGTAAATTCTCACCAACCCTCCTCCAGATTATGATGCACTTTCACCCAGAAAAAAAACTGAGGCTGACACTGATGACTGGAGACTGCCTTACCTTGAATTTTTACCCATCCACCTCATGAAATGTTTTACCCATGTCCATGTTCTTACTTTATGTAAAGCTCTTTCCATAAACATTTCAGTCTTCGTGCTTTATTCCCTTTTTTTATCAGCCTCTGAAAATACATTCTGTAATTTAAGTATTTCTGAACAGGTATAGAAATCAGGAAAGCCATAGTCCAATTACCTCATCAATATGCTTTATTAAGAGTACATAACCAATCAGGGTTAGCGATGAAGAGACCCCATAGCACAGCTGCAGACAAAGTGAACATGAATGCCATGGTTCACTTTCCTTGGAAGATACAGATACGGTGCCAATGAGCAAAGACGCTTTCCTGCAGTGCCCCAGAAACACTAACTAGGCACTGGGGCAGCATGTCCTGCAGGACAGAGGCTCTCCCCACCGGAGAACCTAGCACAGTCAGCCTCCCAGAGCCATGACAGAGTGGTATTCATATTGCCCATCCCCAGGTCTCAGGCACCCTCATGCAAGCAGAAGCAAGACCATACCCACTCACTAGGAGAGATCAGGAGGTCGATCCCTGAAACCAACTGAGATCAGATAAGGCCAAAAAAAAAAAAAAAAAAAAAAATAGTGCGCCAACAAAGAGAATTTGAGAAGACTTCCTCTTTAATTATCAACATAGTTATCTTCCACGCTCCATACGCGCAGATTTCGACAATCAATTTAATATTATAATCTAATATTCATTTTCAAAAGGCGTTACAATTTAGGAAGCTCTATCGGTCAACGGTGGTTCTCCAGCATTTAACTACCATTTTCAGGGTTTAGATCCCATCAGGACAAAATGCACTATCTTGCGCCTCTCGACAAAGCATTTGCAAAAATGCGCCATTTGAGTTCACCGTAATTTATTGTCAGAATGACTGTGCATCAACCAAAACCACTTCAAAGGAGCGCATCCTAAATGGTCGAGGTTATAACTTATCAAAAAACATGAAATGCAATTCGATAATGACACACACGGATGCATTACCATAAATTGACATTTAAGCTGTATAAAATTGTCTATACTATGTGGGCGTCGACCTAATGATAGCCTATAGCAATTCGATAAAGTAAAACGAATGTGTGCAATGTCTGATTTATTCCAGAAATACAGGCTACTGGGATTTAAATATTTTTCCATTACACTAAATCCATACAACATTAAAGAAATACAACAGGCTTATAAATAATACCATTCATGTCATATTGACAAACACGCCAGGTCGCCAGCATGTTTAATCGTGACGCCGCAGACGTCAGTTCTTTTCTGACATAATTTTATTACGCGCAAAAACGACCCTACATATTTGAAGGCGTTGTGCAAAATGTCATAAGCAAAGCACAATATCGCTGGGCTTCCTTGTGTTCCTAGCAGCTTTTGCATAAACTGTGGTTTTCTTACCTGCCGGTGCCTTGAGTGTTTTCTCAATTGCGCACTCCGCCATCTTCGTAATCACCAGACACCGTCACACAGACGCAAAGTCGCATCCAACGAAAACGAAATCTCCCCAGAAAATTAGGGTCTGTGCATCACTATCCCTGCATTACTCTGAAGCCTCACCAAAAAGGACGTGCGCAGCGCTTATGGAAGTGTCGTTTTCCGCCGCAGTAATTGCGCCCGTATTTAATGCTATAGCAGCTCCGTCGAGATGGGTGTAAGAAATACCGATGCAAGGGTTTACCCTGATGTTTTAACAGTAAGTACTGACGTGGATAAACGTTAAAGCAATTTGGCAGTACATATTCATGCTTCGACTGCTTTGTCTCAATTACATCACTGAAAACGTGAAGCTCAAGCACGTGGTTTCAAACAACCATTTCTTATAGGTTAACACATTTTTGGTATGATGCGCAAATACGCCACTCACCCTTTGTAATAAAAAATATTGTATGTGAATATAAAGCATCATTTCCATCACTTAGTGATTGTTTGTATGACTAAAGGCCTGAACTTAAAATTTTAAGTAGGTTTGGTCTGCAATTGTGAAGCGGTCCACATAGAATGTGATTGCGAAAAGCCCATTATGTGATGTTAAATCCCAAGGAGCAGCCCTCCAAGATCTTAGTGGACCAGTAAATATTGTGGGTGAAAGCTATCCATGCCATTGATTTGAAGTTGGGGTGGTATAGACTTATATTTCATTGCAGGGTAGCACGATGGCACAGTGGGTAGCATTACCACCCCATAAGCAGTAATTTCATGGGTTTGAATCTGGCCTGGGGCCTTCCTCTGTGGAGTTTGCAAGTCCTCCCTGTGTTTGCATGGGTTTCCTCTGGGAACCCTAGTTTCTTTTCAAAGACATGCATATCAGGCAAATTGGAGACTGTAAATTGCCCATAGGTGTAAGTCAATGGTGTGTGTGTGCCCTGAGATGGATTGGTGAGCTGTCCTGGGTGGGTCCCAGCCTAGTCAGCTGGGATAGGCTCCAGCTGAACTGCGACCCTCGTGAGGAAGAAGCCGTATAGATAATGGATGCATTTCATTGCTTAGAGTATGAAGATAAGAGATTTATTATTTTGTCTAGTCAACAACATTTAGAAAATGCACATCCATTCTTGCCATTCATGATGTAAATAATTTGAATAATGATGTGATTTCAAACAGCTGATGTTAGTGGGAGATTATAATCATGATTTGGCACAAAAGCAGCGTCCAAGGAAAGTCCTCGTCCTAGGCGAGCAAACATCAGACGAGGATTGCCAATTTCCCCACAATGCATGGGCAAATCATTGAAAGGATTAAAAACAATGTTCCCTAACTCTTTCGCGCCCAAATACAGAAATTTTCATATTATGCTAATTGACTCCCCTGCCCGAATACGGATTTTTCCATGTTCTTTGTTTTCCTAAACATTCTCAATCTAATCCAAAATGGGCCAGTGTGGGTGCAGGCTTTCATTCCAACTAGGAAGTTGCACACCGGATTCTTCTAAGCAAGGTATTCAGCAAAGATTCAAATTCATTCTGATAACGTATCTCAGAATAATAGCTTTCGATATGTAAAATCTGATACATCTTGGTATAAATAAATGCATCCAACTTGTGCTGAAATGTATAAACAATATTTAATTTTACCATTTCAATACCCTCATGCAAGAAGGGAATAAGTGACATTTTACAAATTTTGCAGGAGAGGCAAAAACTGCTCCAGGTCAATCTCTACCTTATGGATTAAAATTTCCATGGTGAATGAGTGGGTCATTAGATCATATTGAAGCCTGAAAAAGATTGATTCCTAATCATTAGCCAATTAGGAGATAATCCAGATTATGTCACTTATGCCCTTTTAGCATGAGTTGGGATGAAGAGTTTAATATATGAGAAACGCATCCTAAAAGGGCGTATCTGCAACACTCTGCTAACTGAAATGAAGGTGACCTTGTGACAGCGCCCAGAGTCTGTTCAATGTTCATAATATTTCATTTTTAAATACGCATAATAGTTTCCTGTTTCCCTAGTAAATGTTTTTTTTTTTTTTTAGAAACATTTTAATACATGGATATGATACGGCAGGATATACATTTTGGTTTCCATTTGAAGTATTTTGTAAAACAGCTGGTCTATCTATACTGCATGAAATTGCTGTCAAACCGCAAAGAACTTGAGCATGGAGAAGTGATTAATCAGATCTAAAGATACACTATACACCCCAGTGGCTAAAAAAATGCAAGGTATTTCTGAATTAAGGTCACTATGTCACCTCTGTGCTGACACTGATATCTGAAGCCATGAACAACAGATAATACAACAAAGGATTGTAGGGTGTGGATTGACTATGGGCATATGTACAGTTTATGATAGTACCAACTAGAACTACCAATACGAAAAAAAGGTTCAAGAGGCAGATATGCCTGGACTGAAAATGCATAGTTTGTAAAAAGGCTGTTAACAATCACTTATGCCTATTTAGCTTGGGTATTGTTACATACGCCCTTCTAGCAAATAAGAAACATTTATAGGAAAATTTTACTTGCAGACAGGCCTTTTTGACATAGGGTTTTGACCCCTTTAGGGTAAGAATTCAGACCTAAAATTTTGCCGGATGATGGGTCCCACATGGATGTATCTGAAAAGTGAAAAACATAATCTTTGCCCAAGATGTCATTTCACCCTTTTTGCAAGAGGGCATCGATTTCATACCATGAAATTCTATGGTTAACTCAGAATTTACTAAAAACTTTGAGCATGTCTGATATGTGGTCTTAACTTGGGCAGAGCAGTCATGTTTGATTTTGTAAAAGCTGGGTGTCAAAGGGTTACAGAAACTGAGCTGGTACTACATCAAGAACTGTCATTCATCTAAACGGGATAAATGCCACAGCGGGTACAACTGAAGAGTACAACTGATAAGTGCCAACCAAAAATGTGATTGATGTTAAAAGGATCTGAATCAAGGATTTGGTAGAAATCCTGCCAAATGTGTGCCATAAACCTTGTCAAACAGTGCAGAAATATATATACTGTTATCCATGCCAGAGGTGGTTGCAAAAGTACCAAACCAAGGGAGCAATACGTATGAAACCTTCATTTTGACAAATTGATACATTCATACTATAGGCACTCCGAGAGTGCCAACTTTCGCCAAGGCAGCACAGTTGAAATCTTGCTGAGTGAACATGGCTCATAAGAAATTTATGGTATCTGCAACATAGGATTTCAAGACGGCTCCCATGGCGGCCATATTGTTTGATGCAGTGCGTTCCAAACTGATTGGTCTCACACCAGGGAGGGAACCTATCAAACCACAAAATTTGAGTGATATCACTGGGAGCGAAGTTCAGTTATCATATGTCATAGGATTTGAATTTGGCTGCCATGGCGGCCATATTATTCGACCAATCGCAGTCAAAATCAATAGGGTCCATCCCTGATGTAATGGCGACCCACCCACAAAATTTCAGAGATATCTGTTCATTATTTTTTGAGTTCTCTCGCACACAAACAGACAAACCAACGCAGGCAAAAACATAACCTACTTGGCGGAGGTAAAAATGTATGATTTTGGTTGGTTCCCACGGATCATTAATCAACGGTCATTTTTTTTTTTCCTCATCTTGGCATTTTGAATTAGGCTGCTGACAACCAAGGAGCCCTGGACATTTGCCAAGATCCAGTCCAATCACTTTTTAATTTTGAACATTGTAAGTGTTGTATTCTTTATATGACACTGAGTGTGATGGTGAGAATTTAGCAAGGTAACTTGCAAAAGACCAAAGAGATATTTGCTTTTGACAAAGTGTTTGCGAGGACAATGGCTGCCTCGCATATTCTGTGTCCGTTTGGAGTGCTCATTGTGCACATCCTCAGAAATTAATGCTACATATACACATAACAGAAGACACCCATGAGCGGTAGGGGCAGTGTCGGGGCAGTCTGGGGATAGGATGGGGTCAGGGGCTTCTATGCAAATCTATAAGCTCTATACTGTTCGGTCCAGTACCACACAAAGTACAGGGGTAAATGTGTGATCTCTTCCATTCATGACGCAGTTGATTATCGTTGCCAAAATGTGGTTGAAAAGCCAATATCTCCTGCCTAACAGACAAAGTCAGCCATGAATTACTTTATTTTATTTATGTAGTAGATGCTTTTATTCAAAGCGACTTACAGTTGATTCAATCAAGCAGGGCCACCAGAGCATGAAGGGCCTTGCACAAGTGCCAAAACAGCATGGCAACAGAGGGTCTTGAACAACCAACCCTCTGAGTCTCAGTCAAATGCCTTTATGGAGCAACATGATGCCCCTGCTTATCATATGAATTTAGTACAGCATCAGCAAGAAGAGAGACATGAGGCACGCTCTAGCTGCCAGCACAAGACTATCCCACAAAGGCCAGTCATGCAATAGCTTACTAGATACAAGCCAGGGTATATACAACACAACTTCACTTTACAGGAAAATTAAATTATTTTTTAAATTTTAAGGTTACATTTTTAGTGCATCTGCTGGAAATCAAGGCAGGACTGCATTCTGCAAAGCAACAACTTGGTCAATGTTTTGCGCCACATTACCCAAAAAAATACCCCCCCAAAAAAAAAAAAAAAAAAAAATACAAAGACAAAAGCTCAGTGAGTCCACAGCTGGAGCAAACATTTGATTTACTTCTCATATGGTTGCAATTCTCATTCAACAAGCAAGTAGTGATGAAAACTGCATTAAGTGTTGCATTAAAATGTTCCACTTGACTAGGTCGTCAAAGGATAGCTAACAATAGTCTCTCTGAGGGCAAACGTCAACTTGCCCTTCCCTTCATACAGACAGTCTGAAATTCATATAAGAAAGTGGCTAGTCAAGCAGTCAGATTGAGACAGAGAGATGCCTCAGTCACATTGTCTTGAAAAAAAAAAAAAAAAAAAAAAAAAACCCACTATCAATGTTTTCCTTGACAATTTGTACATTTGACATTTTTTGCATTTTACAATTTACAGTCAGGATGAAGAATTGATTAGTTGTAAAAGCAGGGTGGCAAATTACAAAAAGAGACATTTTAGTTTACGGCAATAAAATATTTTCATCCGTTTTAAACAGCTTTCTGAGGACTGACTAGAGAATATTTGAAATACATTTACTTTATTGACATTGATCTATGTACAGATCATTTTCTTCAATACATACATAACATTGTACTTTACTTAGGCCCATATAACATCACGTAAAGGCAGATATAGGCTTTCATTCCTCACCTATTTTGTTTATGCCAATACTGTAAAACATCAACTACTACCATTTCGAAAAACTGTCAAGTTCTGGTTCAGAAAAAAACCCTTGCTTACTGGCATTGACTTCACAGTAAACATTCTTTAATCATAATCGTCTTCAAATTAATGTACATGACACAAGAGTACACTCAATAAATGAGTATAATTTAACTCTTAATTTAACTGCATGATCCATCTGAATTTTAGCAATAATACAGGTACTGTATTTGAAGGAAATGTACGAAAATGAAAAACAAATGCTTTCAAAAACTCAGGCCGACTGGTAACTTTGAATATTAAATGAAATTTATACTAAGGAAGCTTACCTGGGGACAATAGAAAAATAAAAATTACCAAATGAAACATGTTGTAACATTTCATTATTCAGAGAGTCTGCATTTAACTGTTAATTTCAAATAAAGTGAAATAAAATATAAATTAATAAAACAACAAAAAATGTTGGAAGAATGATTCTGCATTACCAGTGACAGCAATTTATTTTTAAACCACCTTGCAGGAAGGACAGAACATGAGACTCCAGCTCATGGTAGGGAGTCAACCAGCCGCAGTTCAACCTCGCTGTGATCAAGGAGCCCTCTTTGCTCCTCTGCAAATAACTGGGCCGAGCTTAAATCTGGATAAAAATAAATGTAAACAATTTCCGAAGGGTATTCTCTTGTTTATGCATCCAATGAACTACAATCACTTGGTCCACAGAATAAATGTGATAGCAGCAATTACAAAAATGTCTACTTTCATGTAGTAGACAAAGATAGTCAACTTTACCAGATCACGCATGAACAGAACTGCACATTAACTAAACCTAAATGGAGCGAACAGCCTTTTCAATTTTTATCATTATATTCACAAATGGTTTCACTAGTTTGTCAAACAGAACACTATCAGCTTGCTTTTCCAGAATGGGGATGAAGAACAAAACCATTGTACTTAAACCCATATTTTCAGAGCTCTGTTTGGGAGCAATAAAAATTCTATCATGAGGGCTGCCACCTTTTTTTTTTGGTCAATTTACTTTACCATGTTCACTACATGTTCCATTTCAGTCTAAATGTTCAGTCTGAGAAGGAAAGCAACAATTATACCAAAGATAAGGTCTACAATATTACCTAGTCAAACTTGTACTTACATCATCAATGTCCTCATCATCATCCCCAATGTCATCGAACTGAATTTCATCATCATCTCCAGGTCCAAACGTGTCCGTCTCATTAATTTTGGCTGTGAGAGGAATCATGAGAGGAAGGGTACAAAAACACAGACCAACGGTTAAATGATAATTGGGTTGCGAGTCTGCAATCCCCCATGAAAATGGAAAAGGCAAAAAAATTATTTTCCAAATTAACTAAAAACATTACCCAGTAATGCAGTCATAGATAAAATTGTTGGCCAAGTACTGTATACTAAAAGCACTGTATAATGCCCTTGCTCAGTTTCAAAGGATAAAACTCAGAGCACTAAATTTTCTGAGTGGTTGAAGAGCACACATCATGAGCAAACGCCGATGTGAAATACTACCAAGGGGTCATCTCATACTCAACATATTTCATCATTATTTCCAAATTATCAATTTCTATGCACAGCCTTCAGTTCAATTATACATTTTCCTTGGTTACCCAGAATTACTTTTGCCACCCACCATTGTAAGACTCTGCATTAAAAAAAAAAAAAAAAACGGAGGAAGAGATGGACTCGTCCCCATAAAGCCATGCTGTTGCATGTTGGGCTATTGAAACCACAAGCATGTAGTAAACAAAATGTCCTCATGATAAAGTGATTCTTCTCAGGAGCACTGCAGAAAATTTAATTCAGTTTAAAGGTAAAGCCTCAGCTATACATACCAGACAGACAGACCGGCAGATAGACAGACACCATACTTTCTTAGTGTTATAACAAAGTGAAGACACACTCTCCAATTAAACTCAATTCTGCCCGCTTTGGTGTTATCACTATATATTGACCATAGACTGTATAAAAAGATAGACGCAGCACTCGGGTCTGAAAACTGAGGCCAATGCAGAAATCTCCAAAATTTGCATTCTATTTAATGGCCAGCAGATGGCGATGTCGGTGGTTGCAGAAAGGAGTTCAATCCTCTAGAAGTCTATGAGAAAATGACCCTACTTTCCCACCAGATTTATAATTTAAATAATGATTTTACACATGACTTTATTGTATCTATCGCAAGTTTCAAGTCTCCTTCGTTATATCATGATGTTCATTTTTGTAAATTATGGTCCCAAATAGACTAGAATAAAGGACAAAGCCAGTATATGCTTTAGGGGCGTGGCTATCCTCAGGTCCTTGTCTGATACGGTAAGATCCACCTGTAGATCCACCCCTCGCTTCTCCCCGGATATTCAGTTCATGCTCTCGTCCAATAGGAATCACATCCGGTTTCAAAATGACAAAATGGTGCTATTCAAATTGCCAAAATCGAGGCCTCCTCAATGGTATGCTGAAACCAATGGGTGACGTCACGGTTGCTTTGTCCATCTTTTTATACAGCCTATGATATTGGCATATCCACTAAATAACAAAGGCTTAAAATCCCAGGGAACTTAAAACCTCAATTCACATTGATCTAGCTTTTTTGGACCATTGGTGTATACTGAATACATATGCAAAGTATAAAAGCAGCACTGACTTTTCCTAAATACATGCCACAAATTAGAAATAGCAGAGATAGCATACTAATAGGCATTAAAAGCAGCAATCTAAACTTCAAACTTTTGCCTGCGGATTCCTATTAGAGGGCGATACATGACCCCCTCAGATTCGCCCCACTTTTTTTTTTTTTTTTGGTGGAAGGCCTCTGAGTAGATAGAAAAAATTTCCTAAATTTCTAGGTTCCTAAACCAAACGGTTTTTTGAGGGCCTCTAGATGGGTCAATTTCTTGAGGGCCAAAATTGGACTGCACAAAATATTAGCTTTGGAAACTTGAATATCTCAAAGAGCCAATGACAGCCCAGCTTCATTCTGATTGATGTCAATCTGCGATGGAAGAAGTTCCAGAAAATTGCAAATTTTTGGTGGGCAGTTGAGGCCAATTTTTTCACCCTTACGTTGGCAGTGTTCAGGCAGTGCTGGGTAATCTTTGTTGCGTGAGGACGAGTGTTGTCATGCAAGAAGATGAGGCGATGGTTTGACAGATGTGGGGAACAATATGTGGTTCCAAGATCTCATCCACATTGTGTTGTGGCCTCAGTGTTCCATCAACAAATACCAACGGAGACCTCCAGCCATACCCTACAGTTGCCCACTCCATCACGATACCGCTGCCGAATCGATCCAGTTGCACGACACACGGATCAGCGTACCGCTCACCAAGTCTCCGGTCCACACGTCACCTCCCATCATTGCAACAGATCAAGTAGCCCAACTCATCACCAAAAATAATATGACGCCGTTGACAATTTAGCCCATTTCTGTCAGAATGCGCCTGTCCCCACTGACGACAGGTAGCACGTCTGTGATCCGCAAGGACCATCCCAACACGTGCTTGAAATGAAGAGATGCCTTCATCCCGGAGCGGTCTTCGCACGGTACGGGAGCTGATATGGATACTGTGTGTTCCAGGAACCTCAGCAGCGCTCAACGTTGCTGGATGAAAGCAGTCACTGAGCTACATCACACGAATGCAACGGATCTGCATATGCGTGGTCACGTGGCAGCCCAAGCCGCAGCTGATCTCAGGTGCTTCCTGTCCACCTATATTGCTTCTGTAGATACTAATTCGCGCGATGCAGTCCAAAGTATGCTGCAACACTGGCTGTACTCATTCCCGACTGACAGCATTCCGATCACCTGATCCCTGTTTTGTTGCGTCAATCGTTCCTTCAATTACAGAATGAGCGCAACAGCTATTGATAATAACATGACTGATCCAACAGGAAAATTACTTCAAATGACATATCCAATCGCTACAGTTGCAAAGGATTATGGTCTATAATCCAGGATTCCTTTCTTCCAGGGTTGGTCTAGTGCAGGGATCCTCAAATCTGGACCTTGAATCCAAATCCAGCCCAGGTTTTCTGTTATCCCAGGCAAGTAAATGAACAGTTAGTGCCCCTGATTGGCCAGACTGTGTTAACACCTGACTCCCAGGTAAAGGGAGGGTGGAAAACCAGCAGTTCTTGGACCTCGTAGGGTGTGATTTGAGGACCAGGGGTCTAGTGTTTCCTTGCTGGAAGGAAGCAACAAAGCAGCCCATGGCCTCCATTTCTTCCGGAAATAGACAACATGGACAATCCTTGTCATGGCTACCACCCAAACTCTTTTTGGTTGATGTTTATTATCAAAGAGGGCTCCATGCCCTAAACAGACTACGGATATACCCACTGTGTGATCTTCCATCACAGATGCCACAGGGCCCAGAGACGTCAAAGGTGCTTCTGTACACAGTTAACGTAAGACTTCCTTTTCGCACTGTAAAATTTACATATAACCATGCAGTTACATACTTAAAATTTAATGACTGCTCTTGAACAGAGCCATCAGAGTGATCGGAGGTCACAGGCATTCAGCCTGGGCTTATGCTCTTCCTCTTCAGACACAAAAATTCCTGCAGACTCCTTAAATCTTTTAATTATTTTATGCACCAGAGAGCATACAACATCCAGATCCATTCCTATCTTGTTTTACACCTTTAAATGATTTTCCCAAGTATCTGGGGGCCAGAGGTCGCGTTACACTTTCTGATTGTCCGTCATTGTGACGGACAGGGGCATAAAAATTCCGTCCTAATCAATTATTATCAGTCATTGTAATTTTATTTTTTAAAATGATAACCATTTCTTTTTTAAATAAAATAAACAGAATAATTTATAGATTAGGCATTAGCTGATGCCGACAGTGATTCATGTAGACACACATTGCGCACTGTGTTAAATACAGCACTGCATGGATTTTCAAACTTACTGCTGTATGAACTTTATAAAACATCACAAATGATTTCTCCCCCCACACAGGAACAGTGTGCAAATGAACAATGCTTTCAGTTATTGCTGGGCTTCACTAAGCCTAACAACCGCAGTCTCGCTAAGCAGTCCTACGAAGCTGCTTATCAACTCGTTATGTCAACCAGGGCTTTCCCGACCTAGATACAGTGCCGTGAAAAAGTATTTGCCCCTTTCCTGATTTCTTATTTTTTTGCATATTTGTCACACTTAAATGTTTCAGATCATCAAACAAATTTTAATATTAGACAAAGACAACCCGAGAAAATACAAAATGCAGTTTTTAAATGATGATTTCATTTAGTAAGGGAAAAAAGCTATCCAGACCTACCTGGCCCTATGTGAAATAGCCATTGCCCCTTACATCCTAATAACAGGTTGTGCCACCCTCGGCGACAAGAACTGCGATGAAACGTTTGCGATAACTGGCAACGAGTATTTCACATTGCCGTAGAAGAATTTTACCCCATTCTTCTTAGCAGAATTGTTTTAATTCAACCACATTGGAGGGTTTTTGAGCATGAATGGCCTGTTTAAGGTCATGCCACAGCATCTCAAGCAGATTTTAGTCCGGACTTTGACTAGGCCTCTCCAAAATCTTCATTTTGTTTTTATTAAGCCATTCAGAGGTGGACTTACTGGTGTGTTCCCGATCATTGTCCTGCTGCTTAACCCAAGTGAGCTTGAGCTTGAGGTCACAAACTGATGGTTGGACATTCTCCTTCAGGATTTTCCGGTAGAGAGCAGAATTCATAGTTCTATCAATTATGACAAGTTATCCAGGTCCTGAAGCAGCAAAGCAGCCCCAAACCATCACACTACCACCACCATGTTTGACTTTTGGTATGATGTTCTTTTTATGAAATGCTGTGTTAGTTTGACGCCTGATGTAATGGGACGCACACCTTATAGAAAGTTCAACTTTTGTCTCCACAGTCCACAGAATATTTTTTCCAAAAGTCTTGGGAATCATCAAGATGTTTCTTGGCAAATGTGAGACGAGCCTTTGTGTTCTTTTTTGATCAGCAGTGGTTTTCGCCTTGGAACTCTCCCATGGATGCCATTTTTGCCCTGTTTCTTCCTTATTGTTGAATCATGAACACTGACTTTAACTGAGGCAAGTGAGACCTGCAGTTCTTTAGATGTTGTTCCGGGTTTTTTTGTGACCTCCTGGATGAGTCGTCGATGCGCTCTTGGAGTAATTTTGGGAGGCCAACCACTCCTGGGAAGGTTCACCACTGTTCCAAGTTTTCTCCATTTACGGGTAATGGCTCTCACCGTGATTCCCCGGAGTCCCAAAGCCTTAGAAATGGCTTTGCAACCCTTTCCAGACTAGTAGATGTCGATTTCTTTGTTTCTCATCTGTTCCTGAATTTCTTTAGTTCACGGTATGACATGTTGCTTTTTGAGATCTTTTAGCCTACTTCACTTTGTCAGACAGGTTATATTAAAGTGTTTTCTTGATTCAACAGGTCTGGCAGTAATCAGGCCTGGGTGTGGCTAGCGAAATTGGACTCAAGAAATGTGGTTAAGCACAGTTAATTCATGATATAAGAAGGGGGGGCAATTACTTTTTCACATGGGGCCAGGTAGGTTTGGATAGCTTTTTCCCCTTAATAAATGAAATAATCATTTAAAAACTGCATTTTGTATTTACTCAGGTTATCGTTGTCTAATATTAAAATTTGTTTGATGATCTGAAACATTTACGTGTGAAAAATATGCAAAAAGTAAGAAATCAGGAAGGGGGCAAATACTTTTTCACAGCACTGTATCTGCATGTCCACATAATAGAGACGGCGTTTGTAGCATATGACCAATCGTTTACCGGCAGCAGAGCAGCATATTTTGCAAATGAAGAGCAAATGATCATATTACAAAAATATGAGGAATACAGGATCATATAGATCAAAGACAATGCTCCAGACAATATGACACCCACCACCAATTGGACGGGGGTGTGAATTACATTCAGTCAAAATTACGGACGGCCTTCAAAATGTTCCGTCATTGTTAAAAAAAAATCTGTCAATGACGGAAAATATTCGGTTAACGCGACCTCTGCTGGGGGCATATGTTTAAGTGCTTAAGGCTGGCGTTTTCACTTTATAGAATGACAAACAAGGATAGAGAAAATAGGTCCCAATCCAACAATGCAGGTGGACAGTCAAAAAAATCTTAACAGCAACTACCATGACTAGGGACAACATCTTTTTAAGTGTATTCCTCCACAGCTGCTACCCACAGGGGATCAAATAACAGCTCATCTTCACTGTGTGACACTCACCATGCTCAGGCAGCTCTCCATAGGCTTTCAGGCTCCTGGCCTCATCTGCATTATACTTCAGTATTACATCGGCTTTGTTGTCCTGGGTGAAGAGGGGGCCAAAATAAGAACTCAAAGCAAGAACAAACCCCTGTAAAACTGCAGTGCTTAGACCCACTTAATTTGTTCTGTTTTGGGTCAGATTTAATTTATTAAGTAGCAAACAGCCGTGTACAATGCTGTTGTCGACTTATTTGTTGTTTTTTATGGTAGCATAGATATTTATTTCTCTACACAGTTCTTACACTTATTTCAGATATTCAACTTAAAACCATAAGGAGTTGAAATGAATGTTTTTGTTTTGAATTTATTTCTACAAATCTTCTTACTAGTAGTTGAAACAGCTATGCACCTGATTTGTTCAGACACTTCGAAGTTGCCAATGCCATTCGCACTTGAGGCCCAACCAACTGTTGAAATTAAATGGTTTGGTTTGGAATTATTTTTCTCTTTTAATAAGAAGGGCTGCATGTTTATTAGTCTCATGTAACCTTACAGATCGTAATAACAATAACTACCATTGTTACTATTGAACAATAACTAACACAAAAACACACACACACAAAAAAAAAAAAAAAAAACCAAGTATTGGAACAGTCCGATATTCAAATTCAGGTATCTGTATCAGACCTGAAAAAAGTGGATCCATGCATCGCGATGCTGCAAGTGGCTACAAAATCTCACTCAATGGGGAATTACATAGCAAGGGCACTGCATGCTTGTTAATAATCAGCTATGCACACCCACGTTCCAATGAGCAAAGCGATCGGAAGTAACAGTTTCCGATCAGGACGGGGCAGGACGGTTCAGAGAACTTTCAACACTTCAGTGTCAATGTCTGCTTGCTCCTCTGTCAAGGCCTATGTCCCTAATTGGAGACTGACAGGGCAATGAAACGCGATTCCAGCTGCTCTCATTTCAGGACTTTCTCAGTGGAATTGGTGATACACATATGAAGAAAAAGCAGCTTTGTTACCCCCTTTTCATTTGAAGGTGCTCGGTAGCAAAGGTAAATGCTCGCAAGTTACTGTATGCAAACTTTTTTTGTGAAAACCATTTGACAATGATGGACAATGATATTACTCAAAATGAGAGTCGTCATCGATCGGTCACTGAGGCTCTCGTCAGAGGCAGAGGTAAAATATATCCCTGCTGTCAATCGCTGTGACTGCTCATTTTGTGTTTAAAAGGTATGGTCGCGGAAATCAGCCGACTCAATAGAAGCACATGGGGAAACTTTTGTTGCCGATAAAATGTGTGCTCAGTCTCATTCCACTGAACATGAAAAATCAATAAATTGATGTACATAATCAAGGAATAAAAATCAAAATTTGTCTTTGGTAACGGTCGTGACTTACTGGACACGACATGATTTTTAGTATTCAAGTTTTCAATATCAACGGAAATTAGCAGTCAAGAAGTTGGTTTATCAGCGTAAGGGGAGTCATTTCTTCTGTGGAATAGCAGCACATTCGAGCAGTGCCACTCACTCAAGACCTGCCTGCTGTGGTAACAGTCGTTTGTACAGCGGATACGTTTGGCAATGACCGTAACCCGATAATTTCAGACTGATATTGTCCTGTGTTCTGCCCAGAAAAGTTTTGTCACAAAGTGGAACTTATTCACTGGACTATGAGTGCTTAAGGGCAAATGCACATGATACTTACTCATTTTAATTTCCCACATCCTTTTTGATAAACTTATTTCTGATGTCACATTTTGATGTCCTTATTTGTGCCAAAAATCATTTTAATTAAAAAAAAAAAAAAAACCCTACTTGGGTTCAAGTGGTAGTTTTAACCTCACTGTATCCCTTATGCGTGCTAAACAAAATTAACATTAAATAAAGGCATCAATCATTATCTGCTGATAAAACAATGAACAACAATTATACCTGAAATCTCTCCAGTATTGCGAATAGCCGCATATGGCGCTTTTCTACGACATGGTACCAGCTCTGTTCTACTCTACTCCACCAGCCTTGGTACCTAGTTCTTTTCTGGGGAGTCGTTTTCCATTAGAGGATGGTACTGCCTCAGTGCAGCTGGTCATCATAGCGGCGTAGCAAGAAACTGCCGTGACGTCATCCTCAAAACGACACACATATAGCTGCACTTATGTCAAGTTTGCACTTATTCCGCCAATTTTGTAAAAGATTTATGTGTTAAAATCAAGGGACACACACTACCGTCACCACGTTATGGCATTAAAGTCCAGTAAGTGTTGAATTGTATTTTCTGGTTGACATTGTCCTGATGCATAGGGATAGCAGCCGGTGTCTTGTCCAGTTCAGTTGCACAGTAAATTACATACCACCTAACAACCCAAAGCAACGTACATTTGTACACTGTACATGTACATTTCACTCTGAATTTGACGGCAAAACAAACGGACTGTAAGAGCATGGGATAATTAAGTGATCACTGCAGAGCAGAGTTCCACGTTGCAAATGCGCAAATCCCATGAGATGGCAGAGAATCAAAATTCATTGCTTTATCATGCATCATCTCATCTGTGATAACCAAGAGCAAAATGATTTGTTAACACCTATAAAGTTATTTTTCTGCACAATGTTCTTAAAACAGGGGTAGCATCACGCAAGTTTCTCAAGGGGAATGATTTAGTGGAACAGAACTGGACACAACATCGTCACTTAATTTTGCCACGAACGGGGTCACAGACAAAGAGAAACGCATTTCTTAAATGGAGCAGCTTCGGTGAACAAGGGAAACCGTGTTTGAAAGGTAAGGCGACGCACAGTATATTGAACAAGTTGCCTAAAACATTACAAGTTTCAAAAACACCACAAGTTGATGACCTTTTCAATGTGAGGCCAGTTTCCCAGCGACAACACCGAATTTGCCCTTTATTATAGCAATGGTCTATGGTCAATGATCATAACTACACTAATCATGAGACTCGTCAATCTCTAACTCAAATGAGATGTCCCGAGGTCGACTAAGGAATTCTCTATCGCAGTGACGATTCTCTCTGACCAATCAGTGGGCTGCGGCGTTCTCACGTCACATTTTAGTACCTACTAGTATCCGGTCTGCTTTTTTTGGAACCCCAGGAGAGCAGGTACCAGAAAAGGTGGTACCAGGTACCAAGTACTTTTTCCTAATGGAAAAGCAAAAAAGGCAAGTAATGTAGAGCCGGTACCGCGTAGTGGAAAAGCACCAATACGCATCTCAATCGGCTGTTGACAGCAAAACAACTCTGATGATATTAATAGTGCCAGAAATGAAGAGATGGAAGTATAAAGATCTACCATCTCCAGACGCCTGAGCGAAAATGGTCTGATTGGTCCTGTTGCTACCAAAAAAACCACTTTTTAGAGCTGGAACGAGTTTGTCAAGAAACTCAAGGATTGGACACCAATGGACTGGGAATAAGTCCTTTGGACCAATGAATCAAAATTCAAAATTTACTAATCAAAACACAGAACTTATGTGCGCCGTAGAGTTGGACACATTTAAAAAAAATGACAGTTTAACCCCTTCAGTAAAACATGGTGGTGGTAATAATATGGTTTGGGATTCAGTCTGCTAAAAAGGGGCCGGTGATCTCATAAAACTCTACAGAATGGTTTAGCGAGTGAGGAAATAAAAAAAAAATAGGACCAAGGGTCCTGTAGCTTACCGGCAAGCAGTCTTACAGCGATGATACAAGTTATGAAAATTTCACGTGAAGTTTGACATTTGAATCAATGAAAATCAATGTCAAGGTTACTAAATAAAAGTTCACATACATTTATAAGACCTTCTGTAATACAATCCTAAGCTCTGAAGCAGTTTTGGTGATACAAGTCAATACAATATGTCAATATGTATTCAATATGTCAATTGTGAACTTTAAAGGTCACACACTGTCAAGTTGTGGTCAGCAAATGGACTTCATATATGATTTTCTAAATGTCTCTATACAAACCTTGGCTCAATCTGTGACCATTTTGGTGATACAAGTCATTGTAATTTCACTGTGGTGTTTGACTCTCAAAAGGTCACTGACAGTCAAGTTGAATGTCACCAAATGAAAGTTCATATGCGGCTTCCTAGATGTCAGTAACACAAACTTAGGCTCCATCTGTGACCGTTTTAGTGATACAAGTCATTGAATTTTCACTAGGTCACATTTGACCTTTGAAGGTAAATATGAAGGTCACCAAATGAAAGTTAATATTTGACTTCCCATATGTCTGTAATACAAACCTAGACTCCATCTGTGACCTTTTCAGTGATAGAAGTCATTGAATTTTCTCTAGGTCAAGTTAGACCTTCGAAGGTCAATATGAAGGTCACCAAATGAAAGTTCATACATGACTTCCTATACTTCTCCAATACAAACCTACACTCAATCTGTAACGATTTTGCTGATGTAAGTCATTGAAATTTCACTGTATAGTTTGGCCGTTCAAGGTCACTGAAGGTCAAGTTCACCCAATGAAACTCCATACATGACTTCCTATTAGGCCACAATACAAACCTAAGCTCTATCTGTAATAGTTTTGGTGATAGAAGTCATTGAAATTTCACTATGTGAAGTTTGACCTTCGAAGGTCGCCAAAGATCAAGTTCAAGGCCACCAAATGAAAGTTCAAACATGAATTCCTGTAAGTGTTCAATGCACATATGTTCCTAATCTTCAACATTTTCAAGCCTAGAAACCTTTGAAAATTGTAACATTTTGCTTGACCTCAAGTTTGACCTTTCAAGGTCATCTGAGGTCAACTTTAACACAGCCAAAATATAGGTCATATATTACTTCCTATATGTCAGTAATACAAACTTAATCTCTATCTGCAACCATTGAGCTTCCACAGGCGATTTGGCCCATTCTCCATAAGACCCAATGCTAAAGTACAGCGCCCCCACTAGACCCACTTCCGTCGATTCAATCAAAATGGCACTCACACTGTACATAAAGTGTATCAAGGCGAGTTGATTGCCAGATTTAGAAAAAAAGTTATCAGACAGTTTGAGAAATAATTTTTTGAAATTTCAAGTCATATCCTTTAACATTGTTAATATATTCCCCGACTACGTGTTTGACCTTTCAAAGTCATCTGTGGTCAATTTTAATATAGCCAAAATATAGGTCATATATGACTTCCTATATGTCGATAATACAAACTTAATCTCTATCTGCAACCATTTGGCCTCCACAGGCCATCTTGCATATTCATAAAGTACAGCGCCCCCAATAGACCCACTTCCGTCGATTCAATCAAAAAAGGCGCCGACTGTACATTGACGGTACCAAGGTAAGTTGATTGCCTGATTTAGAAAAAAAAAAAATTCATCACGTTTTTTTTTTTTTTTTTGAGAAATAATTTTTAAAATTTCTCAGTCCCATCTTTAACATTGGAGCCAAAATTTCAAGGGCCCATAAAACAGACAAAAATGATTCAATTAAAAATCCGAGAAAAATGCCTGGAGATATGGTCTAGTCGTATGTCATTACAAATTTACACAAAAATTCATCAGGCCAAAAAAAAAGAAAAAAAATGTTCCGGACGATGGATGCCACACCACGACAATAGCTTATCGGCCCATAGGACCGACAAGCTAAAAACCAGATAACTCTGTCGCCACAGGGACCGAATCGTGTAACTCCCAAATCCCCAAATTTCGCGTACTCAGTGACGTGTGCCGCTCCCTGCGTATAGGCTGTTCCTGTCACTAAAGGGTTGATTCCTAAAAGTGTAGAAAAATTCGTAAGCATCTGAATAGCAGAAAAGCTCAATATTTTGTTTTAACCCCATTGCCAACAAAAATACCCACTGCAAAATTTGTCAGTTGAAGACCACGTACCTGGTAATCTCTTAGTCCAACCAAAATGATATCTGATGTGTTTATCCAAACCTAAGAGAGGCAACAACCAGACAAATAAAGATACAAAAGGGAAGTACCAGCTAATGGAGAGTATGCATCATTTGAATTGTAGGTAATACTTTTCTGTAATATAAAGAAAGAGGAATGTCAAAACCATTTAAAGGGATAACATATAACCAATTATTTGATCTCCACAAAGAAAGGTTTCAAAATTTTTCTGAATATTCATTTAGCTACCTGAACCATTTGTCGACTAAGAAGCAAAGATCAGCCAGAGTACAAGTAGATTGTGTCCAGTATAAATATTGTACATTCACTTGCAGAAAAACTGGCGAAGAGAGACTATCAAAAGCCCATTTCCTAAATAACTTCAGGTAAAAACAGGCATGTCAACATGGTGGCAGAATCTTATTTCATCTAGAAGCTTTTTTGTAATAGAGCTCAATCTCATCAGCCAGCTGACAGGCCGAACACAAAGAGCTGCACTTGATTACAATACAGCAATAAGTCTGAACATATTGACTCAGCATGTGTTACAGAACACTTCAAACAGCACAGTGTAAAGAGGTCAGTCAGTCCTTCGGAACCCCTGTGCCAGGCTAGTGCCCGTTTTGAGGATGTGCCGGAGAGTGAGGATAGGCTGTAATGATGAAAGATCCACATCAAGAGCAGATGTTATGAAAAAGGTGAAGCCTTTACTGTGAATAGAATAATTTATTACCATTTCAAAATGCCAAAAACATAATGCACTATCAACCAGAAGAATTGCCCTTCTGTATGCATTTAACATTTTCAAACACTGAATTGTTTTTCTCACTGCCAAGGTTGTTCTCCTGTTGTCATTGTATTCTGCGGAGCTCTGAATAGCACCAATGGTTCCCCATTCATTTCTATACATTTTCCAGAAAAGTGAAAGGCCATCTGAATTATAGTCTAGAACATACCTTTTTCCGCAGTTTCCCCCGGATGTGACAGAGGCGTTTAACACCATCAAAGCACATGGCCTCCAGCCGTCCATTCCCCAACATCTTGATCACCTGTGCATACTCTACAAGTCAAGCGTACATTATTAACACAACATTAACACAACCAACCAGATACACAAATTCCAAAGATCCCATCAAATGTAATGTACCAACTTTTATAAACCGATGCTGAGGCAGAGAGTCCACACTTACCCTGGCCATCCTCCTTGAACACCAGCTCTCGCTTTTCAGATTCATTTTCATTCTTACCACGCCGACGATTCTTACCTCCCTTACCTTAGCAGGGATAAAACAAAAATAGTAAGTTAATCAAATTAGTCATTCACTCAACTAATGCCAACAAGCCTCCTAAGAAAACCCCGGAAAAGCATTATATATCTCCAGTGTGTCATTGTTGTCACAAAGACTGGAATCTAAATGTGTTGGACAATAAATATATATGTTACAGGCAAACTGTTATCAGGCATTTCATGGTTTCAATTCAGCCATTTCATGATATGCCCAGCTATTTCATAAAAAGACAGATTCAAAATTCCGGGCATGATGCCTGGAAATGCCTGATACACAGTTTGCCTGGAACATATATAATATATTTAAGCAGAAATTGCACTAGTTAACAGTGGGGCAATTAACAAACAATAAACAACCTTTGCCTCCATTATTTCCCAAATACAAACAAATTTCAAAAGCAATTCACCACCAAGCAACACAGATCATTGAATCACAGATCATCTGCTTTTCACTCCCTGCCAATTACTTGGAAACAAATACCTATGTGACGCACTGACACTGTCGTAGAAAAGCAGATAAACCACCTTCAATGTCGGAAACGAGAGTTGACCGATAGTATCCAAATCTACTCACTGCTTCAATAACCATGGTACATGTTCACAACACACGTTTAAGTGACAATATCAATCATAAAAATGTTACCAGACGTTATGTCGAAACGAAGGGAATCATTTTAAAGAAATTTGGTGCTAAACAGTCCCCAACCAGCGTGTGGGAATTCCACACAAACGTCGCGTTACCCCTTCAACAGGAATGAAGACCTGAATCACAGAATGGCTAGTCAAGTAGAAGAATGTCTACGCCTCATCTTATTGTGATCAATAACCTAACACCCAATGAGTTTCCCGGCGTTACTTTTATTTCCTGCTGATACATGAGTTTCTCCAGCTACCGCCACAACAAAACTGCACATGCCTCAATAGCCGACAACCCCATGGTACAAAAATCCAACATTACCAAGATATTAATAGCCCACATTCCAACTGTTTCCATATTTTCATTACCGTCGACTGATCACGTTTTAGGAATCATGCTAACCACTGGTTAGCTAGCTAATAAATTAAGGGCCAGCAAGTTGCGTAAATATTCCTGATTTAACTCTTCATACCTTTATTCTTGGGCATGTTCACTGATGATAACAAATAGTTGATCTATATCCACTCTGAGTCCGTATTCTTGATATGTTCCGAGAGGTTAAGTGGCGGGTACTTATCAAATAATCACGATGTTCGCAGCTGGCCTGTTTCCACAGTCTTCCCAACAAAATGCTTCCGTCCTGTTGCGCTTGCGCAAAACCAACGCATGGCATGCATTCTTCTTCTTTCTTCTTTTTGGGGTTTTTATTATAGTTTACAGACCATGTGGTCTATTACCGCCACCTACTGGATTCATATCATTAAAAGAAACCAAAAGAAGAAGAAGAAAAAAAAACAAAACAAAACAATCTGCAGTTCTCTATTATCTATAAATAAACTAAACGCAACTAGTCAGTCTGTATCTGGCTTGCTCTCCCAAGAAACCCCTTTTCCAAATGGCATGCATTCTTCTTCTTTTGAGTTTTTATGACCGAAACACAAATCAAATGGTGTATTATCGCCACCCTCTGTGTGTTATAAAATAATTAATAACGGTCCTTTATTGCGCAAAATAAATGAATAAATAAATAAAATTAAAAAAAAAAAACACACGACGCTTCCCAAATCCCAATCCGATAAACTTTTATCGTTTACTCCTATCACTCATCTAACAACTAGACATCTGGAACTCTCCGAATCCTTCCTCCAGAATTGCCTGAATATCCTTTCCTTTTACGTTCGTTATATCCAGTAACTCCCGAGCTGCATATACAAACCATATTTTAATTCTTTCTGTTTTTGTCGCTATTTCACTAGCACAGTTCAGCACCATCACTATGAAAGCTAAGAGCCATCTCCAATCCAGAATTAGTTCTTTGTTACTTTTATTCTCTGCCCTAACTATCCCTGCTGGGCTCACTGCTTCCATAACTGTTCCACCCTTACTCTCAAACTCCTCAACATATGATATTTTGTTTTGAACCCCTGTCCGTTCAACCTCATTTTCAAATTTCCTTCTTTCACACTCCTTTGTACCCATCTTGTGATTTCCCCCACGGTGATAGCACACAGCTCTCTCTTCCGGCAGTTCACAGTCCTTCCCTGTACATCCCTCCTTACCACATCTTGTACACCTGAACTCTCTTTTCATGCACACTGCAGCTACGTGACCATATTCCTGACACCAAAAACACCTTAATGGAGCCCTTTCATATGCCCACACCCTGTAACTTACATAATCTATCATCACCCAATCCGGCAATTCATTCTCAAATTCCAACAATACCGACAAACTCTCAGTTTCCATGCCATTTTTATAATGCCCAATGCATCTGGCAGCGCATAACCCTTCAATTTCCAAAAACAAATCTGTTTTAACTGATACCATAACTCTGCTGATGACTCCCTTCACAGTTGGTCAGCTTCTCAATGGAAAGTAAGTTACCGGTGGCAAATCAAACTCCTTAACTTCCCTGACTTACATTCAATGATAACCAATCTGCTTCTACACAACAGCTTTTACATTTCCCAGTTCTTGTTTTACAAATCTACCGACAAAGTGTCTGTCAGTAAATATATGATTAGTCTCTTTACTATTTCTGACTACTTTCATTCCCACAAGGAATATTTCACCCTCAACTTCATTATCTTTTTTCCTTCTTTTTTTCCCTCCGTCAGTCCTTTCAAACTCCATTTTCACGCCTCCAATACCAAGGTGTCGCATGGCATTCATCTTCTTCTTATTCTTCTTCTTTGTGTTTCATAGGCTATTCTCAAACGAATGTGCATTACTGCCATCTACTGCAAAGTAATATGGGAGTGAAGATTGGCTGAACTGAAAAAAGTCTCTCCCTTCACCTTAATCCACAATCTTCGATGACAGTGACCATTTCTCCAAAATTCCTTGAATTTCCTCCCCTTTGACGTCAGGTATCTCTAATATCTCTTTAGCTGCGTGCACAACCATCCTTATCCCCTCCGTCTTTGCTTCCATTTCGCTTGTGCAATTGATCACCATCGTGATGAACGCTAAAAAACTTCTCTTGTCGATACTCAAAGACTGTTTGTGTGGTCTACTTTGTTCTTTCCCCCACATTTCTATTGTGCCTAGCTCTTTCTTCACTGATCTCTTCTCAAGCCCCTCTTTCTTTGTCGCCTCCGCATATGACATTTTATTCTGTGCCCGTGTCCGCTCAACTTCAGTTTCTGGTTTCCTCTGTTCACATTGCCTGGCCCCTGCTTTATGATTTCCCCCGTAGTGACAGCAAACATCCTACTCTTTTGTTAGATCACAGCTTTCTTCTGTACATCCTTCTTGTCCACACCTTCTACATTGATAACTCTCATTCTTACAAACCAATGCAATGTGTGGCCATTCCCTTGATACCAACAGCAATGAAGGGGAACCCTTTCAAATGTACATATCCCATAGTAAACATAATCAATTAAAATCCTTTCAGAAAACTAATTTTCAAACTCCAGTAGCATCACCATTCTGTCTCACTCATTTCCATCCCTGAAGCTTTTCAAGCACCGAGCGGCACAAAGTCCTTCCACCTCCGAAAAAAAATCATCTGGTTCCACTGAAAATGAAACCCCTCTTAAACCCCTTAACCGTCGCCTGGAATTTAATTGGAAAACAGGTCTCGCGTTAAGTGCCAAATACTTTTATTTTTAGTGCCTTTTCCATTTGTTTCCTTGTTTTACATTCCATAATCACAATTCCACTTTGTTTCACCATCACTGCCTTTATATCTCTAATTTCTTTCTTGACAAGTTTTCCGGCATTTTGACTGTCGAAAGAAACTCAATTGATTTCCGAACTCGCTCCATTTGCCTTAATTCCAACTTCAAATAGCTCTTCATCTTTGTCATTATCAATTTTTCATTTTCTTTTTTCCCATCCTCCTCTTCGCACTCCATTCCTCCGTAATCCAAAATCCTACTCCAAAACCACAATTAAAGTCGTTAACCAAAAAATCTACGCCATTTCAAAATACGCGCTCAGCTCTCCACGACCTTGATGACTGCTCAGAACCTCTCATCATGGCATGCATTCTTCTTCTTTTTCTTTTTGAGGTCCTAGTGAAACCATGTGGTGCATTACTACCACCTACTGAGTACGTTACTTAGTAATAATCTGCTGTTTCTTTGTAAATCTACCTAAAAATGGCACTACCAACAGCATTCCTAAATCCTCTTTTTGGAAATTTTATTTCTCTGACACCTGGTGCCCTCCAAACCCCCTCTCTGAAATTTAGTGCATCTCCTCTCCTTTCACATACACCAAACAACACTCTTGCTGCATCCACCACCATTTAAATTCTGTCCATTTTTCTTTCAATTTCCTTGGCACAAATTACCGCCATCACAGTGAAAGCCAAAAATTTCTCTAATCCATTCTCATGATATCTGTATTACAATGCTTTTCAACTCCCTGAACTCTTACCTGTTCTTTCCCCAAGCTACCTTTTCCCCCACCTGATGTATACATTAGAAGATTTCAATGTGCTGCACAGTATGAAATTAGAGCTGCGACATCAGGAGCTAAACTTTATTAGTTTACCTAAACTACTTAGTGCTCTGGGTAGCATAATATCACCTGATTGAACAATAGGATTACAGACTTATGCATCAACACTTGCCACTTTCAATTCAGAGAATCTGGGATCACTGCATATGGTATGCTGCAAACACACACCTACAGGAGGAAATGGCATCATTGCCACACTGTGTCATTTAAAACTTGCCTGTTTTAGAGTGGTCTTATTATTCATGACTTCTTTCCTCCTTCAATCAGCTTTTTTTTTGTACAGGTACCCATTCCTTTGAAAGAATAATTAAAGAAAAACCTCTGTCCTACAACCTATTCTGGATTTTTAAGTTTGCATTTTCACCCTTCTGTTTCATGCATGCTTACAGCTGACAGGCACAAAAAATAATGTTTAACCTAATCTGCAACAATGTTATATCCACTATTAAACTGTGCAGTAAATAAACACCTGGCACTTAAAATTCAAGGATTTCAATTCAGTTATTTGTGTATGGTGATTTTAATAAGTGACAGAAAGACAAAAGAAGGCAGACACCTGGACTGATCCCAAAAAGCAAGCGCATAAGGTAGGAGGAAAAACTCCCCCATGGAGGAAGAAAGCATCAAACAGCAGTGTCTGCAACGTTTGATATGCAATTCTTGGGCTTCCTGTTAGGACATCTGAGAAGGTCTTGACACCCTGCATTTTCCCCGAGGTGCAGTGACCAGCATACCCTCCAGGAAGTCTAGGAAGAATAGTATGTAACATTCAAGCTTGCTCACTGTTTCACACTCTTTCTACTATTCCACCACAAAAATGAAAATAAACAAATTCAATAGAAATGTCATAATCTAAAATCAAATGAACTTAAATGGCATAAGGCTCCAACAAGTGGCAAGGAATACATAACTACTGCATAGAGACAATTCTGAGGGGAAATAAGCCATTCAGGGAAAGCCCATCTACCACCGGCCAGCAAGATGTAAAGGTTGAATGAGTATAACAGAAATATTTAAGAAATTCTGTCATAGCACTTCAAATGAGTTTGATCTGGTCTTAAATTACATGACATATGTTCCTGTTTCATAACATGACACTCTGTTTCTAGCCACAATGTCTCCATACCTGATTTGCTACAAAATATAAGGGAGGGTAAAGAAGAACCTACATTGATATCACAACTAAGAATCACACTCGCACTCATCACAATAGACCGTTTTTACTTGGAAATAGTCATTGGAAAGGGTAACACACAGGAGTTCAAAAGAAAACAAGTCTCAGCTTTTTGCATGCCTCAAGAATGACATGTCTGAGGGCGTCCATGACGCCTGTGCTAACACAATTATTGGTAGCAAAGTAGGATGACTTTTGTGCCATGCCGCCACCAGTGGATCTTCACCGGAGTAATCAGGTCTGGTACAGATTCAGAGCGTGCACCGGTCTATGTTGGCATAGAATGAATACACAGAAAATGTATTCTTTCAATTTCATAATTTTACGAGCAATTTTCTCAAAATTACATTTACGGCACTTATGGAATGCAATATCTCCTGTTGCACAGCAGGTACAGTCACCATGTTTTACGTGTTGCTACTTTTATAATAAAGCAGGTAATTTGCAAGGGGACTTTTGACATCTTTTTGCATTTTACTAAAACTTGGTAATTCATCCCCAAAAAATAGCCAAAAATTTTAGTTTTTAATCCTTTGAACCCTGTATCATATAAAGGGGTTGTGACCCCCACCCAAGCAAAAACAAGCTTACGGTGATGAGGAAACCACATGATTTTGAACAAGGTCACATGACAACCAAAAAAGTCATGTGATCAAAGTCACACGTTTGGAGGCCTGTTTTCCGGCATTTCAGGTTATTGCACATTCTTTATGCAGCCCCGAACCCGACCTATAGGGTTCAAAGTGTTTAGGCATACAAAGTGATATTCATTATGATCTACCGATAATTTCACAATAAGCAATATCTTGGCAAATGTTTGAGTGAATGACTCAATAGTGAGTTTCTTGGAATTTCCTTACTTAAAAAAAGCTCAATTTGATGATAAGAGTGATCATGACAAAATGCAGAGATTTTGATTTTTGATTGTTTAATTACATCTGGGTGGAAAACTGTCCTGCACCATAGTTATCAGATATTTTTCAAGATACATGAGCTGATTTAGTAGTCAGTGACAAAGACTGGTGGTTTTATCCAATAGCATAAAAGCATAAAATTCCACTGACCAATGATTTGATTAATCTATTTCTCTTGGTCCAGTAGGGGAAAAAAAGTTTCTCAGGTCCTCTTGGACTCACAGGGAAAAACAGGCATATATTATTAATGGGCTGATGCCAAATTGGGAATTAAATCTCAATCTTTATCATTTCTTTTAGGAATCTTTAGTGTGCGTATACAGAGTTCAGTAAGTTACATGAGTTTTTTAACTTTTACATGGAAGTTTTCATGGATTCAACACATCTATTCAAACACAATCCAATAATTTACCGATCATAGGGGAAATAAACCAAGTCTCTTGCTTAATCTAGTGAATATATGCAATCACAATTCCAAAAAAGTTGGAAAATGCAAATTAAATCAAAATGGACTGATTTGAAAAGTCAATTCACCCTCTGTTAGATTGAGGCCAGTGTAACACATTATTTGATGATGTAACATATGATGACTGCAACAGAGTCGAAAAAGTAGGAACAGCTTACTGTTTACCATTGTGTAACATAACCATGTCTTAATCACATTCATTAAGTGCTTGGGTGCGGAAGTCATCAGTTGGTCAAGTCTAGCAAGCAAACATTTCCCCCATTCCTCCATCATGCAGGTCTTCAGCAGCACAGATGTACTCTGCCTTCATTACCATGTAATTTGCTTCAAATGTGCCATAAATCTTAAATTAGAGACAGGTCAGGTCTGCAGACTGGTCAGTCTAGCACTCGCAATCACTGCTTGCGCAGCCATGCACGAGAAATTCTTACAGAATGTCTTGCTGGAAAATGCAGGTATGTCACAAGAACAGATGACGTTCAGATGGCACCATATGTCGCACCAAATTTATATGTATCTTTCTGCATTGATGGTACCCTCGCAAATATGAAAGTCACCCATGCCATGTGCACTAATGCAGTGGTTCCAAAACTCGGGAACCACTGTGTTTGCTGGTTTTTGCTCCAACCACAGCTCAAATCTCAGAATGCTAATGAGTTGTTAATTGTTTTTAATTGCGCTATTCTTGTTCATCCTGATTATTTATCCTTTTAGACCACATGCTGAAAATGGCCATGATGAAAAAAAATTTCATAGTGTGCTATATTGGAAATTACTTTTCTATCATAAAAAAGTGGAAATTTCTAATTGATGACATGAAACTATGAATTGGCTTTCTAATTGATAAAATTTAGGACACATGGTCACTAAAACTAACCATCAATAGGCAATTAAGAATTTAAAGACAAAGCATATTATAATGAGTCAAACCTGTTAAATGTTACCTGTTTGGTTTCAGGAAAGAACTTCAACACCTGCAATAAGAACCCTAATCAGCAGCTTTTTGATTTATCACAACCTTGCATTTGATCACATAAAACATATCGCTACCTTCACTTGGTATGCTTGAAATACATCAAAATAAAAAATGAGAATGCTGGGCTTTGAAGCATCTTGGAATGCATAGCCATTTCTGTCATAACGTGGTTTAAGGGGGTAAAATGACACTCTCATCTGAAAAGCAACTAATTAAAAAAAAATGGCTTGTTAAAATTCTGGGATCGTAATTCTGGTTGGAACAAAAACCAGCATACACAGTGGGACCCCAGGACCAACTTTGAGAACCATTGCACCAACACACCCCATACCATGACAGACGCTGGCCTATGGATCTAATGCTGATAATAGCTTGGGCTGCCCTTGTCACCTTCCGTGAGGGGAACAAGTTGCCCGATTTTTCTGAAAATCACAAAAAATGTCAACCTGTCAGACCACAAAGCATGCGTCCACTGTAGTACAGGCCATGACAGATGACATTGAACCCCAAAAAGTTGGAGACATTTTTGGACAGTGTTGAGGAATGGCTTTGGCTTTGCTTGGTAAACCTTTAACTTGTACCTGTAGATAAAGAGGTCTGTGATGTAATAGGTCAACCAGAAAAAGGTCCGACATGAACAAGCTGAAAGGGGCCATATCGCCACCCATCGTAGTGGAGACGGACATGCTTCGGTCAATAAATCGATTTCACTCCCATGCATATATACTGGCACAAGGACAGTAGTCTGATTAAATTACTTAATCGAGCTAGAACTGTAGCTCGACATAACTTTTCATGTAAACGTACTGATTGTTTACTGGCAAAGGTATAACAAGTATTTCTGAGCCAATGTCCTGATTTCCACTGCAGTCACATGATGATTATTATGACAGCGATGTACGAAGGATTGGAGATCACACAAATTCAGAGGTGGTTTTAAGTCTTTCCCTTTAAGCACCGAAATTTGTCATGATCCCTTCTATCTTTTCATTATAAAATGCACTGTGAAGGGTGAAATTCCCCAAATTCCTCTCATTTACCAATGTGGGGAATGCTGTTCACAAAGTAATGGATTTTATGATAATGCATCTGTGGGAAAATGGGTGAGCTTCTCACAATCTTTGCTGCTGAGGAACTAGGTCTTTTTTTCTTCTTCTTCTTCTGCTTCTTCTTCTTTGAGAGCTCCTTTTGGTCACATCACCTTATTATTGCAACTAGTTACATAATTATTAGTTCTAAATTGCACCTGTGCCAACTTTTTTGGAGTCCGTTGCATTTTAAACAAGTAAATATTGTCAATGGACCATAGAATTCATAAGAGGAAGTATCAAATGCGTTGTAGAGTTTTCAGAATAGTTCAGGCTGACCGGATGTTTCAAATCACTCCTTTTTAAAATCATTTACATTTTCCATGATGCTCCAAACTTCTTGGAATTGTGGTTATATTTATATCAAATAAGACACTTTTAAATTATATGCAAAGAAGTGCGTATTTAATGAGTAGCTAGATCACTCGTTCACATAATTAATGATAACAAATAGGCCCACATTAAATTCACAATTTATTAAAAACATTCCTTTTCAATGTATATTCATTGTGCCAAATTTCACAAAGATTAAAGAACGCGAAATGTTTCAGTCTACTCACCTGAAAATGGCTACCTCCGCTTAAATAATTCGCAAGTTTTTGACCACATCTAAACGAAATTCAGTTCCTTAAATGAAATATTTTACGATAAATTCCATACCGAGTGTGATGAAACTGGTCTCCTCTTCTGGCTTTTATTCAGCATCATGAACTTCAGGTACCGGAAGTTGTTGTGCTGACAGATAGCTTCATAGTCCCGCATTTTACCCCGATCTGTAGGATCTGTTGACTGCGTCTTATCTGACCACGTATGATGACAATTTGGAATCGAAATTTTAATCAGTTTCTACAGTTAAATTGCACGCTCTGAAAATTAATGTCTGACGTAACAAAGCCTCAATGAAAAGCCGACAGTAGTTGCGCGCAGATAGAAAGCTTTTTCGTGATAAGAAGAGCCTATGGAGTGTAGATTGCTATGCCGTCTAGTCCAGTCTGTGCTATGATGATTAATATGTCCATCGACGTCTCAAAGATTAGTTTTCCTTTGGTATGTCCTGATTGACCACATTAGGTATGAAAATCAATCTTTTAAGTTTCATTTGAAAAATAATTATTTGCTGAATGAAGGTTTTCCATTGGATTTGCTACCGTTAACCGGGGAACGACGTTTACTTGATGGCCTAGGCAGCTGCCTCATACACTCCAGCTGAACTTCATCTTCCAGCCAAGACGGCTGTCATGACGATGTGATGAAGGTAGGTAAGTGCGACAAAGTGTGGAAGCCGGCGCTGACACAAACGACCTGATCGCTTAGGTTACCTTTAACCATTAGTTTTATTTATAATGCGTGGTTACTTAGCCTTTATTGGAATAAGCCCACATACTTCTGGTCCACCCGCAAGACGTATACTCCGTTATGCATCAGACGGCTTTTGTTGTATAACTTTTCTGGGCGATAGTTCACCCTAAAGTAGTGGAAGTGTAATTTTCAAATTGTGTCAGCCGTGGCGAATTATTGTCAAATTTCGAGGAAAGTATGTAAGAGTATTGAGTATGCATTATTTGTATTGCTCACAGTTTTTGCCCGTAAGTGTAATGGGTCAGAATAGCTATATTGTAATTCACGAGACATGGGCTTCAGTTATGCGAATTTGGTGGCTGTGGTCTCACACAACATAAATTATCCTGTAACACTGCGGTGAAAAGCCGCTTGCACGACCACGGACTAACCAGAAAAAAATTCTCAGTCCGCCTCGCACTAACCAGAAGCACAATGTTAATACAAAATTGAAAACTCCTTTCTTGTGCAAGCTTTGCAAATTTTTAGTGTTTCCCCATGGTCCGTCAGTGTAGAGCAAATTGGTTTCGAACTGTTGCTGCCATCAAATTCAAACTGAGCTAATATTTTTCACGATATGGTAAAATGTCTCACTTTCAACATTTGATATATTGTTTATGTTCTTTTGTGGATAAAATGTCAGTTTATGAGATATGCAAATCATTGCATTCTGTTTTATTTACATTTTACACAGCATCCTAACTTCTTGGAAATGGGGTTGTAGATTACAGGACAGGCCTGCGTATTAGGTCATGAATGGGCAAAAGTAGTATTGAGTTTTGCTATGAAGGACTTAATATTTAAACCGACTTAATACCTGACCTACAGTCTACTACAGTCTTACTGGTTTCTGAATACTGATTTTATTCACTCAAGAGTTCGAATCAATAATTATTATTATTATTTCACCATTGGATGTACACTGGTCTAAAAAGTAGACTAATTAATTTGATATGGCCTACCATTTAGTTTACCTGTATTGGAAGCATAAAAATAAGAATACTGGTCTTGTTTTTTTGAAGGACAGCCTGCATTTGAGCTGAAACAATGGTGAGGCATTCATTTCTTTATTGGAGGTCCTTTGCTGTCGGCACAGCTTACTTAAGTATGCAGATTTTCAATTACCATTCTTGTTCAATAGCCTGTTTCGTATGACCAGCTTATGGTGACTCGGAGTCTGCAGCTATGGGAGACATGGTTTGATTGGGCCAGGGTTGCTGACTTGAGTTTCCTTGGTAACCACTCCGCACACCAGATTGTGGACTTGTGAATAGAATGTAGCTTTATTAAATAGCAGCAATGGACATAATTTCCTTTCAACATACGCTATCGTGCAAAGTTTAATCTAAGGGCTGTTGCTTGGCGACATCCCAGAGTACGCACCCAGATTTTAGTTACTACAAAAATTCAAAATGATGGAAAAAAATGACTATGCTTCGTTATGCTAGAGAAATTTTACCTTAAGATGATTTGATATTTCACAGTCAAATGACATTAATTAAATCATTACCTTACTCATACCTTTTTATATCACCTGATTTCTTTCTTTTCTTACAGATTCAGAATACTCCTGTCTCCTGTCCTCAAAGTTTTGTGAGCGTTGACAGCTGAAAAAAGTGTGAAGATGGCTGTAGCCAAAAAAGTCATGGGAATGTGAATAGACAAGATTATTGTCAAACCAACAAACATGTGAATCGAAGCCAATAGTCAAATTTAGCGTCAAACAGGATGCCAGCTGGGCTGTGTCCCCAGCTGTGAATGACACTGAAGATTATATCCATCTGAAGGTTATTACTTCCCACGAAACAAAAAAAGATGAGATGGATGATTGTGGTCTAAATGCTTTTGAGACTTCTGTGGCATTGAATACTCCTGATGTCAATGAAAGACTTAATGTGGATGATTCCTATGACAATGGGCAAAGGTTTTTTGAAGGAGGAGAAACTCTTGCACATTCATGGCTTGACATCAGAGATAAACCTAATCGGTGCCCAGAGTATGGAGAATGTTTCTTCAAACAAGATTCCCCGAAAACTCAAATTAAGAACAGAGACTTTGTAAAGCCAAAAGAAAATAAATATTGTTGCTCACACTGTGGGAGGACTTTCGCCACCTTAATGCCTTTTTTTGTGCACCAGCAAATTCACAGAGGAGATGGGAGGGTAGATCGGCCATTTCATTGCTGTCAATGTGGAAAAAGTTTCTACCCAGAGAAAAGGCTGCAGACTCATCAGCAAAGTCACAAAGAAAAGAGGCCACACCGTTGCCAGAAATGTGGGAATTTGTTCACTGCTAAGCCATTTTTGTTGAATCATATGCGTAGCCACTCTAGAGAGAGATATTTTCACAGCTCCAAATCTGCTCACAGCTTTTTTCAGAAAAAAATCTTTTCTAGAAACATGCACATTTGTTCAAGAGAGGTAATTAATTGGTGTTCACAATCTAACAGGAACTGCCGAACAAAATCCAGTTTTGGCCGACTCAAGCCAAAACATACTAAGAAAGAAACTAACAGCCATTTTAAATTGTCAGCAACAAAAGAAAAAATGTATAGTTGTTCCCATTGTTCTAGGACTTTCACAGTATTAAAGGATTACACTGTTCACCTCCAGATTCACAGGGGTGTTGGGACAGGGGAAAGACCATTTGGCTGTTCACAGTGTGGGAAAAGATTCTACCGAGAGCATGGTCTGAAATTACATGAGCAGAGTCACATGACCGAGAAGGTGCACTGTTGTTCTCAGTGTGGGAAGTGTTTCAGAACAGAGGCAGTTCTGATCCGTCATAAATGTTCTTGCTTAAAGCAAAGGCAGGAGTGCTCAACATGTGTCAAAAGTTTTACCTTGAAAAGTACTTTAGAAAGTCACATGCAAATTCACTCTGGAGGAAAAAAGTTCAGGGTGTATCCAAGTGTGAAAGTTAGTCCCACAGAATGCTCCTACAATAGACACAAGGAAATACACTCAAAAACTAAGTCATACTGCTGTTCCCGTTGTGGCAGAACCTTTACTGCATTAACAAACTATATAGTGCACCAGCAAATTCACAGGGGCGAAGGAAAGGAGGAGAGACCGTTTCGCTGCTGTCAGTGTGGGAAGCGCTTCTACAGAGAGCACGGACTGAGGGCTCACCAGCAAATTCACGTCGGAGGAAGACGTCACCAAGTTTCTCTGTGTGGGAATTCCTTCCGAAAAAATGCAGCACAGCTGTGCCATCAGAATATTCATGAAGGGCAAAAACAATATCACTGCATCAGGCATCATGTGGGATTTTCCTCAAATTCTAATGAAAATATCCATATGCACTCCGAAGAGCAACAGCACCTTTGCTTTCAAAGTGGGGAAATGTTCTCTGCAGAATGTTCACTCAAGAGACACAAGCAGGCAAACTGCAAGAAAAGATCTGGGTGTTGTAAACAAATGCAGACAAAAAGATATTGTTGTTCCTACTGTGGTAAGGTATTTACCATACTAACTAATTATGTTGAGCACCAACAAAGCCACAGAGCACAAGGGAGAACTGGAAGGCCAGCTCTCCTCTCCCGAAGTAGAAATAGTGTCTACAAACCGAATGGTCTGAAATCGCACCTGCAAACCGCCACTGGAAGAGGATCTACTGAAAATGATGGAAAGATTGTTTGCAGATCACATTCTAGGGAACAGAAGAATGAGGAATTAACATCTTGCTTCTGCTCTTACAGTGAGAAGGCTTTTACTTCCAGTGCCATTCAAGCACAAAACCTCGACATTCTCATTAGGGAAGCAGCGGGATGTGATGGACAGCTTAAAAAGGTAACAAGAGAAACTGTTGTAGGTGATGGTTTTTTGGAAAATATTTTTCATTCTAAAGAATACTCTGGAGGACTGAAGGTGGTATTAGCGAAGGATAGTGAGTGCAAGAGACTGAACAGCATTGCCACCGAAGCTTTACCCAACTTTAAAACGAATGATCACAGGACTGAGCACTCGGCTCATTCAGAGCATTTTAATGACTTGCACGGTATCGAAACACAAGATGACACTTCAGGGAGACCTCATACTGAGTTTAAAATCCAGCCTCAGTTTTATCCTGACGGGGCTTGCCATACTTTGGGAATCAATGGATCTTCTTCAGCTGTGAAAACTGGAGCTTTTGGGGATGAGTCTCTGATGGCTGGAGCAGTGTGGAATGTAAGCACATTGTATTTCACTCTGAATATGTCTGCAATTTCCATAATCCATGTTGACTGCTATATGAACTATTTTTAACTTTTAATTCAACAAATCAATATTGATTAGTAAATCCTGTATGTCATCACATATACCTAAATCATTACCATGCAGGCGTAATCCTACCAATCGCCTATTTGGTCAAACTATACATTTATCTTTGGCAGAATGGCCCAAATATTCAAATATTAATTGGACCAGCTGTTCCATTCTATGTGCATGTGTCCTTATTTTTTCATTCATTGGATGTGAAAAAATAGTTTTTGCATTGCGTGATTATCTCACCCTATCTCTTTCTTATTGGACAGACACTCAACTGTGGGATCAGTTTTGAGAGTAAAGAGAGGCCTTGGAACACTGAGGAAATAACTGGGGTCCCAAGCAATGAAGAATCATTGGAATGTGATTCAAATAAAGAAGTAAAATATCCTAAGCGCGGAACAGCACTAGTGAAAGAAGTCAAACAGGAGAACAATGAATATGAGCCGCTGAAAGACATCCCTGTGGAGGAGAATCATCGGCTGCTACAAGATATATTAGATGAAAGAAAAGGAGACGACTTTGGCAAACAAGGCTTTATTGTAAAAACAGAATTTTCAGCCACAGAAATGAACATTGAATATTTTAACCAGCACATACACAACCATTCTAATGATCTTATGGAGAACTTCTCTTCACCAGGAAATTTTACACTCCATCTGCAGAATCAAGCGAGTGAAGAAACTGACCAACATTTTTCTTCAATAGACAACATGAAGGACCAGCATGTGCAACTGCTAAGTTCTACCGGAAGAAAATGCTCCATCGAGCAAATGCCTACGAGGAACAAAGAATACTGTTGTTCTCACTGTGGGAAGAGGTTCAGTACATCAGTAAAATACATTGTTCATTTGCAGATTCATAGAGAGGGGAAAGACGAAAGACAGTTCAGCTGTTCCCTGTGTGGGAAGAGCTTCTATAGAGAAGAGGGTCTAAAAGCACACAAGCTAACTCACAAAGGGGACCAATCAGGTAATGGTTCTCGGCGAAAACAGTGCTGGAAGCCTGCTAGATTACCAGCTCTTACTAACCACCATCATAATGACTCGGCTGAGAAACCCCAATGCTGCTCTCGGTGGGACGAAAGCCTTACATGCCAGAGATCTTTCTGGGCGCGCCAACAAACTCACTCTGTTGAAAGCACAAACTCGCATTGTGTGGGGACATTAACAGATTTTGTTGGGAAACAGCGACAGGAAATGGACACTGGTAGGAAAAATGGATTCATCCCCGGTGCCTTGACTGGACATCAGTTTGAAGAGATGTTCACTGAAGACCCCCTGAATGGCTCTACACTTACACCTGGACCCTCCCAGATTGCTGTATGTGCAGAGTCCTTTTCAGCTGCCTCAAATGAAAAAATGCAGATGGTGAGTGAGCCATTTCCAGCGAATTAATGCTACTGACAAAGACGCATGGAATATGTACCTCAATGGAATTTCCTTATTAGTTTGGCCATAAATTTGACCGCATGCTTTTCAAACATAAGTTTCCAAAAGTGATAAAAAGCGAGGTCAATTCATGGCAAAAAATGGTCAGATTGTCAGTAAATAATTTTCATTGGCATATCCTGTGGAATAATTTAGGGTGACTTTCAGTGAGAGTGTGCCATCAAGGAGAGTGTATGAAGAATGTACTATTTTCCAGATGTAGCCATATGAGAAGTGAATTTTGAATGGATGCTATTTTACTTTTTCCTTTTTTCCCAGCCTCCCAAACCAATAACTGTTGCCCTAAGGCTCTAAAATCACCTATTTCTGGTGATGTCAGAAAGGGTCTGTGTGCGGGAGCAATTATAGCTTCATTAGAGAATAAATAAATGTTTGGTGGATACCTGAAGTAGGTCATGGGTGAAAAAATGATGGAAAATCAACATATGTAAATATTTTTTGTAATGTTTCGGGCCTCCACAAGTTGCTAGATCAGCTTCAACGTGCCTTGGCATAGGCTAAGCTCACATTACCTGGTTGAAGTGATTCAAATCTGTTTTTTTTTTTTTTTTTGCTGTAATGTGACACAGATCTGATGTTTTTAGGGCTGTGTGGACACACAAATTTGGCATTAACATCCGATCTTCACATCAGAATTAACTTTCATATGTGGTATATTGGGTACAAATCAGATATGTGATTTGGCATGTCTGAACAGTCAGGTTGAAGTCCATGCAGCTTTTTGCCTGTACTATGCATGTGCTGAGTGGCATTAAAAACTGCAAAAGCTAGCTGTCTAGCTTTTTTCATTTCCTTGACCTCATCATGTACTACTGACGAACCGTTTGCTGTCCTCCTGGGTAAAATCCAATTCATACATTTGTTCCAAGCGCGTCCATTTTCTTGGTTTGAATAAGGTTTTAATATTGTGGGCCCTATTTTAACGATCTAGGCACACAGTCTGTAGCGCGTGGTGCAAGTGCAATTACGGTGTGTCCAAATCCATTTTTGCTAGTTTAACGGCGGGTTATCGGAGCGCAATGCAAGGCGCAAGGTTCAAAGGGGTCGTACTTAATCTCTTAATTAATCATAGGCCTGTTTTGGGCCTAACACAAAATAAGATAATCAGTGTCATCTCCCATGTCCTTTAAAAGCCAGATGCCCTTGCACCTTGGTGAACTACTATTATAAGGGCGTACTTGTCTAGTAGCGGGGGAAAAAATTGTTCGCTGCAGGGGTAAGAGTCTGCGAAGTGCGCGAGTAAACCACTACTTACAGTATGGAAATCGGAACACATTAATCTCCAAAAATGTAATAAAAACATTTTCAGAAATATTGTTCAAAATTGTTTTATTCATTTCCTGATGTTAAAAATCATCATAGTGAATTTCCGGGGCTGCATTTGAACTTAACATGACAACTTGTGGATAAAACAAGCAAACGAAAAAAACCATACCAATTTAGGGACGCGTGTAAAAAAACAATTATGCGCTAGTGGGGAATGACTGACAGAAATTAAAACGAGTGAGAAGAACGGCCAATGAGAAAGAGACTAAAATAATATTATTTTGATTACGCCATTGTGTAACCCCTTGAATAATATTAGACAGGAGTGAAAAGAACTTTCTTCCGATTGGCTGACGATTGAAGGTCAAGTTAGATTCATGGAAGAAATTCCGATTAATTATAGGCGGTGACAATGTCTCTGTTGCTTTTGCTGCTACTTAAAGCGTTGGGTTTTTTTTGTGGCCATTTCGTTTTTCAGCCAAACTGTGAATAATAATGAAGACATTTCAAATGAAATGCAGGGTTTTGTATTTGATAATAGAAGCAGGACAGATGGGTTGCAGACACTGTATTAATGAATCAGGTCGGATTCAAAATGGATTTTTCAGATAACTGAGGACAATGGGTCGTCCCATGCACAACTTATCCAGGGCATTTTCAGCATTTGAAACATTTGTTCTGTTACAGTATGTGTTTTGGGTGATGGAGGGAAAATCCATGCACTGTTTTAGACAATGAATACGTAGGCTAATCATTGTCCCCGAGCCTCCACCCCTCCAGGAGGGATCTTCTGGAGAACAGCAGAAATGGTAGAGCTCACCAATATCTAAAAGTAGTGGCTTTATCCAGAAGAATTTGCGAACACCTGCATGCATAACCTCACATGTTGAATCGCAAATTACCTGATTGAACGGGTTCACTTATGAATTAAATAGCCTGCATCACAGTATGCCCTGATGTGTGGACGTTGGTCGCACTAACCATTCTGATATGCATTTTTTTTTAAATAACTTGAAAAATCTGTCACAATCTATTTATTTTTAATCGGTCGCATGAGTGGGCGCTGCTGTTCATCCCTGCATGGGTACCCAGCTGGCATTTTAACGTTTTTTTCACTGTTGAATCAACGTCATGGATCATAGTTGAATCACCGTTGAATTATGTTTTGATTTTGAAAGATGAATCAACGTTGATTTCGCAACATTTTTTCAACGTTGTTTCAATGTTGTTTCAACGTTGAAACAAATCTTGTTCAAATTTCAGTTTTGATTTGAGATCATTTTGTTAACCTTTTTACAACCATCAGAGTTAAAAGTTGTTTCAATAGCATTTCAACGTTGAAACGACAACTGACATAATTTCAACCATATTTCAACGTTGAAGGTCGGTCGTGTGCCGGCTGGGTAGTAGCTATGTAACAAGCAGAGTGTACTTTGGTTGTGCACTCGCCTACAAAGACGCTTCATACTATCTGACTATCTGCCCTGAAATGAGCAGTCAAAAACTGACCATTGACTTTAGACCAGGTTTTTGTTGGTCAATAGCGCGATTTTTTTGCGGTCTCATATGCGTTTGACCACACCTCATTTTAAGACCAACATACCCATGGACCCTCAGTTTCGCGCAAATGAATTGGCTATTTATGCAGCAAGGATTGTGGACAGGAAATTGGTATTTTCGTTGGTCATAAAGTAGCAAAGACTTTGCGCTACGTTTTGCGCCTCACTGTGCTGGGTGTAAGATAGAGGCCCTTGAGTGCGGTCACAAATATGAGATTTTTTGTTGGTGATGCAGAAGACTCATGCAAAAATACATCGGTATGCGGACGTGGGCGGTTTCCGAGGACGGATGAATTCACGTTAGAGTTAGATTCAGGTCACTTGTAGTAATAAATGTCAATTGTCAAGATGGGCAAATAGGATTGGAGAAAAAAAATTGGAATGAACAATAAGGTTTGCAATGTGAATGTAGTGACAGTCTATAAGTGGATAATTTTACAGTAGGGATACAGTACTTTTCTTCCAAGAGGTATTCCCTCTTTTGGTGTTTTGATGATGGTGCCAGATGGTGATAGTGACACGAGAGTTAAAATGTGACTAGCTTGTATTTTTGAGTGAAATATTTCAGGTTCATTAAAGAGGTCATATGATGTCCATTCCTTAGTTTAATACTTACTTTTATTTTGGTCCATTTGCAAATATTCTCCTATTTTATGGTCGAATAGCCCAAATCTACAGCTGCACAGGCTGTGTGTTCGGCACCTCAGGCTCACTTAGCCTGAAATTGGCAGTTTTGGCTCTTATTTCTCTAAGGCCCCCTCCCTTAAAGCCTGCTCAGTTGGGATTGGCCTTCCCCTGTTCAGGGAGCAGCGCGCAGTGAAAGCAAGGAAAGCCAATAAAAGGTTGGGGTCGTACTGGTCTTTTTCTTGTGGAAGTCCATATAAAGGGAATTTGCCCCGGTGCTGGAGAAAATGGCATTCTCTCGGCAAGACAATGTGCACTAACCGAACTCCTCCTGGCCTCCTTGCTGCCTAGCTTTGTTTGCAAGTGTGCCAAACTAGCCCACAACCGGGTATAATGCATGCATGTTCCATTGTAGCATCAACATGCTACAAAAAAAAAAAAAGAAGAGGCTGGACTACAAATTAGCCGTTTTAGGCAGTTTGGGAGCTGTGTATTCTGTCAGAGAGAAACTCCCTTTGACGTGCATTTGGGGCTTTGTAACTTTGCAGATGTGTTACTTTCACAAAAAAGAACTCTATATTCCACTAAAGGAAAGGGAAAAACCCAAAAAGCATTGTATGACCCCTTTAAGGTTCCTGTGTAACAACCTCGTTCCCATGGTCAGTTACCTTCATTTATTTTCAAGAGCTGATGGTCTGCGTTTACACAAATGGGCTTTTGCTACCATGTTTTGGGGAATATCCTGCATTTTTTTCTTTTTCCTAGGTACAAAACAGAATGGTATGATTACTGTTGTCATTAACTGCTGAAGTTTTTATACTAATGCAATGTGCATGATTGCCCAACACTAGTTAATGGAATTACCCGCTAATAAAAAAAGTTCTTGACTTGGTTAATTGTGTTAATGGTCCCCTCGCTTATTAATATTTCACATTTTTGTTTTCCTTTCAACTGTCAGATTCACAGCACACAGAGTGCGCTTATGGGTGAAGAGAAACCTGTGAGGTCTGAGAAAAAGCCATCTTGGGTCCCTAAGCTGGAGATCCTTGATGACTGGGAGTTGGAGTCAAAAGATCAAATGAAAGCAGAAGACAAAGGTTACATTCCTGTTACAGCTAATTGTGTGGAAGAGATCCCCCAACTGAAAATAATCACTTTTGATGAAGTAAAAACTGGGGATGAGGATGAATGTGTACTTCAAACATCTACAGACTTCAGTAGCACCCATCATTCTGTCCATCTCAGAATTGCAACAGAAGACAATCGCTCCTCCTATGGCTCAGCATCAACTATAGACGGCACATCTGCAATTACACCAGTGTACACAATGCGCCAACAGTCGGATGGTGAGGATACCCTCAAAGCCCAGCAGCCAACTTGTGTGAATGAGAGCAGCAATTTTCGGCAAATCCCTTCTGCAGACAAGTCCTACTGTTGCGCATGCTGTGGAAAGAGCTTTTTTACTTTAACAAATTATTTTGTGCACCTGCAGATTCACAGAGGAGAGAGACCATATAGTTGCCCTCAGTGCGGTAAAAGCTATTACAAGGAGGAAAGCCTCAAATCCCACCAACTAAGTCACACAAAAGTGAAACACGAATACATCACGTCCAATTGATTTCAACTTTGAGGCCATCATTCCGGGATGTATGGTCATTACCTTCATTGGCTCTGGATTTTACATTAATTTTGTCCTGTTCAAAGTTTTTATGCCTGGAAAGTAGTGGGACAGTGATTAAGCTCCTGTATCACAGAGGTAATTTATTCAGCCACTGTTAAGGTAAATTTCCATCAGATTATAATGGTTTGGAATCAAAGCCTTAAAATTAGTCTCAAAGGCGTCTCTCTGCCCCTTACGCCTCACTGAAGCACAGTGGAACAGATGACAAAATGTTCATTTTACCTTCTGCCATACTTTCAAATCAATAGGATTTGATGAGATCATGTAAATATTCCAAATGGCCAACTTCAAAATGTTTGTATTGTGCATTTTAGGCTGGTGTCACTCATCTTTAAAATGTCTAGTACATGGCCATTTCTGGACCAGCAAAAGAAAATTCTGTAATGGTTAAGGAGGCTTGAGGCCAGCTTTTATGACCATCTGCATTTCCTCAGTAATCAGCATATGCAGGTATAATAAACATTAGTCCTGTTTTTAGAAGTCATTCACCGCTGTATTGAAAAGATTTGACCTACTGTGCATTTCTTTTATAATATACCAAAAATATGTAAATTATAGGCATATGTAGGAGTAAAATTATAATTGCATGTACAGCAATCAAAGGACATTCAGATGGTTTGATGCATTTTAACACCAAAATAAAAGTAATGTGAATATCATTGTAATTTTCATCAGAACTCCTGCTACTCTAGTGATTAAGTGATGGTGTTCCACGACAGCAAAAAATGATAGTTTAAAATGGAAGAGTAAAATTGCTTTTGGTAGAAGATGCTTTGGTGTACATTCACAAAAGAATCTGTCAAAAGCTTATGTATAGCATTCTTTTATTCATAGAAATTTTTTCACTACGATTACAAAAAGTTGGCTGAAACAGCTTGCCTAGACATCATAAATACATAACCAGAAACATTTCCAGTGCTCAAAAAATCTAACGATAGGAATATATAGAGATAAAATGGGTCACTAGAGCATAAGTGCATGTTACCCAGCCTCTGCATTAGATTTTTACTCCAGGACCTGAGCAAACCATCACCCCGCCACCAAATGCTTAAGTACACAAACTAAAATTAATCAACAGAAATTCTCCTAAATCCCGTGGCTGTACATATTACCCTGACAAGCCATGCTTAAGGAAATAGAAAATCTGACTCCATTTACATAAAAAATATGTGATCTTTTAATCAGCGATTATAAATTACGATGAATGTGCCACTTATACCTGTATGAATTATATCCCTTCAACTCCCATACATCCCTCATTTTACTTTGTAAAAAGAAAAAAAAAAAAAAAAAAAAAATCTGATTCAGCGTGAGATCTGATGGATCCCAAGGATTCCCATGTAGATTTCCCAGTCCACAGTGAAGAGCAGCAGAGGACTGTGGGAGAAAAGGCAGCAACTGAATGAATGGTTTGTCTGATTACAGTTCTATAGCACTTTCCCCAAGGTAGCCTTATTATTAACAGGACCAGACCAAACCTAAAAGAACAAACCTGCTAAAATGAGTAGGTTTTTATTCCCTAGAATACAGATAGTACTGCAGCTGATGATACATTCAATTAGATGGAAGATATAGCAAAATGATAGAGACACACTTTAGAATAAGGGAGTAGCTACCCACCACCCGAGCTTCGTGCAGCATGAGGTCTAACACAGTATCTGAGACCAATTCCTAGACTTATATGGATATTACATAAATTACAAAAAACAGAGGAAATTGAAAGGATTTCTTCTATGTCACTTTCCTATATTCTATATTCCTTTTTACAAAACCCAAAACCAGTGAAGTTGGCACGTTATGTAAATCGTAGATAAAAACAGAATACAATGATTTGCAAATCCTTCTCAACTTATATTCAATTGAATACACCGCAAAGACAAGATGTTTAATGTTCAAACTGAGAAACTTTATTTTTTTTTTGCAAATAATCATTAACTTAGAATTTAAAGGCAGCAACACATTGCAAAAAAGTTGGCACAGGGCCTTTTTACCACTGTGTTACATCACCTTTCCTTTTAACGACACTCAGTAAACGTTTGGGGAACTGAGGAGACCAATTTTTGAAGCTTTTCAGGTGGAACTCTTTCCCATTCTTGCTTGATGTACAGCTTAAGTTGTTCAACAGTCCGGGGTCTCCATTGTCGTATTTTACGCTTCATAATGCGCCACACATTTTCAATGGGAGACAGGTCTGGGCTACAGGCAGGCCACTCTAGTACCCGCACTCTTTTACTACGGAGCCATGCTGTTGTAACACGTGCAGAATGTGGCTTGGCATTGTCTTGCTGAAATAAGCAGGGCGTCCATGAAAAAAGCGTTGCTTGGATGGCAACATATGTTGCTCCAAAACCTGTATGTACCTTTCAGCATTAATGGTACCTTCACATATGTGTAAGTTGCCCATGCCTTGGGCACTAATACACCCTCATACCATCACAGATGCTGGCTTTTGAACTTTGCGCCTATAACAGTCCGGATGGTTCTTTTCCTCTTTGGTCCGGAGGACACGACGTCCACAGTTTCCAAAAACAATTTGAAATGTGGACTCGTCAGACCACAGAACACTTTTTCCACTTTGCATCAGTCCATCTTAGATGAGCTTGGGGCCCCGAAGCCGGGCGGCGTTTCTGGGTGCTGTTGATAAATGGCTTTCGCTTTGCATTGTAGAGTTTTAACTTGCACTTGCAGATGTAGCGACGAACTGTAGTTACTGACAGTGGTTTTCTGAAGTGTTCCTGAGCCCATGTGGTGATGTCCTTTACACACTGATGTCGGTTTTTGATGCAGTACCGCCTGAGGGATCGAAGGTCACGGGCATTCAATGTTGGTTTTCAGCCTTGTCGCCACGTGCAGTGATTTCTCCAGATTCTCTGAACCTTTTGACGATATTACGGACCGTAGATGATGAAATCCCTAAATTTCTTGCAATAGCTCGTTGAGGAATGTTGTTTTTAAACTGTTCGACAATCAGCTCACGCATTTGTTCACTAAGTGGTGACCCTCGCCCCATCCTTGTTTGTGAATGACTGAGCATTTCAGGGAAGCTGCTTTTATACCCAATCATGGCACCCACCTGTTCCCAATTAGCCCGTTCACCTGTGGGATGTTCCAAATAAGTGTTTGATGAGCATTCCTCAACTCTCTCAGTCTTTTTTGCCACTTGTGCCAGCTTTTTTGAAACATGTTGCAGGCATCAAATTCCAAATGAGCTAATATTTGCAAAAAATAACAAAGTTTACCTGTTCAAACATTAAGTAACTTGTCTTTGCAGTGTATTCAATTGAATATAGGTTGAAAAGGATTTGCAAATCATTGTATTCTGTTTTTATTTACGATTCACACAACGTGCCAACTTCACTGGTTTTGGGTTTTGTATTTGTTGACCGTTCAGCAATCAAAGACTTGAAGGTAAAATAATCCTGGTTACCACAGCCGAGACATGAACCATCAGTGCAGTTTTAGCCAATGGGCCAGATGGAAACCTGAGCAGCACGATGCTGTTGTCCAGGCAGAGATGACTCAGCACAACCCTCTGGGCAGTTCAGTCCTTGAGAGATGTGTGGGGGGGGCTGCAGAAGTGGCAGTTCTCCTGTGTTATTAAACTCAGCTGGTGTGTTACAGTAAAGTCAAAAGGGACCTGGCTGCAGCTTCTGTGCTTGAGGAGGAAGTCACAGCGATGGGATAGATCGGTAAACAACTGGCTCTTCAACATAGTGGAAATATAAAGTAAAAAAAATTACGAAGCAAATTGTAAAATTGCTCAAAATTAAAATTTTTCTTCAGTTTCAAAAATAGGTACAACAAAAGTTACGGAAAATGGAATGGATAACGAACTGGAGAGCGCAATCTCACTATTAAAAAGGGGTCATTCAACTACTACGGCAGAAGTACAGAAAATAATCTGAAGAGACCAGCAATGCCCCCTGGTGGAAACAAACTAAACAATAACTACAAATGACGCTACTGCTGAATCCAAATGAGCTGTCATGTTTGAGGGGAAAAAAAAAATCTCAACCGAAGAGTGAAAATGTACTCTTCCTAAGGAATGATCATTCTGCTTACTGCAGGGAGCGCATCGTCAGCCACTACATAACTGCTATGCGGTCATTTTTTTTAACATTTGCTGATTCGCTGAACATACTTTACTCAATGTTTATTTTTAACTGAATTCATAATTAACAAAGAATTTGAACAACTCCAGCTTTGGAAATTAAGTTTGACTGTCCATGGTAATAGCATTAACTTACTGGAAGAGGTCTCCCTCTCACAAGGAGATATTCTCCAGAAAGTCTCCATCTTTGTTGTGGATGACCACAAGGCACCATGCAACATCTTAAGGGATCGTCATTAAAAAAGCACATACCCGCATCCTCAATGCAATCAATCAGCTAAAAATATTTTCTTTACATTCCAGCCTATAGAAATCCTTTATTTCATTTATTCATTACCGTGCAAGTAAGTAACTTATTCTTATAAAAAATATATACAGTAGCTAAATTTCCAATTGGAAAAAGAAGAGCGCCTTAAATGTTGTTCTCAAATTGGAGGCAGGGATGATTATACATGCAAAATTTTCTCGATTCTCTCGATGGAAGGGCACTGTATTGTTTCCTGTGCCCCTATTTGGTGCTGAAGCTCCTGCTGAGATTGGATATGAATGCAGCTCTCTGGGCGTGTCCTGGCCTGTGCCGACACACTCCTGGGTGAGGCATGTTCTAGCAATGCGAGGTGGAAGGTGTGTGCGGGGGAGGTCACAGGGCGGTGGAGGTCAGCTTCTTCATCACCCTCCTCTGAGCGAGCGTGGAGCAACCGACGGGCTCCAACATCGGGGCGACATTCCTGTTCAGGGCAGAGTATGTAGCTGCCATGGCGCCCTGTGGTGGGAGAGAGCTCTGGGTCAGGCGGAGCAGTTGCACTTCACAGAGACCCTCCCACTGCGCCGAGTGAGCTCCATGGCAACAGTACGTTTGCGCAGACTTCACCCACAGTGACACACTACACCACAGTGACAGTCTCCGCAAATGCTACAGATATAGGCACATCACTCACTCAAGCACATCACGGTGCTCAGGCTGTTTTTGCAGTCAACTATCAAACCACAAAAGAGGGGCATGAAACGACATGAAATGGTGAGAAACCAAGAATTACTGATTTCGAGATAAAATGCATGTAATATCAATATCGTGAAGATATTTGCGGTGGCGAGCACCGTGTATCTGGCAATATAAGGACACCACTGCAGTCATACAAGGCAGAATATAAAAAGCTTTGCAGTGTGCACAAGCTGCAGCACACAATCATTTTGCAAAATAGACGTTTTGATCCCTTCATCACGTTGAATTTCAAATATGCACCTGACTGTGTGTCAAACCCAGGCAATGAATCATAGTTAGCAAGAAAACAGATGACAGCTGCTAACTGCCAGCTATGACTCACTATCTATGTATGGTCGCAGCGACTTGTATTCTGCACAGTACTTAGATTTTTAGAGGACAGTGGCAACATATCTCCAGTGCACCACTCAGGAAATAAAGGCCAAATATTCATTTATGTGAGCGTTTTTCACGAAAAACACCAATTGCTTCTGTGCTAAGGAACTTACTTCCTATGAACAGGAACAAATAAGACTAACAGTCAATTTAATCATCACCTAATCATATCTCAACAGATACACTTCCATCGTTTATTTCATCAGTTTTAACAATTTATCATTACTCCCTATTAAATATTCTCAGACCAGTCTGCATAAACCATGCAGCCAAGTAAGCCATCTGATTCCATTTTGAATTCTGTCATTCTATGAAAATTCTGTCCCAAAGCACGACTTGTCTGGCTAGTGTCAGCAAAATGAGAATGTGATGAAGGATGTCATATACTGGCGATACCTTGACCAAGTGGGGAGCGTCTTGTCTGTTGAGCTGATACTTTGGCAGCTGGTCTTTGTGGACGATCCAGGGGTGTCTCAGAACCTGGGCAGCTGTCAGCCTCTGGTGCGGGTCCACATGCAGCATGTTTGACACCAGGTCCTTCGAATAAAGTGGCAGAATGTTACTGGTAGGGCAGTAACTGCAGCCGTACCATTGCACCGTGGCAGTGATGTCAGCCACCTTTGGTTGTATAGCAAACAACTACAGTGGCAGTTGTCACGTTTTTCACCATTATTAGTTCAACATTTCTTTGCCAGGTAAGTGTGTATGTGCATTTAAATCACAAAAAAACTTCACATCAATGACCAAAGTGCAGAACCTCCTATCTGCAAAATCTTTCTGATTGGCGGATTTCACTTGGGATGAGCAGCCTTCCTTGTTTTCATCATCATACATAGTGAAGTCAATGCCTCAAAGAATTCAAGCTGTCATAGAGCAACAAAGTACTATTTCTAATTTTCTGTTGACGATTCAATCATTGTTTTCCTCAACAATGAGTGATTCGATAATTTTTCCTCTATGTGCAAGGGGGAAAAAATATGCCATTAATTAAAATAATTTAATCTAGTTTGTTTGAGGTGCGTTTCATGAAGCCAGACTGTTCGAACAAAAAATGTTTAGTGTCATATCTGCAATTTGTTTATTTGCTATGAAGTAAAAAAGCTGAATGAACATCCTCTAAGAGTAGTGATTCTATAATTTTTGACTGGGGTTGTATTTGTAGAAGCTGAAGTTTCCCCCATTCTAAAGCCATGCTGACAACTTCCTTCCTCAGCCATCTCTCAAAGCACGGTAGGTCAAACAGCGGTGGTTACCCAGTACACAACCACGGAGTTAAAGAATCCTAACAGCTATAACCACAACTATTGGTCACATTCACAGTTAGCATAGTCAAATAATGGTTGCATGGGAATTAATGCATTTTCCAGAACTGAAAACTGGACATATTTACAAGCAGGTGACTGAAATGAATTTAATAGCTCAGATTTGGTGCTGGACTGAGACTGCATGTGCAGAGAACTGCAGAGTGCATTGAGTTTTTGTCGATAAATGCATCCCTGCAATTGTTATGGTTACAGCGACAAGTACCTTGGCCTCGGCTGAAACGGTGTTCCAGTACCCGCCTGTCAGGCTAAACTTTCCACTGCCGACCCGGGCCAGGATCTCCTCTGGGGTGTCATCGGGGCCATTAGCGAAGGGCGTGAATCTGCAAGGGTCAAGCCAACATGATGAGGGTGTGGCACCACGAGGACAGAAAAAACGATCAACATTTTCTGACTGAAGTGGTAGCATCTCACATCCATTACAAGGGTACAGGACACCCTACCCAGTCAGCATTGTGTACAGCAACACCCCCAGACTCCAGATGTCACAGGCTGCATCGTACCCCTGCTTCTTCAACACCTGTAGACAAAGATCAGAAATCATTAAAAAAACTGACGCACATGCAGAGCCCTAGGGAAACATTAGCAGATATTATTCAAAACCAATACAGATAAGAAGCCAACACAGGCAAAAATTTAAATTGCAAATAGAAATGGTTATACATGGGCCCTGCAGGAAAACAAATGTGGTATACTTGGCTTTAAGAACTATACTTGTATTTATTGGGGAACATGCTCTTCATTCAAATAAAGTGCTGGATATTACCTCTCATAACATTTCTTGCATCAGCCATACACTGCCTGAACTGCATGTGGATAACTAATCTTTACTCGTGCCTGCATAGTAAGCCACTCTGGATCAGTATTAATCCGCAGTGTTGAAAGAATCAGGTGCCACAGAAAAAAAAAGGTTTCAGTGCTAGATAAGTCCAGAGCTTTGACTGTCCTTCATTTTCATATTAATCCCTTCATGTCCCAGATAAACAATCACAGTAATGGCATTTTAATATTGATAAGTGACTTGGAATATATTATAGATCAAAATATATATATTTTTTGTGGACGAGGGATTACAACATGCAACTTGGCACATGGAGAAGTCCAACTGAAGCTGAGTGGGTACATAATGTGAAAAAATACCCAAGACATTTTGCTCATAGGACGATTTTTCCCCAACTGACATTTGTAAAACTTTATTTCACTTAAAATTTTTAACTGGATTATTATTCCCTACACGTAACACTACTTTGGTGATGATGAGTACGTATATAGAGGGTATATCCCAATTAAAAATACTTTGAATAAAACAAATGAATAAAATGAAAGGTTGGGGAGGGAGGGAAGGGAAATGAGCGAGAGTGAGAGCGAGAGAGAGATGGATTGGAGATTACCTCAGGGGCCACAAAGTTGGCAGTGTAGCAGGGGGTCATAAGAAGGCCATTCTCTGCCCGAAGCTGCTTGGCAAAGCCAAAGTCACAAATTCTGATGGACTCGGGGTTCCCAGACTCATCAACATACAGGATGTTGCTGGGTTTCAGGTCCCTGTGGACCACCTGACAAAGAGAACAGCACGCTGATAAACTAACAGCAGCAAGACTTCACTATTAAAAACACATCATTTATATAAAGTTGAAAATAACAATATTACACATTTAATGAAGAGTTAGAGTAAAAAAATTATTCTTCAATACGATTCTAGATTACTCCAACACAAACAACAATCCCTCCCATGAATTTGGACCTTTCACTTGGTTCAGAGGGAGCCAACTCAAGACTCCAAATTTTAGATATGTCTAGAATACGTGTCATGATATTCTGATATTGCCAGAATGTAGTGGAAAAAATACAAATGACCATAACATAATACTGGAAGATTAAAGAAATAGGACCAAGGGTCCTGTGGCTTACCAGCAAGCAATCTCACTGTGATGATACAAGTTATGAAAATTTCATGTGAAGTTTGACCTTTGACTCAAAGGGCCACCAAATGGAAGTTCACATATATGAATATGACCTCCTACATGTCTCTAATACAATCCTAAGCTCTGAAGCGGTTTTGGAAATTCAAGTCTTCAAAAATTCGCCATGCCAATTTTGAACTTTAAAGGTTACTGAAGGTCAAGTAGTGGTCACCAAATGGGCTTCATACACGACTTTCTATGTCTCTCATACAAACCTAGACTATCTGAAACTGTTTTGGAGATGTAAGTTCTTGTAAGTTAACTTCCCAAAAGACCGGTAAGCTTTAAAAAAAAAAAAAAAAAAAAAAAAAAAAAAAAAAAGTTAAAGCGCGGCAGAAGTTCTTAAACTTAAGCCCTTCTATATGACAGGGCGTGAGCTCCCTTACCCCCTGGACATGCAAGTACTCCACAGTCTTGGTGATGGTGTGAAGGACCGCACTGGCCTCCCTCTCAGAGAAGAACTTCTGTCGCAGAATCTTGTCAAGCAGCTCTCCACCCTTCATCAGCTCCGTGACCAAATACACAGAGCGCCCGTCATCATACACCTAGGCACAGACAGCAGAGAGGGGGAATGTTCAGACAATATGCAGGTCTTCCAAAGAGAATGGCCAAGCTGTAACAGAAATTTGTCAGATGTCTACCTTTTTCAAATAACTAGCGACACCAAATCGAAAACATACCACATTCCCGCAAAACTCCGCACCACAACACTTTGAAGTCGATGCATTTTTACCAGAACCAAACTCTAAAAAAAATCGCAAGGCCTGTAACAAACCCAGAGACAAACCAAATGAGTTTTCAATTGTGTGTTGCTGGTTCCTCGAGAAAGGTAGACATCTGACAAACTTTTGTTACAGCTTGACGGTTTTCTTTGGTAGGCCCAATATGGGGAAAAATAAATAAAGGATGAGCAGCGTGGCAGCGGCCGAGACTCACGTTCTTTAGCGTGATGATGTTGGGATGCTGCCCATAGCGCAGGAGAATCTCCACCTCCTCAGTAGGGTCCCTCTTGGCCTTGTTGATTATCTGAAAATGAAAAGCATAAAAAGCATAACTCACGGCAACTCATAACTCATAACTTATCTGGATGATCCTTCAAGGGTACCGGGCATGTTCATCGTCCACCTTTTTGTGTTCTTGCAATCAGAGAAAATGAAACAAATTTGAGTTTCACCTTTACAGCAAAATCCATATTGGTGCTCTTCTGGACACAGCGCTTGCAGATGGAGTAGGAACCGACACCGATGTCCTCCTTAAGGTCATATACATCGCTGAACTGCAAGGGACCCCTGTGTAGCTGCAACAGGAGCAGAGAGAAGGAAACTTGAGTTGTCGGAGTGTGCTGTACTCGTGTGCAAACGCATCAAGCAAAAATTGACATTTCATGACACTTCGTGATTTTGAGATGAAGGCTGCCAAAGTCGGGAACTTCACTTCTTACATGATTCCATTGAAACTAACTGGTGAATCACAAATTTTTTGACATAAAACACTTTACAGGTACATAACAGAAGCTGAAGCGAAAAGCCAAATAAGTCCAAGTGTCAGGAAATGTCCATTTTCACTTGATGCGTTCACATGTATAAGTGTATGCCCATCAGTGAACGCATGTCTGTGAACATGCACAAGCCAGTGAGCATGTACATGTTGGTTGCAGTGAGTGAGTATACCTGTCCAATGGTGTTGACACTAGAACTCTGTATTGACTGTTCACACTCGTCCTCTGAGCAGATGGCCACAAAGCTGAAGCCCCTGAACAGCTGGTGGGCATTAGCACTGGCAGGCACACCCGGCGAGTCTGGGGCAGAAATTACAGAAGAAGTTGGTGAACCCTACCTGCCCCTAACTCCCTCTCCACAGGGCTGTAAAAGGGCTTATAGTGAAAGGACATGATTAGCAGCTCAAATTGATCTCCGCGCTGTGGTTTTAGAATAACAAAATCCTGACTGGAAAATCTTCTCACCTTTTGGCGTTTTTGCTGTGAATTCAGGGTCAAAGTAGAAAGTGTCATCAGGTCTGCCAGATGCAGGTTTAAAGGGAGGAGAGATTTCCCTTCTGAATAATTTCTGCAGGAGAACAAACAAATGTTCAAATTTCTCAAATCGAAATCCAATCCTGGTTTTCTTTCCTTCCAGGCAATTAAGTGAACAATTACTGCCACTGGCCAGACTATCTTGACACCAGACTTCCTGATACAGGGAGGGTGGACAACTAGCAGCTCTCAGCCCTTGAGGACAGTGATTAGGGGAACAGAGACCTGGGCAATATGCAGAATGCTCCACACTAGTCCTTAGGACAGATGGAGAGCTTATGCCGTTTACTCCCAATATACAGCAGTGTGCCGTGACGATTGTACACTTGACAAAATGAAGATAAATCAGAAACCAAGTACTATTCAACTATTATTCAAGTATTTATTTGATGTAATATTGGATCATATAGATGAAAATAAGTAAACAGGTAATAATAAATAGTATAAACAAAAATGTCTCCTTGAGAGAAAAATTCAATATCTAGTGTGGCCACCCTTTGCTTTGATTACAGTATTTAATGTTTCAGGCATGGTTTTAAAATATTTTTTATTTTCTCACTCGCTAACCATTCTATATGGTTTGAAGTTCATTCCAAATAGATTCATTTGATGTTACAACAAATTTGCTCAATAGCATTAAGGTCTGGACTTTGAGCAGGCCAAGTCATTATTTTCATGTCACCAGATGTTTCTTTCCCACTGATATAATTCTTGCACAACTTAGAAGTGTGTTTAGGGTCATTATCTTGTGCAAATAAAATCCCCGACCAATCAGTCTCTTTCCAGATGACAATACGTGCCTTACAGGGATGCTGTGATACTTCTTTTGAACCATGATTTCGTCTATTTTAATGAGATCACTGGCTCCTTTTGAGCAGACTGAACCCCAAACCATAATATTTCCACCTCCATATTTTACTGAAGGGTTAAACTGTCATTTTTTAAACGTTCTCCAACTCTACAGCACACAAATTTTGCATTTGGGTGAGAAAATTTCAAATGTTGATTGATTGGTCCAAAGGACTTATTCCCAGTCCACTGGTGTCCAATCCTTGAATTTCTTGGCAAACTCAAGACTTTTTTTTTTTTTACGTTGCCAGCTCTTAGCAACAAGATGACCAATCAGACCATTTGCACACAGGCGTCTGGAAACAGTGGATCTTGATAATTTCATCTCTTCACTTCTGGTGCTATTAATATCATCACAGAGTTGTCGTGCTGTCAACTGCCATTTTTTTTTCTAGTCATACTCCGATAATGAACATCAGAGGCGCTTGACTTCCATTTTGCGCCTCTGTTGCTACTAGTTTTCAGCAAACCGGTCTGTTTTTCCCTTGCCATGGCACCATTTAACGTCTTCAGCATCATGTAAGGCCACAATGCTGCTCCGAACAATCTGAGAGAGCTCCTTCCATTGTGCCATCATGTTTAACAATGTGACATTGCTTGAAGTTCATGTCACCTTATATACTGGAACAACGACCATCAGAGGTAATTTTGCAAAATAATGTTACCACAAACCAGTTTAAACTAATTTTTTAGTATCAATAATCATGGAATGAGCCTTCAAACATGTGTTCAGGCTATGCAAGTGTCAAAAAAATTATTTTGTGCCACCTTTCAATTGTTATAAAAAATTGATCTTTTCAGTGTTTTTGTTCGTTGCCCATATTTTTACCTCAGTATACTAGTGGGAATTATTTTTTTTGTTCTCATTGCCTGCAATACTTTTTCAATGCGTTTTCATCAAAAAAATTATACAGAAGTAATATAATAGGACCCCTTTTAGACGAAAGCGGTGGTGCATAATCATCACTGCACGTTACTGTACACTCATGTACAGTATAAGCACAAACGTATGAGCGCACACACACACACACACACACACACACTTACGTTCCAATCTATTACTGAGTAGAATGGATGTCTTTTGATCTCCTCCACTCCATCTGGACCAGCCCCTGAAAACACAAGGAGTCCTCAGCACAAATGATCTCTAACAGAGCACATAGCATCTGATAGTAGCATCCATTCCTTACTCTCTATTATATATTCAAAATCATAACTCCAAGAATATCTCAGGACCACTAGAGACGGAGACAAAAGACAGCCAGATGTTGAGCTGGTTAAGTTAATCAGGCAGGCCCAGTCTAGGAGGAGAGGAAACATGCTTACATATCCGCGCAGGCTACATTAACCAGCTTACCAAGTCTATTGCCAGGGTTACGTTTGAACAAGTTCCGTAGAAGAGACTGTGCTTCAGCGCTCAGGAACTGAGGCATCCCAAGTTTGGCCCTAGAAGATAGTCAAAGACAATCTGTTAGAAAATAACTGCAAAAATTTTGAGAAAGGTACACTCATGCATTTCCTTACCAGTTTATAATACCAAATATTAAATGTACAAGGTATTGTTTACCTCCGCTGGCTTTAAGGATGATTTGATACACTGTGTTTGTGGTTGAAACAATCCTTTTATTTGGAAAAAATCTGCCATGTCTGGCAATCAGAATAAAGGTAGCCATGCATACCAAAAGAAACCTTGTGGATTTAAGATGACATGCTTGCATTTATTGTTTGAATTCTAAACGAGGGTTCAACTCTGCGATAACCAGGGTAGAATCACATTGTTAAATTCAGAGTATAATCGAGGGCTGACTGCAATAAACAGTTATGTCCAATATATAACATCTGGACCTAACTGTTTATTGCAGTCAGCCCTCGTAATATTACAGCAAGATACCAAAGAGGCTCTTGTGTGTTGCATACTCAGTGTTAAAATATAAAATTTTTGCTTGTATTGAGAAGCTCAACAAGCCTGAGAAGTTGTGTACTCACTCGCTCTGGATTCTTTAGCATGCACACTTAAAAAAAATGGTGGTCTGTCTATTGGAGTAATGAATGGAGTTTTCTTAAATCCTTTAAATAAATTAAGCCATTTGGAAGTATTCTCATACATGTAAAATTATACTTTTCATGCATTTTGTTTATGCTTTAAAAAATATGAATAAATTTTAAAAAGTCACGGGCCAAGTTGGTATCAATAAACAGGGTTACATTTAAGGTCTGGGTTGTTAATGGCGCAACCCGGTTAGTTCAACAAATTACTCATTTCTACTTCATACTGTCGTTCATACTGCTGTATTTTTATTAGTTATCATTTATGACGCACTCTTTCGCAATTTCATGAAATTAATCAAGCTTTACTTTGCAAGCAAACGCTAACTAACGCTGTCTAGATAAGCCTCGCATTTGAACCAATATGATAACGATTACAGTGTTAGCTTGTTGCAAGCATAAAAAAAATTTAACTGAAAATTTCAAACAGAATTCAAAAAATTTTACGAAGAAATGTGTCGAGACCAAAGATATGAAATTTTTAATGTTGGCTTAAAACACTGAGATACCCTATTCATTGCTTCCATAACGACATCTGCTTTTAACCCAGAGTCCCAGTACAATTAGCTCTGTGTAGAGTTACTCTACCAAGGGCTTTGTTTCAACACTTTACCAATGCATCATACAAATTGCATGTACTGCTCTTAAAACTCACTTTAGGATCATTGTCATGGTCTCCTTACGATCTTTCCCTTGAAAAGGCAGTGTTCCTGTCAGCATCTCAAACTGTAAAAGAATCCACTTAGTTGCTTTGACTGAAGCACTTATGAATTGCTAGTCCTTTTAAGCATTTTTTTCCATTAAGCAAAAAACAGTACTTTGTCAAAAAATATATATAATAACAGGAATTAAATAACATTCAGGTTATACTAGAAGCTCCACCCCCTCACCATGAGCACGCCATAGGACCACCAGTCAGCACTGTGGGTGTGACCTCTGCGGTTTACAACCTCTGGTGCCATGTACTCCACTGTACCACAGAAGGAATAGGCCTTGTTTTCATGATCAATGGATTCTTTACTCAGCCCAAAGTCTGAACACACAAAAAAGGAAAAAGAGTCATTTGCTATGGGGCTATGGAGTTTCGATGCACACATAAATAGAAAAAAATTCACAAATATATGCATGTAAAAGTATTTGCAATCTTCATCAAATGCATACGTGGAGCTTGTTACATTCATATATGAACTGTTGGATCTGCATTTACAAAGTGCTTTTAATTTGTGAACCTCGCTGCATTTGTGTGTGAGACTTTTGAGACTCCCCTGACGTGACTCCGATCCACAAATGCATTTTTTCTAAGAGGGATCGTCTGTAGCCAATCAGATGTCTCACTCCTTTACAGCCAATCACCTGAGTGCCTCCCCACGAGGGGTGTTTTATGACGTCATTAAAACGTGCGTAGGCGGCCAGAGGCTGGAGGTTTTTTTATTTAGCCACGGATCCCAGAGCCACAGAGAAACAGAGTTGCGACAACTCCATTGACTTCAATGGGCCACTGCAATGGCGGATTATGGAGGCATCCAATAGTTCCAAACGAAGCTTCCTGGGAAACCGTATCGCTGTGGAGAAGTCGTGTCTCACATCTTTTAAGTAATTATTTAAGGGTAAGAAGTAGCAGGCCAATGTATTATGATAACCATTTTATAAGCATATTTTAACCAAACTAACGGTGTGATTTAAAACATTATAGCTCGTCTCTTTCGAGCAGATTTTAAGATATAACGCAGTTAGCGAAGATTGACACGGCTTTGTCCGTCTTTGCTAACTGTGCTTAACGCCTGTGAACGAAACATTTCACTGAGCTATAATTAAGTTTAATAGCGTATCTCTGTGATATGTGAATTGACGTTATATGGTTCACTTAAAGCTTTAAATAATGCTAAATAGTTAATATAACATTATAGGCCTAATAACTAAAACGTAGATGCTAGCATGCTATGCTGACCATGCGACCCGTCAACGTTAGTTATCCTAGCATGAATGTTCGTGGTTATTCAAGTAATTTGAACTACTAATAATGATCGATCATCATCAGTCTCTTTTGGCATGAACGACAGCTTATCATGTTATTCTCTAAAGTTACTATAAGGTGTAATGTTATAAATGCTGCGTTCAAACCAGCTTGTGAAAACCATACTAGTGAAAATTATGGCACCTAGATAATTTGGTTTTCCATCGATCTTGTTCTTTTTTTAGGTCCATTAATAGGATTCCCATGTTTCCTGGAACACCTTGAAGACCTGGAGATTTTATAGCCTGTTGGACCCATACTTTGTTTCATTGCCCCATTTCTTCCCTTTTGTTGTGTTCCTGCCCTGTGCCTTAATTTGGTCTATTAAAAATATTTTTCCAATTCTCTGTCCTTAATATTTATTTTCTTCTGGAGAGCTGCCTTTTAATAATTTCGAAAAATTATTTCTCAAAAGATGCATATGGTCTCCTGGAGCGTCAAATATTGTGATCAAAATGATATCGTAAATTTGTTTCCAATAGTATCATTTGACTGTCCATCAATATAAGATGCAAATATTGTGTACATAAACGCGATATTGGCCACGCTATGCAAATTATTTCCACGGACGGCTGAGATGTGCATTTCAGAGCAGAAAAGCATTAATACCGCGTTTATGTACACTGTATATGCATCTTACATTGATGAATATTCAAATGATACCATTGGAAACAAATTTACAATATTTGATCAGAATATTAGATGCTCCAGGAGACCATAGGCATCTTTTTGACCTCATGTAATTTCTTTATTTTTGTGAATGTATTTTGTTACCGAGTTACTGAATTAAATGCATATTTTAGTCATGATTGATTCAACTAAGCCTAAAGTATATTGTACTTGTGTTAAAAATGGCCTGTATGTGTAATGTTATCATTGAAAGGTTTTGAAAATTGTCAACATGGATGAACAAGATTTCCCTCAAACTACAGAACTCTTAGTATGGACTGTCTATGCATATTCTCATTCATCCAGGTCATAGGCAGACTAGCTAGTCTAGCCTAGTGAACAACATGAACTGATGAAGCCATTTGTAGAGGGGGCGAAACGTCTTCTAAGACATAACTAAGCAACTAAGCTATTCAATTTCCTTAGGATACTTGGTGTGGACACCATGCAGTGAGTACCATCTGACTGTGATAATGAATTAATGAATTTGTTGTACTGTATTGGTAGTTACCACTAGTACTAGCAGTAGAAATCCACAATTCTTGATTTCCATTTCAAGACCACAGAGGAAACAATATCTCATCAACTTTATTATATTGGTTATCATTGCCAGGTAAGACAAGAGTTGCTCTTGCTCTTTGTATTTATTTATTTTTATGGTAGCTCTCAAAGGCAAATTTTAAGAAGGAAATAAGGCAAAGGTTGGAGAACGCCTGCATTAGATGGCTTTTTTAGTATGCCTATTATGATCACACTGACTTTCATCCTCACAAAGAAAAATTTTTGTTTTTCCCATTACTGAAAGTTGCAGTATCTTACGATCGCTATTGTGTATGGTCAGTAGAGTGATCATTTCTGATATTGTATGCTAATCAAGACAGAGGTTATGAAATGGCTTTAAATTCACTTGGCTACAACAGTAATTGTGTGTATATATACAACAACAGTAATTGTTGTACATATATATATATAATGAACTTGTTTTTTACTCAGGAAGATCCATGAAAACCTTTTCACTCCTTGGCTTGTTCTATTCCAAATCGTCTCTTCTGGAAGTCAAACGGAGTGTGATGAGATTACTCGTAAAAAGTCTAGAATTAAATATATTAGAGATAAGTGATAAAGAGGGAAAATTAGTACAGCGTAAAGCAGTGATTTGCTAATCAAGAGGCACTTTATTACAAAAATTCCGCAACAGCCGCAATGATGACTCTACACCGCCTTTGTGTGCTGACACAGATACTAGCTATCTTTGTAAACAAGCTAACTGTTAGAGGCAAGCTCTCCACCGAGATACGTGAAACACTGGCTGCTAAATGAGAGCTAAGTTTTCCTGTAACGTTACTAGCCAGCCAGCTAGCTTGCTACGAAGGTGACGTTGGTGCAGTGTCCTGCAACAGGTCCAGAAACACGAAGCAAACATTGTTTGCATAATTGGTATAATTGAGACTTCATCGAGATTCAACTGTACCACGAATAATTTTATTAACGCGATAGCTAGCTTGGTTAGCAAGGAGAAGAAATGTAAGTCCTGCTGCTGTTGGCAATGGTTGCTGCCACTGATAAATATTTTGCCGAGGTGTGATACAGCCTGTATGTTAAAGGTGATATCACAGGTGCAGCTTCCCTAAAAACCTCCAGCCTCTGGCCGCCTACGCGCGTTTTAATGACGTCATAAAACACCCCTCGTGGGGAGGCACTCAGGTGATTGGCTGTAAAGGAGTGAGACATCTGATTGGCTACAGACGATCCCTCTTAGAAAAAATGCATTTGTGGATCGGAGTCATGTCAGGGGAGTCTGAAAAGTCTCACACACAAATGCAGCAAAGTTTACAAATTAAAAGCACTTTGTAAATGCAGATCCAACAGTTCATATTTGAATGTAACAAGCTTCACATATGCATTTGATGAAGATTGCAAATACTTTTACATGCATATATTTGTGAATTTTTTTTCTATTAGTGTTTGCATCGAAAATATGCTTATGAATCTTATTTTTTATGAGTGGTTTTTTTTTTACTTATATATGGAATGAAACATATTTGTGTGTGTATTGAAAATGTATTTGTGTATGAAACATATTTGTGTGTGCATTGAAAATGTATTTGTGTTTTGAGTCATACATAGATATAAATCCCCAAATACATGTGTGAATTTTTTCTGGCCATTTGTCTATTTTGAGACTGTTCTAGCTCTATAATTTGCAAATGTGACAAAAAAATGCTTGAAAATAGTTTTCATTTCAAACCGACACACATACATTACAGGCCACAATATTACAAACACCCGACATTTTTCAGAATTTGGCTGGTTCTTGTCATCTTAAAAGCTAATTTTGAGCAAATAAGGCCCACAAAATGTCAAAGCGAAACTTGTATTGACTAAAATGTTGCTTGCGAACGACTGTACATCTTGAAATTCAACTTGAGTGCCGTGGGATGAACTTGACCATGCAGTCAGAGATGTGCGCCCATCAAGTTCAAAAGAGCTCATGAAGGACTCTTGAAAGCCCGGAATGAGTTACCAGGAAGTTCTCTCCTTAAACTGCTGGAAAGAATGCCTAAGATATGTCAGGATGTAATCAAGGCTATGAGAGGATACTTTGTAGGAAGTCGAATTTGAACATGTATAGCAAATAATTTTGCACATTTACAGTTAACATATACTCAGTCAAAAAAGAAACTTAACACTCAAAATTTCTAAATATTTTCTTGAAACTTAATACAAGAGATATTATTATTATTATTAGGGGGTAAATCGTTGTCAAAGACATCATGACACACAGCAACTCCGGCGTGCACAAGCATGCAGCACGGGCGAGCATACATCAAGGTAAAAAGCACGTTTCCTCCTGTTCCTAGTCGCGTGACCTTATGAGACACGTGCAGTTGAGCCCACGTTAGCACGGTAGAGTGACATCTCAGAAAAACAAGTTCTTACAGTCAATTATCCGTTGATTTGCAATGCCACGACTGTCAAACATTCAAAGTGAACGCGTGCCATTGGCATGCTGAATACGGAACGTCGGTCACTGGCGTTGCCAGGGTTATGGGATGCAGTCGACGGACTATCCGCGATCTTCGGACACGTCTCCAACAAACTGGCACCACAGCAGACCGACCTCATTGGGTAGACCACGTGTGGCGACACAAGCAGAAGACCGACAAATCGTCTTACGTCATTTGCGTAATCGATTTCTCACTGCAACGTCCACTAGGAATGAATTGTTTAGAGGTGTCGTGTGACTGCCCAAACCATACGTGTCGCCCTGCGCACTGCTCGTCTCCATGCACGTCGGCCATATCGTGGACCAATTTTAACCCAGTTACACCGGCGTCAACGGCTTCTCTGGGCACAACGACATCTGAGATGGACTCAGCGTGATTGGAATAGGGTCGTTTTTAGTGGCGAATCCAGATTCACTTTGCACTTCGCTGATGGGAGAGTTAGAGTTTGGAGGAGACGCGGTGAAGCAACGCGCCGGTGTTGTGTGCAGGAAGTGGACCGTTTTGGGGGCGGTAGTGTTATGGTTTGGGGTGCCTTTAATGGTCCTGCCCGTTCCCGACTGATGGTCGTTCAAGGAAACCTAACTGCTGCAGGATACAGAGCTTTTGCCATTCATGGCAGCTCATGGCCCAGGTCTGACATTCCAACACGATAATGCCAGACCTCATACGGCCAATTTAACGCGGAATTTTCTTAGGAATGCTGGCATCAATGTCTCCCGACCTTAATCCCATAGAACATGTATGGGATGTGTTGGGCAGAAGACTCCGTCAAGTAAGGAACCCTCCACAGAATTTGCAGGAACTTGGTGCCATGTTGGTTCAATTATGGCGAAGCATCCCCCAAGCTGTGTTCAGATGCATCATTCAATCCATGAGGAGACGTTGCGTCGCAGTTGTGAACGCTCATGGAGGGCATACGCGCTATTGACATGCTTTCATCAAGTTGTAACTTAGCATTTTTACTCTCTTACATTTCCGTAGCATTTCCGGTGGAACTGGTTACATTATGAACATGATTTTTATGGTACACCGTCCTTAATGGGTACAGAATGGAATTAATTCATTATTTCAAACCACTTTTCTTGTATGTTCAACTTATCGACCTCCAAACGAGTGTGAAGTTTCTTTTTTGACTGAGTATGTGTGTTTCTATGTCATTCGGATTTTTACTGTGGCTGAAAATATACTTTAAGTTAAAAAAATCCAGCCAAATTCTGAAAAATGTAGGAAGTTTGAAACAGATTGGCCTGTAGTGTACCCATTAGTAAACAATACTTCAATACTAAACAAATCAGTCTAATAATCACAAATAAAGTGAAGACATATTACGCAATTTTAGTTTTTTTTTTTTTAAACCAAAGAGGGATAAAGGTAACAAATAAAACCTCTAAATCATATAAATCTGGTCAGACAAGTCAGGTGAACAAGACAATAACAAGGAGCAGTTAAACACACCATGTGAACAGAGATGGCTTCACCAACAACTCTGAGAAATATTTGTCCCAAAATGGCAAGAACAACACTCAGAAGTTTGTTCCGTTCCAACAAATCAGCATATCAAATTTATAAAAATGTGTGCCATCTCCATCAAAGCCAGAAACCTAAACATTCACAAACATCGAATGTCAACACATTATGTGATTTAAAAAAAAAAAAGAAATTGAAAAAGTTGTACCTGTCAGCTTGATGTGGCCCTGTTCATCCAGCAGAATGCTGAAAAGAAAAGGGTTTGTTTCATTAAAGACAATCACCTCACTCTGAGCTCCACAGTGTGCTCTAAACACACAGCAGAAGAGACACATGTACTTGCTCTGTGGAGAAAGAAACTTCATGAAAAACATATACTGTATAAGTAACCCTTTGGTCGGATTCAGACCAGGCGAGCCTAGTTTAACTGGATCCCGAAATAGGGAAAAATAATACTCTATCTGCAATATATTAACGATTGACATTCTAGGAATAAAAAAAAAAAAAAAAAAAAAAAAAAAAAAAAAGCTCCTGGCTCATTCACATGTGGCAGCGATGATGATTCCATAGTGTCGACTTACATGACTGAAAGAATCAAACTGCTAAATTTTAAGCTGATATTGCTTACGTTAATGCAATATGACTGAACTTGGCTGTTCTAGGAAATTAATGGGTTAATAAATTATCACTACTACTAATATAAAGCCCAAAATCGATCCAGTTCTCAGTCTTAATAAGACCTAAAGGCATATAAAATTTGAAAAGGATCTATAAAACAGTTTTTGAGTCATCACGTTAACAGGAAGGATCTGCGGCGGACACAGATGTGGTGGTGATGAGGATTCTTTAGTACCGACCTGCATTATTGTAAGAATCAAGTGCCAAAATGTCAAGCTTACATACAAAGCAATATGAAGCCCAAAATCAATCCAGTTCTCAGTCATAAGATAAGACCTAAAGGCATATAAAATTTGAAAAAGATCTGTAAAATACTTTAGTTATCACGTTAACATGAAGAATCTGTGGCAAAAGCAGATGTGGCGGCGATGGTGATTCCATAATATCGGTGAAACAATTTTGCCGATATAAATGGCAAAATAGACACAAAATGAAGATTGGGGTTTACACTTCACGAAATTAATCGCCATTTTTGTCATATCATGGCTTAAGAGGATAAATCATACCTCTAAATACGAAAAGCAACCAACTGAGAAAAATTAGCAGCTCGTAAAAAATCTGGGACTGCAAATGCGGCTTAAACAAAAATAAGCATATAATATGATACCCAGGACAGAGTTTGAGCATCACTGCTCTACAGTTTCAGCGAAAATCAGCTGCTGGCCTTCATCCTCTTTGGACAACTGCAGCATGGCATGTTGCCAAAAAACTGAACATAAAATGCGTATAAATGTCACTGTGCAGACTGTATTCAACTAAACTCTGTATTGTAATGGTCCTCACATCATGCAAACTACATTTAGAGAGTGAGATTTTGACAGTCATCAATGCAGTGACACAATTTCAGTGCACCAACTAAGGTAAAATTTCCAAAAATTATGATATCATGTTGATGAGTGACAAACAACAACAACAAAAAAAAAAAAAAAAAACTGAATATGAGGTAATTACATTCCAGTAATATATCAACTAGTAGAAGTAACTCTAGTAAATACAAGACAGGTCATTGCTGTAATAGAAATAAAATGGAAATGATTGCTTCTCTAGTTTAAGCACCTATAGATAGTAGATAAGAACATCTATGGTTTGAGGTCTTCGTAGGTTGATACAGATCTCGTTTCGAGTCACTAAATGTTCAATAAATTTACTTTTTTTGATTCAAGTCACTGTAAATGACATAATTACATCTCTTGTTTGAGGTTTTGATAAATATTTTCCTAACTTCAAGATCTCTATAAAATATGGAAACAGTTACTTCTCTGGCTTGAGGTCTCTGTAAATAATTCCCAAGCTGTGCAGGTGGTCCAGGGCCAGTGCCAGCTCAGCCAGGTAAAACTTCACATCCTCCTCTGTAAACATAACCTGGATAATGGGCAGAAATGATTGCAGATGAGAATGAAGTGCTAAACTAGGCAGGCAACATTAACACAAAAACACATTCTTTTCATTCATAAAATCATTTCCTTCATTGGGCACACTCCCTCCTTCATTAAGACACTCACCCAACCTCAGTTCTATATTTAAACTCAAATTCCATAAATGACTTGACCTAGATTCTGTCTGACTTTGTCCTCAACTGTGTCACTAGATTAAATTCAAACATTCATTTTTTTTTCTTCACCAACAGCTCGGCAATACGGAGCCCAGGAAGTGCAATAACAAGGAAAAAAAAAAAAAAATCTCATGGCCACAAGATACAAGTCGTTCCCACGATATAGTTAACTTGTGGCCATGAGATACAAGTCTTTCCCACAATTCAGCCATCTCGTGGCCACAAGATACAACTTGCTCCCTTAATGTGAGCCACCAAAATCATGGGAACCAGTTAATTAAATTGAGGGAACAGTTGATATCTCGAGGACAAGTAAACTAATTTGCGGGAATGAGTTATATCTTGCGGCCACGAGTTAGCTAAATCGTGTAAATGAATTAAATTGAGGGAACGAGTTAGATCTCGTGGCCACGATTTAACTAAGTTGTGAGAACAACTTGTATTTCATGGCCACAAAATATATTTTTTTATATGTCACTGCACTTCCCGAGATCCGTATGGTAATATTTGAGATCACCAAATGGGACTTGCAGAATACAATAATTGAGTCAAGGCTTAAAAGAAACGTTAACTGAATCCAGGGCTGTGTCCGAACATTCTTTTTGCCTCAGAAAGTCCTTAACTCCTAAAAAATGATCTGGAAATGATTACGAGGCAGCCATGATAAGTGCAGTCTAATTCTTTAAATGTTAAGGAAACGTGTCTCAGTGCTTCCTAATTTACCTCCTTCAGCATAGGGTACACGGAACCATCCTTTTCGAAAAGAAAGGATATAACTCTATCCCACAATTCCGCGCAGCAGCAATATTTAAAACGACGACCATTCATCTTGACAATCGCGAAAAGAAACATACATGACAGGCAGGGGATACATGATCACGTTGCCTAGTAGGGGTGTAACGGTACACACAAGTCACGGTTCGGTACGTACCTCGGTGTGGGGGCCACGGTTCGGTACAGGTTCGGTACAACGGGAAAAAAGCAACAAAAACTCACATGTGTAAGACTAGCTTTTTTTCATTTATTTTAAACAGACACCATTTGAGTGCCAAACTAAAAGCCACCTCCTGTTATAAAAGTAACGGGATGGGACACTGTAGCGTGGCTCAAGCACTTTCAATAAATACCTGAAGCCGGGCTCCTCTACTACGGCATACAGGCGCATAGATGTCGATATGTATATGCCAATTGCTTCAGTGATTTTTTTGGCTCTGTCTGTGTTATTGTCAAGTGGCTGCTTAAAAACAGCTGGAATTAGTTGCACGCCACTTGTTTTTTTTCCTCGCACCAGTGACAGAAATATCTGGGTGATGTCGTCTTTTGTGCGTTAGCATGTTTGATGTGTTCCCAGTGGCATACCGCAACTCCGCGAAACATCATCGGCAGACAGTCTTTGTGCGGTCCACCACTTGCGCGCCATCAACGTCCTATTGCACCGGGAAACCAAAGTGTTCCCACACAGTTGATTTAAATGCAGCCGGCGGCTCTTCTAACTCCACACGCTCCATCACTTTTCTTCCTGATCTGTTTTTGTAACTGCTTCTTCTTCTGTAGGCTAATGGCGGTTGATGGCAGCTTTTAGGTTCATTACCGCCCCCTGGATTGAAGTGAGGACTCGACTACTACTCACACAGACGTATTCGCCGTATGACTACGTGCACCGAACCCTGACGCCCGTACTGTGACACCGCGGGACGAATACAAATACTGTTACACCCCTATTGCCTAGTGTAAGTGCATTTGAATTTTCTTCGCAGCGCGGTTGTATTTCTAAGCTGTTAGGAATTCCCTTTCACACCTTTCCTTTACCGGATGACGTTTTCCACAAAGGTGAAAAAGTGGTATGGAATTAGTGGATAGGACGTAATTTTTTAAATATTTGGACACAGCCCAGGTCTTTCTTGTCCTTCAATCTGAAGAAACGCACCTCCTTAGACAGGCGAGTAAAGAGATCTCCTCCCCGTAGGAAGTCCAGGATCAGGTAGAGCTTCCCTTCAGTCTGGAAGGCTTTAAAAAAAATGCATCATGACAGTGAACAATTGATAAACAGCAGCTCTACCACCTCTGTCAGTAGGCACTGGCCGCATCTTAAGTTTTGAAGGGAAAGTGCTTAATTTGCGAGAAAAATTCAAAACATGATGTTATGCTTTAGCTTGCCAAGTGAGTAGCCCCAGGTAGGGCTTGATCTTCACACAATTATCATGGGGCTACACAATAAAGGGACAGAAAATCATTTTTAAATGCCCTCTCAAAGATAATGCATTTTTAAGGCCAATGAAAAGACCAGTGTGTCAAAGCAAAAAGGCTTGTAGTATGATGGGTAAGGTTTCCAATATATGAAGTAGCATCTTTGCCGTTTTTATATACCACGCCAGTCAAAAGTTTGGACACGCTTTGATAATGTCACAGCAGAAATACAACTTAACTTCTCTAAATAATCTCAAATGAAATCTTGGAAAAGGTAAATAGTCAGAAGTGATAAGAGAATAACTGACTTGTTTGAATAGTGTCCAAAATTTTGGAATTCTCAAAGAAGCCATATTTTGCAAAGTAAACAGACAAATAAGCTCCTTCTATTTTCCAACAGCCGAATTAAAGTCAAGCAGTTTTGGGACTTATTGGGCGGAAAGGTTGAAGAAAAGCCACCTCAAATGCAGCACGTCTTTGGGAAGTTAGACAGCCGTGCGGCTGCAAATTCATTATAGTCATTCGAATGCCCGTGGTAAAAAAAAAAAAAAAAAAAATCTGAGAATGCTCTGCAAATATGACAAGAAATGGTGGTTAGTTTGATGTAGGGCTGGGCAATATCTCGGTGTTTTAATCTATATCGATTTATTTCTAAACAAGATTTAACATGGGACAATCTCGCTTGTATCGATATAGTTCATTTCGCGTTAAAATGACAATACATGGGCCGCAAGTTCACACCTATTTCTCCTCTCCCTCTCCATGTCCCTGTCTCACACACACAACCTTTCAGCTCCGTCTCCCTCGTTCTGTGACCACAAGCCATCCCCCCTCCGGCTCCACTCTCACCTACACTCAGCGACAACATGGTGACGGAGTGCGCCGCAGAAGAGGGGTTGGTCAGTAAATATAGTTTGTTTGCCAACGAGCTACCGTTAATTAACTACTCAGTTTTCTGTGGATTTAAAATCCGCAAACGTTCGTTCAAACGCGAGTGAGAGACAGAGTCATGGAATTAGCGCAATGCTCAAATATAGCAAATGGGAATCTGCAACCACTAAGGTGCAAAAGGAAATTAAATTTGTTTGTTAGCAAACAAAGCTGTTGAGACCCGCGCACCTCCACCTAGCAAGTGTCTATTCTGCAACTGGCATGCGCCCTAGCCTGAGCTTGAGAAGCATATGCTCAGAGTTTATAGTTGATAAGCTCAAGCGCAAATAGCCAGCGGTCTTATTGCTTAAAGCTTACGCAGTGACTTCGCCACTCATTCAAGTTTGAACGAACTTTCGCAGACTTTAAATCCACAGAAAACCGAATAGTTGACTACCGGTGGCTCGTTTGCAAATGAACTATATTCACAAATATTCATTCAGTACCTCTCCATAACCATATGGAGCTAGTTACCTAAATAACAACGTTCACCTAGAAATGAGAGTAACAAGCCTACCGATATGTGTGCAGGACTAGGAAAAGGGGTCACTTGGGTCATTTTATGAAAATTGAGATTTTCCAACAAAATCAAAGAGAGATCCAAGTTGTTCATTTTGAGAAAAAAATTGGATTAATTTGTGCACAGCAAAGTGTTGTAAATTGACATTACAGTAGTGCTGGGATATCACTATCACTGGGATATCACTGAGATACCCTATTAATCTCAGAATGGAAAAAAAATCCCAAGTGACCCCTTTTCCTAGTCCTGCACACATATAACCCAGTCCGAAAATGATGCAACTGCGCATGCGTACTGGAAGTCATGGTCAAATAGCCTTAGAACTGTAAACCCGGTTCACGGCCAAAAAAAAAAAAAAAAAAAAAAAAAAAAACAAACAAAAAAAAAAAAAATCGATATATATCGAGCATCGCCATTCAGCTAAAAAACAGAGATATGACTTTTAGTCCATCTCGCCCAGCCCTAGTTTGATGGATTTAAGAATTAGATCTTTGTTTGCAAAATAAAGTCTGCTTATTTCTTTATTTAACATATATTCTAAGAAAAATGCGGGTATGTCCAAACTGTACTGTACTGGTCCTGTATATAAGTGCCCTTACAGCTTCAATGATAGGCAAGCATTATACAGCTACATTTTTAATAACGACTGAGGCAATGTTACTTATATGTGGTCGGCCAAGGTGCCATGGACAAGTAATAATAGATTGCTGGCTAAGCAGAGAAAATCCCACTAGCTTTTTTTTTCCTGTGACCCACATGTGGTAACTACTTGAATTTTTGTCTGATGGGGATTAAAAAAAAAAATAAAAAATCACTGAACAAGAATTTGCAACTCGGCAAGGCCAAAAGTTGCACTCTAATTCATATTTTTAATTAGTATTAATCATCCAGATGAACACTGCCCTCTTTTGTTAATAAATGAAGAATCACATACAAACCAATGGAAAGTAGATGTAATATCAACACATCACAACACTGTCCTGGTAAGAGCATTCAATACACACACACACGCACGCGCGCGCGCACACACACACACACACACACACACACACACAAAAACAAATACAAACACAGACACAAACACAAACACACACACACACACACACACACACACAATCACACGTGCATATTTCTTCTAAATTTTCTCTTCAAAGGAGTCAATGGCACTTCAGTGAAGTGGACGTCTTCTCGCGCTTGCGAATTTCATCTCAAATCTGACGCCATACCTACATAGGCTACTGCTATTACAGCAGTCAGCCATGCAGACATAAATATGTACCATTTCTTCACCATGTCATGAGCACAATAACGCTAATTAAACATACATTGGGAAGTCATCAAACTTACATACTGGCTTGCGATGGAATGTCTCTGCAGTAGTTTAAAAAACGGTCTCAAACTAGACAGTCCAGTCGGACGCGACCACATGGGTGTAGTCCCCGAAAGCCCCTTCTATTCTTTTTTTGCACATTATTCGGCCAATACTGTCGCCATGGCAACCAAAATCGATAGGTGTCATAAGTGAAGTGTAACATGTCCATACCAAATATGAAAGTGATCGGTCAAAAATTGCAGCCTGTACTGCATCCACAAGGAAATCTCAACGTTTTGCCACATATTTGCATATTATTCGGCCAATCCTGTCACCATGGCAACCAAAATAGATAAATGTCATAAGTGAATTGTAACAAGTGTCGATACCAAATATGAAAGTAATCAGCGAAAAATTGCAGCCTGTACTGCGTCCACACGGAAATGTCTATGTTTTGCCACTAATTTGCATATTATTCGGCCAATACTGTCGCCATGACAACTGAAATCGATAGGTGTCATAAGTGAAGTATAATACATGTCCACACCAAATATGAAAGTAATCGATCGAAAATTACAGCCTGTAGAGCGTCCACAAGAAAATGTCTACGGACGCGGCGGCAGCGGCGGAGGCGGAGACGACACATGTGAATCCATAGTAGCCGCCCGATTTCGTCCAGGGGCTACAATAATGGTTATTCTACAAACAGTAAATAATAGGCTATGCATTAGGCAAAATACCAGCTATTATAATAATAATAATAATAATAACAACCTCATCATCCCGACTTTAGCTTCATACGCCTTACAGAAATGCCAAAATAAAGTGCGATCCCTGGATCATGATTAAAAAAAAAGAAAGAAAATGAAACCTACAAAATAGGCCCTATACCTCTGGAACACCGCATGCGAGAGACTACGGGCTTCCGCAAACAAAACACAAAACGAATGGCATCTATTAAAAATTTTGAACTCATGCAGCCTATATGATGCAAAGCTTTAGTATTTTGTTGAACGGTTTCTTTTTTTCCTGCAGCTGGTTTGATTCGTGTGGACTTCAAGTGCCGATAAAACAAGCCAACCAATGAAATAAATCCCAGGATCAATAGATTTTCTTTCAAATGGATGTTATGACAGAATCTCACTGTGACTCTTTCAGTTTCGGTGAAATGCAAGTAAACCGCGTTTTCCTTCAGCGTTCTTTGTTCGTCCTTGGTGTGAAAAAGCCTTAATGTGATCTTGTGTTGAAGTATTTCCTAGCGGAGTGGTTTTTGTACCCAAGGCACACCAAAGGGCAAGCCAAAATCTCAAGGCACACCTATATTCATATCTGCGCAAAATAGCCTCTGTAACACGTGTTTTCACTCTTGTCATTTAGTCAGTGTTTATTTTTGTTTATTTTCATTTAATTATGCCAAATAATATGTGCAAACTACTAGGCCTACTGTTTATTATTCATGAAATATTTACAACAAAATGATTCAAGTATTCATATTGTAAAGCAAAGCAGCAATACAGCTGTTCAAACCAGGCTGATCGCTAATTGTAATCACTCCAGTTAGAGTGTCAGAAGCTCAATTTATTGCGGCACAGCCATAACACTGTTAAGCACACTCATTATCTAAATAAAAATCCATTTTAAAATAACCTCGTCTTCTTTCTTTCCACAGTTGCAGAAGCACCCAATCCCTTATTACATAAGCATGTTTAATCGTTTCTTAATATACTGTTGCTGTCACAGGATCCCACGGTATACCTGTTTGCTAGTGTCGCCTTGTTGAAACAAATCGTCTGATTGGCTGTTGTCTATAGGATATTCTGACGCGTTTATAGAAGGGCCGCTGTGATTGGGTAATTTTTCTGAGTTCCTCATCGAAAATTTTGAGGTTTTTTTATCTTTTTGAAATAATGGTGGATTTCTGAGATTGCCGAGTTATATGGTATGCTTTCAAATACGTTTCCGGACAATACCAATTCAAAATTTACTAGTTACTCGATGTGAGTCACGGAAATTAAGAATTCTGACCCTCGGCCCACAGTCTATAAATCAATTTGTCCACAAGAAAGTAGGCTTATCAAGGTGTAATTGCAAATCTAGTATGACGAAGTCCATGCTTTACACCAGCTCCGATACAGTGTAGTGAAGGTTAGTTCTGTCTGTGAAAAAGAGATATGAGAGGTTAAAGGAAAGGAAAACCGGAGTACGAACAAGTTTAACCATTTCAGAAATGCAATGCCTATGGATGTGCATGGGAACAGGTTTGTTACGAAGGTTAAATAAAGCCTGATTTAAGATCTCACCATAGTGCAGCTTTACAATGAAAGGGTGATTGACCTCCACCAGGATATCACGCTCCATTTTGGTCCGAACCCGGTCTCGAACTGAAAGATACATATGCAGGTGAACAGAAATGTAAATAGGACAGGAGGTGCTTCTTGCTCTACACCATCTTCCTCCTACAACATTTTTAGCCATCCTCAATAGCTTTCCATGTGTGCCTAATCCCTCCTCAATCTGGCCTTGCGCTCGCAGATGGCAGGAGATCACAGAATTCAACTATTAGAGAGGAAGACATGTTGATCAAGTCCACACTGCACAAGGCTCAACTCCACCACCTATTCCTGGCTTGCTTGCGCACTCTCACACATAATCACACAAACAGCTTTACCTTTCAGGGTGGCCTTCTTCAGAACCTTCATAGCGTAGAGCTGCCCAGCATCTGGTCCCGTCTTCTTCTTCACCAAGAATACCTGACAGAGAGGCAATAAGGTAGATTAATAATTCTCATGTGGCCACAACTGAGCTAAACACCAGGGCAGTTCCGAGGTATTGTCAATCAGATGTCCCCTCCGTGACAGACACTAAAATGATCCCCAAATGGAAATAGAGGGAGAAATGCAGCTTTTTCCTCCCGAATGTAATAGTGCACTATTATACCCATAAATTGCGTTTAAAAAAAAAAAAAAAAAAAAAAAAAAAACTTTAATAAATCAACAGAATTTTGTTTGGGGGACGGTTTAGTGTCTCGCCACGGAAGGGGCATTTTGTTAAAATACCTTGGAATCGCCCACCAGCATATCACCTGCGTCTGACAAAACGCCCACTGAAGTCCATTAAGCATTTATCATCATGTTTCAAAACTTAATCCCTGTAATAACAAAAGGTCTTCAACGCAGAGAACCTGAAAAAAGTTATTAAATAACGACTTACTTGAAGTATCACCAAAACCAGTTGTGCGCATGGAAATTGATGCCACTAAAACTACTCTGCTGCACAGCTTGATTGCTTCAGGAACAGAAATTGAAAAGACAAACCAATAATATAGCCGCAAGCGGCATTTCCGGGGTTCAAGCCAAGAAAGACCATTAATTAAGCTTTAACAGCTTAATTAACAAGTGTTGCCACTAAACGTGGCCATGTCCCCCGCCACGTGACGGAAATCGACTGGGGTAGGCGTATCACACAAATACACATTGAAGCCAAAGATGAATAAAATCGGTCAAAGCTTTCTTGAGATTTCGCGTTCACAACAAACAAGACATGACAGAAGGACGGCCAGACGGATGGGCTGACGGAGCTGAATACTATGTCCCCCGGCCCTAATACACCTTGACACCAAAGATGAATGGAATTGGTCAAACCGTTCTTGAGATATCATGTTGACAAGGCATTTGTAAGTGGTCAAATGGTTGCAATGACCTTGAAAATAATGCCAAGGTCACGCAAATTGAGTGGGCTGTGAGCACCCCCCTAATGCACCTTGACACCAAAGATGAATGAAATCGGACAAACCGTTCTTGAGATATCGCGTTCACAACAAACGGGACATGACGGACGGACGGAGCTGAATACTATGTCTCCCGCCCCAATACACCTTGAGACTAAAGATGAATGGAATCGGTCAAACCGTTTCTTGAGATATCGCATTCACAACAAACAGGACGGGATGGACGGACGGACGGACGTAGCGAGCTGAATATTATGTCCCCCGCCTCTAATACACCTTGACACCAAAGATGAATGGAATCAGTCAAACCGTTCTTGAGACATCATGTTGACAAGGTATTTGTAGGTAGTCAAATGGTCGTAATGACCTTAATAATGGCAAGGTCACGTAAATCGAGTGGGCTGTGAGCACTCCCGTAATACACCTTGAGACCAAAGATGAATGGAATCGGTCAAACCGTTCTTGAGATATCATGTTGACAAGGTATTTGTAAGTGGGCAAATAGTCGTAATGACCTTGAGAATAATGCCAAGGTCACGGAAAGCGACTGGGGTCGGCGTATCACACCAATACACCTTGACACCAAAGATGAATGGAATCGGTAAAACCGTTCTTGAGATATTGCGTTCACAACAAACGGGATGTGACGGACGGAAGGACAGCCAGACGGACGGAACTGAATATGATGTCCCCCGCCTCTAATACACCTTGACACCAAAGATGAATGGAATCGGTCAAACCGTTCTTGAGATATCATGTTGACAAGGTATTTGTAAGTGGTCAAATGGTCGTAATGACCTTGAGAATAATGCCAAGGTCACGTAAATCGAGTGGGCTGTAAACACCCCCCTAATACACTTTGACACCAAAATGAATGGAATTGGTCAAACCGTTCTTGAGATATCATGTTGACAAGGTATTTGTAAGTGGTCAAATGGTCGAAATGACCTTGAGAATAATTCCAAGGTCACGGAAATCGACTGGGGTCGGTGTGTCATACCAATACACCTTAACACCAAAGGTGAATGGAATTGGTCAAACCATTCTTGAGATATCGCGTTCAGAACAAACGGGACATGACAGGACGGACGGACGGACGTGACGGACGGACGGAGCTGAATACTATGTCCCCCGCTCCGCTCGCTACTGCGGCGGCGGGGAACAAAAACTACTTTAAGAGTATGTTGCAGGTATTCATGTGGACCTATTTTGCCAGTGTAATGATTGGACCAACAACTTATGATGTATAGTCTGATTTGTGTTATGTTAGGCTATTTTGTGCATTTGTGGCGCCCCCTACTGGTCGATTTGATTGAAACTTTCAGGCTATGTTTCAGGTTCTTATGTGGACACATCCTGTGAGTTTTGTAATGATTGGGAAAACCATTTATGATTTATAGTCTGATTTGTGTTATACCACGCTGCTTTGTTTTGCATTTATAGCGCCCCCTATCAGTCAATTTGAATGAAATTTTCAGGGTATGTTTCAGGTACTTATATGAATATATCCTGTGAGTTTTATGGCTATAGGACAAACAATTGCTGATTTATAGTCTGATTTGTGTTATACCATGCTGCTTTGTTTTGCATTTATAGCGCCCCCTATCAGTAAATTTGGATGAAATTTTCAGAGTATGTTTCAGGTACTCATATGAATATATCCTGTGAGTTTTATGGCTATCTTTTATGGTTTTCTGCCCTACGGGCTTGAACCCCTAATAACACCAAGTTGTGAGGTAGTCAAAGGCAATGGTTCTGAACGTAGGTCCACAGGGAAGAGGTTGAGCACCAGATATCTAAGGGACATGAATGCTTGCAAAGCTGGTCCACAAAATGAAAAAAAAAAAAAAAAAAAAAAAAAAAAAAAAGCTTAACAATAAAATTCCTCCTCTTTGCATCAATTCCATTGCTCTGAGAGGCCCCCATGCGACCAAATTTTCTAACAGAATCTCCTAGCACATTACATGTAAACATACCATTTTAAGCGAAATTGCTCTCATAACAGAGCATTCTTATGAATCACTTCATCCCTTCAGAACTTAAAGCACGCCTCAGATTGCAAAGTTCTAGGAAATGACTGAAAAGAAGGTCAAACTGTTCCTCTTTCAAAACAGCTTTGAGTGTGAATATTGATTGGTTGAATAAACATACAACGTAACCATGACAACACTATGAGGAAAAACGGAAGTGCGATCGAAGAGGAAACAATGCAACTGCTTTATGCTCTGAGCAAGTAATAGTCTGACTGCAATCAGAACTGCATTTTAGATTATAAAACAACCAATGGCAAATAAAATAGAGGCAGACACCGAGTAGTCACAAGACTTTATGTAGTTTAAGCACTGTGTGGTTAGCTACAGTACAGTGAAATGTTTTAGCTGAAATGGACACCAGACCCTCACAATTCTCTCACGCGACCTTTGCTGTCCGTGCGGCTCAGACAACAGAGCAACATTCACAGAGGAGGGTTTGAGAGGAAGGGTTTCTCTTAAAATTCAAGATGGTTAGAGATTCGTATTTCAGAGAAAAATTCTCTTGCAAAGAATGCTTTAATCCATGCAGGTCAGTTGCTCAGCTGAAGTTTACGCAATCACACAGCCAAGACGCTGCCACATAAAACACTGGTCTTGCTAAATATGCACCATAGTTGGAAGCACTAGCAGAAGGATAAAAGCAAGAAAGAAAACAAAGTGAATTGGCAAGTAAGCTAGCCAGCAAGGTCCATGTCAAACAAAGAAAGTGGTTCACAAAGCAAAGCTAAAATAGAATCAAATATGAGATTAGGATGATCGGATGAGAGGGATCAGAGCATAGAGGTCACCCCAAATCAACAAGCTCACTGACAGGTTCTCACATTTCCCAGTACTCCCATGTTAATGATGCTGTTCACAAAAAAGCTAAAAAAACATCCTCACACACAGTTGACAATTTAATGGGCTCATTTCTCTTATTTGCTTTATGGCAGTACAAATTTCCCTACATTACTCTGCCAACGCTTATGTATGCACGTCATTTTGTTCACACTGCCCCGATACAGTAATCTCAGGCATCACAGCGATATAAATCCAGGACAGAATAAAATCTTTCAACTAAAGCTCAACTGCCAAACATAAAAGCAAGGAGCTTTCCCTTTACACTGGACTTAAAAAACTCAATTTCTTATTCTGATTTCTCTACACTTTTGTAGGTCAGCACTTTTGAAAAAAAACATTTACTCACGATTGGGTAATGCTATGCCATATCACCCAAAAATTATAAAGTAGCGCCAGTGCAGTCAGTCTTGTCCCTCCGTATATCCATCCCATTGGTGTTAGCGCGATATCTCAAGAACCAGTAGACCGATTTTGCTCATTTACCACCAACATGAACTTGGGGGGGAGGGGGGTTGTCCTGCGACCCCAGTCGATTTTGGTGTCATTAAGGTCATTGTCAAGGTCTCAGTGCAATCAAATAGATTTTGCCTTTGTAAACCTTGTTAACGCAATATCACAAGGAACAGTGGATTGATTTTGCTCATATTTAGCACAAACACGTACTGGAGGTGGAGGTTCCATGATAGCAGTTAATTCTTGTGACTTTGAGTTAATTTTCAAGGTCATAACACAATTACATAGTTTGCCCATTGGAATACTCTGGCTTTGAGCGGGAGGTTACAGAACAGCCAGCTAATTTGGACAAGGCAATATGCTGTGTATGTCAGAAATATTTCAACACAAGGTTACACTAAGGCCCTTTCACACCAAGGAAAAACAAAAAACTAAAGGACTCCAAGCATTTTGCCGAAAATTAAAGATTCACTCAAAAACTGTGCTATGACAACTCTAAGAAAGAGAACCTATTGATCGCAGGAGGAAAAGTCTTCATTGTTTTGTTGGTTTGTTTTATCGGCACCTGAAATCTGCATGAATCGAACCATCTGCAAGGCAAAAAATAAATCTGCTCAGTGAAATACTGAAGCTGAGGATCGTATGGTCTAAATGAGTTCAAAATTTTTAATAGATGCCTTTCGTTTCGTCCTATGTTCGAAAAAGCAGACAGTCTCTTGCAAGCAGCGTTCAAGAGATATGGGGCCTATTTAGTGGGATACATTTTCCCTTTTAATTTTGCACTTTATTTCAGCATTTTATAAAGCCACATTAAGCTGAAGCCTGGCTATTATTGTTAATTTTATTATTATAGCTGTCATTTTGCCTAATTCATAGCCTCTCATTTGCTGTTTGAAGAGTAACCATTATTTATTTGAGACAGTTTTTTAGGCTACCGCAGAGACGTGCCGTGGGAAGGCAATAAAGTGCCGTGAAAAAGTATTTGTCCCCTTACTGATTACTTATTTTTTTGCATATTTCAGCATCTCAATTGGATTTAAGTCCGAACTTTGACTAGGCCACTCCAAAACCTTCATTTTGTTTTTTTAAGCCATTCAGAGGTGGACTTGCTGGTGCGTTTCGGATGATTTTCCTGCTGCACAACCCAAGTGCGCTTGAGCTTGAGGTCACAAACTGATGGTTGGACATTCTCCTTCAGAAGTATCTGGTAGAGAGCAGAGTTCATGGTTCCATCAATTACGGCAAGTTGTCCAGGTCCTGAAGCAGCAAAGCAGCGCCAGACCATCACACTACCGCCACCACGTTTGACTGTTGGTATGATGTTCTTTTTATGAAATGCTGTATTAGTTTCATGCCAGATGTATCTGGACACCTACCTTCCAAAAAGTTCAACTTTTATCTCCTCAGTCAACAGAAAATTTTCCCGAAAGTCTTGGGGATCATCAAGATGTTTTTTGGCAAATGTGAGACGAGCTTCTATGTTCTTTTTGGTCTGCGGTGGTTTTCACCCTGGAACTCCCCCATGGATGCCATTTTTGCCCAGTTTCTTATTAGTGAATCATGAACACTAACTTTAACTGAGGGGCAATTTGACCAATTAGTAAACCTATAGGTGGAATTTTCAAAATAGTGCTACACATCTCTGTCATACATCATTTTAAAGGTTTATAGCCCTTTTTTTCCAAACCAATGAGTAAACCTGGGTCGAGGATATATATTCATATAGATATCAGTGTTTTTTAAAGATGGAATAAAGGAGTCTAGATATCCCTGATTGATGCATAATTAAATAATTGTATTTTTTTTTTCTATCTAAGATTATCACTGTAGCAAATCTTTGTTGAAGTGATTTTTACATATTGTAAATACGTATTTTAACATATTTTTATTGTATGAATAAAAAATCTGTTCAATTTAAAATAAAAAATTAATTTGCATACCAAGTATACGCACTTTTCACATGTATGTCCGACACCAAAAATGATTCTTTGTAATTGTTCCATCAATACGCACTGGCAAACTAACTTCATATCCTGGATTAAATGTGTAAATAATGTCTTTATTATAATGGACTAGTGTATTGTCATCAGGTATTTGCTACACGCTGGGAATACGGGTGTCAAATGTTGTACGTCCGACACCCTGTACGTCAGACACCACAGTTTCCAACAGTTTTAAGCTCATGGACACTGTAATTGGTAACAATAATAGTTATTACTTTCGTACGACCAGTTCTGGAATTGGAGGAAAGCATTTCATATAGGCATGGGCAATACAAATGAATAAAATGACAACATTTCTTGAGTTGCTGAGAACAAAGTTTTTATTATTTTCTAATGATTTTTTGCAGGTAAGTACAGAAGACACAGACGAAGAGTTTGCCACAAGTCCAACGCCTTTACAGGAAAGGGTCTCAGAGCCACAGGGTCCCAAAAATGGCTGATTTCGGCATTTTTCATCAAAACCCATTGTGAAAATTGGGGGGTGAAGCCTGAGGGCATTTTCGAAAATACAGTCTATTCAGAAATAAACCAGGCCAAATTATCCATTAGGGTACCCTAACAGAAATAATTAATGCTGAAGTAATCTACCCCTTTTCTGAAGTACAGCAGCGCCCCCTAGGCCCTTTTTAATGGAAAATGCATTGAATTTCACCCAATTATGTTCAACAAACATCAGGTTTTGCATTGATATTACAAAATGGTATGAATGGGTTGCCTGTGAAGTTTTTTTTGGATCAATGGCCTGCAAAAATGTCAAAATTATCGGTGGGAGGGCAAACATTAACACTACTATAGAAAATGCAGTGAAGTCGCTGATGCCGGCAGTTGTTTGCCCTCCCACTGCTACGAAATGAATCAAACGTTCCCCCTTCAATAACCCGTGGTGATTAAAAAAAAAAAAAAAAACTTTGCACTGTTTTTTACTATGTCCATATACCCTCCTCCCATTATAGTTTCAATGAGCAACTGTGAATACCGTAAAGTTCCGTGTGTATGACGCACCCGTTTATAAGGCGCACCCCGACTTTGGGACATGTCCAAAAAAAATCATACAAATTTCCACCCAAATCTTGCGTGTGTCATACATATTATCTCTCCTCAAATTTTTCCTTGAATGCCGCATTTATTTGTCTTATTTTTTCCCTTTCCTTTTCAACTTCCTCCATGAGAAGTGATTATTCATCGGACATCGGCAAAAAATGGAAGGCGCAAGACGTAAACCAATATGCCGACAGCGCGTATGCCCGCGCATATGCCACTATCTATCCCGGTTTCCCTCCGATTCGGCGACTTGGATGACCTTGAGCTGGAACGCAGCTGAGAACGACTGGCGAAGCATCGTGAGTAGAAGTGAGATGTGTTCACTATGACAACTCTGTAAAGAGTGACTTCTCATCACTTCCCCCTAGGCTTTCATATAAAAACTTGTGGCGGCAATATCTTTGAAGGAATAAGTTGTTGATAGCAGAGGGATCTTACGTTAAGACGTCGTAATCACTCTCTATTGTTTCGCCCGGAAGGATTAACGCGCGATTTAAATGATTCAATGGAACATGTCGGTTCATACATTCTCATTTATCGTCAAGAAATGTCAATTTTCAAAGAAGCAGAATACAACAAATGACACTGTTAATGCAGAAGATATAGCCATCAATGAAAGGTAAGTTCATTGATGGTAGTTAATGTAACTCGGTCATAATCATTTACTGTGAGAGAGAGGTAAGATGGTAGCTCGGAAAGCCTCACGCCTTAGATGCGTGCACGCTACATAATGGACTGTAGGACAGCGTGCATGTTTTTGCATGCATCAGAGTGATACGTATACTGTACATTGCATTGGGAAGTTATTTGCGGAGTTGCAAGGAACACTTTGAAAGGACAACTGCCGCGCTGGTGCTGAGCCGTAACCAAATGCCACATTGCACAATAAAGCTGCACTAGGGCACTTAGTAAGCTCGAGCAGCTTATTTCTCGAGACAAGTAAATGGCGCGTCAGACAGGACTTCTATCCCGCAATTAAGCCTCTATCCCTCTCTGTCTGCATTCTACCATTGTAGCTCCATGCTTCTACTGGTTATTTGCACTAACGTGATCATGGAAAGTGAAATGTGAAAAAGTTCATTCATAGATAAAAATTTAAATCCTGCATTTAAAAAATGTTGAATCGGTATTTTTTTTCCCCATTTATTAAGCTGTGCAAACTCATATAGCCCCAGTTTGACCTTATAAAATCGTGTGTACGTTTGCACGTATGTCGGAAATCTTGCCGCGATTCTGTTGTTCCCGTATATAAGGTGCATCCCCAACTTTTCGTATTTCCCGACGTAAAAAAAGTGCGCCGTATACACGGAACTTTGAAGTAATTCATAGTAAAACACAGTGACGTGCAGTCGGGGGTTATTTTGGTGAGGCAGAAACCTCCCCTTTGCTTGATTAGCAATCAGACGATTAACTAGTTTAGTAAGACTATTCGGCAGAATGACGGGCCAGTTTAAGTTTCATAGCGTTATTACTCAGTACATCGAACCTGAAATGCTCACTAGACAGCAGATTTTGCGGCGTGCTTGCTTCCAGGAAGCGAAGCAATGTCATCAACAAATATTAAAACAGTTCGACTTATGCAGAGTTCAGTGCTTAATCAATATACAATGTATTCTCCTTTAAATACGCGCTTTTACATCCAAACAAAAAGCGGGTGCTTATTTTCAGCCTTCTTTCATAATCCGATTAACAAAATGTTTAAACGATATACAGAATTACCGAGAGCCGCGAATTTTTCCTAATTCAGAATTCCATCCTTGCAGTCTCGAATTGAAGCGTATACGTGAATGAATCTTGTGACCGGTGGGCTTCAAAGGCCCGGCGCCAGTTTATTCCTTGGTATATTTTACTGAAACTTCACAAATAGGGTAACAGGATACTCTGTCAACAAACTATGTAGGGTAGAGTAAAAATACGCTCACCTTTCTTGTTATTGTTGAGAAGAAATCACGGGGAACTCGCGACGAACTTCACCAACTTCTGTCAAACTTATTTCACATCCCCTGGAGGTCTAGCCTGGACGAACAGACTTGTAATTTCTCAAATGAGATGGCTGTAAGCAAATCAGGGCCGTAGCTGGGATAAGACGTCGGCGCGGGCTATTTGAAATCTACCACCTAAATGGTTATTTTTGCCACGCCGTGCACTTGAAAATTTGTAAACACGGCGCAAATTGAGGTCACGCATTCATCCAACGGGCGAATAGCCCTGTTCAAATCGCGTTTTTGGCCGTAATACGCAGAGTTCATGTATGAAATGCGGGTATCCTATTGAAAAGGTTGCTTTTAATCAAACCATGGTGTTCTTTTTGTATGAAAATGGTATTTACGTCATTTTTTGTAAGTTTTCTGAGGCTTGTTTACCGCCCCAGTTCAGCTGTTACGCATTCCATTAGAGTTTATGCAGAGCGTTGCCCATGTCTATTTCATAGGGATAAGAAGAGAAATAAGAACTACCTGATCAGCTGCCATCTGGTCGCTGGAATAGGAATTACAAAGTGCGACTGCATCATCTTTTTGCCACCACCTTGGTACTGGAGAGAAGTTTGATTCTGAAGTTTCACAGATTTTAAGACATTGGACTTGAAAAAAGGTGAGTGCGAGAAAGTGAATGTGCCCAAATAGTTGATTATAAATCATGGCATATGAACATCTGGTCGCTATGTGGAAATCTAGGTCATTAGGGGCTTCGCGGCGCGTCTATCGATTGCGTATCGTAACTCGGATTGTGCTACGGTAGTCAAAAGGGGTGTATTGTTTTTTCTGGTACACATTTTTTGGTCGCGTCCTTGTTGGGAAGTCTTTTGATAACGTAGTTCACACATTGGCACACAAGTGCCATTTTGAATTTTTTGATTCGACAAACGGGAACCAACTGAATTTTTTCTCGCAAACATTTTGTTTGAATTTGTGCTCACAAAAGCATCAATACTTTTATTGAATGCAAGTAAAATAATAATTGAATCAACTGGGGTCAGCGCATTCCCCCAACATACCTTGCAACCAAATTTGAAGAAATTTGAAAGAAACTGGTTTTTAAGATATCGCATCAACAAAACGAGTTGTACATACAGATGCATGAATGTAACTGAATACTATGTCCTCGCTTCGCGCCAACACAGCAGCAGGCGACAATAACTTCTATAGGCCTACGTAACACAGGGAGTTACGGAGATAAAAAGTAGAAAAAACATGGGACTACAAAATCAACAATGATCAATTTTCTGTAACTGGTTATGATTTATTTGATGACTGTTTGTTTACTCAAGCACTCGTTTGCACCCCTAGTGAGCACCATTGTTTTTTGTTACTCAAAACTCATTTTTTGTTGTTATTTTGGTTCTATTGGGCGAGTTAATCAAAGGATCTAAATCCAACTGAACAAGTATTTTACATGCAAAAGCATCGACTGAAAGCAGTAAGTCCCGAAACAAGTAGGACCTAAAGACAACAGCAGTACAGGCCGGGCAGAGGATCATCTGAGAAGACACCCAGCATCTAATGATGTCTATGGGTCACAGAGTTCAAGCAGTCATTGCATGCAAAGGATATGCAAACAAACGTTAATAATAATTCCTTTACACAACTTTAGGTTAGACTGTCCAATATTTATAGGCGCACACTCAATGGGCAGGGGTGCGATGGGGAACACTGTATTAAGGTTCTGTAATCTCTGAACGGTTCATTTTATATGGCTGATAACAACGTCAAATTAAAGCTGACAGCCTGCACATCAACTGCATTGCTATCTATCCACACAAAATGCAAGAGAACAGAACTATAATAAAAATGTGTCACTGTCCAAGAAATGATGGCACTATAATTAAGAGACAAATGGGTCCAAATACAGATAAAACAATCCATCTGAAGAAGAGCACTTCAACGTGCAACAGCAAGCTTTACTCCTAGAAGGAGACAGTCAGACGCTCTTGACTGGTAGGAATGGATACAAGTGCTAAACCAGCAACAGTATGCACAGCCGCGGGCTAAAACCAAAGGACATGAAGCCTAAATGCATCACTGTTCATCTGACATAGCCTGGTTTGCACGTCTGAGGAAGGATATGATCACTACAGATAAAAATGCATTGAAATATCCAGGCATTATCCCCAAGATCTAAGGCAGGGCACTGCCTCCCTTTGAAAGCTTGAGTAATTGCTGACGACTGTTCTGGAATGTAATAGCATATTTCTAATAATATCAACTTGTTGTTAGCCAACACTTCTATGTGATAAAATGCCCCTAAAGAATAGAGAATCACCACAAATGTGTGAGGACCATCAATACGGTTAAAGCATAACAAAGCTCAGGTCTCATGCCTGAGGTACGAGAATCACACGATGAGCTCAGAAATATACTCGGCGCCAAAAATAACAGAAATTCACAGTGCTCTGGCTTTCAACAATTTAAATTCAACATGAAAATTGCACAATTAGCCACCTCCACAACACTATAAATCCACTGCACATTCCAAATACTAGCACACATACGCGAATAAAGCATGATACGTGCACAGGACTCAATACCTTCGAACCAGGCCTCCTCACCCCACCTCAGTATCCAGTGTTAGACTCACCTTGCCAAAAGATCCCTGTCCCAGGACCTTGAGGATATCAAACTGGTCAGGGTCAGCCTTCTCAGACCCTTCCTTTACAATGTTGGTGATGTTGATCTCTTTCACCGAGTCTTCATCCTGAGGCAGATGAGAGAGGCACAGTCTGAGTAGCACACACAGAAACACACCAAACACGGCGCCATATATAGAAACACGCAGATTGGGTCCTATCCAGAGATGGAGAAAGAGACAGGGAACGACGGTCCATCGATTAGATAAAAACTTGAAGACTTCATCAAATCGCGTCGTACCCGCACACGTAGGCATGCAAACGGGCAAACGTACAAACGTATGCATTAAGCCTGAGCGCACAGTCCTGTCAGCTCAGTAACAGTGGGACTGAAAAGCAGAGCAGAACACACAAGCGAGCCAGGAACTGTGGGAGGACAAAAAAAAAAAACAAAAAAAAAACCAGAACTGAAGCCCAAACACTCGCCGACTGTCCCTGCTGCCCCGGCCTAGAGCACCCCGCACATGGCCGGAAGTGTCGGCGTTCTCCCACTTCGGCCCAGGTCTGGCCCAGACTGGATCCCCATCCCCCATGTCGTCAGGGCACCCGAGAGGGGCCGCGCGGCCCACTGCAGCCTCCCATGCAGCGCGCCAGTGGATCTGCTGCCGAAAGCGACTGCTATTCACACCCGGCGGTCAGGGGGGTGGGAGCCTCAGACTGACAGCTTCCACGCAGTCGCTATGCCGCTCCCCTGGTGTTCCTCCCATTCGCATGGCAGAGTAGGAGTGGAAGAGGGTGAGTAAGGAGAGTGCTCGCTCCCGCACTCAGTCACCAACTCGCTCGCTAGCTCCTGCCCAAACACCACATCCTTTAGGATGTTAAGGTCAAATTGGCGGCGAATGTGACGAAAAGATGAAAATACTCGCGCTCTGCACGCACATGCACATATATGCACAAGACATAAGATGTGTCAAGAAATATTTCAATGCCGCTGTAACTTCTATCAACGATGCCCACCTGAGGCAGGGAAATCTGATGAAATCTGTGTCTCTGACTCATACAAGAGAAAAGGAAGGAGGGGGAGAGGAGATGGAGAGAGGGGCAATTTCTCACTTCATGACTGTCATGCCTTCTAAGGTCTGCATCCAAGCATCTCATCTCACCTCTGCCATGGAGGTCTAAGCGATACAGTGCTTCCGTGGAATTTGTAAATATTACAACATTCAAGAAATTATTATTTCTAATCTCGTGCAAAAAACGAATGACCTCTAAATGGTGTCAATTTCATTAAAAAAAAAGACGAGTGTCATCGATATCCCCAACGGAATCAGGTTTTCAAACCCAATCAAGGTCATAGAATACGCACAGAAAATTTCTGAGAAACTGCTCTACCCAGATGAAAACTTGTCCCCACTTATTCCGATGGACGGACAGATGGACGGACAAGCTCCACTGCAATACCCCCCGCTCCACTTTGCCTCGCTGCGAGGGGATAATAATGACATTAAACAACAAAACTGGATTATAAGACTATAAAATAAGGAACTGTTTGATAAAACTTTCTGCAAGATGGGCAGGACCACAGCCCCAGAGATGGGGAAACTGGTGCAGACAGTGTCAGGAGAGTGTGGATGTACAGGAACACAGCCATCTGCCTTTCCCTGAATTCACTATGGCACCACATGGGGGGCAAAAATGACAGGCTATTCCCTATTCTATGAACTAGCATTATGCTTGTATTTAACTAACCTAGCCAGTCTCAATCAACACACTAGAACAAATAAAATTCAAATAAATTACGACACGTGCACACTCCACTTCACTGAACAGCAGACACAGACATAAATCTAAGGAAGCAAAACTTCAGGACTGAACAGTTCTACAAGTGTGTGAAGTCAACCGTGCCTGTTGTCAGGATGGCCCCGTGAAGACTAAAGTCACAGCCAAAGCCACAGATTCTTGGAATCTGTCAGAAATAATAGGATAGAGACGTCTAGACTGTGGGATTGATTGCCAAACCCATGCAATTTAACAGACAGGTGCAGACACCTGGAAACACAGGCAGGAGAGCAATCCGTCAAACTACATTCATCTCGTGAACAACAACATTGTCATATACAAGAGTGTCACCCTTGCCGCAAATACACATCAGGGTTTATTAAGTATTATATTGGTCAGCACCAACAGGGAAACAAATAAACAAGCAGCCCTATACTTACAAAGGAACATCCAAAATCTGATGGATTGGGCGAGGTACTTAGATGATCAATGATTCACGTGATGCATCAACCTACATAAGGCCAGACTAAATATTTCAAAATGGAGTTAAGTCTACTCAGAAATTTTTAGTCAAAACCATGATTTAACCTTTAGCATGCCAAGTTAATTTAAGCCTATTGCATGCTGGCAGCTGAGTTCTGGATCAGTGTAATATAGCCTGCAACTGGCTTATTTTCAAGACTGATCCAGATATCACACCTACTGATACTAAAAAGTTTATAACTAGATTTTTATTTGTACAATCTTTACCAAATTTGAAGTAATGATTGTTTGTGTGTATGTACACATGTAGATTTGAATGTTAGGTAACAGAAACCCAGGAGCAGCCTTTGATAACCCAGTCGGGGAGCACTGGGGAACATGTACATTTGAAAACATGAACATAAGTAAACATGTACACATGTACAAACGTGATGTACATGTGTGTGTATGTATTTACATAACAACTGTAGTCACATCCACATAATACTGATTTTTACATATATAACTTATGTATATAAATATTTACATGTATATTTTATTGGCTTTATTTACACATGTACATCTACTGGTGCAGTTCTGGAGTGTACTGTGTCCGGTAGTTCACCATGGTGTGAACCAGACACAGTGGCTTCTCACATTTTCGACAGATGTATTGAGTATGGTGACGTTTGGCTCCAGGTTCGTTTGGTTCGTTAAAAAAAAAAAAAAAAAAAAAGGAACTATTTGATGTAGTATAAGTGTACTGGTACTGTCAGCGAGAGGCGCATATAATACTTATTTATGAGGGAGGGCATTCCTAAACACAGTTCTTCTTGTAGAGCGATCTCGCCGGCGTCGGAACAGATATAAACAAACAGGGTGACTGCGGTCGCCGGCAGTTGCACAGAGTAAGGAATATATGGGCGAGTACTGTCGCCGGCAGTTGCACAGAGTAAGGAATATATATACTGGCGCGGCAGTTGCACAGAGTAAGGAATATATGGGTAGCACAGTTGCCGGCAGTTGCACAGATTGAGGAATATATGGGCTTAGCACGGTCGCCGCGGCAGTTATACAGCACGGTCGCCGCAGGAATATGGGAATAGCGGCACGGAATATGTGGGCCGGCAGTTGCACAGATTGAGGAATATATGGGGTAGTATGGTCGCCGGCAGTTGCACAGAGTAAGGAATATATGGGAATAGTACGGTCGCCGCAGTTGCACAGAATAAGGAATATATGGGCTTAGCACGGGTCGCCGGCAGTTGCACAGAATAAAGAATTGAGGAATATAAGGAATATATGGTAGTACGGGTCGCCGGCAGTTGCACAGAGTAAGGAATATATGGCCGCAATCACACGGCCGGCAGTTGCACAGAATAAGGAATATATGGGCTTAGCACGGTCGCCGCAGTTGCACAGAGTAAGGAATATACACGGTCGCGCCGCAGTTGCACAGAGTAAGGAATATATGGGCGAAAGTACGGTCGCCGCAGTTGCACAGAGTAAGGAATATATGGGCTTAGCACGGTCGCCGCAGTTGCACAGATTGAGGAATATATGGGCTAGTACGGTCGCCGCAGTTGCACAGATTAAGGAATATATGGGCGCAGTACGGTCGCCGCAGTTGCACAGATTGAGGAATATATGGGCTTAGTACGGTCGCCGCAGTTGCACAGATTGAGGAATATATGGGCGAGCAGCCGCACGGAATAAGGTCGCCGCAGTTGCACAGAATAAGGAATATATGGGCAAGCACGGTCGCCGGCAGTTGCACAGAGTAAGGAATATATGGGCGAGTACGGTCGCCGGCAGTTGCACAGAGTAAGGAATATATGGGCGAGTACGGTCGCCGGCAGTTGCACAGATTGAGGAATATATGGGCGAGTACGGTCGCCGGCAGTTGCACAGAATAAGGAATATATGGGCGAGTACGGTCGCCGGCAGTTGCACAGAATAAGGAATATATGGGCGAGTACGGTCGCCGGCAGTTGCACAGAATAAGGAATATATGGGCGAGTACGGTCGCCGGCAGTTGCACAGATTGAGGAATATATGGGCGAGTACGGTCGCCAGGAGCACGCTAAAGGTTAAAGAAACAAAAATTATGAGGATCTCCTGCTCCAGGACATTAAATGCATTAATGCAACTATGCCCCAAATTACAGGGAATGCTGATCCTTCTTAAATTTAAGGAAGTGCTCCCACTGACATGACATCTTCAAAGAGCAGAAAAGGCCTAATGAAAAAAATCCCATAACATGCTCTGAAAAATTTGGGACAGAAGAAAGAGACAAAATCTTATTTTATCAAAAAATCTTATGTTCACATACTAAAATTCAATCCAATTTTCTGGGGGGGGGGAATGGTATAAACCGTGTGACTCGAGTGTTACAAAAGCTCCTCTCATATTTAACAAGTGTAAATCATTTTGCAACCTCTGTCATCCACTGTTCTTTTCTGTATTAAAACAAGCTCTCTTTTCTGTTTGTGCATGAACCACTTCCCTTTCATCTGTGCATTATTTCAGCTTCAAAATGACATTCCAATGGTAGATGCCTGCATGGTCCTTCGCACTCTCAAGGCTCATCTAAGTAGAAGTAGATTACCCGCTGTACCTGCATAGTATTCCTAACTGGTTTAACCACACCATGCACAATATTACTAATATTGCACCAATATTGCTCATTGGATCACTTTGGATGTTGCTTAATGGCATGGGATGTCAAATAAAATATAAACGAAGAGCACAATATAAAACAATCTTTTGTACATTACAGCGCAAAATCTGTGCAGACAAGACCCGTCTTGGAATGTGTAATTTACTAATCCCTGATGAAAATTTAAGAGCCTCTGAAATATTGAGCGTGACAGTTCCCCGTCTGTTCGAGTGGGAGAGGGCCAATCAATTTACTAATATGCAATTATTGACTTCAGTTGAAGTGAATCCAACAATTTATCCACCTTGTACAAGTGACCGGCAGAGCTGGCCTTGACCAGTCAGGAGAGAGCGAATCTTTACTTCATGTAATAATTATGAATTATTGACTTCAGTTGAGGCGAATCCAATGATTTGTTCACCGTGGGAAAGAGCACGAGAGGTGAATATAACAATCCGACGACCTGGAGCTACAAATAGATTAGGCTACCCAGCATGAGCTATTTAGAAAACTTATCACGATTACAGTTATTCTATAAAGATCAGTTCCTGACAGTTGTGTCGCTTCGTCCCTTTGAGGGGCTTCACGTATCCACATGATGACTCCCTACACGGGACAGTGAAGATCATTTATTTTATATTTTCAAGTAGGCTCATATAATAAAACAGTTATTGACTTCAGTTATCGGTGAATCCAATGATTTATCCACCTTGGACAAGTAATATTCGTTGAGGCTGCGCATCCATGAATATCACTTGTCCAAGGTGGATAAATAATTGGATTCACCTAAACTGAAGTCAATAATTGTATATTAGTACACAAAAACACTACGTGCACTGTATCGCATGGTCTTGAACAATCCAGTAGGACTATACGTTGCTTGTATTGGCTAGCTTGCTAACAAAGCTAGCTAGCGCGTTATGTTACAGTGTCTAACAGTGTAACAATGTCTCACTCCACTCTTTCATAGTATCAATCATTTTCTCCCTCCCATTAAATGCAACTGCCTAATGTTCAACACATTGATGTTTATAGGGGTCACTATGTTCAATGAACATATTCATTAAACCTTTTAAACGATTGTAATATCAAAATTGATCAAATTCTCTCTAATGGCTATTAGCTAGCTAGTTAGCACAATTACCAATACTTGCACCAAATTAGCAAGAGAGGTCAGCAAAAACCCACCTTTCTGTAAAAATGTCCATTTTAGAAATAGTCCGATCTGTAGCTAACATTGCTTGCCACTCGCCAGTAATCATTCGCGATGAGAATGCCTTTGTTTGCCACGTAATATTGCGCCGCTCGTTCCGATGATACTTTAAAGACAAAGTTTCACATGCAACTTGGCAAACATTACAGCACCATTGACCAATATTTTCAATAGGTCGCTAAAAAAATAGAAACGATCATTGTTAGATGCTGAATGAACGTGCTTGTGTAGCCAGCCAGCTAATGTAATGTTCTGTAGCTATGGCCTGTGCGATATCCGATTTCTGCTTAAAGCACAAATCAGCTAGCATGAACAAACATCCCCTGCTCAAGGTTCTCCACTATCGTTAATGACCAGGCAGGCCGCCCATTCATTCTGACTGATTGCGCAATCACCGCCTGTTCATAATGTATGCGCCCGTTGAGAATCCTCGGCTGCCCGATCAAAAAAAAAAAAAAAAAAAAAAAAGGAGAATTTAAAGAGCACTGGAAGACGTGTGATTGAGTGCGCAATATCAACGAAATAAAACGCAATCCCCCCCCGCTCAACAAAATGAACCCGCTCGCAAAAGAACGCCACCTACCGCCCGGTCATTGAAGAACACTGCCTGCCAGCCTGAAGCATGTGCGCACTTTAGTCATTATACCTCGCTGACATCATCACCATCCCAACACTTAACTAGACCTCAATCCTTTGTATTTGGTTAAAGGTAACAGGAAGAACTGGAACAGTATAGTGTGGTGGAGAATATAAGCAAAATTTTCTCTCTTTTGGTAATTGGACTGATTTTGTCAAGGTGGTCCACCCTGGCTAGAAATGGGGCCATTGTGTTGCCTACACTGATGAGTTTAAGCCTTTGTGATAATCAGCGTAATACTCTGTGTGAAAATTCCTAAGTGCAATAATTGAAGTCAATTAATGGTGAAAGATATATACAGGTTTTTGTGCAACATTTACTGCCATCCAAAAGCCATTTTAACGGAAGGCCATGCTCATTTCAGCAACACCATGCTAAACACCATACTCTGCATGCATTACAACATGGCTCGGTAGGAAAAGAGTCTGGGTGCTAAAGTGGTTTGCCTGCAGTCCAGACCTGTCACCCACTAACAATATTTGGTGTGTTATGAAACTCAAAATATGACAAAGGAGGCTACAAAGTATTGAGCGGCTGAAATCTTACAAGAAGAATGGGAAAACATTTTGCTTTCCAAACTGCAGCAGTTGGTCTCCTTAGTTCCCAACCGCTTACCGAGTGATGACTGAAGAAGACGTGATGCAGCACAGTAGTAAACATGCCCCTGTGCCAACTTTTTTGAAATGAGTTGCTGGCATCAAATTCAAAAGGAGCAAAGATTTTCCAAAAATACAATAAAATATCTCAGTTTTAACATCCGTCTTTGTACCATTTTCAAATGAATATAAAGATCAAATGATTTGAAAATCACTGCACTGTTTTTATTTATATTTTACCCAGTGTCCCAACTCTTTTGGAATTGGGGTTGTAAAATGGGAAGGTTTGTAGTTATCTAAAGAGGTGTGCAGTGATGATTATACACTTAACAAAAGGAAGATAAATCAGAAATCAAGTAATATTTCATGTAATACTGGATCAGATAGATGAAAATAAGTAAACGGATAACGATATAATGAAAAAACAAAAATAATTATGTCTTTTTGAGAGAAAAAGTCATTATCTAGTGTGGCCACCCTTTGCTTTGATTACAGCATTAAATCTTTCAGGCATAGTTTTTTTTTTTTTTTTTTTAAATTTCCTGACCCGCTAAACCATTCCATGTAGTTTGAAGTTCATTCCAAAGACATTCTTTCAATGTTTCAACAGATTCGCTCAATTGGATTAAGGTCTGGACTTCAAGCTGGCCAAGTCATAACTTTCATGTCACCAGATGATTCTCTCCGACTGAGATGATTCTTGAACAACTAAGAAGTGTGTTTAGGGTCATTATCTTGTTGAAAATAAAATCCCCGACCAATCAGCCTCTTTCCAGATGGCAATGCGTGCCTCAGAAGGATGCTGTGATACTTCTTTTGATCCATGGTACCATCAATTTTTATGAGATCACCGGCTACTTTCGAGCAGACTGAACCCCACACCATAATATTTCCACCTCCATGTTTTACTGAAGGGGTTGAACAGTTTTTGAAATGTTCTCCAATTCTATGGTGCACATAAGTTCTTCATTTGGATGAGAAAATTTCTAATTTTGATCCATCAGTCAAAAAGACTTGTTCCCAGCCCACTGGTGTCCAATCCTTAAATTTCTTTGCAAGCTCAAGTCTTTTTTGATGTTGCCAGCTCTTAGCAGCAATGCGACCAATCAGACCATTTTCAGGCATCTGGAAATAGTGGATCTTGATACGGTTGTCTCTTCATCACTGAGTTGTCATACTGCGATATCGAACATCTGAGGCACTTAACTTCCGTTTTACACCTCTATTGCCACTAGGTTTCACCGAACTGGTCTCTTTGAAATGCTTGATAGTGTTTCTTACAATGCCATGGCAGCATTTAACATGTTAAGAAATTTTTTAAGCGACCAAGCAGCATCATGTAAGGCCACAATGTGGCTACTAACGATCTCAGAGAGCTTGTGCCATTGTGTTAAAACCAAGACATTGCTCAAAGTTCATGTCACCTTATATACTGGAACAACTGACCATCAGAGGTGATTTTGCACAGTAAAGTTGGCTCAAATTAGGTTAAAGAAATTTTTTGCAAAATCATCATGGAATGAGCCTTCAAACAAGTACTCATGCTATTCAAGAGTCAAAAAAATAACTTTTGTGACACCTTTCAATTTTTTAAAAAATTGATATTTTAAGTGTTACCGTTTATTATTCATATTTTTACCTCAGTATACTTTTGGGAATGTTTTTTTCCTCTCATTGTCAACAACACCATTTTCAATACATTTTCACCAAAGAATTACAGAGAAATAATATATTAGGAGCCCTTTTAGACAGAAGTGGTGGTGCATAATCATCCCTGCACACTACTGTAGGTGAATACAAACAGAAATCAGAATTAGGAAAAAAGTTGTTGACATGCAAATGAAAAATATGGTGCAAATGAAAAACTCAATATTGTTGATACCATCAAAAGTTTACTGAAAAATTAAAATAACAGGGAAGGATTTAAGGTCTAAGATGACGTGCATTTTGGGGCCAATAGATTTTAAAATGTCAAATGTCTGCTCCCCACATCAGCAACTATACCACTACTCGATGTTCTCCGGCCACATGGCTGAAGAGAAGCAGGTGTGGGCTTGGTTAACACTTGAATGGGAAACCACATGGGAAAATAAGTTCTTACTGGAAGAGGTGACGGTAGGCCAGTAGGTGGTGATTGTCTCACTGGTGGGATATACCCCAGTGCAGCGATGGGGGCATCGTATTGAAGGAGACGCCGTCTTTTGGATAAGATGCTAAACCGATGTCATTGAGAATCTATGAGACACTTCGACAAGAGTAGGGGGTTCCCCGGTGTCATGTCTAAACTCCCAACCTAGCTCCTTCAACCTGCCACTTCATCATCCCCTGATCTAATGAGCTGTGTAATTTGTCCTCTCCCTCTCCACCACAAGCCCAAGGGCTCCCTTGAAAGAGAGATTTTGATCTCAATGGGACATCCCTGGTTAAATAAAGCAGAAATAAATAATGCGGTATCCCAGGATCCTGGAGGATCCGTAAGGATTTTGCCAGGATCCCCATGGATTTCCCTAGATCCTTAAGGGTCCCCAAGGATTTCCCCAGGATCCTTAATGATTCTCAAGGATTTTCACAGGATCCTCAAGGATTCTGTCACCGAATCCTTCAGGATTCTTAAAGATCTTGAAGGATCCTGTCCGAGTCCCTAACAGGATCCTGCTCGGATCCTTACAAGATTCTTGCAAGGATCCTCACCAGGGGTCAATTTTTCCACAACATTATAGTTCCACTAAGATGGTCGATGACCTGTAGTGCTTTCTACCATTTGTCGTAATCAGCATTCTGCCGAAGATTTTAATAGCTAAATCAGACAACTCAAAAATGTTGTCAGTGTCTATTTTTGCCTTCACTTACAGTGTTTGTAGCTACATGACTCAAAGTGGCAGTTAAATTTGGCCTGGAACTCCCATGTGGCAAATTAATGCTTAGGGCCCAATTTTTCTGCATACGCTACATCTGTCGATATCAACACAGACCGATCGCCTATCCCTCTGCCCATTTTCTCCCACCCACAAAGACTAACTCACATTTTTCCTCAACCGTCAGACACAACTGGGGGGAGAGATGAAAATCAAGGGCATAGTTATATTGCTGCTGTGTTTTCCACGTAAATTAGATGACACCACTGGGAATGTTATTTAAATGAGGTCACGCTCGGCAATATGTAAAATCTTTCTGATACTTAAAGCAGACAATATTAACAGAAGCATAACATATTCATAATTTCACCAGAAGGTGCTGAAAAACAGATCATCTGTCTGTATTCATGATCTGGATTTACATTCATGTTAGACAGCAGAGAATGAATGAAAAAGACATGAAGCGATTTTTTATCAAGCTGTTTGGTAAACAAAAGCACCATTGATGCTCATAACGAGCATTTGGGGAAAAAGAATCATATACTGGCATCAAAATGACCAACAGTTTTACAACCCCATTTCCAAAGAAAGTTGGGATGCTGTGTAAAATGTAAATAAAAACAGAATACAATGATTTCCAAATCTCATAAACCCACAAAATGTCTCAGTTTCAACATCTGATATGTTGTCCACGTTCTATTGTGAATAAAATGTCAGTTTTTGAGATTTGCTAATCATTGCATTCTGTTTTTATTTACATTTTACACAGCATCCCACGTTTTTTGGAATTGGGGTTATATACCGAGGTATAAAATGCACAGCCTTCACCAATTGAATCTCCAAGATCCTGGGGTGCTTTTGGGCCAATTGTACATTTCCATATGGCACTGCTGGCTAAATTCAGCAATGGCACATACCAGATTCAATTAAACAAGGTGGGGCTCAACCACATACCGCAGCATGCTGCCCTCACAGTAATGCTGTCTTGTGGTTGTGATAAACAGCAAGAGTAGCTAATGCAGCAAAAAAGCAGGCTCACATCTTCAAGGAGCGGTATATCCAGTTTACGCGAGACTCTTTCTGCTCTGTGGATGGCTCAGTGCGCTCATGATCCTGGGAATGCTCAGGGTCGAATGAGCACATGCACCCGTGCAGGCATGTGTGTCTGTATACCTGCATAATAGTAATATTCACCACAGAGGAGTGGTTGAAGTGTTATCTGGAGCAGCACAGAAAAGAAATATGGGAGTCCCGACAGTGATTTATGCTCAGGCCTCCGAGTGATCGCACTCAACAACTGACAAAATGGTTAATGAGCCTCAGATCTACACTGATTCCATTATCTTGCCTGCCTCATTACTGGGATTGAGTCAATAATGCAGGATACAAAAGTAGGGCCCTTTTATTTTCCTCAATCACCTACCCACCCTCCCTTTCACTCTCTCTTTTCCAGTGTTGAGTTTCAAGCCAAATGAACCATGTCAATTGCTCCACTCTGTCTGTTTTGCTGGGACAGAGACCAATTGCAGATTACAGCCACGCAGGTCCATCTTTTACAACAGAACTGACAAAACTCATCTGCAGCAACTCCCAGAGGGGACAGAGCGAACTCTGTGGGAGTCTGTGCACGCACGCGCATTTGTGTTCAAAGGCATGGAATGCCTGGGGAAGAATTTCAGGCTCAAAGAGAAAACTGCTTTGATCTAACTGGGGGTAGAACCATTAAAACCGCCGGTTTAAAACTGCTAAGTTCAGCAATCATCTGCAGACACAGCATCCATGTCACCAAGGGTCAGTCCATTATCGAGGTTCTAAAGAGGAAGTCTCATACTGCCCCTGATCCACACAAGGGCCAACAGAATCTATTTAGGTACAGATATATTAACCTGCATCTAGCCAACATTCAACCCCACAAATTTCTTAAACAAATTGTTATCAAGTGTATATTTTGATGATTAATAACCTCACCCTGCAGTGTTTGTGAATTATTTTGATAACAGTCCACAATGGTGGCAGTGCGGTAAAATAGGGAGGAGACTTTAATCCCTGACTACATTTACATTGACTTAATATTCCAACCATTGGCATTATTCTAGATAAGAAAACAATACAATACTTCTATTTACACGGGTAATGCAACTATTCCAGTTTTATTCTCAGTTACTTGCTACACAGAATAGCCAGATCTAGCCAGCCTTTATAACATGAGTCCTGAAGCCCATTGCCATTTGTGTAGCAAGCAACCAAGACTCTCATAAGATTTCCAAATTCGGTTAAGGCAGGAATACTCAAAATATCTTAACCAGTTTTGCCAACTCCCACAGTGACCTTATTCGGGTAAACTTTGTAAGAAAATGCCATTTACAAGAAAATTTCTGATTCCAAATATTGTCTTAATCAGGTAAATATGTGAATATTACTGCCCATGTAAACAGTCACTGATATAGTTAGCAAACCTAAATGGCTACAGTAAACATCTGGCGAAAGAACTCCACTCTTCTCAAAGCATGAGCGGTCTAAGTCACTTGGGACAGGAGTGTCAACCAAATGCATAACACGTTCATTCTGGCAGAATCCTGGCTTCAGCTTCATGAGCCATCAGACTTCCAATAAGCCAACCAGAGACAAAGAAGTGTCTTGTTAGTGGCTAAATACCCATGTCATGAGGGGCAGGCCAGGATCACATCAAACTGTACTCACTAACTATCTCTCAATTAATTTCGTTTTTCACATACCAAAAAATAATTGTTGGAAATGAAGACAGTGGAGCTGTCCCAATAGAAAGACAGCAATGCTGGTCAAACAGACATCAAAGATCTTCCATAAAAAAGTCAAGCTCCAGTGATGACAACCATGTTTCCACCAAAGACTTACTGTACAATTCCCAGAGAGCTGAATCGTATGCCTCTCCAGTCCCTTCCAAATCAGTATTATCCATGGTTCATCATCTGTGCACTGGATAGGAATTACTGAACAGCAGAAGGGCCAGCTGCAGACTGACTGGTCTGACCCAATAAAGCAAGGATAGGCTCACCAATTGAAAAAAGCAGAAAAATTCGCAATTGCCCTGTAATGAAATAATATGCTGAATAAGTGAACAGAAAACCAGTGCGTCTTTCAGAAGAGGGCAGCCAAATCTTTTTTTGTTATAAATCTTACCTGCTGAAATTAAAGAAATAAATGTTCATTATTTACATCTTGAAACAAAGCAAATGCATTCTTTCCACAAACTACTTTTATTCTCTCTCGCTTTTCCCTCTCATCAAAAGCGCAGGCATAAGAGCTTGGCTTGCTGATACCAGACCCCACGGATAGAATGTTCTCAGTATAGCATTTCCTGCCATCCTTCATTCTAACGGCCCTAGACTTCAGGTGAATCAAGGACTCGGCCTGTGCTTTGATTGTAGCATTCCTGTCACTCCAGTATGGATAAATATCATGAACAAGATATTCATGAACGGATCTTGGCGCCCATCATCAAACAATTAGCAACTTTTCTAAACCGTACAAAGTAGCAACAGCAACAGATTCATTAGCCCGAATTAAAAGCGATCAATTGTTTCTGGTTACATCAAGAATTTGGGGTATCAGGGTTTCCCGCAGAAAATTGGTTCGTCAAGGTGGTGACCGGGGGGGGGGCGGCAACAGTCAGCGCTTATTTACTCTTTATAAATAAGCAAAGCAGTTTTAGTGCAATAACAAAGTGACAAAGTCTTGTAACTTTATTGAGTGACACTCAGATATAATAAAATGCATGTATTACACTTTCATGGAAGTGAGATCAGAAATTGCAGTTTGAATGGGTTTCTGGGTTTCAATGGCGCATTTTTTGCACTTAACAGTCTGAGTGCAGCACTTGCTTGTACACAGTGTATTTTAGCCTTACTGTAAGAGCTGAGCTGGAAATAAAAAGATCAAATAAAACACACAATCTTACCAAAATTCATGCTACATGCATGAACACAGGCAAAATTATCAAAAAAAAAAAAAAAAGAATGAAAAGCGCGTAAAATGCGCACAACCGTCCCTAAGGGTTAAATGAAAATTAATGTAAGAACGGAAAATGTATTTGTTATCCGTTTTGACTTCAATTTCCCAAATGCTTTGCGGATGTGGTTATGTTTGGGGAGAGGAGAACGGTATTATGTACGGAACCGCATTGCATTCACAGGATAAAAAAATATACACCTTATCTCGGAATTACGAGATCTAATTACGCGCAGATGGTGAAGTAGGCCGGCATCTTTGAATAAAATACCCTGATATATTTGACTGCTTTTTCCCATCCATTACTGTACGCTAGAGAAAACCACGTGCAAGTGTCAAACATAGCAGAAAGCCACGCGGAAACACATCGGTAGCCTTGATAAGAAACGAAACAAATTGCATATAGCCTATCTTAATGAAACAGTATATGTGGGCAAGCAGTTGATAGGAGACACTATTCCAATGTTTAGTTTACATGAATAATTATCTTACCTCCACATGTCCTTCCCATGACGACAGGTTATTGTATATCCGGATAATTAGCTTCGTCCCGATACAAAAAAATAATGTTGGCGTAGCAACAGGTGATAGATGGCGCACTAACATATTTAACCAACAGATGCCGGCCGCTATTTGGCCTCATCGCGATGCGGCCTTATTTTACTGTGTATGCATGTGTGGATGCAGCAGAATTTTTTTTTTTTTTTTTTTTTGGGGGGCGTAGTCAAGGCAGGGGGCATTTGTTATCAAGGCGGCCGCCCTAACTATAAAGCGCTGCGGGAAACCCTGGGTAAGATAGGTTTTTTTTTTTTTTAAAGAATTTTTCAGGCCAGTCGTAAATACCAATTCCGATCCTTTTCAAAATCTATTCTGGATAATGAACCATCTGAAAGAAAATAAGAATGATCTTGTTAGATTAGTTTAGCCACTCGATTTGTCCATTTTTTAAAGCATAATTGCATGACAGTGGAATTATATTCGGTTTCACATACTATGGTAGCCTTCATGGTACGAATCATGAAAAGGAGGGTAGACATTTTCCCGCATAGAATTTAATGAAGGTTTGAAAAACAAAGTTTATTTCATATTGCCAAAATGTAAAACTTTATTAAGTGTATAAAACAACGTTATTGGAGAGGACTGATTCAGCAATTCAACAATCGAGCATTTTTGCCAAAGGGCTGATGCAGGCATCTTAAATCACAAAGCTGATTTAGCCAACTTTGTTATCCAACGCCATCCCAACAAATAATGAAGGCCTCACATTAGATGCGAAACACTACAAGCAGTTGTGGATCGATGTTGGTCCATAGCTCGCACGCAGCTTTCACCATTCAATTAAGTATAAGGCTGAAAAGAAAATTAGGAATAGAAGAAAAATAAAATGTCCGTATAAACTGTGTCTTTATTAAGCTTTAGGTCGAACAAATCTCAGCTATTGCAGACACTTCTGTTTGGAACAAGAGAAGCAAAGAACAAGCAAAGAATTTTCAAATGGCTGCACAAATGTTCCCAGGTGAATCAATTTGGGAAAATCAAATTTAAAATAATGCTGATGCAAGATGGTTTGAGCGGATTAGACTTTTGAAAACTAATTAAGGAAAATGTATTCATGTGGCTTATCACTTTCATTTTTAGGTTGGACTTGTTTTTGAACTAGGGGTGTAATGATTCTGAATCTATGTTTTTTTAAAGCGTAGTAACACCACCTGCTACCATGGGGCGAACATTCGAGCTTTCCCCTTTCCTTTCTTAACCCCCGTGCTGTCCTGAACGAAAGTGCCTAACATCAAAGGGCATGGGAAATGCTTCCGGAAAAAACTTGACTGACATCAGTATTTTTCGGCTACGTGCTGAGAGGAGCCAAGCAAATGAAAACAAAATCGTCTCCTATTAACCAATTAGGCAACTCTAAGAAAAGTATACCTGTTCCCGTTTACTCTGCTTGATTAGCAATCAAATGGTGGATTTGTTTACTCTTTAAGTTGAATGAGTAGAGCTGTTTATTAAGACAACATGTTTGATTGCTGCATTTTGAAATTTAAATTGCCATAGAATAGCACAGATTTGCATGAACACGATTGCCATTGCCACGCAATTTCGTGCAACTGTGATAATTTATATCTCACATTCACGTTTCATCCGCTTTTCAGAATGTTTTCCACCTTATGTATTTTTTAGACACTTAAACTTCAGGGCGATCTTATTACAAATCTGTTTTAAATTAATCTTAAGTAATGTCCTAAAATGCTACAATGAGAGACGTAATTCAGAGGAAGATTTTTTCAAATTATTCAAATTGGCATTCTTTCAATCTAACACTGTAGCCCAGTTAGGTTTGTCTGCTTTTCACCATCACATCTTAATTATTATAGGCTTCTGGCTAAATTTCTTGATTGTTAATTAGGCCAAGTACATGGGAACAGATTTAAGGAAGGGCACAGCACCTGCAATTAGCAAAATCTAAACTCTGACTTCTTCCCGATGGCATTTTAAATCGTTTTAAGCCGCTTCAGGTGTGTATGTTTCGAGAAATTACACGCGACTGCCTACACACCCCATGACAGCAAGTTGTCTCATTACACATTAAAGTAGGGATTCAAAGGAAAATCTGAAATATGGCAATTTCGACATCAATGGAAAGCTAAGAACGCAAAGAATGCCATGTAATGTCATTCTGTAACATTATCGATACGAGAAAATCGAAACACGCAGGAAACAACAGTACTTTATCGAGCGTGAATACTTCCGTAATGCTAGGAAAGAGGCCCGTTTTGGGTGACCTCACGTACGGGTTTTGCAAGCTCTTCTCTGTTACATGCCAATAGAAATACTATGTCTCTCTCTAAGCTTTATATTTTGTTAAAGGTTAAAATTGAGTCGTACTTTACTTGAGATGGATAAATTATAATAGAGAAACATTGATCTGTCTTTTTTTTTATTTAATCTCTGTCATATTTTTCTATATAGGCCTAGTACATGAAGATTAACATGGACATATAAACGATCTGACGGAAATCATGTAAATACGGGAAGGACTGATACCTTAATTTATTATATTTTTTCGATGAGTAGACTTGATAAGAGCGATGACAAAACAAGAAAGGAAGATTTTTAGAATGTACTCCCTCTCATAACTCGCGCAGGAATACATATTGTTCATGCACTTGCTGCTGCCTGTCATCAGATCGTTCTATTGCGTATACTGTAACTATCTAACGTTATTAGATTTGAGGTTTTGTTTCGTTTCGGCCATCATGGAAGAGGAAGGACCAGAAGTTGAAGAAAGAACAATGGGAAGAGATACAACAGCTATAAAACAGGCATGGGCAATACAAATGAATAAAATGACAACATTTCTTGAGTTGCTGAGAAAAAAGTTATTATTTTCTAATGATTTTTTGCAGGTAAGTACAGAAGACACAAACGAAGAGTTTGCCACAAGTCCAACGCCTTTACAGGAAAGGGTCTCAGAGCCACAGGGTCCCAAAAAAATGGCTGATTTCGGCATTTATCAACAAAACCCATTGTGAAAATTGGGCGGTGAAGCCTGAGGGCATTTTTGAAAATGCAGTCTATTCAGAAATAAACCAGGCCAAATTATCCATTAGGGTACCCTAACAGAAATAATTGATGCTAAAGTCATCAACCCCTTTTCTGAAGTACAGCAGCGCCCCCCTAGGCCCTTTTTAATGGAAAATGTATTGAATTTCACCCAATTATGTTCAACAAACATTAGGTTTTGCATTGATATTAATAAATGGTATGAATGGGTTGCCTGTGAAGTTTTTTTTGGATCAATGGCCTGCAAAAATGTCAAAATTATCGGTGGGAGGGCAAACATTAACGCTACTCGCCCAATACTATATAAAATGCAGTGAAGTCGCTGATGCTGGCAGTTGTTTGCCCTCCTCCTGCTACGAAATGAATCAAACGTTCCCCCTTCAATAACCCGTGGTGATTAATAAAAAAAACCTTTGCACTGTTTTTTACTATGTCCATATACCCTCCTCCCATGATAGTTTCAATGAGCTACTGTGAATAATTCATAGTAAAACACAGTGACGTGCAGTCGGAGGTTAGTTTGGCGAGGCAGAAACCTCCCCTTTGCTTGATTAGCAATCGGACGATTAACTAGTTTAGTAAGACTATTCGGCAGAATGACGGGCCAGTTTAAGTTTCCGCAGCCTTATTACTCAGTACATCAAACCTGAAATGCTCACTAGACAGCAGATTTTGCGATTTTGCTTCCAGGAAGCCGAAGCAATGTCATCAACAAATATTAAAACAGTTCGACTAATGCAGAGTTCAATGCTTAATCAATATACAATGTATTCTCCTTTAAATACGCGCTTTTACGCCCAAACAAAAAGCGGGCGCTTATTTTCAGTCTTCTTTCATAATCCGATTAACAAAATGTTTAAACGATATACAGAATTACCGAGAGCCGAGAAGTTTTCCTAATTGATTATTCAGATTTCCATCCTCGCAGTCTCAAATTGAAGGGTATAAGTGAATGAATCTTGTGACCGGTGTTCGCAAGGTGGCATATTTTGATAGGTAGCAAAATTTGTCAGAACACTGGTAGGTTTTGAACGCCTAGCGCTGGTTTATTCCTTGGTATATTTTACCGAAACTTCACAAATAGGGTCACAGGATATTCTGTCAACTAACTATGTAGAGTACAGTAAAAATACACTCACATTTCTTGCTATTGTTGAGAAGAAGTCACGGCGAACTCAAGAATCTAACTTCAACAACTTCTGTCGAACTTATTTCACATCCCCTGGAGGTCTAGGTTGACTTAATAGACTCGTAATTTCTCAAATTAGATGGCTGTAAGTCAATCAGGGCCGTAGCTGGGATATCACGTCAGCAGCGGGTTATTTGAAATCTACCTCCAAAATGGATATTTTGCCACGCCGTGCACTTGAAAGTTTGTAAACACGGCGCAAATTGAGGTCACGCATTCATCCTACGGGCGAACAATAGTTCTGTTCAAATCACGTTTTTGGCCGTAATATGCAGAGTTCATGTATGAAATGCGGGTATCCTATTGAAAAGGTTACTTTTAATCAAACCATGGTGTTCTTTTTGTATGAAAATGGTATTTACATCATTTTTTTAATAAGTTTTCTGAGACTTGTTTACCGCCCCAGTTCAGCTGTTACGCATGAAGAGCGTTGCCCATGCCTATATAAAAAAGCAATTAATACCTGAAATTGAGCTTGAGTGCATGAGAGGTACAGGCAGACGATTCAGGCTGCTCGAGGTATTGGGTGGAGATATTTGAGGGGTACGATTGTGTTCTAAATGGCATCGACCTCGTCACTCCATATTTCTATGTCAGTCAATTACTATTATGAGAGTCCACTTGATCGTGTTCATAAAATACTATCTTTTTGTAGCCCAGCTTTGGCTTATCCAACATTCCTCGGAATGGTAGCATGACTCCAGTAAAAACATCATTTTCTTTCTAAACTAGACAACGTGTACGTGTATAGCGTATAGCCAGCGTAGCGACCGGACTTTTTGCAGGCACGGAACGAACCAAAATATGCAGCAAAACTAATATGCATCGATGAAAGAAATCACCTTTATGCGACAGTTGCTTAAAAAAAAAATAAAGATTTAAACATGGAATTTAAAACTATGAACTACTGGAAGAAATCTATTCAGAGTTCTGACTCGTCAGGCTTTAAAAACAAAATTTAAAACAGTTTTCACAGTGTTCACTGTATTATAACTATGGAACATCTGGGTACTTTCAGAGCACACAACCCGTATGACGTCACGGAAAATGAGCCTGTCGGCGGAGTCGGACCGGTTACGGTGGAAAAGGAGCAACATTTGGAAAGCGAATATCAAGTCGCATGAAACTTTTTTCTCTTGTTATGAGTGAATACCTTCAACATATCCTAAAATTGCCATAACGGACCAATTTTATGGGTACTTGTTTTCTTTGAATCCCTACTTTAAAAAAAAATCCTCGTTCAACATGGCCACATCCCAACTCAGCACTTCATCTCTCATTGTAGTATTTTTAGGAGATCTATAATGATAAAATAAAAATAAAGATTTATTTTCAGATCGCCCTGGATTTCAAGCGTCTAAAAAATACACAAGGTGGAAAACAATAAAGCAGATGACACGTGAATGTGAGCTATAAATTATCACAATCACACGAAATGGCCAAATACGCGTTCTTGCAAATCTATGCCCATTTAACTTTCAGAACGCGGAAATCAAACTTGCTGTCTTAATAAACAGCTCTACTCATTCAGCAAAGTAAATAAGCGAATCCCCCGCTTGATTGCTAATTGAGCACAGTAAACGGGGACAAGATTAGAGTAACCTAATTGCTTAAAAGGAGACGATTCTGTAGTCCTTTACTCAGCTGCATGCAGCATGTCACCGAAAAATACTAATCAGTCAAGTTTTTTTTCCCGGAAGCATTTCTCATGCCCTTTGATGTTTGGCACTTTCGTTCAAGACTGCGTCGGGTTTAATAAAGGAAAAGGAAAGCTCGGATGTTCGCCCCACGGCGGTCCTATGCCTTAAAAAACATCGATTCAGATCGATTCAGAATCATTACCCCCCTACTTTGAATACACATCACGACAATTTTAACAGTTTCAACATTAAACTTTCAAGCTGCTACAAAATTTCACGCCAAGAGGAATGATGTAAGGAGGGCGTTTCATCCTCATTAAACAACAGCCATTCATGCCCAACTTCCCATATAGGAAAGTGATCGGGAGCACAGTTCCCCATCAGGATGGGCCACAAAGCAGACAAAGTTCAGACAGTTCAGTTTCAAGGTCTGCTTGCACCTCACTGAGTTGAAGTTGCAACCATAGGTGCAGATTAGCAGCAATGGAATGCGAGGCCTGCAGCTTGTCTCCATGCTCTCATTCCTTGGGTTCTTCAGATTCTTTGCCATGCAACACATGATGAAGTGCAGCTTTGTTGCCCAGTTTTCATTTTACCGTGCTAGCTATCAGGAATTAATGCTTGCTTGTTACTTTTTACCCACTTTTAAGTGAAAAAGAGTTGATAATGACAGGCCAGTTAGTCCATTTTCATCGCTTGTCCCCATCACTGAAAGTGAGAGTAGCAGCCATCGAGCCGTCATTGAGGCTCACTGTGGTGGAGGACAGTTTTTGGCCATCACTGATCATTGCAAGCTACATCATACCATCTTACGTCAAGTATAAAAAATGCATTTAGCCCGTTTTATTCAGTTTCATCAGAAACCAAGAAACAACGTAACTCCACTCCCCATCACTCCGTATCCATCCACTGTCTATACCGCTTCTTCCTAACTAGGGTCGCAAGGGAGCTAAAGTCGATCCCAGCTATGGGCGCAAGGCAGGAACACACTTTGGACAGCTCGCCAATCCATCATAGGGCCCACACAACATTCACAAACTATTCACACCCTGGCTGTTTATTACATTTCAATTACTTTGTGCATTTGATGCTTCCAAAATACAAAAAACGACTTCAAAATCCAGATGCTGCACGAAGAGAAATGGGGTCAGATTGGTAATTTGTTAATTTCATTTGTGAACACTGGTCTAAAAACTTTGGGGTTGGTGATTTTTACAGAGGGTCGGTCAGGCTACCAGAAACACAGGATTCTCCCCCCCCCACACGGCTTCTGCATTTTGGCTGAATTTTTCTAAAACATATAATGGCATGGTGGAATCGGTTGTGTCGTTTTACACCTGAGGTTAGATTTACATAATTTTTGGGCCTGATTAGGACCAGCTGATTTTTTATTAATGTCCAGATACATAAAACCATAAATTTATTTTGGGTATAATTAATATTATTAAGATTGAGAACGTTCAGTGTCCCTGTACACAGTAGGCTCCAAAATCACGAGCACCCCTGACTGGCAATGCACAAACAATACAGAAAATAGACAAAATAACTATAGAGAAATGGAATATAACAACGCGTGAAATTTTTTTTTTTTTTTTTTTTTTTAAATCTTGTCCCCATTGTAGTCTGGACGGTAGGGTACTGGTCAGAATGACATTGTAAAAAACATGGATTTTTGTTGCATAAATAAAGACATGACATTATTGCATGCACTGAACTCTTTTTTGTGAAAGAATATAGTAATTTTGGAACAGAATCCATTCTGTAAGTTATACATTTCTCAAGAACACTGGTGCACTGACTGCCGTTGTCCCTACAGAGCTCAATTACCCAAGTCCATCTTGCCTACATATTTTTCAGAGAGGGCAAAAGAGCGAGACTGAGACTTACACTGCACATCGGTGCGTCATCTTCACCCATGGATTCCTCCACGACCTGCAGAAAAAAAAAAAAAAAAAAAAACAAAACACACACACACCACCTCATCAGATACAAAATTCAACAATACCCACACCTCAACTAAGTATTTAAACAAATGGGACTGAGCTTTCCCAAAAATCAGATGATGCTACTAACTGTACTACCACAGTTAAAGCACAATGGTATGTCAAGCCTTTACAATTTTTTTTTTTTTTTTTTTTTACATAGTTCAGAGAGAGATGTTATGGCCCCAATTTGTTATGGCGTCAATTTGTTATGGCCCCAATTTGTTATGGCATCAATTTGTTATGACGTCACGGACAACAAGGGACACAGACAAAATTCTTAAACTTCAACAGATTTAATTAAACAAACCCTTAGAACTAATCTACAATCTACCCTACTGACAAAGATTGAAATAAAAAAAAAATGAGATATTTACAGTCCCCTGGTAATTGAGATGGGCTGCTGTGTTGCGATGTCCTGGGACAGGAAAATGCTCCAACACAGGCAAAAATCCACAAAAAGCTTCACAGGTCTTGAAAAGAGTGACAGGTCTGGTCAAATGTATCCTTCCACAATTTCTCCTTGCAATTTCTCCTACTACCCTTTCACTCTCTCAATTTTTCTCCTTATATACTCTGGGACATTCCCCTCTGAGGCATGCCCAGGACATGCCCCAAACCTAGCTCCAGACTGGGCTTAACAAAAAAAATGTCAATACTGCCATCTAGTGGCTTTTTTTTTCCACATTACAGAGACCTAAAATTAAAAGGACAACAAAACAATGTTCATATTCATTTTTGTTTATTCGTTTAGTTTTAATTTTTCTTGGACGACAGAGCAATTAGCTCTGAGGAAAATTTGAAAAATCAATTCGTAGTAGCCACTTGTCCAACTATGTGTGCTCTATGAACCCCTTCAGTCTGGTTTCCGGATGCACCACAGTACTGAGACAGCCCTAAACAGAGTCAACAATGACTACCTCATCGACACAGATTCAGGTCACGTCAGTTTACTCATTCTCCTGGACCCCTCTACAGCTTCTGATACCGTTTCCCACACCATTCTCCACACCAGCCTGTCTGACTACCTTGGCCTCATCCATACAGCCCTCCCCTGGTTCAAGTCTTACCTGTCCGACCGGGAGTAATTTGTGACCTATGGTGGCTGTAGTTCTCCCGCTGCCAAAGTTAGTCAAGGTGTCCCACAAGGCTGAGTGCTTAGCCCACTTCTCTTCAACATCAACATGCTCCCACTTGGTGAAATCATTCGCCACCATGGTCTTTGGTTCAACTCTTATGCTGATGACACCAACTCTATGTCAGTATAAAGCCATCTATTCACCTCCCACGTCAGTCTCTCGTCAACAGTCTCAAGGATATAAAAACATGGATAATATGTAATCTGCTCAAACTAAACATCAATTGAATAGAGCTCATGGTTTTCTCTCCTAAGGTTGGAGATCTGCTCCTCAAGGTGGATGGTTCCTCAATCTGCCCATCCCCTGAGGTCTGAAACCTGGGTGTGATCCTGGACTCCACCTTATCATTCCAGGCTCTCATAAAATCGGTCACTAAATCCGCTTTTTATCATCAGAAGAACATTTTCAGACTATGGCCATCACTCTCTTACCTTGAGGCAGAGAAACCCATTCATGAATTTGTCATGTCCCACCTCAATTACAGCAATTAAGTCCTGTTTGAGGTTCCTAGCAAAGCCCTGGACAGGCTCCAATATGTCCAAAACTCTGCTGCCAGGGTTCTCACCCGCTTCAAGCCCAGGCAGCACGTCATCCCCACTCTCATCCACCTCCACTGGCTCCCAATCAAGTCTCGCATCACCTACAAAATCCTCCTTCTCACATACAAGTCCCTCCATGACCTTGCTCCTCAGTATCTGACAGACCTCCACCCATATACCCCAACCCAGACTTTGCAGTCTTCAGACAGTGACCTCCTCCACATTCCCCACTCTCGCCTCCAAACTTTTGGGGATAGAGCCTTTCGTATTGCAGCCCCCACCCTCTGGAATTCTCCTCCAGCTGAGATTCGCAATTTTGATTTGATTTTATTTGGATCTCTTTTAGCCATTGGCTAATCTTCCAAGAGTCCACAATTAAAAGAAAACATAAAAGAATTCATACATAATATACAATACATACACACACACACACACACACACACACACACACACGCGAATACATACATTAACATAATCCGCAATGCCCCCCCGAAATTAAAAAAAAAAAAACCTCTTAAAACTCATCTGTTCATCAAGGCCTTTGGACTCCAATTACTGACATATTTCTGTATTTGCTGTTGGTGTCAATGCTTGTTATGTATTGATGTTTCTGTTATTTTTGATCTGTAAAGTGACCTTCGGTTCCCTGAAAGGCGTTATACAAGTTATTATTATAACGACACTCCAGGTCCACCCACAGGACAAGGGAAGTGGACAGACTATAGAAAGACAAGCTAGTTTGCATCCCTGTACATTACAGTGAAGTCCACTGCCCAGCTGCTTGCTACCAAGCAACTGATCTAGCTTTATGTGGCCTATTATTTTCCCTGCGTCACTGGGTAGGCTACGCAAAGCTATGATGTTGTGCTAGGCTATCAAACACATGTAGGCACCGGATATTAGAGCTAGAGTTTCTAAATTACACGCCGTTGACTATTCTGTTACAGACGAACTGCCTTTACATTATTACAACTGGAGCTCAGTCACTCAAAACAAAAGTGCAAACCAGCTTACTCGTTCGTAAGCAACTACCGAACAAAAGGCCAAATCTTCCGAACACTTATCAGGGTTCCAGCCAGAAATTTTACTGAACGTACCGGATGGGGGGGGGGAGCACGAGCGCCCAAGAAAATTTTGAAAATTAGAACCTTCCAAACGCAATTTCACAGGTATTTCAGGCCTCCTGACTCCCGCCTTGGTAGTGTAACCTCTGCTATGCAGTGAAATTTTCAATTTGTACAGACAGGAGAGAGCTAGAATACATAAGGGTAGGAATGCAATTGGGTGTCATTTTAAAGGGGACCTATTATGCTGATCCTTCTTTTAATACATATCAGTAATGTTATAATATTGGTTGTCCATACTCAACCTCTGAGAAGTTTCTAAACATAAGATACAGGGGTTTTGCCGTAATCCAAGAACGTGATTTCGTGAACGTGATTTCCTCTCTGAACAGCTCCTCCCGAGATCTTCGCGTGATCTGGTGCAATACCTGACGTAAGGTTGTGCCGTCCAATGAATACAGACCTAGCCAGAGCCAACCACGGCGCTGGACCTGCCCACACCGGAAACTATTCTAGCCCAGCACTCCAGATTTGCGACCAAGATTTACGTTTTGCGACTTACATTCTCGCATCGGTCGCGCAGTGCGCGACCAACACTTTATGCACTGTGCGCCTATTCAGGGCAGCAATTCACTCCCTAATTATCAGCTGCCTGCCGCCAATTTTTTTCTGCAGGTCGGTTGGTACCATTACGTACATCAGCCAATCACAGATCGGCTGGTGCCATCAGCCAATCACAGCTCGGCTGTACTCATGCATCGATGAAAATGGCAAAGCATTCAACCTTGTCACTGTCAGCTGAGTTGTGCGCGTGGCTAAATTGTAAAACCTTGTCTGACAATAACGATGCAAATGCTCCACAATACGCAAAATTACAAGTACACTAGCTGGTCTGCTGCAGAAGTCCAATAGTCTACATAGTAGGCTTTGGCTTCGGTGACTAATACTACAGATCGGAGAGCAAATTTCATGATATCAGAAAGTGTTTTCATTACCGGTTTTTTATTTCGCTATTTAGATTTTGCATATTCCTAAGGGTAATGGAAACGCACCTGGAGAGTGAGAACGATGTCCGACATTATTAGCCCGAAAAAACAGTCTGCTTCGTGACTGTAGACTGTTCGTGACACAGTTCTGAGTCTTGTTGATACCAGCTATGGGTGCTTGCGTCCAGTGGCGAATGGTTTTATTTAGCGTTTCAATATCAATCGCTAACCTTCTATCTTGATGGATTAGGTTGGATGCGCATTTCCACTCTGATCTGAAGTTCCGCATGTACATGATTATTCATGCAGTATGTATGAAATCGGTGACTGGTTGGTCCGAGTGCAAGATTATTTATTTTCATTAGAGTACGATAAAGATGAGAAAAGCTGCGGTTCTTATAGATTTATAGTCCGTTTTCTTTGGGGTTCCGATTGCCCAGCTGTCAGAGTATTTTGTCGATTGCAACAAATGTTCAAAACTGATTCAAAAACTAACTGGTGACGCCTGTCCAATGTACTCCAGCGACGACCATAGGCTTATCAGCGCAATGCCTCAAATATGAGTCTGTGTCACGAACAGTGTACGGGCACGAAGCAGACTGTTTTCTTGGGTCTAATAACGTCGGTCATCGTCCTCACTCTCTGTCTGCGTTTCCGTTACCCTTCGAAATGTGCAAAATCTACATAGCGAAATAAAAAAAAACTGGTTAATGATGATGATGATGATAATGATAATAATAATAATAATTATTATTATTATCATAATAAATAATAATAATAATAATAATAAGCCGTCCTACTACATTGTTATCGGTGAAAGAACTTCTTGAAACTTTGTGCTAACGAACTTGGCATACTACACCTACTTTTTACCAAATATTTAGGGTGGATCACTACGGGAACTATATTAATTTTAATGTTAAACTTTCAATTTGTGATGAAAAAATGTAGCCAAATTATGCTTTTTACAGCTTCAATTCCTCCTGAGTCTCATATTTTCAAGCAATTAAGCCATGTTTGGTGTCAAATTGTTCCTTGGGATGGCAGCAACAATAACAGTTATAAATTTTAGAACTAGCACTGTGATAATCGGGAGTTATTCATTGATTTATCCCCATATGTTGGTTTTAGGGGGTGCTCATCTAAATTTGGCCATAATTTTTCTATGAATGACTCAGTTTATGTACTGGGGAGGGTCTGATGAAAAGTTGTCCCTTGGAGAAATGGAGAGTTTTACGTACATTTAGACTTGTATGATAACTCTCCAAAATGATAACTGCATTTATACATTTTTCAAACATTCTTGTAAACATCAATATCTACTTTTCAGTTCACAAAGTGCTTTCTGATAATGTTTCTTAAATAAATACAGCAACAACTGATAGTCTGTTCAGGTATCTTTATTTGGGCTTGTAAATATTCAGAAAAGTATCATGGTACTTTGCGTGACCACAGTTTTGGCCTGCATGCCTAAATTTTGGCCTGCGCGCCCAACTTTTGCAGGTTGGGAGCGCATGCGCTCCTAGGTCCAAAAGTTAGTCTGGAGGGTTGTAGCCGGCACTAACAATGGCAGATCATACTACGCCTTAGTAGCATCTACACTTTTGGAAATACAAAATTAGAACCGCAGATCATTTCAGGTGCAGTTTTGTCAGTATCTCTCCCAAAGCTGCTTGTCCGTTTACTTTTGGACGCAAAGAAAAACACCCATTTCTCTTCCAAAAGACGATGTCACCAGAAATCAGTGGGTAGCATCACCCGTCGTGAATACTGTGGAGACTCTCGATAAAGAAATTGTATTGGTGTTTGATCAGGATGTCTGTGGTCAGGACGCGGCTACGCGTTTAATGCATCTGAGGCAGAGCTCTGAGAGTGTCGCTGAGTTTTCAATCTCATTTCGCTCCTTGGTGACAGACAGAGGCTGGCCAGAAGTGCCTCTTATGACCGTTTTTGTCCACTCTTTGGCTGAGGAGGTTAAGGACGTTCTGGCTACATTGGAGCCTTGCATTTCCCTGGATTTGTTGGTTCGCACTGCGGTGCGAATTGATAATCGCATCCGCGAGCTTAACAGGGAGAAACGTACTGCATTGACTCTTGCTGGCAAAGGGGCTAATGCTTCTCGCAGCATGCATACAGCTCCCATTCCGCCCACTGAGGTTTCCACTCCTGGTGAGCCTATGCAGGTTGATGGCTCATATGAGAGCCGGGCTCGTAAGCCCGTAAGCAGACGTATAATCTGCTATAATTGTAACAAACCGGGACATATCCGTCCACGCTGTCCTGAGCTTCAGGGAAACGGGAAGTCCCTCTAGCGGTATGGGAGGCGCTAGAGGGACAGACCCAATTTCCCTTCTGTACTTTAATTCCTGTAGAATTGACTGTGGGCAGACAGAGAATATTTATCAAAGCTTTTGTGAACTCTGGCGCCATGGACTGTTTTATAGATGCGGAGTGGGCTAGGAGAGATTCCATTCCTATCCGCCCTCTTTTACATTCACGCACTGTAAGATCTTTGGATGGTCGCCCGCTGGGAACTGGATTTATAACCGAAATCTCTGAATCATTGACTATGTTCATTTCTTTTGGTGGTCATTCTGAGGAGATCCGGTTTTTTATTATCAGTTCTCCTGTCTTCCCTGTCGTTTTAGGACACTCTTCACTACGGGAACATAGGCCTCACATCATTTGGGGGAGTCAGAATAACCCGATCGTCCAGTCGGGCACTGATTGTAGAGTTTGGCGTGTCATCCCGGGCATCAACCTATGGGGGAGGCTGACGCCTGTGAGTGATTCTGAGGAGTTTGCCTCACACAACCCTCCTAATCAACAGAAAGGGGCGGAAGAGGGGTTGGAGTGGGATCCTCAATTTGACTGGCGGCAGCCAGAGGAGGATTGCTATTCGGAGGATTTCTCTGACTCTGAATCAGACAGAGATGGCAGGTTCCGAATAGGGTGAGAATTTGGGGACTGCTCCGAACTTTTGTCTGCCTCCTAATGTTCCTAACGATTATGCTGATCTCGCGAAGGTTTTTGGCAAGCAACAGGCCCCGACTTTACCTCCTCATCGCACGACGATTATTGAGATCAATCTCTACCGGGGACCCTCCCCCACGGGTTCATTATACTCGCTGTCAGGGCCTGAGCGAAGGGCCATGCGAGAATATATTCAGGAGGTTCTGGCTAATGGATTTATTCGGCCCTCCACGTCTCCTGCCGGAGCGGGGTTCTTTTTTGTGGGCAAGAAAGATGGCGGCCTGAGACCCTGTATTGATTACAGGGGCTTGAATAATATCACCATTAAAAACCAATATCCCCTTCCGTTGATGAATTCCGCATTTGAACGTCTGCAGGAGGTGTCGTTTTTTACTAAGCTAGACCTCCGGAATGCTTATAACTTGGTTCGGATCCGGGAGGGGGGACGAGTGGAAAACAGCATTTAATAGGCATGACGGGTACTATGAATATTTGGTCATGCTGTTCGGATTGGTTAACGCCCCTTCTGTGTTCCAGGCACTGGTCAATGACATCCTCCAAGAGATGTTGGAGAGATTCGTCTTTGTCTACCTTGACGATATTCTGTTTTCTTCAACTCACTCGGAGCATAAACAACACGTCAGACAAGTGCTTGAGGCCCTCCTTAAAGCCAAGCTTTTTGTCAAGGCTGAAAAATGTGTTTTTCATGCCAAGACAGTTTCGTTTCTTGGCTTCGTTTCGGAAGGTGTCGGTCCGCATGGCTCCTGACAAGGTGGCAGCGGTCAGGGATTGGCCTGCCCCTCAAAACGTCAAGGAGGTGCAACGGTTTTTGGGGTTTGCTAATTTTTATAGGAGGTTTATCCGCAATTTTAGCGCGGTAGCTACCCCCATTATCGCGCTCACTAAGAAAAATGCCTCCTCGTCGTTTGCTTGGTCTCCAGCAGCTGAAGCTGCTTTTCAGGAGTTAAAGAAACGATTTAGCTCAGAGCCCATTCTCGTTTTGCCCGACCCCTCCCTCCCATTTGTTGTGGAGGTGGATGCGTCGGAAGTCGGGGTGGGTGCCATTTTGTCCCAGCGCCCCCTTCGGGACAATAAGTTGCACCCATGCACCTACTTCTCTCGGTCGTTGTCCGTGGCCGAACGGAATTACAGCATTGGTCACCGGGAGTTGTTGGCTGTCAAGTTAGCATTCGAAGAGTGGCGCTATTGGTTGGAGGGGGCTGAACATGCGTTTGTGGTTTGGATGGATCATAAAAATCTCCAATACATCCAACAGACAAAACAACGTAATTCTCGGCAGGCACGGTGGTCGTTGTTTTTCAACCGCTTTAACTTTACGTTAACCTATCCCCTGGGTTCTAAAAACATCAAGCCCGACGCTTTGTCGCGGATTCACGACCGCTCTGGTTGCGACCCCATTCCTGAGCCAGTTATCCCGGCAGCTCAGATTGTGGCTCCTATTCATTGAGACGTTGAGTCTGTTGTGTGGGAGGCATTGAGAACTGTTCCTGGTCCTGGTGGGGAGCCGCCTAGCTGTTTGTTTGTTCCATTGGCAGTACGGTCCAAGTTCTCAAGTGGGGGCACTCTTCCCGTCTGGCGGGTCACAAGGGGGTTCATCGGACCAAGCAGTTCCTGGCCCGACATTTTTGGTGGCCCAGCATGATTGAGGACATCCGGGAGTTTGTAGCGGCGTGCTGTATCTGCGCTAGGAACAAGACTTCCCATCTCCCCCCCTCTGGTCTGCTGCGGCCGTTGCCCATCCCTAAGCGCCCGTGGAGCCATATCGCTCTTGATTTTGTTACAGGGCTGCCCGTTTCTGAAGGCAACATGGTCATCTTGGTCGTGGTCAACCGTTTTTCTACGGCCGCCCACTTTTGTCGCGCTGCCCAAGCTGCCTTCAGCGCGGGAGACGACCTTTCTTGTTGTGGACCATGTTTTCCAGCTGCAAGGTCTCCCGCAAGATGTGGTTTCTGATCGGGGTCCTCAATTTACGGCCAAATTCTGGCATGCATTTTGCAACCAGTTGGGGGCCACCATCAGCCTTTCCTCTGGTTTCCACCCAGAGACTAACGGGCAGACAGTGCGAACCAACCAGTCGTTCGAGAATATTCTTCGATGTTTAGCGGCTGACAATCCATCTTCGTAAAGTCGATTTTTAGCATGGGCTGAATATTCCCACAATTCACTGGGTAACTCCTCCACAGACCTTTCCCCGTTTGAGGCTCACTTGGGTTATCAGCCTCCGCTGTTTCCTGAGACTGACAGGGATTCAGAGGTTCCTTCGGTCAATCACTTTGTTCGGCATTGTCGGTCAGTTTAGGCCAGGGTCCATTCCTCTTTGTTGCTCTCTGGACAGAAACAAAAGACCGCCGCAGATCGAAGGCGCCGTTCGGCCCCATCTTATCACGTTGGCCAAAAGGTCTGGCTTTCCACGCAGGACCTGCCCCTAAGAGTGGAGTCACGGAAGTTGGCTCCCCGCTTCATTGGTCCTTTTAAGATTGTGCGAAGGATCAATCCTGTCACAGTCCGGCTGAAGCTCCCTAGATCCTTATGGATCCACCCCTCTTTTCATGTCTCCAGGCTCAAACCTGTTAGCACTTGCGTCCTGGCTCCCGTCGACAAACACCAGCCGCCGCCGCGGATAATTGAAGGGGGGCCTGTTTACACTGTGCGTTGTATTTTAGCCGAGAGGCGTGTGGGTCGTGGGGCTCAGTTTTTAGTCGACTGGGAGGGTTATGGTCCTGGTGTTGGGTTCCTTCTCGGGATATCCTGGATCCCACCCTCATCTCAGAGTTCCGTGCATGGCGTTCTCTGGGAACTTCTGGAGCCGTTCCTCAGAGAGGGGGGTCCTGTCATGGTTTGTGAGGTGTGCGTGTGGTTTGGACTTTTCCAGGGTTCCCCCTGGGTTCTGAAAAATATTCTTCACTTTCTCCATTGAGAAACAAAGTCAAATAAATATTCTTCACTTTATCATAGGTGTCATTTATTATTAGTCCCTCATGGACTTTATAAAAGTTTGAAAAGCCTTCAAAGCGGACAAAGTGCATGCAGCATGAACAAGGTCCAACCTCAAACATTTGCATTATAACAGGTCTCTCCATTTTACTTCGGATTGTATATGTCGAGTGCTGAATGCAATAAACAGTTCTGTCCAATATATAACATCTGGACATAAACGTTTATTGCAGTCAGCCCTCGATATAATATTGGGTCCATTCAAGTTCAACCTCTAATAAGGGGGACCCTGTGGACCATAAAAGCTAATTTAAAACCTCTTGAGCATTTAGCATGGAATTTATTCAAAAGACTGGCAATGGAAATCCCTTTAAACCCTTAATTTCTTTATTTTTTTCCTCAACATTTTTTATCAATGCAGCCATTTTTGGCATCCCAAAATTAAAAAGGCACACACCCTTTAAGGGCAATAGAGAGGCCTGACAAAAATGCTTAATTGGACTTGTGGTGAGCTCAAAATTTTGTGCTGTTGGAATCAGAATTAGTGGAACTGTCAAATGTTTAAAATGTTTAACTTTAAAGATTTCCATTAACTGATTCCAAATTGAACTTTAGGTGAGCGCAATGTTTTGTGCACAATTTATTGAAATTCTTAATGTAAATCAAATGTTTAGGGTTTCAAATGTTAAACATCTCAGATAATCACCAATTCTGATGCTAGCAACAAACAAGTCTCAGTACTGGCACCCTCATCCACTTCTCTCTAGGGAGTGCTCTCCGGTTACTGTACTGTCCGAAACCACAATGTGATGCTAAGGTGGTGAACCCAAAGCCCCCCAGCCGTAGCAAGCGCCACGGGATTTACATAATTTAGTCAAACACTAATATATAATTGGCAAAACATCAAAATTATCATTCAGTATCCTTTAAAGACATCCATTTTTGATAAGCAAGTCGCTGTTCCTGTCAAAAAAATCTGATTATACGCCAATATAGAGACATTTCAAGATTGGTGTTCATTCACTAATATTTGGCTAAAACATGTTATGGTAAATGGTAAAGGATCATAATAATCCAAGAGACAAGGTTTCGAAAAATCTTTAAACAATTGGGCTTCAAGAAAAACCGTTCGGATTTTTTTTTTCCTTCGCTGTTCATTTATTATTTTCCCAGGGCACCTGGCGAATGCAAGCCAAATTGCACCGAAGATTGCGCATTTACTTTCAGCGTTGTATAAATCCACTACACCACAACCTAGAGCTTAATTTACACTTTCACACTAGAAAGGTCGTTAGATGTGACTGAAGATTTTCGTGAAGAACCATGACTTACTCACAGCGCTTAACTATTCTCGCTGGAGCAAAAAAAAAAAAAAAAAACACCATCGCAAACAGCGTTCAGCCCAGGACCGAGTTTGAGAACTGTTGAGTTAGGCTACAGCAAACTACCTTAGTGGCCAACTATCGCACTGGCCTGAACACATTTTAAACAGCTATGTGTTCACAGACAAGCAACCCAGCCGTGTAGGAACGGTTTGGTATCAATACAAAATTTTGATCATTACTGATGATTACCAGATATTGTACAGCACTGTCTTGAGCCTTTAAAGCTAACTTGGAAGTACCATGTTTTGCATAACGTTAGCTCAGAAATCGCCAGTCTTACTGCGGTAGAAAACATGGCAACAAATTACATGGTTGTACGCATCAAGCGATTGTTAAGTCAAAGACAAATCAAACTAATATATGCCGTGTAAAGTTGTGCTCATATCAATCACGTTTACGTAACTAGGGACTCATATTATACCGAGGACCAAGGAATAAAAAAAGTCTGGCCTTAGAAATCGTCACCATCATTTTTTTCTCGCCAAAGTGGCGAGGGGGCGTCTTTTAGCTTCATCACTATCACTTCAGTTTTCGTCAGTGACAAGAGTGACGAGAACCCTGCTTTTCTTTGCGGCTCTCGTCCCAGGATGATATTGAATTCTTTGGCTATCGGATTTTTACCCAGCTGGCTGATTGAGCTGGGGCGGCGCCTTCCCGGACTCTATATAAGCAGGAAGCACTTCGCTAGAGTGTCTGTTTCTAGCTTCACACTATAGCCGAAGATATCTGTAGTCAGGTTTTGTATGACTTTCTATCTTCTGATTTTTGGAGTTTCTTCTCCCTTTTTGCCATTTCACTTTGCTCCCGTGTTTTGGACTATTATATGTCCTTTGGAAGCGTGAGTACTTTCGTTTGGTCTGTATTATTCTCGGTGTTTGTACTGTGTCCGTGCTGCTCACTTTCTCTCTGGTCGTTGCGCTTGGCCTCCTAATTCTACCGGCCATTACAGGTATTGCGTGCAGAAGTCCACTGGGGAAAAAAAATCCTATGTTAATGTAGCCTATGCATCAATGATTCTGTTGGTATAATTCTGTTTTCTCAGCAAAATATCATGCATAGATTGTTGGTAGCTAATTAACTAGGGAAAGCGAAATGGCACGTGATTTCATTTGCTTACCTTCAGCAAACACAAATTAATCCATCACGAACACTTTTCCAACTGCTTTTTTCGCCTTGGAAAAAGGATTAATTGAGCTCTCTGTTGCCAGGCAGGGTATCTTTCGTCAGTATTTCACGTTCCCCAAGTGCATCCAAGAACCATTTTCGATAAAATCAAACGCCTCTCCTATCAAACACATTACTGCATTGAATTTGAGACAATATGGTGGTGCCATTCACTGTCTTTTAAGGCACGCAAAAGCGCGCGCGCACCATACTCGCCTACAAAAAAATTCAGGTGCGGAAAAAGTACGCACCTCACGAAAACAAAGCATGAAAAAATGCGCGCCTCGGAAACTAGGCTGGTTCCGTCTCCATCATTACACTCCGCTGGTAGACACCCCAGTTTGATGCAGAATGATAGCGCCAGCAGTGTTTTGTAGCAGCAAAGATGGGAACAATTCTATGTGGAGACTGGGAAACGAAAAGCGAGAGATATCCGTTCTGTGATTGGGTAACCCCTACCAAGTGACCCTTTTTGAACCAATCTGTAGATGGCGAATATAGGCGCGACACATGCCATTAGGGAAGAAACTTCTGCAAAATGGGACATTCTGTAGGGGATTATGTCCCAAGAGTGAAGAATGTAAACAGCAGGCCCATGGTGACAGAGGTAAGTGAACATTTAACTTCGGGTTAAGTGACTTAAGCGACAAAACGCGAGGTGAATCACGGCTTTCGAGAATGCTTGTCTGCTGCAGATGTGTGCATAAATTAAGGATTCTCGTTCCCAGAAATTAATTTGCTGTGGACACGCGTAGTGTTACTTGGCTGATGCGTTTGTGGGTACTATGGATGAGGTTTAGACCGTGACGTTTGTTTTGGTTTCCAAATTTGGTCAGGTTACGCTAAGGAGTCCAAGTGCATGGTTTGTGAATGTTGCCAACTAGCAACTACCATTTCTGATTGTGATTCATTGATTCTTTTGAGCCGTGATAGGTTAAGCTGCTATTGAGGCAAGCCCCAGTAGTGCAACTGACAATTTCATAATGCTGACGATTTTGTTTTCATTTTATTCCTACTTTATTAAAACATTTTCATCTAAAATTAAAGAAATGTCAATTTTCTGGTGAATCTGCACTTTGGCTCTTTATTCTCAGGATAGACTTCTATTTGGCCCATGCAATTGCATTAAGAGGTTTAAGCTTATATTGGAGAATAGGTTCAAGATGCTTCTCAAAATCTCAGCATGTTTAGTATAAGAGGTAAACTAAGTTTAAACTTGTTTTGCATCAGCATGGGCCCTGTACCTCAGAATCAATCTATCTTGGAGTAACATGCCCATTACAGCCAAGAAGTTCCTTGCGAAAAAAGCAGTGGACATCCAATCTTTTCAGTCCTCCGGTTGCCCCAACCTAGGAATGAGCCGCGAGGGCCGCAAGAAAAAGCTCGCCGTGAATTCCAAGGTAAAGCTTTTTAGCCACTCGCCTGGAAATTTTAAAAGACAGTGACTGCGGTGCTGTCGGGGTAGGCAAGACCTTAGTAAGATAAGGCAATCTGATTGGTAGTTGTTCTACACTTGATTGACTGGTCGGGACGGTCCATTAAGCCTGGGAAAATTAAGTTCATCCCTGTTCAAAGGTATTCGCAACATGCCCCGAGGATGTCAGAGTTTCCAACAAACTACAGCTCCCAAAATGTAAATATTCCTCAGATGTACAAAACTGTAAGTCAGCAAAATCAGTCTCACTTCCTTATTCACAAACTAAAAGGAGACAACCTGTAACAAACATAAGACATTCCCATAAAGCGATTATTATGCCTTCACAATATACCATCTCGATTCCATGCAGCATGTTTGTTTGCTGCTTGAATTGTACCCAACAATGTGTCGGGTAAGGCGGTTTGCTTTCCCATCACCGACATAAGTTTCCTGCATTAGGATGTTGTGCTAGTTTCTGACACTGGCCTAGTTAAAAAAAAAATGCTCGATACACATTTTAAGTATTACTCATTTAATAAAGTACAACTCAAAGCAAAGCTTTGATTGCTATGCCTCCGCTTACCAAAGTTTCACAGACGCGCCGTCAAAATGAATTTTCATCCCCCCACGTCCAACTGACCTCATGTGGCATTGACCTTTGACCTAATAACTTCCAAAATCTAACCAGTAAAGCTGCCCTTTCAGAGGAATTACCATGTCTGATTTGGCAAAAATCTTTCCACTCCTTCAGTAGATATAGCGCAGACAAGATATTTGTGACGGAAAAAGTGACGAACACATGCATGGATAGACAACCGGAAAACAGTTTTTCCCCCACCCAGTGTGTCAGGCAGAGGCATAATAATTAGAGACTGATACTTGGAACTCATGCATTAATAAAATTCTGAAAGGCAAAACATTGCAATACTACGCAGTCATTTTTTTTTTTTGCCCACTCCTGTTTTCCAAAATCTTGCAGTCAACCAACGGCATACCATTGTAAGAGCAACAAAAGGGGAAGCTGAACTGCAGCAGTGTGATCTTACACCAGCTTTGCACCAAGCTGTGCAACAGAATGGATAATAATAGATTTCTCATTGAGTGCAGACAGATGTATATCCTGTCCAAAAAGAATGGAGCAAAATTTTCAAGAGGATGCCGCCACACAATTAATGTCTAGGAACAAAATACTTATAGATTGCATGGGACTCAAATTACCCACATGCGCACTAATATTCATTTTTTCACAATCTCTTCATCGGCTGACTTGACTACTTTGCATTTTCTGATGCGGCCAGTCAAACATGAATTGCTACACTAAGTAATGGGTCACAGAGGCCAGGCAATACAAACAGTTTCATGAAGCTAAACAATAATACTAGATTATGGAAAATAAACTGCTTCTCAGTCAGTGTGGTTTGGCAAAAATGCATTTCATAATAAAGGCTGAGGTTGGCCACACATGGAGCGCAGATGCATTTAACCAGCAAACCTTTCAGAACCGCTGAGGAAATAACAACAAGCGTGGTAATACAACTGCCTCATGGGGAATCCCAAGAATGAGCCCTTTTTTTTAAACCCAGAAGAAACTTTCGCCGATGCTGACTTTGTTCTTTGCTTCGAGTTTTCAGTCGCTAAGGGCCCTCAGACAGTGAACCGCTCATTTAGAGAGAGATATTTTAAAACTACGACAGCAAAGCTGACTAGCAATCTAACTTCGTTATAACCACTCACACTTCTACCGCGCTCTGATGTACTTTGTGTCTGGAACTGACCTACAACTGTCATACTCTGGACTGCTTCCTTCCACAATCCCCTCCCCCAAACCTATCCGCCCCACCGCAACTTCAAGTGTTCAGAGCCATTCCTGATGACAATGCACAGAGAGCAGGGTTTCATAACTGACCCAACCCTATGCAATATAAAGTAGCCGACCAGTGCCATACTTCAAATATTTTCCGGGAGCAACGAAAAAGATAAGAAAGTAAAGGAAATCAGCATGCATTATCCACTCGCTCCCGTTGTAATACAAATGAATCATGCGTGATTCACAGTTCTCGGTAGAATTCAAAAGGCAATCTCCAGAGCTGACTTAAGCCGCTTTCACACTGGTCGTGAAACTAATTTTTCGCACGACAGATTACATTCAAAGTCAATGCAAAGACGCGAATACACGTGTACTCGCGTCTGTGCATTGACTTTGAACGTAATCTGTCGAGCGAAATATTCGTTTCGCGTCCGGTGTGAAAGCAGCTTAAGACTAGCTGGCTACCTTCGCAAAGACGCGCAGACTTAAAACGTTTCTTCAAAGTCACCCTCACGGCAAAGGCACCCCCGGCGGAGCTATATCCTCCCCGTATGGAAAGTGTAGCTATACACATTGTATAAGAAAATGCCTTTCACGATGTTCCAGGATTATATTTGCCGGTCTCTGAAGTTGAGCTCATAACATGAGACGAGCTAAGTAACGTAGCAAGCTAGCTAGCTAGGTCGAATTATAAAGTTAATAGACTGATAAAATATGTGAACATTGTTGGCTATCAAACTTGCATTATGCGGATAGCCCACTTCTGCCCAAATACTTTTCCAAATCAACTTGCAAGCTAGCAGACAACTTGACTGATGATGACATGAGCCAACAGTTACAAATGACTGTCTTTCATTTCGTGTCAAATAAAATGAAGAGGCATCATACTTTCGACCTCTTCAAATGCCAGACGTCTTTTTTTGTTATGGGACGGCACTGTATCATGCAACTGTTCAACGCGTTGTGCATTCGCGTCTTTGCGTTGACTTTGAATGTAATCTGTCGTGCGAAAAATTCGTTTCGCGTCCGGTGTGAAAGCAGCTTTAGTAACTGACTCCAGTCCACTGTTACACAGGAACACACGGCTAGCAAGAGCGAACCATCCGCAGCAGTTTCACACTAAACAGAAAATCAATACTAGCTATAGCTAGCAGGACACGCGAAAGTCATTCTTCCTCGCTTGAAACAATACATGTTCCTTGACTCTGACTTCCAACTTTTGACCAATTAATGGCTGGTAACAAGAACAAATGTTGCAACTTAACGGTGGCAGAAAATAAGGATGTTTTCAAATAAATAGCATTTGGTCTCACATAGATTGGCAATGTAGTTTCGCCGCGCAAGAAATTAAGAGAATAGTCGGACAGAATTTACCTCGGTTTCCGCATTTCCGAAGGCCATCTTCTTCCAGGGGTCCGCCAGCTGTGCCAGCGGCATCTTCGCTTACGGGTTTGTCCAAAATCTCTTGATGAACTTGGCTAGCTAGCTAACTAGCCTGCAAGCAGGCTAACTGGAAACGACACGTCGTTTTCTAGAACAGCGAAAACAATACTACGCGAATGATAGACAAACGTTATTCCTTATAAGCGGTCAAACGATTCCCTGCCCAAAAAAAGTCTGGTTTTGAATCAATACCGTTGTCAAAATACTTTCCCTCCTCTTTTGCCCCCCTCCCTTCAGCGTAACTTCGCTCACTTGCCCCCCTTGTCACTCGCTATCGCAGTCGCGCACTTCCGTTTCCCTCAATATGGCGCCGTCGTGGCTCGGGTTTACCTGTGAGAGGCAGAGCCAGGGTTCTCACTTCTACGTCATATATCGAGGGGGGAGTTTCGCATCCATGAATCAAAAACAGGTGAGAACTTTCACAAAACCTTAGATCAGTGGTCTTCAACGTCGATCCTGGGGACCCACTGTGTATGCTGGTTTTTGTTCCAACCACAATTGCAATCGCAGGATTTTAACAAGCTGTTGATTAGACTTAAGTGCATTTAATGTTTGAAGCAGTTATTTGCCCTCTTACAAGTCAACAGAAACATCTGTTTGCCATTAAGAATAAAAAATACCATACCCACATTGTGATGTATTGGAAATAACAGCATAAAATAAGAGAAAACAATGTAACTAGTCAAATTAAAGATGTAGTTGGCTCCTAATCGGTGAAAACTAATTGGCACCTCATGACAAATTTATTTGACAAGAAAATGGTAAAAAGTCAAACCAGTTTTGTGTTATGTTAATCTAATTAAGTTCATCTGAAGTTTTTTGAGAGAACTTGAAACAGTTGTGTCCAGCAGCCTAATTTGGGGTTTACTGATTTCCTCAGTGTCTAATTTGATCTGTTTGAAATGTTGTATCATTTGAAATTTCTTGCAGTATAGAAATAAACTCACCATCTTCTGGAGTATTTTATTCTTCATTGCATGTATGGATGGTTCTATGTAACATTTGGCTAAAGAGAGTAATTAACTCTAAACATGAAAAACACCTAGTTAAGACATTCACAGCTTGTTAAAATCCTGCGATTACAATTGTGGTTGGAACAAAAACCAGCATACACAGTGGATCCCCAGGAACGACGTTGAAGACCACTGCCTTAGATGACAGCACATGACAGTTCAACTGACATTTTCTGCGGGATATTGTTATATTCTATCTTGCTCAATTTTAGCCCTGCAGCGGCGAAATTATTCCTGCATTCATTATTGTGTTTTCCTACTGACACGGGAATGTTTGGGATTGGGATGTGAATCCTCCACTTTTGAGCAAAAACCGCAATTCTCCAGGTACCAGACCATGCTGTCATATGTAAAAATAGTTATTTTTCATGAAGCACTCGGCTCTGTGTTCATTTGGGTACTATGATGAGGTTAATGAAAAGTTAATTTAGCTTCAAGAGCTAATATAGAAAGGGCCGATACCTCTGCTTACCTGCACCGTGATGAAATTGAGAGGGAGCAGATGGTGGAAGCTATTTGATTCTTTATTTTGTTAAATGTTTGCAACTGAAGGTGGTAACTACCCATCAATTTCATTAAAAAGTCAAAATTTAAGAAAAAATTTTTTGATCCTCACAGGCTGCCATACTGAATACACTTTCAAGTCAGCTAATTAGTATTTTGATGTATAAGTCTATTTTTGCCGAAAAATGGTTTTTAAAATTGATTATCTTGTGCAAATAGTTTGTTTACATCCTCACTATATATTCAAACAGTCATAAACCTCTATTAGAAGCAACAGAATTCTCACTAAAGATGAACAACTTCTGGGGTGTTTGCATGGTCGCACTCAGAATCAGAATGAGGCGATAAATCAGCTGAACTGGATTTGATGTCCAAAAGCAGTTTGGACGTCAAAAAAGGAAAGGATGTGCTGGTGTTCAGGGTGTACGACTCAATAATCAACTATAATAGTGGACTAAAAGCGTGCAGTGATGTTCTAAAGCACACAGGACTTGATCCTGGGTCATACTGTTTGGCAGGGTATAACGAAATCGATGGCAATAGGCAATACCAGGCTGACCGTAAAGTCTCTGAAAAGGAATCCAGGAGGAGAAAATATCTCAGATGGAAAAAGAAGGGCAGACAGGACTGGCTTCAAGAAAAGGAAGGAACACTGTACGAGTCTGTGGCATTTTGAGACCAAATCGTTGCATGTTGAAAGCTGTTTGTGGGTAAGAAAGTGATGCGCAAACTTCCAGTGCGTTTTTCTCTAAAACTTGATTTTATGACTTCAAACAGTGATGTTGCCAAAAGTATTAGTCCCACTGACTTGAGCTGTGGACAGAAGCTAGACTTTATGGCGTTTTAATGCAACCTACCAAACTGAACTCTCAACTATAAATACTGAGGTAGCTGTTGCCATGGATAGCCATCAAAACACTGAATGTGAAGGTCTAAATCTGAATAAAATTTGTAAAATTATTTCCTGTGGACTGAGATTCTAGATTTTGGTAGGTTGCATAAAGGAAATGGTCTTGTTTTCTTTGGAAAAAAATCCAAATCAATATATCAATTAGCTATGGAGTATTCATTGTTTAAAATTTTTGTTTACACATTGGCAGCCATCTTGAATTCTCTTTGCCAAGGTAACCAAAATGACCAAAATTGGGGTCAAATGTAATCTTTCACTCTCGAGAACTATTTGACAAGTTGGAATGAAAAAATTCCTTAGTATATGAAAATTGGTCTCCTTGGGGTAGTAACCACCTTAAGATTGTGAGATTCTTAATGACGTTACCAATAGCAACAATTAAGATTATTTTGAAGATATCTTTTGCTTGTGGTCAACCGATATAAGTTGTCCATATGTGAAAAGAAAATAAACTTCATGAAAACTCATATAAATATAAAATGATGGTATTATTAAAGAAGAAGCCTCCAAGGCAAGCCTTCAGGTAGTGACTACAGGGAATTTATTCACTTCAGGAGGCTTATTTGAATGGAGTACATTAGACAAAAAAAGAACTTTATATTTTGGTAGCACAGAGGTTGTTAAACTACATAGAGAATCGCAGAATGTTTGTTTTTCATGTGCTAAAATAGTGCCTGGCATGAGAGAATTTCATTGCTTCATTCCAGCCAATGATGAACAATTGCTGGTTACGAGAGTACCAGCAAATGACTTTACAATTCAAACAGCAGTTTTTATATTTTGCAGCAGCATCAAGACAAGCAACCAATATTGACGCTGGGCAATATGTTGGGTGTTCCTATGATGGAAAGTTGTGGGTAAGGTATTTTCTTGATAAATCTGATGAAGATTAGTATATCAAATTTATGTATTCACATGGACCTGCACTTCATTGGCCCACCTGAGATACAAATGTTCACCGCTATTGCAGTGCGTACTTGTTGTCGTAAGTGCACCAAATGTGTCTTAGCAGACAGTACTACCTGAAAGAGCTGGAAAATTCCATTACAAATTCACACTAACTCACATATATACAGAATATGTTTGTGGCATTGCCCTACAACTGCTTTTTCTGAGTTTGTACAAACTTATGAGAAAATCTAAGTGAAAAGTTAGATTGGTACATTTCTTAAAGGAATACTTCATGAACTTTACCATCGTTTTAAATAATGGTGTTCAATTAATCAAAGAGCCGACCCAATCACCCATATCGCCTCAATGAAGAAGGAATCACCCTTTCACACAATATAATTTGTTTTCTGTTCACTAAGGCCGTATTTACACTGTAAGTCTTGATGCCCAGATCGGATTTGCTGCCTGAATCCAAATTTTTTTTTACCGTGCGGTTACACGTATTTTATCAAGTGACCCACATCTGATTCACGCGATTACACTTGCCTATAACATCTGAAACATCGCGCATGCCTACTTTTAGTTTTTACTAAACTTTAGGCCACGCCTACTTCTGCACCAAGCGCTGACTGCTAAGCCAAAAAAATGCATGATGCTGACATATCGTCGGCCTGCTGATAAAACCTCATATCTCCAAATTGCTAAGAAACAAAAACTCGTATGTCCACTATTTTTACATGCAAAATTAAACATTTTTTATTTTATTTATAACTTATATTTATATTATTTTTTTAAATTTAATATTTATTTTTTATTTTCCTGTAAAGTTTATCATTTTGAAGATAAAAGGTTTTATCAGCAGGCCGACGATATGTTTGATGATAATGTTGTGGTGCATGAAAATTTCGCCTAACATTGCCAGGATTTTTAGGCAGAGAAGAAGGAAAAGGGCCACAATTGCATCTTGTGCATATGCTGCAATTATTGCCTCTTCAGGCGTTCATAGGAATGTCTGGGTGCCAGACAGCCTCCATGTTCAGTCTGCCAGCTTCTCAAAAATAAAACCTCGTTCTTTTGCCGTGCAGTCACTGTCTATGCGACAAAATAAGCTAAATGGTCGCAGTTTTGATGACGTTAGAGACGCAATGTGTAAGAAAATCCGATCAGCCTGTTTACACGGCGGTCGCATTGGCACATATCCGATACATATCTGATTTATTTCCACATATGAATGAGGCCTGTATCCGATCTCAAAATATCCGAATGCATGCGTCTTTTTCCTGTTTACACTGTCAACGAGCATATCCGATCTGTGCCACATAAGAGCAAAAAATCGGAATTGGGTCACATTACACTGACAGTGTAAATGAGGCCTTTGTCTCCCTGATTTGACACACCTGGTTAAAGCTGCAGTTGGTAACTTTGAGGAGAGAGAGGACTTGGCATAAAAATTTGAAAAAATGCAACTTTCAGATCCCTCCCCCTGCCCTTTCCACTGCACTCCTGCCCTAAGACCCTCCCCCAGAAGGCTGCCGTGCACGCAAAGGCACGCAAGCTGTTATGCATGTGACCAAGTTGCCGAGGCTAGACATTACTGTTGTGAACAGTCAACACTGCTGGCCAACAAACGAGCACAAATAAATCATGTCGACATGAAAAGTAATCTAGTTACCCGTTTTTTTTTTGAGTACAGAAACTGTCGTGAATCCTACTGAATGGCCAGTAAACCATATATGACAGCATTTAGCTGTGAGAGCACAGAAACGTTACACATATTTATGAGGACAACAACACAACCGATAAGACTGCCAGGTCACTTCATAAAGATATTTTCTGCTACTTTCTAATGAAATGACGCCAGTAACGTTAGCCCTAGCATGGGAAACAAGCTAATGTTAGTTCGACTGCAACATCACAGTAACATCACATGCACTACAGAGTACTGTAACAATTACAAGATGCTGGCTATTCGAACAGCGACTCTGCTTGTAAGCAATGTTCACTGGCTTATTTGCTGAGCGAAAATGAATTGATGCCGGTTAGGGCTGGGGTTAGTACCAGCTGTGCATGTGAGCAACGCCAACTCGCTTATTTGCAGAGCATTGCGGAGCAAAAATGAACCAATGAATAAAGCAGGGGTTTACCTGTCAAGCAGAAAAGTCGCCAACTCTGCGTCGGTTTTTAATCCTTCTTGATCACAGAGTTCCCTCCACCTCTGAAAAGCCACTCCGATGTTCACTCTTGTTTTTTCCCGGGCTTTGTCTAATTCTTTCTTTTGTGCTTTTTTTTTCTTCTGGCTTCCTCTTCTTACTTGTCTTAGCCATGTATGCTGTTGTCGGTAACGGGGGTATCGGTATTTTCTTCCTCGCTGATGGCTGTTGTTGCGCCATTAGTTTCTCTAAGCTCCTGAACCTCTCTCGGAGATCTGAGCTTCACTGAGCAGTGGCGTGAACTGAGGAGGAAGGGGGAGGAGGCTGTCCGCAGCGTGTGCATGTGCACTGTTTGACGGCTGTCAGACACCATCCTGGCTCTAATTGGTTCATTTTGGTCGGACCAAACGATTCTTTTGAATTGCAGTAGGAGCAGTAGGTGGGTTTAAAGGAGCCTTTTTTTAATTACAGAGTACTAGTTTTATGTAATACTGTCTGTACTCAGTGACAGTTTTAGCAAAAATGACAAAAAGTTACTTTTATAAGACTTACCAATTGCAGCTTTAAGATGATCAGCTCATTAGAGAAGTAGGCCTACTTGGTGAGCTGAACTGAGTTGGTCATATTAGGTAGACCTTTAAAATGTACAGGACAGGGGTACTCCAGCAGTTGGGTTGGGAAACGTTTACATGGACTGCAATATTATTATACATAATATTAAACTAATTAGGACAATACCCCAAATACGACGCTGCCTTGCGAACAATGTTCTGATGGCCTTAATGAAAACAAGGTTGTACTCAAAGTAAGCAATAATCGTATTAAGACGTGGATTATTCTGATTTTTTTCCGCATTATATTAATGTGCATTTTAGACATTCTTACACCTCAATTGCTCAATATTGTCCTACTGGGAGTTTCCCGCCATTTTTCGACACGTATGGCAGTCAAACTTTAAAACTCCAATGCTTCAGTTTCTAGGGATGTAACGGTACACAGAAGTCACGGTTCGGTACGTACCTCGGTTTTTGTGTAACGGTTCTCTGCAAGTTCAGTACTGCGAGAAAAAACCTGGAAGCTCTGGGGTTTTAGATGCTCTCTGGTGCAATCTGAGCCTTATTTTGGAGCATTTTTAGACAAAATTTTTAAACAATAATACAGAAATAATTTTGTAATTGGTTGAGTGAAGACTCTTAAGATAGCCATGAGAGATGTGACTCATCTCTTAGGAATCTTGACTCAACAACAAGACTGCTCAACAATGATGAATGGGTTTAATGGGGTGATTAATCATGACTGCAGTCATTCAGTGTTGTAGAGAGTCCATGCATTTTTTTAAGAATTCAAGGTGTCAGTGATTTAATATATCTCAAATTTTAGCATTTAAAGTTCAATAAATGCTATGAGTAGAAACTGACTCTGATGTGACAAAATTAAAAGGTGGTCCCAGTAATTTTTGGATTTTTTTTTCTGAAGTACAGTACTAATTAAAAAAAAAAACATATTTTCTTTGACGAATGGCCAAATATGTGTGTTTAAAGCAAAGTCAGAAAAACTGAGAAAAATTGAGAAAAACTGTGATCTCAAGCATGAACAAGGGAAAGCCGCTCTTCACATGTATACATGGGCTACTAGCAGCCCAGTCATTTCCACGATGTAGTTGACTCGTGGCTATGTGATACAAGTCGTTCCCTCAGTTTGAGTTCAGGAAATCGTGGGAAGGATTTAATTAAACTAAGGGAACGACTTACATTTGAGGTCAGAAGTTTACATATACAGTACTGTGCAGAAGTCTTAGCCACCCTCCACTTTTTAGATTCAAATCTGTATTAGATGTTTACTTTTGGTTTCCATTTTAGAGTTCCTGAAGATAAAAAGTAAATTAGAAATTCCAAATGCTAATTTAAAGAAAAGTTTAAAAAATATACTTTTCTACCCATTATAGCACCGAAGCATTGGGCATACGCAAAATTATACAAAGAAACTGGGATTTGATTCAATGTGATGACACCTTGCGTTCTGTTTTCTCAGATCCCCCAGTGTTTATGTTCCGGAGAGCTTCTACCGTGGGAGATACACTAACACGAAGCTACCTTCCTGCTGCTAATGTTCAAAAAACATGGCTGCCTA